>JBAPLH010000059.1:4100000-4765000 GCA_037897445.1 Ceriops zippeliana
AAAAAAAAAAAAAAAAAAAAAAAAAAAAAAAAAAAAAAAAAAAAAAAAAAAAAAAAAAAAAAAAAAAAAAAAAAAAAAAAAAAAAAAAAAAAAAAAAAAAAAAAAAAAAAAAAAAAAAAAAAAAAAAAAAAAAAAAAAAAAAAAAAAAAAAAAAAAAAAAAAAAAAAAAAAAAAAAAAAAAAAAAAAAAAAAAAAAAAAAAAAAAAAAAAAAAAAAAAAAAAAAAAAAAAAAAAAAAAAAAAAAAAAAAAAAAAAAAAAAAAAAAAAAAAAAAAAAAAAAAAAAAAAAAAAAAAAAAAAAAAAAAAAAAAAAAAAAAAAAAAAAAAAAAAAAAAAAAAAAAAAAAAAAAAAAAAAAAAAAAAAAAAAAAAAAAAAAAAAAAAAAAAAAAAAAAAAAAAAAAAAAAAAAAAAAAAAAAAAAAAAAAAAAAAAAAAAAAAAAAAAAAAAAAAAAAAAAAAAAAAAAAAAAAAAAAAAAAAAAAAAAAAAAAAAAAAAAAAAAAAAAAAAAAAAAAAAAAAAAAAAAAAAAAAAAAAAAAAAAAAAAAAAAAAAAAAAAAAAAAAAAAAAAAAAAAAAAAAAAAAAAAAAAAAAAAAAAAAAAAAAAAAAAAAAAAAAAAAAAAAAAAAAAAAAAAAAAAAAAAAAAAAAAAAAAAAAAAAAAAAAAAAAAAAAAAAAAAAAAAAAAAAAAAAAAAAAAAAAAAAAAAAAAAAAAAAAAAAAAAAAAAAAAAAAAAAAAAAAAAAAAAAAAAAAAAAAAAAAAAAAAAAAAAAAAAAAAAAAAAAAAAAAAAAAAAAAAAAAAAAAAAAAAAAAAAAAAAAAAAAAAAAAAAAAAAAAAAAAAAAAAAAAAAAAAAAAAAAAAAAAAAAAAAAAAAAAAAAAAAAAAAAAAAAAAAAAAAAAAAAAAAAAAAAAAAAAAAAAAAAAAAAAAAAAAAAAAAAAAAAAAAAAAAAAAAAAAAAAAAAAAAAAAAAAAAAAAAAAAAAAAAAAAAAAAAAAAAAAAAAAAAAAAAAAAAAAAAAAAAAAAAAAAAAAAAAAAAAAAAAAAAAAAAAAAAAAAAAAAAAAAAAAAAAAAAAAAAAAAAAAAAAAAAAAAAAAAAAAAAAAAAAAAAAAAAAAAAAAAAAAAAAAAAAAAAAAAAAAAAAAAAAAAAAAAAAAAAAAAAAAAAAAAAAAAAAAAAAAAAAAAAAAAAAAAAAAAAAAAAAAAAAAAAAAAAAAAAAAAAAAAAAAAAAAAAAAAAAAAAAAAAAAAAAAAAAAAAAAAAAAAAAAAAAAAAAAAAAAAAAAAAAAAAAAAAAAAAAAAAAAAAAAAAAAAAAAAAAAAAAAAAAAAAAAAAAAAAAAAAAAAAAAAAAAAAAAAAAAAAAAAAAAAAAAAAAAAAAAAAAAAAAAAAAAAAAAAAAAAAAAAAAAAAAAAAAAAAAAAAAAAAAAAAAAAAAAAAAAAAAAAAAAAAAAAAAAAAAAAAAAAAAAAAAAAAAAAAAAAAAAAAAAAAAAAAAAAAAAAAAAAAAAAAAAAAAAAAAAAAAAAAAAAAAAAAAAAAAAAAAAAAAAAAAAAAAAAAAAAAAAAAAAAAAAAAAAAAAAAAAAAAAAAAAAAAAAAAAAAAAAAAAAAAAAAAAAAAAAAAAAAAAAAAAAAAAAAAAAAAAAAAAAAAAAAAAAAAAAAAAAAAAAAAAAAAAAAAAAAAAAAAAAAAAAAAAAAAAAAAAAAAAAAAAAAAAAAAAAAAAAAAAAAAAAAAAAAAAAAAAAAAAAAAAAAAAAAAAAAAAAAAAAAAAAAAAAAAAAAAAAAAAAAAAAAAAAAAAAAAAAAAAAAAAAAAAAAAAAAAAAAAAAAAAAAAAAAAAAAAAAAAAAAAAAAAAAAAAAAAAAAAAAAAAAAAAAAAAAAAAAAAAAAAAAAAAAAAAAAAAAAAAAAAAAAAAAAAAAAAAAAAAAAAAAAAAAAAAAAAAAAAAAAAAAAAAAAAAAAAAAAAAAAAAAAAAAAAAAAAAAAAAAAAAAAAAAAAAAAAAAAAAAAAAAAAAAAAAAAAAAAAAAAAAAAAAAAAAAAAAAAAAAAAAAAAAAAAAAAAAAAAAAAAAAAAAAAAAAAAAAAAAAAAAAAAAAAAAAAAAAAAAAAAAAAAAAAAAAAAAAAAAAAAAAAAAAAAAAAAAAAAAAAAAAAAAAAAAAAAAAAAAAAAAAAAAAAAAAAAAAAAAAAAAAAAAAAAAAAAAAAAAAAAAAAAAAAAAAAAAAAAAAAAAAAAAAAAAAAAAAAAAAAAAAAAAAAAAAAAAAAAAAAAAAAAAAAAAAAAAAAAAAAAAAAAAAAAAAAAAAAAAAAAAAAAAAAAAAAAAAAAAAAAAAAAAAAAAAAAAAAAAAAAAAAAAAAAAAAAAAAAAAAAAAAAAAAAAAAAAAAAAAAAAAAAAAAAAAAAAAAAAAAAAAAAAAAAAAAAAAAAAAAAAAAAAAAAAAAAAAAAAAAAAAAAAAAAAAAAAAAAAAAAAAAAAAAAAAAAAAAAAAAAAAAAAAAAAAAAAAAAAAAAAAAAAAAAAAAAAAAAAAAAAAAAAAAAAAAAAAAAAAAAAAAAAAAAAAAAAAAAAAAAAAAAAAAAAAAAAAAAAAAAAAAAAAAAAAAAAAAAAAAAAAAAAAAAAAAAAAAAAAAAAAAAAAAAAAAAAAAAAAAAAAAAAAAAAAAAAAAAAAAAAAAAAAAAAAAAAAAAAAAAAAAAAAAAAAAAAAAAAAAAAAAAAAAAAAAAAAAAAAAAAAAAAAAAAAAAAAAAAAAAAAAAAAAAAAAAAAAAAAAAAAAAAAAAAAAAAAAAAAAAAAAAAAAAAAAAAAAAAAAAAAAAAAAAAAAAAAAAAAAAAAAAAAAAAAAAAAAAAAAAAAAAAAAAAAAAAAAAAAAAAAAAAAAAAAAAAAAAAAAAAAAAAAAAAAAAAAAAAAAAAAAAAAAAAAAAAAAAAAAAAAAAAAAAAAAAAAAAAAAAAAAAAAAAAAAAAAAAAAAAAAAAAAAAAAAAAAAAAAAAAAAAAAAAAAAAAAAAAAAAAAAAAAAAAAAAAAAAAAAAAAAAAAAAAAAAAAAAAAAAAAAAAAAAAAAAAAAAAAAAAAAAAAAAAAAAAAAAAAAAAAAAAAAAAAAAAAAAAAAAAAAAAAAAAAAAAAAAAAAAAAAAAAAAAAAAAAAAAAAAAAAAAAAAAAAAAAAAAAAAAAAAAAAAAAAAAAAAAAAAAAAAAAAAAAAAAAAAAAAAAAAAAAAAAAAAAAAAAAAAAAAAAAAAAAAAAAAAAAAAAAAAAAAAAAAAAAAAAAAAAAAAAAAAAAAAAAAAAAAAAAAAAAAAAAAAAAAAAAAAAAAAAAAAAAAAAAAAAAAAAAAAAAAAAAAAAAAAAAAAAAAAAAAAAAAAAAAAAAAAAAAAAAAAAAAAAAAAAAAAAAAAAAAAAAAAAAAAAAAAAAAAAAAAAAAAAAAAAAAAAAAAAAAAAAAAAAAAAAAAAAAAAAAAAAAAAAAAAAAAAAAAAAAAAAAAAAAAAAAAAAAAAAAAAAAAAAAAAAAAAAAAAAAAAAAAAAAAAAAAAAAAAAAAAAAAAAAAAAAAAAAAAAAAAAAAAAAAAAAAAAAAAAAAAAAAAAAAAAAAAAAAAAAAAAAAAAAAAAAAAAAAAAAAAAAAAAAAAAAAAAAAAAAAAAAAAAAAAAAAAAAAAAAAAAAAAAAAAAAAAAAAAAAAAAAAAAAAAAAAAAAAAAAAAAAAAAAAAAAAAAAAAAAAAAAAAAAAAAAAAAAAAAAAAAAAAAAAAAAATAAAAAAAAAAAAAAAAAAAAAAAAAAAAAAAAAAAAAAAAAAAAAAAAAAAAATGGCAAAAAAAAAAAAAAAAAAAAAAAAAAAAAAAAAAAAAAAAAAAAAAAAAAAAAAAAATAAAAAAAAAAAAAAAAAAAAAAAAAAAAAAAAAAAAAAAAAAAAAAAAAAAAAAAAAAAAAAAAAAAAAAAAAAAAAAAAAAAAAGTGAGATAAAAAAAAAAAAAAAAAAAAAAAAAAAAAAAGTAAAAAAATCCACCTTTTCCTATACCCCTTGGGGGGGGGACCAGGGGGGGGCAGAGGAAGGGGGTAGGGACACTTGTACACAGCACAACAGTGAGACCATTAAACAAAGAACATTTTTTTTTTTCATCAAAGGCTTGTGTGGCAGAATAGTAGAAGAATACCAATCTGCCTTCTGTCGAGTGATACTAAGGTCATTCGTTGGGATATATATATATATATAAGGATGAGTTCGATTCTTGAATTTTAAAATTTTAGTTGTTTAATTTTTCTCAACATGCATCAACTAAATACGTACAGGTGGTGTTACGACCATGTTACCATTTATCCAGAAATTCTTCCCATCAGTTCTGAAGAAAGCAGCAGAGGCCAAAACGAGCATATACTGTCTCTACGACAGCCAGCTTTTGACGGCATTTACATCGTCGCTGTACTTAGCCGGACTAGTCTCATCTCTTGCAGCTGGCAGGCTGATTGCAGCATTGGGCCGCAAGAACACCATGGTGCTTGGTGGCTTCACATTCTTCGTCGGCGCTGCCCTCAATGGTTTTGCTGCCAACATTGCCATGCTCATATTAGGCCGTCTTTTGCTGGGCTTCGGGGTTGGTTTCACTACCCAGGTATGTGGATTGACCACTGATTCCTTTCTTATACTTTCGATGAATAAAGAACCGAAGATCATCGTCAATTGGACACCAAAATTTTTACATATTTGCAAATAACTACATACAAATGCCAATTGGATGACAATTTTATGCATATATGTATTAATCATGCAGGCAACCCCAATCTACCTGTCAGAGACGGCGCCGCCAAAATGGCGTGGTGCATGCAACACAGGCTTCCAGCTTTTCATGGGCTTTGGGGTGGTCTTAGCCACTTGCATAAACTTTTCCGTGGCCAAGTACGGTGGAGGATGGCGTTTCGCCCTTGGCTTTGCCATGGTACCGGCGGCTATCATGACAATAGGCGCGCTCCTCATCTCGGACACGCCTAGCAGCCTAGTGGAACGAGGCAAGACAGAAAAAGCGAGAAAGTCTCTTGTCAACATTCGCGGAACCGACAATGTGGATGCTGAGCTTGATGATCTTATTAGGACCAGCGAATTGGCCGCAGCTGCAATTCAGGAACGATCTTTTAAGACATTGCTGCAGAGAAAGTATAGACCTCATCTTGTGATGGCATTGGCGATTCCATTTTTCCAACAAATTACAGGGATTAACGTAGTTGCCTTCTATGCCCCTGTTCTTTTCCAATCTGTTGGCTTTGGAAATGTTGGAGCTTTACTAGCGGCCATAATCCTAGGATTAGTTAACGTCTTTTCCATCTTTGTGTCCACGGCCCTGGTCGATCGGCGCGGTAGAAGATTCCTGTTCATACTTGGTGGGACACAAATGTTCGTCTGTGAGGTATGCATCTATCCAAACCACATGCTTTTTGATACGGATAGCCTTAAAAGTCTAGTATATAATTTATCCAACCTAAAAGCCTAACCAATAATAAATAGCATGTTAAACTCTAATAATATTCTTCACACGAATGCCTAATTCTTTAGAGTGTAAGCAAATATAATTCTTTTAAAATCTAAAAATTTAAAATTAAATGCAAAGAGAATATGAATTTCAAAGAATATAGCGATTAAAAAAAATGTTACGAATGTGACTGAATAATAATATAAAAATAAGTAGTTCAAGTTATTGGGTGGAGAGGATTTATTTACATTGATCATCATATTACATTTTATTTTGGAACTGGCGATCATTTGTTGATCAACTTGATTTTGTTGCGCGTGATGCGAAGATTGCGATGGCTTGGCTGATGGCAGCGACAACCGGTGTTTCGGGCAGCAATCCAATGTCCCGGGAAAACGCAGTACTTATGCTCATATTTATGTGCATCTATGCTGCGGGCTTTGGTTGGTCTTGGGGCCCGCTGGGCTGGCTCGTTCCTAGCGAAATTTTCCCAATAAATATCCGACCCATGGGCCAAAGTATAAGCGTGGCCGTGCATTTTGCCACCACATTTGTGCTCTCGCAGTCATTCTTGGCCATGCTATGCCACTTGAAGTATGGTACTTTCTTGTTCTATGGCTCCTGGATTGCCGCAATGACCATCTTTGTTGTGGTTTTCTTGCCGGAGACAAAAGGAATTGCATTGGAGTCCATGGATGCGGTGTGGGAGAACCACTGGTTTTGGCAACGCTTTGTTCAGGACAGCTCGAAGTAAAAGAAAAATGAAAAACAATAGATTAATTAGGCAACCGTATGATCTAGGAGGGACCTCGGCGCACGCTGATGAAAATACAAAATCCAATGCGAATAAATAACAAAACGATTGATTAATTATAATTAGACCACTGCATGATCGGGGAACAGTCCGAATGCCAGGCTTTGGGCTTGGGAGGAAAAAATAATGCCCCCCTCATGTGAAATCGGTTTGGTCTTCAGTCGGCATCTCCCCGCCCCATTGCCGGACCAATTTTTACGTTGCGACATATTCGGCTTTGAATGTTTCAAACCGCTCGCAAAAAGCGGCAAACAATTTTGAAATTGGAAATCTAAATAGCTTGTCATGCTCTGCAAGAAGCTTAATACAAAAGTACCTGAGTTTTTGGTGTATGACTTGATTATGGAGCCCCGCCCCCCGCAACAAAAAAATAAAAAAAAAAAAAAAAAAATATATATATATATATATATATATAATTCTTGAAATTGAATTCCTTTGTTTCTATATAAGTTGACAAAATTAAAATTTTTATCAAAACACAGTATTGGATTTTAAATTTAGTAATATAAAATTAAATATACAAAATTTATTTAAATTTGATGATATAAAATTAAATAAAGAATAATTAATAATCTGATCTCAATTTCATAAATATAATGACTCACTTATCTATAACTATATATATATATATATATATATATATATATATATATTTATTTATTTATTTATTTTAATTACTAGCAAATCCTAAAGACCGACAGCCAATCTTGCCATTAAATAAGGAGCACTTTACTCCTTTTTCTGTTTCTATGCGACAAAAATGTCAAAAATAAAAAGGTGAAAGGCGATGCCATTACTCATTACCATCCCTATTCCGAGACAGAGAGGAACAGAGGAGGAGGGACAGAGAAAAACAGAGAGCCATTCCACCACCCCACCAAAAAGAAAAAAATGTCCACTCTGAGAGTTCCTCAGCCTGTTCCACCCGTCGCCGATGACTGTGAGCAGCTCAGGAAAGCCTTTGCAGGTTCCTTATTTTTTCTTTTCTTTCTTCATCTGATGTATCTTTTTTCCCCATCTCTCATCTTTCTTCTTTCTTTCTTTTTTTTTTTTAAAAAAAAGAAAAGACTAAAGGCCTCATCTTGTTCGCACATTTATGCATGTTTTCATATGGATCGTGCTGGTTTTCCCTTGTTTTGAAGAAGAAATTAGTGTGAACCCTTTTCTCCCCATCGGGTCGTCATTACAGTCTTCATTTGCATTTTGAGTGACTAATCACTGTCTCTTGGCTAAGGTTGTCGTCCGTGTTGACTTCTTCTTTTCAGTTTGATCTTTTTAAGTTTAATGTAAAGGTTTTTTACTTCAATTTTCTGATTGTGTCCCTTTTCTCTTTTTCTTTTGATAATTTTAAAAATGATCGGCTAATGTTGGTGATCATTGATAGTTATGCATTACGATGATCTTGGTCTTCACGTTACCGGTTCACGATTTTTAAGTTGCGGTGTTGTGCAGTGTTATAAACAATGACAGGATTATTTCATGTGAAATTCCTGTGTACTAATCGCTTTCTTTTTCTTTGTTTTGATTGGGGCGGACTGGGACTTGAATTTGAGACTTTCAGACCTCGAGATCATTTCAGTACCATTGAGCCAAGGCTCATTGGTTGAACTAACAGCTTTGTGGTTATTGGAACCTGCTTTCTGGGACTCCGTTCTTTGAGATCATGATCAAAATGGGGAATTGTTGTTTTCCTTAAAAAAAAAAATCTGATCAAACTTTATATGCATATGAATTTCAGTGTATAAAGAATTTAGATTTGTCAATTTATTGTGTTTTTGCCTAAGAACCTTGGGTTTGTTTAATCATTCCTAGAAATGGTGTTTCAGGATGGGGGACAAATGAAGGGTTGATCATATCCATATTGGGCCACAGGAATGCTTTGCAACGCAAGCTGATTCGAGAGACCTATGCTGATACTTATGGAGAGGATCTTCTCAAGGCACTGGACAAGGAACTCACAAATGATTTTGAGGTCAGGTTCTGATTATCCAGTTTCTGTTTATGCTGATAAAATTGTCTTTCCTCTTTACCTTCCAAGCTCCAACTGATAACCAAAAATGACTTCACAATGAACAGAAGAAAGACACACATTATGATGTGTGATTCTTATGATCTCATTTTTGTCAGTGAACTTCAGGGATGTTTGAAAAATTTTATGTAGCTAACAAGTATGCTTTCTGAAATTATTGTCCTTAGAGGCTTGTGAAGCTATGGATTCTTGATCCTGCTGAACGTGATGCATTGTTGGCCAATGAGGCAACAAAAAGATGGACTTTGAGCAATCAGGTTCTTGTGGAAATTGCCTGCACAAGGTCGTCGCATGAACTCCATCTGGCAAAGCAGGCATACCATGCTCGCTATAAGAAGTCACTAGAAGAGGATGTTGCCCAGCACACAACTGGGGACTTCCGCAAGGTACAGTCTCTACACTTCTAGGCCTAGCAATGGCTGATTGAGGTTTCATTTCTCTAATCTGTGCACACCCTTGTTTCTTCAAAAAAAATTCAAAAAGATTTTTGAAGCAAAGCTTCAGTATTTGTTCCCAAGACACTGTCTACTCAATTTAGTAGCATCCCTGCTGTGAAAGTGAAGCATTTATTTGCTCTTATGTCATGTTTATGTGTACCCAGCTTTTGTTTCCTCTTGTAACATCATTCCGGTATGAGGGAGATGAGGTGAACATTACCTTGGCAAAATCAGAAGCAAAGATACTCCAGGAGAAGATTGAAAAGAAGGCTTATAATGATGAGGACTTCATCAGGATTTTGGCTACAAGAAGCAAAGCACAGGTTAATGCTACTCTGAATCATTACAAGAATGAATTTGGAAATGACATCAACAAGGTATGCAAGAAACGAGCTTTGTTATCAAATAGTCTGACATTCCAGTTTTCTAAGATAGCTTTTTTCTTAAATATGGTTTCTGTCAATAATCATGCGATGATGTTTTATTCTTGAATGGACTCTTCCATGTGAAGGATTTGAAAACTGACCCAAAGGATGACTACCTAGCACTACTGAGGGCCACTATTAAGTGCTTGACATGCCCGGAAAAGTATTTCGAGAAGGTTCTTCGCATGGCAATTAACAAACGGGGAACTGATGAAGGCGCTTTGACTAGAGTTGTTGCCACAAGGGCTGAGGTTGACTTGAAGATCATAGCAGATGGATACCAACGAAGAAACAGCGTTACCCTGGACCATGCCATTGGCAAGGACACCCATGGCGACTATGAAAAAATGCTGCTAGCCCTTGTGGGGCATGAGGACGCCTGATGTGATTAACTTTTCCCAAGGCATTGTTTTTGTTAAGATTCAATCTGTTATCTTTCTGGGAGTGTTGACCTATATTTGGTTTGCCTTGTGTCGTGTGGATTGTGGGTTGCTTGGGTTTGGGTCACATTAGTTTCGCGATGTGTTTTGTTCAGTCATTGGTTATGCTAGCTTTGTCTCTGAGACGCTATAATGTTCCTTGTGCTCGAATAATCCTGTATAATTTGGAATGCATCTCTATTGTGTTTTTGTCCTTTTTTCTCTCCTGCTTTTAAGTAGTAAGACATGGTACGATTGGGATTATCACCAGCAACTCATCCAAGACAGCCGAACAGCGCCAGCCCATAGTTAATCGAATTTCCCCTCCAGGCTGAACACGAGATAGACGAAAATTGTTTTGAGGGTTTTCATTTTTCTTTCTTTTTGCAGTCATTGGGAGGGCTTTGCACGGCGAGGTGCTTAGGTGGCTGGGGATTGAACCCCCACCTTCCCCCTGGCTCAAGGACTAGGCGGCCAACTCTGCTAGAAGAGTTCCGCAATCAATGAGGAGATAGCTAAGAAAGAAATTCAGACAACATATTACAAAACATTGGTCTCTGAAACGGACATTGAAGGCCTGTCCAAGTGAAACGTGATACGATACACAATGAAGTTTAGATGAACAAGACAACAGGACTACAAAATATTACATGCGTCTGCTTGATAAACTACTTAGAACAAAATTCTCTTTACGGTCCTCGTGATCGTCAAAAATCCAGAGAAGCCTAACTTGTAACTTCTGATTGCAATATCTGAAGCCAGTTCTAATCTGATAGACATCTATGTCTAATATGCTACGACGGATAGCAAATTTATTTGTGGTGAACAAGGTTGTCACTTCTGAAACACCAGCAACGTTTCTTGCCACAGAGAATATACATCATTTTCTCAATAGGTTCCTTGAGAAGATCCTCTTGCAATATGGGCTGGTGCGCAACATCATGTGAGGTCGAACTGCATCAACGAGGGAATCATGAAGAGGACCCTGCATTAGAGAGGAGGAATATAAGAGCAGTAGAGTGAGATTTGTCCATATAATAATAATATGGAAGTACGAAACCATAGAAGTGAAGTTTAAGCTGGTCTTAGTTCCAGACCTTCGCAACTGCTAAAGCAGATTGAATGACATAATTGGCGTAGGGATCTTGCAGCAGTTGTTCAAAGTGAGACACTGAAAGCAATTCGTGAATGATTTGCGACCGGCTGTCTCCAAAATGTTTGAGGCACTTTTCAACCACATGGCTGCTAAATTTCTGCGTGGCGAGCTGTACATAGTTCCCTTTAAATTGAGAAAGCAAGTTGGCAGCGACAGTTGGGCTCTTTAGCTCTACAATATATTGAACAACATAATTTCTGCAACACAAAAGGATTCAGAGTCAGAAAGCTAGACTGAGTTGTTCAACTTCTTGGATAATCCCATATAAATGATTCAAAAAACCACTTCTGACATTAAATTTTTACTTATCTTATGGATAACAGAATAAAGCATTTACGCTTTGTATCATATGACTTTCACAACAAATTTCAAAGCCCCTCAAACTGCCATACAGTTATAGCAAATGAAAGTTCGTCTCTAATAATATACTCGACATTGTGACATGATAACATTTGGTACCTACTGCTGAGACTTGTCAACACATCTAATTTGCATTCCAGTTGTAAAACTGCAGATATTTAAAAATTTAAGAGAGCATGCAAACAGACAAAAAGATCCAACACATTTATTCACAGCAAGGAAGAATAATGCAAATGTGTAATGCCCTTTACATATAACCATGCACCTGTGCTTTACTGTCCCACATAGCATGTAAAAAACAATAAATGCCCCCCATAGCATGTAAAAAACAGAAAATATTAAAAGATATTGTAATAAGCAGATTGGTTTTTGGTTTTATGGACTCCAACCTTTTGAGCCAAATCAACCACTTCATTAAACAATACTGTTAGATATTCAAAGTGGCAAAAATACAGTAGTATAAGCATTTTTGCTACATTGTAAAAATGAAAGATCATCTTTGTCTTAAAATAGTAGTTTGAAAAAACCAGTAACATCAGCAAATGAAAGAGATGAGAAATTTTAACAAGTCAAGGTCTTCAAGTGAGTTACCCAAAAGGATCTTGAGCAAGCAGAAGTGCATTTTCAGAAATTCCAGTTATTATCCTCTCTTTATGTTTCCCCGCGGAATGTGCGATACATTTTTGCATTACACAGCATCCATGACGATGAGTTGCGATCTCAACACAAAAGTTTGCAGCAGCATCAAAAATAAACTGCAAAATAAGATCAACAAGGACAGGAGCAAGTTCAGATTCATTGAGTTAATATTTCGATTAGCTGGATGGCTTCAAAGTGCAAAGTTTTGTTGCTTGACAGCTGATCCTCCGGAGGGAATTGCAAAGTCTTGAAAATCCCAATTCTATGAATAATTTGTGTCAGGATGTTGTCCTTAGGCAATCTCAGATATAAGTGTTTATGTAGTCATTGTTGACAATTGATTTTTCATGCCAGAGCTAAATGGGTGCATAATAGGACCTATTCTCACATATAGTAAAGTAAATTTCACCATTTTTAAAGATACAGTTTAAATTTCATTGTTAAAACCAGCAAGATGAGCAAAACCACCTGAAGCATTCTCCAGACATATCCCGAACTCAAATGCATGCTTTACCAGTTCTATACAAATCCTGTAAATTGGTGTGATAAGAACAATTTGATGGCCAAGATGGATGGCCTACAATAGATGATGCTGCCTACTAGTGCTTGACCAAAGGCTGGTGCTAAGCTGGCCTTCTGTTGCCAGCATCAGAAGCTAGAATTTGCGCTTCCCTCAATCGATTAAAGCCAGCCTTCATTAACTTGTAAAACTTCCAAAATAACAAAATTAAAATGGAGCAATCATGCAGTCAACCTGGAGCGCCTCAACACCCCACCCTTGAGCTTTAACACAAGTGACAAGAGAATGATCATTTCCTTTTTTGTGTCCTAGGCTTGAACATTTCTAGTTCCAAACTGATGAGGGAAAATTAGAAATGCAAATTACAATACCTTGAAAATGAAGTTACGTCATGTAACTGGTGTTCATAGGCAGGAATTATGCACAAAAAACTTTTCCTTATCAGAAATTTCTACTTCCTCAACGTCGGGGGAAGATAGTACAAAATCGCCTAAGAATATAGTAACAAATCTTCAAAGAGTTAATGGTATGACAAGAAGTAGACCGAGGTAAAGGGTTGACCTTATTTTCTTCATTGCTAAGGCATTGTAAGCACCGCTGTATGACATGATTTCCATTCTGATCCTTAGTAAGGTCAAGAAAACCTGGCTTCAGGGCCGACACGACAAGCGAAATCTGCTGCCTGGTCCTGAGAGTCTCGATCAACTTCTGTACCACCCGTGTACTGTGCCATAAGACAGACAATTCAAAAAAAAAAAAAAAAAATCAGCAACTAGTATCAAATCTTATGAATGATGAGAGAGAAGCCATCAAGGACAGAGAATTTACCCGTATGTGTTCAAGCAGATGCTAATGAGCCGTCCTGGTTCTTTGGTCACCATAACCACAATCTGATATTTTTGTTCCTCATTGCACACGTCCAACAACTTCTGGATGACATAATTGCCAAATGGCTTCAGCGTGAGTTCAACAACATGAGTAATGATCTCTTCAAATATTATCTGAATATCCAGGCTTGTTCCCTCCTCAAAAACCCTTTGCAAGAACCGGCAACCATTCTGATCTTGTGCCATTAAGTATAAGTAGCCCTCAATCTCGGGCAAGGAGCTAATACTTGGAATAGCTGGCAGTGGGTTATAACAACAGACCCTCTCATCATTTTCAAAAATCCCTCCCTCAAAAGTATAACGATCTTGTTTAATGCTTTTCCCTCGCAAGTTTTGTGCAGTAATATGATTGGAAGAATTCTTTTTGGGACATCTTGAATGGCCAAGTCCTTTGTTGTTAACTCGATTCAAACCTGTTTCCTGCATGATAAAACCATCCACAAAGTCAGTGCCTTCCATATCTCCAGCTCCTTCCATGGACAACAGCGATTGAGGAACCCCGTTGCTTCTGGTTGCTCTAGTCCTTTCTTTTAAAATCAAACTCTTAGGTAATTGATTGCAAATATTCAAATCTGGTGTGGGATGCATTTTGAGGGGAACCAAGTGGATCCATGAGGAGCCTGCCTCCAATATGATCCATTTTGTAACCTTGAGAGCACACAAAATCCTCATTCGTGTGAGGGCAACTACCAGATGTCTTTTGCTTTTGAATCCCTCTGTCGATCCAGGACCTCCCCGGCTCCTTCTTCAGCTCCAATAGATTATCACTTTGGTTACTGTACAAGCCGAAGCCAGGATAAGAATCATTGGACTGATTATGTGCAACAAACGGTCCCATGGGATCCAAGACACCCTTTTCAAATCCACCTTTCAAACCGTTCACATTTTCATCAGCACACAAAGAGACTCTACGAGGAGAAGTTTGAAAAACGTCATTATCAAAAGCCCAAGCGTTAAAACAACCATATGGACCATATTTTCTAGCATCATGTTGTACACTCCCACCCACCAGAGAATCACCACCAATGCCAATCCCAAAACCATCCGGGTCCATCAGATATCCCTTCATTTTGGTGTCACCCCGATTCTGTTCATCTCTAACATTCATCCTACACAGGTTTCCAACCAACCCCATTTCGTCGACCAACTTCCCATTGACAGTACGGGCATCATGAAGTGATCCAGAATCCCAACACGGTCCATTCAAATAGTAGGAAGTCGGGGTCTGATACCGAGGAGCCTCCTCAAATGCATGAGCTCTATTCGGTGAACCATCATCTGATGAACAAAACCCATTTGAGAAGGAACTTGAAGAAGGAGAGTCCTCCGATGAAAGCAGAGAGACTCTACTGACAGGACAGCCATTGAAAAGAGGCTTAGGCTTTTGTTGATTAAGAAGCCAAAGATATGGGACATTAGGAGCCTCGTTCAACAACTCCTCACGCCTCTCCATGTTTCCTACAATCCTCTTCTTCTCTTTCTCTCCTAGTTTAAACATTGATCAAACAAAACACAAAACTACAGACCCACAGGCACACACGCACATATATTTATACAAATATTTATAGCTACGTATACAGAGTCACAGACAACGAACAAGGAAAGAAGAAAAATAAAAATAACAGAACCCCTTTATCAAAAACCCAAAACCCACATCACAAAATCGATTTGGAGAGACAGAATGTGCTTTTGAAGAGTTCAAGGCGGTCCTTTTTCTTAAAAAAAATTTTTTCGAGGGTTTTAAGGATGATGATGGAATGTCGGTTTGGTAAAGGAATTTAAGGTTGGCAATGGCATTTTTTTTTTTTTAACTCTGTTTTGGGATTTGGGTAGTATTGTGACTTGTTGGAAGGGATTCAAGACACAAGGGAAGGAAAAGAATACGTACAGACAAAAGGGATTTTAAAAAATATAATTTTTTTTTTGGGGTGTTTTTCTCCGGGCGGATTTTGGTTTCGGAGTGAGGGGGTGGTGTACGGGGGTCTGTCACTGACTGTTCACGCTCTCACGCCATTACAATGAAGTTGAGTCGGCGCTACTTCACACACAGAGAGAGAGATGCTGAGAGAGGGTTTTATTTATTTATTAAGAGACTTTTTTTGGCACTTAATATTGTTTTTATTAATATTATTTGATTTTAAAGAATTTTACTAATAAATAATATGCTTCTTTTTCCCTTATCTGTTTGTTAAAAGTAATCTTTTAAGTAAAACAAATCGCCTTGATTTTCTCACTGGATGTTGACTTTGTTTCAAGATCAACAACTTCCATTCGCAGTTGCCCCCCTCCTCCCTTTTTAAAAATTTGTCTCCCTAAATTTCTGTTCTTTTTGGCAAGAAACTGTTGCCAAGTCGTATTCAAACTAATATAAAAAGATAACCATAAACAAATAATATAATTACATCCCAAACGATCAGATGCTTTGCTATATAAGGTATCATGTGCCAATCTTGTATTCTCAATCCTCGGACAAAGAAAGATTAAGTTGGCGTTTTTCGTTTCCATTAGATACTTTAATGGCATTTTTGAATATCCTCATTTGTGTGTTTCTGGGGTTTTAAGAGAGGCTTTACGTTATACGAGGAGCTCTAATAGGAGGAGGAGATTGGCAATTTGGAAAAAGTAACGAAACGTACGTAGGAAGTTGGAAACCCATCGTTTCTTGTTGCTCACGTAAGAAGCCAAATCCGACTTTTTCATTTGCTGTCATGTTGCGGCTGAGCCTCTAGAAATTTGGGCTAATTATTTATTTTTATTTCATTTGTGCTTTAGCATCATTCTCTTTTTCGTCAGTCAAACTATATTTGCACAAGGGAAGGACAGTGATGGCGGCCGGTGTGGCACAGACGGCCCAACATTTTGAGATGGTAATTAATCCCTTTTTTCGTTTTGTAATTTCTTTAACCGTGAAATTTAAAGCATAAAAGAAAAAAAAAATTAGCCCCGATTAAATTTCTGAAATCCCATTCGCAGTGGTGATTAACCATAACCAAACAATCCCTAATTGACAAATCAGATGACGAAACATGCGACAAACGAACACACCGCGTCTTTGGACTGATTTTTTCCATTTTCTCAAAACTTTATTGGGAGAACATTGCATGCACCGTGGCACAACTACACCCGGCTTCTATCCTTGCACCGAATTACAATTTTGGAAATTCGAGATCGCAACTTAGTGGCCGAGGCTTCCGCTGCTGCTGACACCGTAACAGAACTGACACATTGCATTAAAAACCTTGCCATTTGGACATTCTGTTTCGTCGTCTCATTAGCTTACCCCATTCGGCTCTTCGAAAGGAACCGAATTGAAGAACCAAATTGACCGAGAAACTCCAAGCAGCTCCTAAACTTGTAAAAATCTAATTGAAAATTCGGCCAAAAAAACCCTAAAAAAAAAAAAAGAATTCAGGAAAGCAACAAGGGCATGTGGCACAACCAAGATCGAGTTTATCACAACATATTTGGCTATATGTGAAATAATAATAAGAAGAATGTAGCAAAGGAAAGAAAATAAAACTTGTGCACAGTCCAAGAAGCATTTCGCTAAAGCGAGAACTGAGAAAACACAAGAGTATGGACATAAACTCCAATTAGCAGGCAGTCCACCGCACTGATTGACGCGTTAAAACCTAAGACATGACTCCCAAAAAACCCAATACACGGTCAAATTTATATATAACACGTCCCTACTAGGAAAGCAAAACCAGACCCAGACTGACGTCGAGAGTTAGACCTAAGAGGTTAAACCAAGGCAATGGTGCTCTCACCACCAGGAGGCTTGCGTACACCGCCCAAGTAGTCCCGAGACTCTACCTTCCCATCAGCAAAGATGTCGCTGCCACTCATCTCCCGCAATTTTGCCGTGCTCAGATGTTTCTCGGTAGATGATGGAGGGACATCACCCTTAAATATGTCATTTCCCGATAGCTCAGAGATTTTCTTGTCATAAATTTTCTTGGCTGTCTTGTTCACTGTTAGCACGCTAGATGTCTCTCCCGCAACAGGCTATGAAATTCAAGCAAACACACAAATAGGATGAAACATTCAAATTAAATTTAAGAGAACATTTGAAATCACATCTTGGTGGACAGAAAAAGCATGAAAGACAAAGCCAGTCCAACCCCAAAAAAAAGACAGCACATTGCAAATAAAACTCAAGGCATCAGCAAATACCATGCGGAAAAATGAAAACACCAGGAAAACAAAGCACGGTTGTTAATAAATTTATTTTATCCTGAACCACAATATAACATGCAGGCCCCAATATGCTGGATCATAATATCATCCCACATGCCAACCATATGCCCAGGTTCCCATTTAGAAACATGGGTTATGGAGGACATCGTGATAAATCTGTCATGCAATTTTATCCCTTCCTAAACCTATGACAACCACTGCAACCTCTATCTCACTCCCAAAATCCTTATTCCATTGCTTGTTCACTGCCCACTCCCTCTCTCTCACACACTTGAAAATATCCAAGCACAGACAAAAAGGTGCATAGGCTGCGATTTGTTCATGCACAAAACACAACCTATGTAAGAGAATTTGACAGAAGTGCTTACATTATGTGAAACAGGCTCTCCCAATTCAATGCTTTCTTTCAATGCCAAAGCACGCACAGTTGTTGGCCGTGGCAAAATTTCTGGAGGAGGTGCAAATATGTCATGTCCACTAAGCTCCTTGCACTTAGCATCAGAAAGCTGTTTCTTCAACATAGCCTCTGACTCACTTTCTAACGTCCCACTTAATTCACGCTGCTTTGCCACCTCAGGCAGGGTAGCAGGTTTTTTGGGAGACAGACTCTCTTCTTCTCCGAATGAAATATGACTGATTCCGGCAAGAGCTTGCTGTGAATACAAAATATCAAAGAATCACTTACCAAATCCAGTCTCTGCACATGAAATTGCACTAAATGGCCTTATCCATGAAATCCAAAATATTCAATACCTGGTACATGCGTACTCCAGTTTTGCAATTTGGTGTGGAGTCAGATTCAGATGCGTCAACTTCTCCATCATCTGCAAAAATGCCACTGCCAGTCATCTCTTTCATCTTATATCCAGAGCAAGGCTTCCTGAAAAAAAGAAAATTTTTAGATGTATTTTAAATTAAAAGCCAAAATACCAAAACACAGAATAACATTAAATGACAGCTTCGTGATCATACTTCGTGACTTTTTTTTTTCTACAATATAGATCAGCATCTAACCATGGTGTTTTCAATTAAATTAGAGGACAAAATCACAAGAACATAAACTTGATGCTCTATATGAGGATCAAATTGCATGCAAACAGAGAAACACAGAATGGTTAGACACAAGTAAAAGAAAAAATCTTAGCAAGTTAGTGTACTAATAATAACAGAAACCTTACGGATATGTAGCTCAAACCCTACCAATAAATGATAACGCAAAAGAACACTACTTCATGGAGCTGAAATAGGAAACTATTTGGGTGCACAATAAAAGAAAGTAAACAATAAATTTCAGCACGTTGCCATCCATAGACATGAAATTGATTCACTTTCATAAAACATGTCCATTGATCCATGATTGACTGAGAACGGTCAAATTTGTGCTTCCCACAAGAACGAAGATGATGAATTGATTATGAGCATTCAGAAAAAATGAATTCTAACCCCAGCAAAAGGCCCTCAGTAGGAAATATACCCCGTACTGACTCTAACAAGTGAATGAACTTTCATTGGAGAACATTCCACAAATCTTTCCTAACGGATCTAAACGCAACAAAAGGAATTAGTAACAGTAATCACCAAAGAAACTTCACAAAACCACGTGGCTGTGGAAATGAAGGAAACCAGAGGGAGATCTGCTCATCTGAGCTAAAGAGATCAATAATATTTAATTTTGCGAAAGAGGCAAATTATCCTTCCACTATCCTGTTTCATGAAAGCAAATTCAGAAGGTTCATAATTGGAACAGAAGAAGACAACTTTTGACAAGTGATTTTTCTTTTCTTTTCTTTGTTTATTACAAATGTAAGTTATTGTTCATAATTATCGACCAAATGGGATGGATCAAAAATAAATAAATAGCAACGCCAAACTTGGTGGGGGAATTAATGGGAACTGTCTGAAATATCAGGTGACAAGTGAACAAAACAAAGGAAAAGGCACGAAACTTAAAAAAAAAAATCCCCGAAATGTAAGCAGACAGAAGTAGTTTGAAATAACAACAATCAAAAAGTCAAAAAAAAAGGTAAAAAGAAAGAAAAAAAATCATCTAGCAAGTCCGCTCATGCTTGTCAATTTACAGCCGGAAGAAGCAGATCTCACCGTTTGTTTAAGCTCTCAGCTTCCTCATCCGTTACTTGACCTCCAAACACTACCTTTCTGATCCCATCAGACGGCTAAAAATCAACGAAAAGAGCACTCAATCAGCTACAAAATCAACGCCCTTTGGAAAGAAGAACAAGATAAAAAAATAAAAATAAAAAACAAAATGAATGTACCTGGTGGGACCGAGGAGCGGGGCGAGGAGCGGAGGAAACGGCCGGAGAATCAGCCGGTGGATTCTCAGTCCAAGTGAGCAGATCTGCCGTTGAAGTGTTCGGTTTCCTCACCGGAGTGCTCCTTTCCATTTTCCAACTATTTTTTCCCCCTCTCTCTCTCTCTCTCTCTCTCTCTCTCTGTGTTCGTCTTTTTTTTTTTCCTTTCTTTCAAGGGAACACGCAAGCCTTCTTGAATTGGCGAAACAATCAAAGAAAAACACTGTAAGAGCTATAAGAGAGGGAGAGGGCGAGGGAGAGTATATGCGTGTGTGAAAGAGCTGTGGAGTGATGAGGTTTGAGTAGTCTTTTCCTTCCTTTACTCTTGATTGACCCACATGTGCCTATGAAAAGCTGTGTGTGTGTGTGTGTGTGTTGGGGGGGGGGGGGAGTGGGAGGAGGGGTTGCTGCTGGCTTTATTTTATCTCACCTTTTTTCCTTCCTTGAGAGTGGAAGAAGGTGGATTGGATGTGTAGCAAAATGACGAAAATATCCTTGCATCATCCGGAAGTTTCTGTTTTAATTGCCGGGGGTAGCTTTTCAGAGGGGATTTCGATTTTTAAATAGATAGAGAGAGAGAGAGAGAGAGAGAGAGAGAGAGGGAGAGAGGAGTAGCTGAGCAGGTACTCTTTTGGATTGCAAAGGCTTTGCTCTGCTTTAAAAGCAAAGAAAAAGAAGAAAGAAAAGAAAATGAAGGGTTGTTTTTTTTATCATTATTTATTATTTAAAATCCGAGTGGGTAAGACGCTTTATTTATTAAATATTATAATAATATTATGCATTATTTATTTATATGATATTTAAATTATGTTTATATGTTATAACTGCATACTAACTAACCATATTTAGTTGTGTCGTCTGTACAATATTTTGGTTTTTTAAATTATATAGCAACGAGTGAGCCGGCGGGACCCAGGTCCCTCCCCGGATTTGAATTCCCGTGCCGCCTCTTTTGCAAAGTCCTATCATGCCGTTACATGTGCGTTAAAAATGGCAGGCAGCTGGCCACGGTTTTACTTTTTTATTTTTTTAATTAATTTTTTGAAAATAATTTCATTTCTTTGTGTGCTAAAGAAATTTTTCTATTTTTCTTTTTTTTTTCTTTGCGTGCATTGGATAGGCAGAGATTTTGGGGAACAATAATACTCTTTTCGAACGGAGTTTGTTAATTTTTTTAATAAAAATTAAAATAATAAAATAATGAATACCCTACAATCTTATCAGGAACTTTGTATTAAGTACAAAATTTCAACGAATTTAAATTAATATATAAAAGAATGTTTTTACTCACAATCACCAATTATTTTTTATAATTATGTAAAATGAGACATGTATATTGATTTATCAGTAATTTAAACCCATGACTTGTACAGTACAAATGAAGTCTCTGAATTTGTTTGATGACTATCAAGAAATAAAAGTTTTTAAAAAAGTATATAATAAAACATGATTTTAAAATTATTTAATAGATTCAAATAATTTAATCATTAAAATATATATTACTTAGAGATTTGTAACTATAAATAAAGGCGTAAAAATACTCTTTATAATTAATACTCATTTCTGCTTCCATCTTATTTAACTGAATCTCGAACTTGAATTTAGAGATTCCAAACCCTTGTAGTACAACAACGTCTGTGCCGCTTGACATTATAATTTGATATTCACGGCTGAAAAGTTGTAAAATAAAATAAAATAAAATAAACCCTCGTTCGTATACTTGTGAGTTGATTGTCTAACGTTCAAGTTTTGCACCATATAATTGATAAAATAAAATAAAAAAATCAAATTTTCCAAATTGATACGCAACCAAGGGGAAAAATGCTGCAGCCACCACGACGCAGGGGATTCACGAAGAAGAATGCTCGTGACAGTGTTTGCAAAATTGCAACGGACAGCTGTCTCTGTTGTGTCTATTCACCCTTTCTTCTTCTCCTTCTTCATATGATAAAGTTTTTTTTACTCGTGATCACAATTGCCGTAGAAGTCAAAACTTGAAAGGCGGGGACATCTCAATGTTTGCTCAAAGGCAGGCAGATCGGAGGCAATGGGCAAAGACAAACTCGGCAGGGCAGGGCAATTGATATTTTGGGAGAACTTCCGCTGTCATTGCTACAAGAAAAGCACATTTTACACTTTTAGCGGCCCATGTGAGTAATCAGAATTTCTGACCCACTCCACACACTTGGAAGCCGAATCATTTCTTGGGCGTCATTGCGCAAATGCTTCACGTGCGGGTCCGGCGGATGAGGCAACCCATTTGCGCCAATTGACCATTCATGGCATTTGCTCTCTCTCTCTCTCTAAACCAAAGTACGCAATTGACAACCCTTTTCCATATTCTCTTTTCCTTCTCTGGAACTTTTCTTTTCTCCTTTAATATTATATATATATATATATATATCAATAGAAGTACTTTTCATCTTGTTTATTTATTGTGTTTGCGTATCCGAACTCTTGTTCTTAATTAGAGAAAAATTAGTTGGCAACATATGTCGACGCCTCGAGGCCCTCACAAATAATGAAATTTTAAATAATTACTTTAGTGTTTTCTCATTTTTTTACGTGCCTTAATAAGTTTTTCTACGTAATAATATTTTTTATTTAAAGAAGTAATTACACAAATATATAAGTAATTGATACGAATAATAAAATAAAAAATTTTCTTTACCTTTTTTTCTTTTATATTATTTTAGCAATTATATTAATTAACTCTAAGTTAGGTAAGTATTTTCTTTTAGGGACTATTTAGTTCATACCCTGAAATTAAAATTAAATGAAATCAAAAGCAGAATCATAAATTTAATAGCACATTTGGTTTACTTCAGAATTAAATCAACTTCTTTTTTCTATAATAATTTAGTTAACTTTATAATTGAAATAAAAATAAAAAGTTATGTTAAAAAAGTAAATAATGATAATAATATTATAATATATTTAATTACAATAAAAATACAAATAAAAAATGTATTAATACGTTAATAATTGAAGCAAGTCGACAAAGTAGGTGGCTTGAGCTGCTATTTGTCGTGCAGATTATTGATTTTGATCGCTGATCATTCATTCATTTGTACTTGTACGGTTGACGTAATAACGAAGCCATCTGTTAGACGACAAGATCTCTGCCCGCGTCCAGCCAAAGCCCCAAAGCATCCAATTCCAATACGGGAATATGGATTTTAAGCCCCCCCCCCCCCCCCTTTTTTTTTAATTTAATTAGTAGTTGTAACGGTTAAAATTTTCCCTCTTTTTTTTTTTTTTTTCCTAGGCCTAGACAAGGACCCATTTCTTGTACAAAAGTTTGAATACATGTCCCGTTCAATCGTTACCATCCAAAAAGTGGGAAGTATGCTGATGAGTTCCACTGGGCTTGGCACATTTCAATGAACTTTCGGAACCTTTTACATCATCACAGCTAAGTTTTAATCCTTGAAGAAAAATAATAAAATTTCAAAAAGAAAAAAAAGTTAAATTGATTACCAAAGAGATCAAACGATGTAATGTGTTGGAGCCTTCTCCGGTGGAAGAGAAGCGGTGAAAGAGAAACAGGATCTTTTTTCCAATATTATAGGCGTCTCCAAAGCGAAATATCATCAACTGGTATAAAATAAATAATAATATATGAAAGGAAATTAACCAAAATACACATATATGATGATACATACAAGACGATATCAATAAAATATCCAACACAAACAGTAAACCAATATAAATAAAATTACGCTTATAATTACTAGAATCTCCCCATAGTAATCCTTTGCTAATCTCACATTTCCGTGGAAATGGCTATGTGAGATTCCCAGGAATGAAGATTTCTGCAGCTTAGTTTATTCAAACACAAAAATGTGAGATTATGACCACATCCTCCTCGAGCATGTGGAGGAGAATATATATTATACGACCATCTTTGACAATATATTTGCCATGGGCATTTAATGATTAGATTTTTTTTTTTTGGCCTAAATAGGATAAACCTAAGTAATTAGTTACTTCATTAAAAAATAATATGATAAATTGGCTCAAACTAAAATTAAAAAAAAAAATTGAACAAGGACATGCTTTAAGTTGGAGAAGTCACATGGACCAAAGGAATAATAATTATAAGCTGTAAACATCGATGCTGGCGCTAAAAAAAAAAGGAGTTAGGTAAGATGGGGTTTACTTGGCATGTAACTCCATCTCTCAGCTTCACCCCTTACCAATTACCATGGTAAAGGATTCAGCAAGAAACTAAACAATAAAGTTAATAAAAAAATGTGTAGTAAATTACTAATTAAACCACTGTTTTAAATAACACCTGGAACATATATACCCAACCGACAAAATATGAGATTCCTTAAAGAAGCCACAAAACAGCTTTACTGTGTTGTTTTTGCCTCTTTTATACAATCTTTAAAGTGAGTATGGTTTGGTCCCAAAATTGAGAAGGGATTTAAATGTACCTCTAAGGATTATTTGCAGAAGACCCTCCTGTCCAACAATATCTCATTCGATTTGCAAGTGTCTGGATTAACCTCACAGGCTCGACAGCTCGACTCTCGCAAAGCTTCCCACCGAGCTTTTGCTCCTTTCGCTGTAGTAAATTATTAGTGTTCTTGAGTATTCATTAAGAGGGTTCGTGAAGTTTTTGACCGTCCATTGAAAAAAAAAACAAGCAAAGACTCCTTGCTATAATCGGAACAAGGAGAAGAAGATTTAACATAATGACTGTTCATTTCCTGCAACTTGGGTGTAAATGCCTCGGCATTTTGTAGAAAAAAAAATTAATTTTCTTCATCGTGAAGTCCTGAATGATAAATTCACCCATCATTTCTTTCTTTCTTTCTTTCTTTCTTTTTCCCGGAAAATTTTTCGGGAGAGAAATATTTGAATTTTAGGGGACTTTTCATCCCAAGCCCATGACCATCTGGAGAATGATTATTATTGTATTGAAGTGTGTGACAAATAATATGTTGGAGTATGTGAGTAATAAATGTCCTGCGACGGGAGAGGGTTAGGTGAAAAGCCCACCGAAACGAAAGGCTGCTAGTTGCACCAATTTTGTTTTTATTTTCTGTTAAATACAAAAAAGAAAAAGAATAATAAAAAAAAGCCTTTCTCTCTCACTCAAGGGTGACATCCACATTGTTAAATTAGAAGGTAAGGAGACATTATCAAACAAAGTGACCACCAGATGTCAGCGTCATCAAACCATCGATTTTTGATGGGGTTTATAAAAGTTCAAACTTGTGTACGTATCAAGCCAACCGAAGGGTTGTCGGCGACGAAAAAAAAGATCAATGGTTTTCAAATAGGGATATAATTTTTTTTTCTTAAATTTTTATAATTATTTTCTAAATTCATTCAAAATCAATCTTTTTTTTAACAAAAAAGGTTAAAATTATTGCCAATTATACATTAATTAAATAAACATTATTAATAATTTGATTCTTTTAGTTCAAATATATTAATTTGGAAGGAATGTAAAAATTATAAAATTAAAATATAAATATAAAAAGCTAAAATTTTAATTATAAAAATTTGTCACTTATTCTTTACATAATCCCGTTTCGAATAGGACAAAAGGTCTCATTTGATCCTCCATTTTCTGTTGTTTTTCGGTTTTGAGTCATAACGTTTTTTTTTTTTGTTTTTCAAATTTAGTTTCCCACATTCTTGCGTGAACGGCTCTTCGGTGTTGTTTCAGTACTTTTGATATTAATTTCCCAATTTAGGAAGCTTGGCCGTCAAAGTTATGGTCATCATAGACCATCCCAGTTTGCAAGTACTTCATTTTGGTGTTTCGAGAGCATGCCAAGACAAGTATAACGGAATCCTACGTCGTATAAGAAGAGAAGTATCTCATGCATGCTGCATACACTAACAAAAAGTTACTTTTGTGGTATCAGAACATCATCGGGAAGCACTCTAAGCTATTGATAGCCGTGACATTAATACATCAATTTGACATTTATTCCTTCTCCAGAGGCCGGCCACACCGCCATTGATGAAAGCAAAAGCTAGTGAAAAAAAAAAAAAAACTTAGCACCATTTGAGTTGTGTTCCGTCGGACCTGGAAAATCTTGGTTGAATTTGTTCCTCACTGAAGCCCGGCCCAATTACAGAGAAAAGCCCAACTAGAAAGTAGCCCAAGGCGGGTCTTCCCTCAAACCCACGAAAAAAAAAAACCAAAAACCGACACGCCACGCCACTTTCATGCCGGCCTGACCACTCAACGGAAAAACGCAAGCCAACAAACCGAATCATCCGTTCCTCATGACCCAAAAAAAAAGAAACTTAACACGCAAATTCAAGCTGTTGATAACTTATAATAATAATAATAATAATAATGATACTGTCTTTTCATTTCATTCTCCATGGCGTCATCCATGACGATGAGCGGTTTCTCGTCCTCGGCGTTTCTTCCGGGTCAATTGGCCTTTTCGAACTGCCTTTTCATTAGGCCGTTCGCTGCTCCCGTCTTTAAACTCCCCTTCGCGGCAAAAGCTGTTCGCGCCTCTTCTACCGCCTTCCTCGAAGCAAATCCAACGGTTTTCTCTCCCTACCTCTCTCTCTCTTTTAATAAAATAATTCCATTTCTATTTTTCATTTTATCGTCCTTGTTGAAGTGAATTCAAATTAAGAGTTAATTAAAATTTTAATAATAAAACTATATTTATGTTATGGTGTATGTTTATTAATTTAATAAAATTACGAACTTTCAGAATTCTCCGAAATTCGCTCTGTTAAGGGATTCTTTTTTTTTTTTTTTGGTATTGAATTTCTCAGTACATTGTTTCCATTCAATGGAATTTGATTCTTGTTTCCTGCAGGATCCCATCGTGGTTGAAAAGGAGTCAAGCACCAAGAACATTTTAGCTTGTCCCGTATGCTTCGACCGCTTGTCCTCCACTGGGGATCATGTCTTTCTATCTGTGTAAGTTTTAACTTCAGAGTTCAGTCATAGACCGCAAGGAAGGAATGATTCTTTTCTTTCGCAGGTCATTAAAGGACAGTTGTTCTGCAGTTTTGTTTTGCTAACGTTGGTTATTGTTACAGAGATTCTGCACGTGGGTCCAGTTTGGTATGCAAAACTTGTAAGAAGACTTATTCTGGCAAGGAAACACATCTTGAATTGATAGCAGCCAGCGGGGCCGAGAAGTATGGCGATGCCATGCCAATTGCCACTGAATTTTTCAGGTGTGGAATCGGTATTCGATGCACTTCTTGTGACTTGGACCGCATTTTTGTGGAAATTACTGAGCTGTTTTTGATCCGGTTGAATTGGGCGAGAGAGATTTAAATATATGAGTGAGGTCTGTGGTTCGAACCTCAGATCTCACCTCAAGTTTCAAGGTTAGCAGCGAGAGCATGCTGATATGCTTGTGCAATTAGAGCAAAAACGATTTCATATCCTAGCTTCTTTGGTTATTTGGTCCGATTTCATGTCCCCAAGTCAAGTGCAAATGGCCCTTGTACAGATCTCTTCTACGGTACACGTTTGAATTGAGATGTCCGGAAAATTTTGATCCTTTATGCATTACTATAGCATATATGGCATAAACTTAACAGCCACTGTAGAATAATCGTGGACACGTAGCGCAGTATAATTTATTTTTTTTTGGTATTCCCTCATCGTGTCGTTGCTTGAAACAGGCTTCCTTTGATATCGTTTATCTATGAGAGGGGTTGGCGTCAAATTTTGTATGGGGTGGTTTCCCAGGCCCAGAGAAAGAGGTAATATGACAGTTTCTTAGATGGAAATTTCCAGCAATTTATTAGTTTATTCGAAGAACTTTACTGGATGGATAGTTTGTTGCTGCTTAAGACAATGACCTTGTTTCCAATCCCAACAAATGTAAATCTATCTTACCCTGTAACCTCTCTTATTTGATATGATCTGAATTGCAGTTTGAGTTGATGAAGGATTACCTAAACCCAGTTTTAGGCGGAAATATTGTCGACTCTAGCTGTGGCAGTGGGCTATTTTCAAGACTTTTTGCCAAGAGCGGATTGTTTTCTCTTGTTGTTGCTCTGGACTATTCAGAAGGCATGCTAAGTCAGTGTTATGAATTTATCAAGCAGGAGGAAAGCTTCCCCAAAGAGTACGACTAGAACATTTCTATTTGAATCAATTTTATTTCTCTTTACCTGATTTTGATCTCATCTTGAACAGGCAAGATTTTAGCTGATACTAGTCACAATTTCTATATGAATGCATTTTTGAGTTGAATCAAATCAATCATTCGAGATGGTTCTTTGTTTCAGGAACTTAATATTGGTCAGAGCTGATGTATCTAGACTTCCCTTTGTTTCCAGTTCCGCTGATGCTGTCCATGCCGGTTGTGCTATACACTGTTGGCCTTCGCCGTCCACAGCTGTAAGACTTTCTTGACTTTGGCATTTTCAACGGATGAGTTCTGTTTGCCTTACATTCTCACATTGCTGGCATATGAATAACTAGTGGAGAGAACATGCACGTGCATGGTAAACTAGCCTTAACCCTTGAGAGTGTGATTAGCAAATTTCTTATGCACGTTTTACCGTTAATTCATCATTGCTTTTAAATATACCATCTTTTTGGTGTTTCTAAAACCTTTGAGGTTTGGGGTTTTGTTCCTTTCTTTCCGCTGGCTGGTAGGATGGTGATTTTCTTCTAACAAGTTCTGTTTCGAGTTCATTGTATGGGCAGCATGAGACATTGTAGATGCTCTCTTGCAGGTTGCTGAAATAAGTCGAGTTCTGAGACCTGGAGGAGTGTTTGTTGCTAGCACCTACATACTCGACGGGCCTTTTAAATTTTTCCCATTTTTAGGGCTTCTTCGTCAGGTATGGATTTCTAGTTGGATACTGTACACAAGGAATTAGCTCAACCGAACCATTTGACTCCCGCGAAAATAACTCTTTGAAGCAGTTTTGTGTTATCAACAATACTTGTTTTGGGTTTTCAACTGTGTTCTAGTCCCGCTATCCATGTTTGCTTGATGCTCAATCGTGGGAAACATTCCTAGAAAATTCGAATCAAAACCAAAATGTTCTGTCCTGAATGGAGAACGATGAAAACTATGGTTTTGAAGCTCAATGAATGGGCTTGGACTGAAGGGTGCCACTCCATGTATTTTAACATTTCTTGTCGTCGGCCACTGCGGTTGCTGACTAATTTTTTTTTTCATTGTAGAATTTTGCACAATTATCGGGCTTTCAATTCTTCCTGAGCGAACGTGAACTGGAAGACATTTGTACATCCTGTGGGCTTGTTGGTTTTACATGTACAAGGAACAGGCAGTTTGTGATGTTCTCTGCTAGAAAACCCAGCTAAGCTTTTGGGTGTATTCCCCACACCGTCCACCCTGGCTTCTCGCATAGCACAAGTCTACAGTTTCATACCTGGTTGCGTATCTCGCAGCACCTCCTACCTTTAAGTATTTTCTCCGTTTGTAAGAGTAGCTATTATACTAGAAAATGATAAATGTGGTGATTGAATAACGGGGTATAAAAACCGCATCAAATTTCATACTGTTGTGCGGCATGCTGAGGCGTACGCTTATGGGCTATATATATGTACGTGACAAAAGTCCGTCAAACTTACATTCGGATCAAGATATCTATTCCTTTGAAATCTTACCATTAGAGATAACAAAAGCTGATGGATGTAAATAATCCAATTTAATTGTTTGAAATCTAACTTGTTTTAACTCGCTTTGATTGAAAAAGTTAAATCTAAAACTTAAATAATTTCAAATTTTTTTAAAAAATTGAAATCCAAAACAATAAAAATAAGTTTTTTTTTGGTTGATTTTAATAAAGAATTAAACTTTTTTTTTTAATAAATTTTATTTTGAATCAAAAAGACATTATCATGTGATTTACTTTTATATTTATAATAATTATTATTTTTTAATTGTTGTATAAATATTTAAAATTATAATAGGTCATATTATTTATTTTAAAAATATATATAATATAAATTATTCAAGTTAAACTTTTTTTTTAGTTGATGAAATTCGCATACATTTACAATAAAATCCATATCCTTTTTTTTTTTTTTTTTTTGAAGAATGAGTTTATACCAAGATACTAATTGAAATATATTTGTGGCCTATTAAATTCGAAATTCATACAAACAATGAACGCAAGGATACTTGTTTAATCAATTTTTTGTGGATCAAATTATTACAGTCATGTCTCAATCCCAACTCACACATAATTATCATTAATTGATATAAAACAAAATATAAGTCATGTTTAATAAATTTATTATAATTTATCCAATGAGGATATTAGAAATTTCATTTTTTTTTTAAATCTCTAGCACATTTCTCCTAATTATCTTAATCCAAAATATAAGTCTAAAATCCTTATTCACATGACAAAGACATGTATAGTATAATAGATGTATTAAATATAATTGTTATAACATAATATATAAAATGTAAACAAAGTGATTATATTTTTTTTTCTAATTGTTATATATTATGTCAACAATAATAGTATATTATGTATGATATGTCACTTAAGTATTTTTAAATTAATTAAAGTTTAGGTTACTAACATTTAGATCAAAATTAGTTTTTTACTAATATAATATATAATAAAAATTGTGAGCATGATATAATATGAAATAATTAATATGCTTGAAAAATAGTTAGCAACCAACTTATATATCATATAAAAAAAATAACTTAATAGTTAACTTCAAAATTTATCAAAAATTTGAAATACCTAATTTGATGTATTAAAAAAATTAAAATACTCTAAATTCGATAAATTTAACATTAATTTAAAATATAACACACTTAAAATTCGATAAACTTAAAACTCCACCAATTCAAATTTCAACAAATTTAAAATTTAAATAATTTGAAAACTGAAATAACTTGACAAATTACGGACTCGTTCCGTGCTTTTAAGGCCTCTACTTACCACGGAGTTTTCACATTGTCAACTCGGATCGGTGCTTGAAGCGTCGAAAGGCGTATAACCATGAGAGAGTTGGGTGATCAGAATGCAAGAATCGATTTCTAGTGGACCATAGTCGGCTTTGAGTGATCATTCACATCTAAATTTTTTACAGAAAATTTTCGAGGACACGTCGTAGCTTGGAGTTGGGTTCGTAAAGCCATTAATTACACAAGGAATCGCCGAGGTTTTAAAAGGCCTGGCCCTGAACAGCTATGGGAAGCTTAAAATGGGACCCATCAAGTCCAAAAGGAGTAATTAAAAACATTCTCCAAGAAAAAGGAGAATGGTTTCACCGATACAGGCCGATAGAGATTATGATGTAACATCTTCGCGGATTGCGTTCAACCAAGGAACTGACAGCCCACAGGCGAGTCAGGCTGGGTGGCGGTCTCTAGTTACATCCTAATCTCAATATGCAAACAGATCTTTACAAATCTAACTACACTTCGCGCGTAAAAAATTCAATATCTATTACACAAAACCAAAACGCTTGAATGGATTTACTTTATCATTCATATCTCCATGTGTAAACTCTGCTGTGGAATGAATAATTATTCATTATGCTATATTATACCATGATCTGCTTCATGGCTTATCATAGTCCTTCGAAACCTCCCGAGTAATGTGAAATTTGAAGTTTCTCATAATCTACGTGTTCCTGTAGATGTAGCAGAAGCCAGCTCAAGCTGGTTAACAGTTACCCAGACGAGAGAATACCAACCAGCTTTCCACCACTATCATCGAGATAAAACACTATGTTCTGCTATTAGCCTAAATTGGCAAATGTAAGCTGGCTATAAAGCAATGTCTTCTCATCGTTTTCATCAAAATCAAGACTATCCTCACCTTCATAATCCATATCAATGACAGTCCTGTCCTTAACAGATGCTTCTTCTGCTTCAGAGAACTCAACTCTAGAATGTTCTCCACTGCTGGGTGAATTATCTGACATCAGCTGTTGCATCTCTAATTCTAGCAGTGCTTCCATTTGAGCCCGTTCTCTATCTCTTGGATAGGTACCATAAAGGAGCGAATAAATGAGACAACAGAGAGCCATTGGAAGTCCTATAGCTGTGTATAGAGCCTTGGCCAATGATGCAGCATTCCCTCTATCAGTGGCAACCTCTTCAGATTCAATGTACTGCTTAGGGAGAGGTTTATAGCCATAAACATGTTGAGCGAGCATTCCAACCCCTGGGGGAGCAAACGATGACAAAAGTGACTCAAAAGATCGATCCAGGGCATAAACACTTGTCCGGGATTTCTCAGGAACTATTTCTGCAAAAATTGGACTGCACATATGGCATAATTAGCATTAAAGAGCTCATGGTAGAAGAATACTTTGTATATCACTATATGCTTGCAAAAAAATTTCTGTGTCGGGCCCCTTTATGCAAGCACCACAGGGCCCACATCCATTTCATGATGAAATGCTTTGGCATCAAAATGATGTCCTTTGTGATTCATATCTAACCAATTTTTGAATATCCGAAAATGAGACGGCAGAAGGAAAGAAAATATAGAATTTTCAGGACCAGGTTGGGGTGGGGTTGGGGGAAGGAGTTTCAAAGGCTTTACTTGTTTGTAGCTGGAGCATTCCAAGTTATGCACAACCCCATGATGAACAAGACAAATCCATGCATGTTTGTAGTTGATGGATCATCAGGTAAAACCAGCAGAAGCAATGCTGCTAGAGGAATAGCTAATGCAGAGCTTATTTGTGCCAGAATTATCCTTCCAGAATTTGGGAGACGAGTGGAAAGAATATCACCCATTTTGCCTCCAAATAGTCCCCCAATGGAACTAGCAATCACAAATAAAGACACAAGGAAAGCAGTTTTTTGATGGGAAAAACCCATCAGCTCTAGCCACATGGGAGCAAATGACAAAGCTGACCAAGGAAATGAGCCTGTGACACCCTGAGCCACAATGATTTGGAAAGATGATATTTTTATAACTGACTTAGCTTCCTCAACTAGGCCCTTCATTTCTGACCATATGGATCTACTTGAGTCTTGATTTCTACCGTTCATTCCATCGTCTGAAAAGTGAGGATCATTGGCAAAAAGGTAGACCAGTATACCTACTAGAACACTAATCAAGCCAACAAGATGGAATGCTATCCTCCAACCAGGGATTCCCATGACTGTTACTGGAGCTATTAACAATGAACAGAGTCCACCAACAACTGAGCCAAAATTTGCTGTTAGTTGTAGACACCCAAAGGCTGTACCACGGTTATTGTCATCAGTTGAATCAGCAATAACGGATTGGATTGCAGGTGCAACTATGGCAAGGCCAATGCCATTCAGAGCTCTAGACACGGCCACCTGTTTGAAAAAAGCTGAATAATGTGAAAACATAAGCTGAGGACCGCCGTACTCTTCCTATTGCTAGCTAAATAATTTCAAACCTCATATGACTAAATCTTGAGTCCAAAATATGGAAGGTACTCTTCCTTCTATTTCATGTCAGATTTTTCTCAATTGAATACTTTATAGACAGCAAAATCTACTCACAAATCACTACACTCAATGCTATCTCAGTCAGATAGCAATGTTAGCAAGGTTTTTCATTCCATTATTTATTTATTTTTTTCAGTCACATGGAGTTCTTGGACACAAACATAAAGTACAAATCCATCAAGCCAGTGGAGCAACATTCTCTGTAGATATAAGCCTAGAGCCTAGATCATTTTCTTAGCCATGTTACTGATGAGTACAGATTAACTCCATTTGAAAAGTTCACCTCGGCCAATGCAATGAATCTAAATGGAATCCTATGGAAATAAAAGAATCTTATATTCCCCTATAAAGTTCACTTGGTTCCTTTTCACCAACTTGTTCCTCACATTAGGGATCAAGGAGCTAAGAGGGAAACATGAAGTGCAAAACGTATACATTTCTGTATTTTGTTTTCTTCTAAAATCAGACCGATGGGTGAGTCCCAGCAGTACCAATCAATTATTTATCTCTTTTTTCTTTCAGTTCGTTGGGAACAAGGGAAAGAACTTGATGCTAACCAGAGATTCAGCAGCTCAACCACTGGACAACAAATCTAGTGGTAGTACCCAATTGATCTAAGGGAACCTGTACAAACTATATTTCCAAATTTTGAGCAGCCAAAAAGGGTCAAACCCGAGACTACTGCTTAAATTTCCATAAAAAACAAATGAAATATTCCCACACCAAAATACTTCCAATGGAAACGAGAATGCCACTGATTTCAAGGCATATGGGCCTCAGTCACTAGCACAGAATGTATCAAAACCTAATATAGAATACCCTAGGCGAAAGCATATACTTCCATTCTCCGTTCCGTCCAATCAAAACAACAAAGATGGTTTTAGTAGAAATTTCCAGCTTAAGGCCCTCGTAATTGCAACTTCCCGGATTAAATTAATAGTCAGCCGTGCCCAATAATGGACAATTAGCCAAAAGTGAGCGCAATTCAACTACATGACTTGGTGAACCTGACCCTCTCGTTTCAATCGCCCAAAAATGCAAACATTACCAAATAAACACCCAAAAATCCAAGTTTCTTTCTTTCCCACAATTTTCCAGAAACCAAACGATTCTTTTTTTTTTTCTCCCTTTCAGAAACAAGAACAACAAAGAATACAAGGGAAAGGGGTTCCACCTGAAAGAAAGTGGAGGAGAAGCCAACAAGGAAAGTGGCAGCAGCCCAAAGGAAGGCACCAACGGCTATAACATGGGCTCGGTTGTACCTAACCGCGAAATAAGTAGCTAGAGGGTAGCAAAAAGTCTGAACAATGGACCTGAGCAAAGTTAAGGAGCCAAGTCCAGTTGGGTCGGCGTGCAGGTCATCACCCACCTCTTTATACACCCCAGGAAGCAGCGACTCGTCTGCTCTCTCCATTATCCCCGCCAGGTTCACGAGAATCAGGGTCACCGTCTCTTGCTTCATTTCTGCATCTCTTTACCACTCCAGCTTTTCTTTTCTTTTGAGTTCTTGATTCCTGAATCGGCGCTCTTGGATTGAAGGAATGATGCGGACCGCTTTGGTAGAACAATTGAATCAATTATCAAATTCAATAAGAATATGCCCTTTCAAACAAAAAAGTCCTGTTTACATTATTGGGTCTATCTTCACATTTATACCACTGATTTATAGTATTATCGGTTGTTTTTTAATCTATTTACTTTTTTTTTTCAATTAAATTGAAAAAAAAAAGTAAATTATGAGTAAAATTTTAAAATTTTACATCCCATCATCATTTTATATTTATTGATCATTAAAATATATTAATAATTTGTTCAATTAAATTGAATAACAAATAAATTATAATATTATATTGAATCTCATATTTAAGTAAAAATAATTATATATATGTGTAAAATTATTTTAATAAATTATTATTTTCTTAAAAAAATTATATGAAAATATTTGTCAGCTTTAATTGTTTTAAAAAGGTTTTTTATCTTAATTATCTTATTTATAAAAATATTTTTTTTAGCGAATTTCAAAACAACTCCAAAATTTTCATTATTCAAAACCAAATTCAATAAGAATATTGTTCTAAACTTCCAAATGCTTTTTATTTATGAATGGTATGCAAAGCTTAAGTTTTATACAAACGTATAAGTAAATTGTTATATTACGACTGAAAATGTAAATGTATAGTCGTGTTGTCGATGTAACATCTCTTAAGGTCATTATACAGAGCAACTTAAATTAAAATTAGGGCAACTTTGATGATATATTAGAAATAGCATTACGTTATTAGCAAAATTTAAAGTTGAAATGTGTCAATTAGGAAACCTAAGACAAAGGAATACTTGGATCACTGTAATTGATGCAAATTGTAAATGGGTTTCTACTAATTAACATTTAAAGATGAAAAAATTAGAGACGTTCACTACTTGAGAACCCAAAAATTCAATGACACCACGTCCAGAGGTGGTTCAATCAAGAGGCCGACACCTGGGCCGAGACCTGGTGTCGGCCCATTATATTGGGCCTTTCAGCTTAACTTTTAGATTTTGTGGGTCCATCTGGTTTTACAACTCCTCCAAAAAATAACTTCCCAAAAATAAATAAATAAATAAATAAATAACACACGCACACACGCAGAAGCGTATGTTTTTTTGAGGGCCAGCAGTGAGGAAGGGCTGATTTGACTCGCTTGTGTTGTGTACAGGTATTAGATGAAGGGGTCGGCGGCCCCCACCATAAGTTTGGCAAAGTGGACCCCGCCGTCACCGAACCTAGATAGTCAGCAATCAAGCAGCTATGTCGCCCACGTGGTCTTCTCTTTTGAGCGTCCACGTGTCGAGTTAACCTTGATTCACGCTCCCTGGCCGGGGTAAGGGATCCGTGCGATGCTTGGCTTCTGTCACTTGCAAGCAAGCATGAGCTGCCAGTGACGTGTCGTTGGCGTCACTTGACAGTCAGTGGCCGGACTGCGAGCCAGCAGTTTTAGACTGCGGCCTAGCTTTTTTTTTTTTTTTTTTTAATGGAAATGAACGAAGAACTCGTCCGGAAAAATATTTTATATCAACGTCATCTGGCCATATTATAGCCATTAGCCCGTGTAAGATTATCAAAACTACAATCATTTAGCAGCCTGAAGTAGACAAAATATGTATTGTGTGTCCTTAAATCTAAAAATAGTCAAATGTGTTTATTTCGTCCATTAACATGCTAATTAAATTAAACTGTGAGATATATTACAAAATAATTCTCTTTTTTTATTTAAATTTTATATATTTTTTAAAATTAAAAATTTTAACTATTAAGTATCACGAGTGATTAAATGTTTTTTTTTTATTTACTGTAACAGTTGTGTTGCTATTGACTAACGATTTGTTTGTAAAAAAATAGTATATGTATAAAAAGAGGGAAGATAGGGCTAAATTGATTGTACGGAAAGATTAATTAATTCAGAGTGTAGCTGTGTGGGCCGTATGAATATAAAATTCACGGGAAAGTCAAAATAGAAAAGCTTTAAATCGAGGTGTATTAGCTGTACATACAAAAGATAAATGACAGGAACAAGATACTTGGCAGGGATTACGATTCCGTATTTTTGCGATAGGGAATATTATATTTGTTAGTTTGGTTTGGGAAGCATGGAATATCTTTTTCCTGGAGGAAGGAGGAGGAGGAGGAGGAGGAGGAGGAGGAGGAGAAGAAGAGAATAGAAACCCAAACCCCCACTACTGGCCACAGCTAGGTAGCACTGATATTTGCGTGGCATCCTACGACAATTTCCAGCGGACAATATTCCTCCTGCCATCGCACACTCGTAGCTTTATTCCCTGTACGCATACAAGCAGGCTACCTGACTAAACACATAATCATTCCTTTTTTTTTTTTCGAGGTCCATTAATGCCAGCTATTTGATTAGAAAGAAAAAGAAGAAAATATGTAGTGGAGGGCATGTGGGGTTCCTGAAAATCACACACAAGACCCACAGAGGCAGTGAAATGTCATGTCTTCGTGTCAGCAAGAACCCCATTAATTTGCGTAAAATTTTAAGCATCCGTACACAGGCTCTTAGCCTTTGTGACCAACTTTGTCGATGCTCCACCTGGGACTTAAGGAACGAATCCAGGAGGGGTTGGATACTTACAATGCGTTCGTGGTTTTTAACTTCGCACTTTTTACCGGATAGCAACACTCTTTACATTGTGACCACCTTTTATAAAATCTGCCCATTCAAGGTGGGGAAACTCACAGGAAAATCAGATGACACTCTTTACACGTGCATGTACATGTGGTTTTTCCACGTTCCCCTTCTTCCAAGCAAGGACTTTTCTCTAGTTTGATACCTAACTGCAGCATCATCAGCATACACCTGGGAGGCTGATGACGAAGACATGGCTAGGATCTGCCCAGACTTATTTCCTAATCCCATCTTTTACGCTAATTGATACTGCCTGTTCTTTTGGTTTGATTAAGCTGTCAATCATGCTTTATGCACATGTAACGCTCGAGTCATAGGTGCCCTTCGGTCCATTTATCCGTTCTTCCACACAAACGAAGGAAGAATTGTCAAGGTAATGGGAAGACTCTAAGCCAAATGGTCTAAAATTGCAGCGCCGTTTCATGGCACGAGTCTTGTGGTCCGATTGTTGAAAGACCCCTCCTTGCGTCAGATTGCAAGCTCCCTTCATCATTGCTTGCGTACAATTTCTTACACCGATAGACATGTCTGGAGACAAAATGAGAACAAATGAACAATTTTAACAAATAAAAAAAGAAATTAACCGAAAATTAATGACCTTGCCATCAATTACAGTGATAATAACTTGCAAAGCTAATCGAATTTTTTTTTTCGTTATTGATTAATCGAATATATAACAAGCAATATACATGGATCGGAAATGCTCTTTCTCTCTCTCTCACACACACACACACGCAAGCACGCACGCACGCACACACACACACACTTATAATGCTTGCTTCTTTTAATTATTAATTGCCTGATTTGGGGGCAACTTTTTGATGCTTATATGCTTGCATTATGCATAACAATGATTTGTCGCATTTAGCACACAGATGTATGCTTTTTGCAACAGTAGTGGACACGGCAGGTTGAGAAAAAAAGGCATAGAACTTTTGGGTTTGGCCTGAAACTGAGATAGGTTTAATAAAAGTGAAGTGTTTGTACCCCAAAGATAATTAAAAAGAAAAAAACACAGATGGAGATTATGATTGTACCAGTGATGGATAGACACAGCTGAGGGAAGATTGAGTGAGTGAGAAAGAGAAGGTGAATGGATAGAGAGAAAACAGTCATCATTGCTAAAAACCATATTATTCTCTGGCGTGGGCCAACATGATTCCCAAAGAGCAAGTGTCACATGTCACTACACTTCCCCTTCCTCTCTCAATTATGTCCTCATCTCCTTCAACTAGCCATAGCTAATCAACTTTCAACCCCCAAATTTTTGTCAATTATTGTGTACTGCATTTGGTTATAATGATTTTCCCTTCCTTTTGTTACCTATTTCACTAATTCTTATTCTTAATTATTCCTTCTAGCCAACGCGATGATTTACACAGATTTGTTTTGTATTGGATTCTCTATCTTCTTTCTCGAGCTACATGATTTTCATGTCTATAATTACATGATCGTGCCTTTATTATCTCAAATGTTCATATTACAATCCACAAACCTTTTTATGGGATAAAAGATACACTATGTGAATGAAATCTAGGACAACCAACTAACAAGTGGAAAGGACATAGGGATCATTGGACTTCTTTTGTCATTTTTTTTTCCAGCTTGTTATTATTTTATCTATTAGGAATATAGACATGATAGAAAATCGATTACTGCCATTTAATCACGCCCATTGATAATTGCACCATTTCTAAAATAACCTTCTGAACATGATGGTCACAAGCATTGATTAGTTCTATTAAATTAACAGTTAAAAACATGAAAATGGAGATATTAGTCATGTCCAGGGTACACCAAGTTAGGTGTTGAGTGGTGTACTATAACTAATTATTAATATATCACATGACACAAGAGCCAGTTTAAATTTCAAAATTTGAAATTTCTTGTGGAAGACATGCGAGAGGCTCATATTTCCTTAACTTGACCTTGAATTACGTTAAAAAAAAAAAAAAAAAAAAAAAAACAAACGAAAGGAAGCCATGTGATAAAGGAACCCTTTTGAATCACTTAGCTCCTATCAATTAGGCTCGGTCCACCAGTTGTTCAGATGTTTCGTCGGACCAATGGGGTACCAAGATTATTGTACTATTTGCTATAAAAATTGGTTAATTTAACCTAATGTTGTTCTTTGACATTAAAACATAGTCTAAAATGCATGACATGACATGGAACAGTCTCTACGTATATAAACGGTCAACAAATTAATTAACGTCTAGAGTGGATCACGGGCTCCAAATATGTTAACCAATAAATGCATGTTATCCGCATTGATTCTTCTTTTGTTTTGGGATGTCAAATTAATTATTTATACATTCGGCAGATGCTGTAAAGTGTTGTTTTCTTAAATAAGAATAGAAGCATTAACTTCTGCAATGAACAATTGAGATTGCCGTAAAAGTTTGTTTGGGCGCTCGAATTCCTATATCAGTGAAAAAACACACACACACACACACACAAGCATAGATTTTGTCTTCAAGTGACGAGAATTGTCTCAAGCTAATTACTTATTCAAATCTGCATCTAATGGCATGGTTACAGAGAATTAAAGAACATTTTTTTTTTGTTTTCCTTTTTTTCTCTGAAAGACAAGAAGCCCCGAAAGAGAAGACACTTGATCTATTGCACATTTTCATGATTTCTTAGTTATTAGTTGTATCACTGATAGAAACAGGATCTCAAATAAAGGGAAAAGAAATGAAAATTTTCAATGGCTGCGGCAGGTGTGATTCCCTCCTTTGGCACTATATTTACTCTGTTGTATAATCTCAACTAATAAAGTAAAATGGTAAAACTATAAGGAGTCGAACGAAGAACAAATTGAATCGTGTTTCTGTTTTTCTTTTTTCTTTTAAAAAAAAAAAAAACCTTTATTGCATGGATATACGAATTTAACGCAATATTGACCAATGTGAAACACTATTTTATAGATATCATTCGAATTCATCTGTTTTTCTGACATCGCACATTTTATATTCAACAAAAGATATTCATATTTATACACATTTCTCTAATATTTATGGTTATAACAATTGGTTACATATTTTTAGTAAGTAGTTGAATTTATTATCAGAATAACACGTGTAGTTATAATCAATTGCACATATATACGTTAAATGCATGAACTTTATTGTTGGATGCATGTGACCTCCTTACCCATATTTTCGAAGACAAATGAAGATAGGCTTTGCGGAATGTCCTGCTTTATCCAAACCGGCCGCATTGTAGGGCATGGTGTCCACGAAAAACAAGAATTCGACCGCACAATATTAAAAGGAAAATCTTTGCCCGGCAGACAAGGCCTTTATTAACGCGGCATCGACATATCTAAAGGTCCATACGAGGAATAAAATTTTGCACAGAGGAACCGCCCCTTGAACTTTGCATATGATACAAGCTTTGCAGCAGTAACTAAAGCACGTAGAGCAGTTAAAACAACAGTTGAAGCTAGAGTGCAAACGGCCAGCATTGCGGGACTTTCTCATAGTGCCAAAGTATGATCTCTTGTAGGTATTCTTAGTTTATGAATAATTTACCTTCAACAAGGTTAAAAAAAAAAAGAAAGATAAATTTAATATACTTGCATAAATTGATGGGAAATACTATTTGAACCTTTTACTTGTTATCCCAGAGAAATCTCCTTAAAGTTTCATGCTCAAATTTTTGGTAAAGATTTGAAATTTACGTAAGAGAAAAAAAAAGTTCTTCTCTTATGTACTTTGCGACTTGATGAATCAAAAAAAAAAAATTATACTTATAAATAATAAAATTAAATAAAGTACATAGTTATAATGTGTGAACTGTGAAGCCCAACTATATCATAAAGAAAGGCATACCTATTTTATCTCTACATAAATTAAAAACGCTGTAGCTTCCCAAAATGTGATGCTAAAGTTGTTGCAATTATTACTTGCAGACACAGAATATAGATGGAGATATGATGCTACAATCTACCCGTGCAGTGTTGAACTGTTGCTAAAGTTATTCTGATCATCGAGATCAAGAACATCATCTCCTTGGCTTTATCATCATCGTAATTGCATCTCTTGAGATAGGCTAGCTGCTTACCTCCATGCAATCTACGTATTGAACTGTTAAGCTTATTGATCTGCTATTCTGCTCAAGGGCAAATCCAAGGATCAACATTACCTTCACCTCTCGGAGAAACATTCTCCAAACTCTTGTTGCGAAAGTTCACATCGAACGGCCTCAATTGATCTTGTTCCCTCCCATGATCCCTCCACGTGTTGTCATTCCTTGCTAGCCGCATAATATTCCCTTCTGTTGTTGTGACATGACTAGGTAATCCACCAAGGTTTGTATTCACATGTCCTTGGCTCATACCCAGTTCTTCAAAAGAAGGCAAAAGCAAATTACTTCCAGTCGACTTTGCACCCAAACCTGCTGGCACATTAAAAGAAGAGTGGAGTGGCTGGGGTTGTAGAAGGGATTGAAATGGCAACATCTGATTTTGCATGATTATCATGTTTTGGGGTTGTTTGTTGGGTAGGCCTCCTAGATCAGAAGGTACTTGGTAGTTAATAGAACTGGGATTGGAAGAACTAGTAGTTGTGACTGCTGTACCTCTAATTGTATTGTCATTGTTAGAAGTTGTACTAGCAATACTAGCGGCATCGACCGTATTGTTTTGATTCAAAAATGAACGAGGGGGCACAAACTGGGATTGGTGATGAACCTTTTGAGCCGAGGGACGTAGAGGATAGATGGATCCCAATGATTCAAAATGGCCAGACCTCAGACCCAAGCCAGTCCCAAACGAGTCGAGCCTACGGGAATATGGTGAGCCGGAAAATGGTGGCGGTGGGATGCCCGTGAACTCCTGCACCATTGCCCGGAAATTGGAGGTGTCCGTGGTGAGAACGGCAGTGGGTGCCCTCCTTGATGCCCTTGTTCGCTTCTTGGGGTTTCTTGGGGCTACCCCTTGTTGGGCTTGATCAGACGGTTGAGAAGCGCGTGCTCCATTGTCATCATGTAGACCTTGACTTGATCCTCGATGGGCAGCCAAGATTGACTGACTTGACGACGAAGACGATGACAAGGAGGAAGTCGAGGAGCCAGGGAGGTTGTACCGAGGTCTATGTAACCAGGGAGGGATCTTAAGCTTTGTGACCGAAAGGCGTCGAGATTTAGCAAAGAGGAACTTGGAATTGGGTCTGATGGAGACTCAGAGAAAGCAGCACCAAGAATTGGTAGAGGATCATACAGATGAGGAGGTTGCAATTGGTGGTGTTGCTGAGGTTTTTGTAGGTTTGACAGAGAAGCGAAGTGGGCTGAAGGATTCAAGAAAGCTGACTCGTTCGACTCAGCCCTCGATTCATGCTCCTCGTCACCACCACCACTCGACGATTGCATACTGCCACTGCTATTCCCAGAATCCATGGCTTATGGCTCGAAAGAGTTAGAGATATATGTGTACTGGGGTCTCCAAGTTGCACTAAAGAAAAGAGAATGATCAACGATCTGGCTCTTTCTGCTGGCTAGCGCATGCAGTGCTTATGGGTATCCCACAAAAGAGCCCACCCAATTCCAGACAGCACACACACACACACACATAAACTTATAAAACAGGTCTTCGGCACTGAACAGTTAATAAATAAATAAATAAACAGAAAATTGCATACAGATCTTAATTATTAAGTAGTAAGAAGGCTATCATCAAAGAGATGGAAAAGAAAAGCAGAAAAGAAAGAAACATAGAAATAAAAACAAAAAAAACAAAGGGCAAAGAGAGATATGCACGTAATGACCTTTCTCTCTTTCTGTTTCTTCTCCTGCTGCCTCTTTCTATACTATTATTTGTAGCCTTGTGATTAGGGTTCGTGGGGGAACATGGAAATGGAAAAAGAGAAATGACAGAAGAGAGAAGAAGCTTATTTATGCCCTTTGTTCTGGTAGCCACCAAAAAGGAGGCCTCAACAATTTATTCCCCTAAATAAAACCAAAGAGTGAAGGGTGGGGTCTCCATTGGACTAGAGGGAAACAAAGAGTTGCCGGTGGCTGGCAACGGGTCAAACTCAAAGTGAATGCGAGAGAGAGAGAGAGAGAGATGGCCAATAGGTTGAGTGTGTGAAAGGGAGAAAATGATGTGACATTGAAGTTTGGGAAATACAGACGAAGGTAAAATTTTAAAAAAACAAAAAGAAAAGATGAATATAAGTTAGGAAGCCTAGGTTCATGTGCGAGATAAGCTAAATCATTATGATTTTTTTTAATATTATTATATATTTTTTCTTTATTTTAGTCTTATAATTTTCTGCTTTATTCTATGTAAATTTATTTTTAGACAAAATTTATATATTTTTAAGTATATTCCTTTTAGTTAAATATTTTTTTAATAAATTGACTAAATTTTATGTTAAAATAGACTTATTATATAAAACAAAAATATAAATATAAAAAATCAAACGAGAAAATAAAAAAATAATGAATTATATTAAAAAATTCATAGAATTTTATGACCGATTTTAAATTCATCTCATTCTTAAGCAGCCAAAGTAAAGTCAATGTTACAAAATTCATTATTATTACTGCCAAAGGCACTGTCACTGCAGCCCCCCACCCAACCCCCCCCCCCAAAAAAAAAAAGTCACTGTAACAAAAGTCTCTGTGTTTTGGTTCACATCTCGCGCCAATAGGTATGTTAGCAATAAATGAAGAGCTATAATCGTAATCTGATATGACGGGGAAAAAGTAATTTCTATTAATTAAATCATAAGCATAAATATATTAATATGATTATAACTAAGAAAAAGTTATTCCAAAAGATTTTAAATTTTGTTAGAAACAGATAAAAAAATACATACTCTTAATATATAATCATAAACTATTAAAAACTTGAACTTTTTGAAAAATGATCTCTCAAAGTAGAATTTATTGTTCATATAAAATCAAAATTAAAAGAGCGATTTCAATGAGTTTTTAATCAATAAAATTGATCTCTCTTTTTTTTTTTCACTTTTTCACCTATAATTATAAAATTAACAAATTTATATTTTTCATGGTTATTATATAATATTAATTAATATCGAGCCCATAAACATAAAATCCTGAATTGGGTCTCCGGACAATTTTCTCTGATTAATGTGCACACATGTCTGAGGAATTTCTTATGGGGAAGATAAATGTTTAGCATATATATAGTGCTCTCCTTAGTTTCAACAATCAATCAATCAGTTATACATTAAAAATTGAATTTTTTTTAATCGCTTTTATATATCATAATTTTTTATACAAATTACATACGATGATAATGATATATCAGCTACTTAACTTAACCAGACCGCAGCCTTTGGTCAAGTCAAAACTCGGAAACAAAATCCAAGTTACAATGATGCAACATCAGGGAATCTTTTACCAGCCTCTACTTCTGTTACACATTTGACATCCACAGTCACCGTCATTGTAGTTTCCCCGCTCTGTGTGTATTATTTTCCCATCAAGACTTATAAGGCCTTTTTGGTTCATGAATCTAGAACTGCCAGAGCTTTAGAAAGCTCGCCAGCAATATTAATGCGTCTAATTGCACCGCTTTTGCTTTCTTGTGGCGAAATTGTATTCCAACGACAGAAAGGCCGAAAAAATTAAAATAAGAAAAGAGGACTTTTCCGGGCACGCAGGGCTACTGAGTGCAGACCACAAAGCTTCCAAGAGGCCCAGTGGCCCGTCCAATTCCAAACAGAATGAGACTACCTGGATAGGATAGTTTACTTTGCGGAGGCCTTTTCTGTAAATGGGTTTTGGACTTCGAGGCATTACTTGGTCTTGTTCTTCTTATTCTTAAACTGTTGCTCGCTGGTGACAGAATTGTCACGGTCAAGTCTGTACCCACTTCGAAGACCTGCGTGGGCAGTAAGTTCCATATAATTATTTGCTCGTTTTTTCAGAAGCATCCACCTTGTTTCTTTAACTGCACATCTTCTTGACAATTCTTTTTGAAGAAAAAAAAAATCTTTTTTTGGAAAAACAAGATCTACAAAAAAGATTCATCATAACCGATTCCAATTGAATTTAGGATTAAAGTCTTATTCTTGCTGTTGTTATTGTAAAATTTTTTTGCTCTTTCCCATATTGGGATCTTTGGTTATACTTTTGCCTTTACTATTAGTAATGCAATGATTCTTCTCTGGCTCTGAATTAGACTCAACGGCTGCCTTTACCGCGAATCGTGAAACTTTGTGCTAAATTGTAGTTCAAGCCAGAAATTCCATCGACCGCAGCTGCAAGTAATTCTAGTTTTTTTTCCTCCCGGTAGGTGAATGCTGGGGCTACGCTTGCTTGCTCATATGCAAAATTATCATTACCAAGATGCGCCTTTGCTCTGATGAAAGGACCCTGCTGTTGCTTACTCAAGTAAAGTTCCTTTCAGGAATGGCAACAAGTGGTCCGTTTCCATGTGCTAACAAGTTTGTACCGGCACCAGCGAGCCAGCAGGGGATTAATTTAGGATTTTACTAATTAATTGGCACATTAGTCATTGTATTTTCACATGATAATTTGAATGCGTTCCATTTACATGGCTTGATTGGTAAAATTCTCTGATGTTCAATATGGTATGGAATGTCTTGTTATGGTTGATCCCAATGCCAGTCATATTATAGTTATATGTAGAAAATTGATCTTAAACCTTAACATATATTTATAATTTAATTTTTAATATTTTTATTTGAATTTTATATATGTTAAATTTATTTTAAATTGAAAACTTTCTTTTTTTTTTTAACAAAAAGTAGTCAAAATCATATTTTTATTTAAATCTTATATTTTAAATTTATTTTAGATTATTCTTTTTTTCAAAAATAATCAATCTATTAATAATTTTTGTTTAATTAAAATATAATTTTTAACAATTTTGATTACTTTTTGTCTAAAAACATCAAAATAAGTTTAAAAACTATAGAATTAAATAAAAATATAAAATAAATATCTATAACATTATTGTAAAAAATATAAAAATTTAAAACTTTTTTTTTTTAATGTAATATCCCATCATATCTTATGCTTTTCCCCACACGCACACTGGAGAGAATACAAGGAAGGGGTAACTTGACTCGACCACTTGTTTTCCTTTGCGTAAAATACACGTGGGTCCCTTTCCCCCTAACCTCGACGCTTCTCTGTTATGTTCCCTCTCTTTTATTGTTTTCCCTTTTAAAGGCCCCATGTGCTAAGCTTTCCACAATCTTCTCAGAGGCACTCGGGATTCTTGAACCTTTTATCACAGGACAGCACGGGCGTCCCTGCAACTGCAAGTGCCGCCCCCGCCCCACCCCCCTCCATCATTGTACGTGCCAATAAATGGGCAGTCGGCTTTTTGGGCCTAAATTAGTAGTAAACAGGTAAATCCACAATTGTGAGTACCCCAGATGGTGTTTGTCTACTCCCAACAAAGATCACTTCTCTGTTTTTTGAAGTTTGCATCTGAGCAGGCGGAGACTCGATTAGGTCCATCGGAGAGAGTCTGGGTCTGAGATCGAATTTGTTGTTACTCGTAAAGTTTAAGAAATGTTTTAAGACTTTTAACTCAGCGTTAGTACTTAATATTTAAATCAGCAAAACGTGTGATTTGTGAAAGTTGGTAGAATTAGAAAATAACTGAAATGTATCTCAGGAATAATATTCGTGGATGAAATAAGTCTGAGTGTTAATGTGATCATAAGAATAATCCAGATGAAGTACTTGTATGGGCCTGAAAGGTGAAACATTTATCTTAGAAAAATCGTTTTTTTTTTTTGTTCCCGATTTGTGTTGACGAGAGATGAATTAAATAAATATTATTAAACCGAATTAAGACCATTAACAACTCATAAAAATTAACCTTTTCTTCTTGTCATTTTGTTATTTTGCCAGACAAGGGGTGTCAAAGACAACCGGCATTTATACATACTCACATGGCACAATATTGAATCGAAAGGCCAAGCCACCAAAAGTATGAGGACAGCCCAACAAAAAAGATGGGATTCGATCCTTCTTTTTGTTTGCTTATACTATCTTTTAGGAACATTGCGTTTTCAATATGGAGTGGTATGGCCATCCCCACACTAGCGAGTGTCTTGACGAGCTAAATGCTTTACCAATTAATCTAGTTGACACAAACTTCTTTGTATAATTTTAGTTCCTTTTATCCTTTAGCTAAAGGCAATGAAGATTGGAAATGAGGTTTTCTGATTTAGGGGGGGGTGGGAGAGCTAGGCATCTATAAATTGGATCGTCATCTGTCTAAACAAAGGAAAGACGCCAATTTCGGCACATTTATTAGTTAGATGTGCATGAAGTGATAACAGGAATGGTGTCAACACGAAAGCCTGCGCTTAAGTCCATCTAACACTAAACAAAGGAAAGACGCCAATTTCCGTGCATTTATAAATCCTTGAGAGCCTGTGTATGGAGTTTGATTCCATATTTGATGAGGACAACAAACTGGCTGTTCTGCAAATAATTACTTGAATTTGAAGACAGGAAATGACAGGCGCAAGCAACTAATGCAGGCGATTTGGTAGTATTATTAATCATCATTGAACCGAAAAATACTATGGTTCTATAAAAATATAATTAAAATTATTAGTTGTATAAAAATAAAAATAAAATAAACATGTATAATAAAATAATTATGATTGCACTTTTGGGAACTTATACCTGTTTACCTGATATTTCACTTTTTAGAACTCTCCAATTGGCACAACTATTTTGTTGGGAGGCCTAAATATCACTATTCCCAGCCCATGCTTAGGGTATTTTTGGCGAGAAACATTCTGCCCCGTTTGTTCAAATCTTCCGTATACCGACAATTTAACCGAGGACATATAAATCGAGTGGGGTTCCGACTATTCTTTTCCACCATAATTCGTTGCAAACTTTTTGACTGCCTTCTCTGGAAGTTTTTTGAACAGCACTGAAATTTCACTCTCTGCGTGTTTCGTACTTCTGCCCCGGCCACTTTAATGTGCACAGCCTTCCTGTTTACTGATCGCAAGATGCAAAGAAACTGAACGAGGGGGACCAGAAAAAAATCTCTGAATTGTCGGCAGAGAACAAAACATATAAGAGAGAGAGATAGATAGATAGATATCTTAATTAACCAGAAAGTGCAAATAATGAGAAACACATGAGAGCATAAACCAGGTAGGCATCCACATAGTTTCCTTTAATTTACGTATTCCCTTTCTCAAACTTTTGCATGCAGACAATAAACCAGTATTATTGGATATTTTTCTTGCCAGGCCTAAAAAAAAAAAAAAAAAAAAAAGAAGAAGAAGAAGAAAATGACAATTGGTATTAATGTATGTTAGATCCAAATATAAATGCCGCCAATCCGATCCATGGGAGCAAGTGCTAGTGGTTAACTCTGGTTATGATCATGGTCAAATCCTACATTGCCGTCCAGATATGGGATGTTCCGTGAGCCTCTGGCGGAAGGCTCCTAACTTAAAAGCCGGCACCGACTGATGAAGACGTATTAGACATTTTCAATTTTTGTAAGAAAAATAAGAAAATAGAAGTGATAGGTACAGGTTTTTTGTCAGAAACACTCAACACATCAGACATTATTGGATGTGGGAGCATGGAGACACACTCTCTCTCTCTCTCTCTCTCTTTTTTTTTTTTTTCAAACCGATTTGCGCGATTGTTTTTGAGCGTATGTAACCCATACTCCTGTCACACAATGCGACGACTAATGACTGCTCCCCTTATTGTTAAATTTATTGTATAAAATTCTTGCGGGGAATAATGTTGTCATTTGTCTATAGCAGCAAGACGTTTGTCTAAACTCTTACAAGTGCTTTAGCCCTAACGTAGAAAACAAATTAAATTAATTTTATTCAGGTAAGGAGACCGGCAGCTTCCGAACCAGGAAGGCTGTCCACAAATTCAAAACTGCCCTGAAGGGTTTCGCACTGCTTTATAAAATTCATATGATGGACCCAAAAAAAAAGAAAAAGAATTCATATGAACTTAATGGAATTCAAGGAAATTGACAGCATAATCAAACAAGGAAAATCAGATTTTTGCTTGAGGCTGAATTGACACATGATGTAGCCGTGCGAAAAGTTCAAACTACCATTTTTCATTTTTGGTTTGTGCACATGGGCGATCTGAGACAAATTAGATTTAACACGTTAAAATTGAGAACTAGATAGCCGCCGTATAAAAGCCGCATTTAATTGTTCGATTTGGCTTGTTGGGAGGCCGACGAAATCTGAACCAGTAATTAATTGGTGTTGGCACTATCCTAAATAAAGTAATTTCTTGCATCGCATTCTTATGAGTAGGTCCCAAGTTCTTAAAAGTCAGAGATGGGAAGGTTCGTTAGCAACATAAATAATAGCTATTTCCTTTCCAATAAATCTCAAATCCTCTTCTCATTATTTGAACACTTTTAAAATGGGTTGATTTTCTTTTGCCGGCCATTAATTATGTTATCATCCAATACTAAAATATAAAAAAATTGCATTGGGGCCCACTGAGTTGGCCAGAGATGTGCTAAACTATGCCCAATGTGCAATCTTTGAACAGAAGCTCTCCTTTCTTCGTATTCTTCTTTCTTTTTCTTGTTTCTGTTACTATGCCCAATGTGCAATCTTTGAACAGAAGCTCTCCTTTCTTCGTATTCTTCTTTCTTTTTCTTGTTTCTGTTTTCATCATTATTGTAATTATTATTATTAGTTTGGTTGAGTGAAGGGTAGGGCAAGAAAGGTGCTTCTTGTTAATTTTTGCGTTCATATAAACCCGTAGGAAAATCGTGTTTTGGCGTTTTCAACGATGCAATGGGCATCTTTGTGAGCAAAATGCTATCTGCCCGTACACAGGTTTTGATTTCTTTCTAGTCGAGACCCCAGCTCTGGAAATCTAAAAGGATACAACGTCAATGTACATCTCCCTCCTATTGCGTTGAATCCTTCACACTCAAGCCAGCCACTGACACATAAATCTGTCTTTTTCAGAAACTCTTCTGGGATTTGTTCAGCCGAAGAGGCAATAGATTTGTAGTGAATCATGGCAGAATTGTCCAAGTATTCTCGTGATGGCCAATTGGGTTGTGGCCTGATGGGGGCGATATTCGGTCGCCGTAGCTTCCATACGCGAAAAACATCTGTGCATTCACTGCTTACGGAAAGAAGCGACGACATCATTGATAACTCGAAGAAGCTTCCTGTCCATAATTCAAAGAAGCAGCAAAGAAAACATTGTACTGCCTCCCTTGACTCTAATTTGCCAAAATCTTCCCCAAAAGTAGACCGAAAACTCTCCAAGAGGCACAGTTTGGCCCCCCCAAATCCTCCAGTTTCTGGTCAGAAGAACGAAGACAGAAGAGCCTCGAATTCTGCAAGAAGCTCAACACCATCTTTATGGAGTTCGGTTCAAACAAACTTGTCAAAACCCAACGAGGCCAAGCCAAGGAGGGCACCCAATAGTAATTGCAGGGAGCTTATTCCAGTCGCCACCGCTAACGATAAAAAATGCAGTGATGGCAAATCTTTGTTTCGACCAGCTTCGAGCAATTTAATGCTATTAGGCCACTTGGGCTACTTGTCACAGCAGGGAAATGGGAATGTCTGCAGTGTTCACAGGAATCCTCAGGAGGTAAAATCAACACCCAGGGAGGGTAAAGACCGTCGCTTAATTGGTGGGAATGGCGTCATGGGCAACATTTTGACGCAACCAAATGTGAAGTCTCGACAGTCTCAAGGTCTAATGACTACGACGAATCCTGAAGTCCTGAAGAGCCTTGGAAACGAAAAGTACAAACAGGGAAATTTTAAAGAGGCATTGGCTTTTTACGATCGATCAATTGCTCTTGATCCTAGTAAGGCAACGTATCGATGCAATAGAAGTGCTGCTTTGATTGGATTAGGCCGTCTCGTAGATGCTGTCTCTGAGAGCGAAGAAGCTATTAGGATTGATCATTCTTATGAAAGAGCTCATTACCGCTTGGCAACACTGTATCTTAGGCTGGGAGAAGCAGAGAAGGCCTTGTATCAATACAAACTCTCAGGTTCAATTGCCAACCCTCAAGACATTTCTCAGGCTCAGTCTCTTCAAAAGCACCTGAAAGGGTGTATAGAAGCTCGAAAATTAAAAGAATGGATTACCTTACTGAAGGAAGCAGAAAGTGCAACTTCCTCAGGTGCTGATTCAGCTCCACAGGTTAGCACTCCAAATATAATTTCTTTTCTATTTAGGATAAATGGAAAAAATTACTGTCATCCTTTTTTACTTCACTGTGTGTAGGTATATACAATGCAAGCTGAGGCTTTACTGCGGCTGAACAGACATCAAGAGGCCTACACTGCCTATAAAAAGGGGTCTAATTTTACGATAGATTCTTTAACCAAGCTCTTTGGCCTGGCGGCTTCAGCTCAGCTCTTAACCACAGGGGCAGAGATTTACATGGCTGCTGGCAGGTTGGTAATAAATCATTTCCAATTCCATTTCAAGCAAAAAGCTATGAAAACAGAGGAAAAAAAAGGGAACTAAAACTTTGAAAAATAGGTTTGAAGATGCTATTGTGGCGGCTCAGCAAGCATCTGGACTTAATCCAAGCAACCAGGAAGTTATCACCGTGGTAAAGAATGTTAGAGCGTTAGCGTTTGCGAGATCGAATGGCAACTTGCTTTTCAAGTCGTCAAAATTCTCCGAGGCCTGTGTTGCTTACAGTCAAGGACTAGAACGTGACCCCCACAACTCAGTTTTGCTGTGCAACCGAGCCGCTTGCCGATCCAAGCTTGGCCAATTAGAACAAGCTGTGGAAGATTGTACGGCAGCTCTTCGCGTCCGACCCTATTATGCCAAGGCTAGGCTAAGACGGGCTGATTGCAATGCCAAGGTAGTTTAATTTGCACCCAGTTTAGATCTCTTCTACTTCTTCTTTTTTTTTCCTCTGAGTCCGCTCAATTTAATTTGGTTTTTGCGTGATCAGCTAGAAAGATGGGAAGCTTCCGTTCAAGATTACGAGGAATTGATAAGAGAGAGATCAGCAGACGAAGAGGTGGGTCGAGCCTTGTTAGAGGCCCAGGTCCAGCTAAAGAAGCAGCGAGGTGAATCCACAAAGGCCCTCGAATTTGGTTCTAATTTGGTGTTCATATCAAGCAACGAACGGTTCAGACACTTCGTAACTTCTCCTGGTAAATATAGCCTGTTTGTGAACCATTGAAGTAGCTTTATTTTGTCACACTACAAGATACTTATTTGTTCTCTTCATTCTTTCCTACCGCGTAATTGACAGGGATGTCTGTGGTTCTTTTTTGTAAGAAAGACAATAATAAGCAAGCCTTGCAGCACATGGAGCAAATTTGCACTAAATTCCCATCTGTCAAATTTCTCAAGGTTGGTTTGTTCGCAAGCTTAGCATAGATTTCCCATTTTAAACTAGATCAAAATTAAGATGCAAACCCGGTAAATCAGTAAACAAGTTAGGACATGTCTAACAGTTGTCTTGGTGTACTCAGGTGGGACTAGAAGACCAAACCTACTTGGCAAAATCAGAGGGGGTGAGGTCTCTACCATCTTTCAAAATATACCAGAATGGGTCACAGGTCATAGAAATTCCAGGCAGCGACGGAGAATTGCTAGAAAAATTAATCAGACTGCACAGCTGTTGAAAAAAGCTTACACGGTGCAAGGAAGAGAGTCAGCGTCATGACGAAGAAGTGGCATCGGCCGAAGAATCTACAAAAGATTTTTTTTTTTTTTAAAGTATTGTGTAGGCCTAATAACCTTTGTTCACCTCAGCATTCGTCAGAGGCTGAAATAGTATCCGAATTCGATTGTCCTGCCAGTTTTTTTATCTACAAACAGAAGAGCCCAAGCCCATTGTCAACACAAGAAGAAAGCAAATTACACGGGAGGATTGTTAATAAATTATAATTTATTGATATTAAAATTATTTTAAATTAAAAATATCGAATTTAAATTCGACCGAGGTTTGCCACTGTCTCATCTTTCCCTCCCTCTTTATGGGGTGCTGACTCCTTCCAATACCCAAAAAAAAAAAAAAAAAAAAGCAGAAGAAAACAAAATACAAGCCATAAATGATTGGGTTATTGTTATATGGATCGCTGGTTTCTCCAAAACTAAGGCAACTAGGTGGAAACAATTTTACCATCTCCGAATGGTTGCCCCTGAATTGGACTGGGTCAGACCCAGATCCGTTTGTCAGTCCTAATCCGACGCCACCTGCAGCTTCCTTAAAAAAGAAGACAAGACGGAACTCTTTCATTTTATTAAATACACGCCAAAAAAAAAAAAACAATAATAATTAAATCAGTTCTATAATATAACGCACTTTCTTTTCGATTGTTTTCTATAATATAATATAAATTAAATCAGATAAAATACAAGTTGCCAAATTAAACACCGGAAAAATATATAAGGCGAAGAACTCATACATTCAATACTAATCTGACGGGCAACTAGTCCATGTTATATGTTAATTTCCTTTACTGAAAGAGCTGAGAGCGTTTCTTTTAGATATTCTATTTCCAAAAATTGACTCTTGGAAATAAATCGGCATTTTCTTAATATAGCGTAGGAATTTTTTACTGCCTCCGTGGAAAACCTTGGCAGCTCCTCCGGCTCTTTGCGAAACGACGTCGCAATATATCAATTTCTTCTTATGGGCCCGTACATGGGGGCAAAGCAGGCTCACATCCCCAAGCATTTTCGTGTTCCCGTCCCCCCCCCCACCGTACGTTTCCGATGCCCGTTATGGGTTTGCCCTCCGAACGTGACTTATGCCTCAACTCAAAAAAGATAAGCAGTTATTTATTCATTTAAAAATTAATTGGGTCACAAGTTAGAATTGTACAATAAAAGTGTTTTTTTTTTTATAAAACTTTCATTCTTTTGTTCAAAATTAAAATAAGATATTTTGAAAAAAAATAATTTTTAAATATTAAAAATATTTTCGGATGAACCCAACTTTTTATCCTTTTAGTGTCACCGATTGACGAGAAGAAGTGTCATTATGGCAGGCGAGGCCATACAGAAGACATATAGTGTTGTCTCCATGTGATATACAATTACAAGAATTCTCGTCTTTAAGAATTTAAAAAAAAAAAAAAAAAAAAAAACTAAGCAAGCTAGATTAGTTAGCCACTAAGAGCATTTCTCTTGCAAAAAATGGGAAATGTGACACCCACCTCTCTCATCATTCACTACAGCAATGTGAGCTTTGCACTCCCTACAGATTCTTTGGACCTATAAACTCTTTCTTCTTTTTTAACATGTAAGAAGCTATATATTGACCATTAATTTGTTAGAGATTGAATTAAAAGAAAGGGAGATTTGAGACCATTTTGACTCCTTGATTGGAGAGCGTTGAATGAAAAGTCAAATTCCCAACTGGGTAATATCCATCCCTGGAAAGCTACGCCAATGATGCAAGAGAGTTTGAGATCGCAGTTGTCGATTTATATGCATATATCTACATCTTTACCGGCTGATGAGTTTTCGTTTTGAGTAGTCCATTTGGAGTTTCTGGGGATTCTCACATTCCAAAAGTGGTGAAAAGGCTCACGGAAATTCTTAAAGGCAGGGCTGGATCTACGGTCTTATGTTTAGCTTTTTAGGCCTATGGTGGAAATTTTTATTCGGTCTAATTTTGCCTCCAGCGCAACACAATGGAGAAGTGCACGAAGGACAAGAAACTCCACAAATCAAAGAGTCAGAGAATCATGATAAAATTGCATGTAAGATTGTGGCTGTCACTGTTGTCTCTGCACACGCACACGTGAAAGATGATTGGAAGAAATGTAAATGTTCTAATGAAGTTAATAATTCGACCCTCAACATCATCTCTTGAACACGGTGAAGGAAGCACTCAAAATGTCAAACAACAGAAGCTTACCAGATTCTCAACTGCGGTAGGCAGCAAATACAGGCAGGACATATACAGACAGAGAAAGGAAAGAAAAAGCTGTACAAATTCAAATACAAGTTGAAATCTTAACTGGAATATACATATATGGTGAGCTATAAATTGATTAGGATTGGATTTCACCGTCCCTCACCATAAAATCTGAAAGAAAAAAAGTTCTCATGGAAGGCAGTGCATCAAAATTATTGAAACAGGGAATTGAAATTAATTGAAAACGACAAAGTGACAACGGGAAATGGCTGCAGTACTAATGCCAGAACCACTTCTATCATCTCTTCCAACTTCGACTCCTTGATAAGGGATCCGATCTCATTCCTCCAACAACCCATGTTTCTTTGGCGATGTCAGATGATATTTTGTAGAAGTCAGAGTCACGTCTCGCGACCAGCAAGCTCTCTTTTTTGTCATTTCTTCCTTCTTCCTCCATTAAAGTCTTCAGATTTTTACCTTTCTTCTCTTCCTTTTTTCTATTCTTTTCTTCTTCTTCTTCTTTCTCTTCTAGCCAGCTCTTAGCTGGTGCAGACCTACTGCGCATAAGTAATAGAGCGTTTTGGGGAGGAACAGAAGGTGCAGCGGCAAGGGACTCATCACCATAAAATCCCTGTCTCTCTTTTTCCTCTTCTCTGCAAAAGCCATTGTTTTGATTCTCTTGTAATACCATGAACCATCTAGAGAATACAGTTCTTGAAGCCGCCCCGTTTCCATTTTTTCCCTCACCTCTAACATGGCTTCCTTGGAGTTTTTCTTCATCTTCTTCTTCGTCATCTTCATCATCATCATCAGTGGTAATGTCTGATTGAGGAAAGGATCCAAAGCATCGACAATCGAACCTTAAGCTCCTTAAACATGTCAAGAATTGCATCACCTCTTTCTTAAATCCAAGTGACTCCATCCAACTTGATCTTTTCTTTTTTTTCTTCTCGTTGTGAATTCTTTCAATCTCTTCCATGACTGACTGCCAGCTCTTGCAAGTTGTGTTCTTGTGTTTCACTTTGATCTGCCCAGCACAGGTAACCTTTGGTGAGGTTGGTTCTGAGATATCTGAGCCAAATTGCTTGCTTTTAGACCATAGGAGGGGCTGGCTTGACTAGCACCAACTCTAATGCTGGATTTCCTTATAAGATGATGGTGCTGCTGCTTCTGGCGGCGGCGGTGGTGGTGCTGTTGGTGGCTGTGGTGGCGCTTGCTGGGCTCTGGCGCTCTTGCAGGACTGCATATGGGCTTTGGCATTAAGGTCAAGTGGGCTCTAGAAGGAAAACAGACTAGCAGATCTGCTGATTGTGTCCTTCTGCCTTCTCTTCGTTTCATGTTGATTTCTTGCTTTTCCCTCAGGCTCTCTGCTCAGCCTTCTTCGGTGAGATCTTTGAAGTGGATGAACCGTATGGTTTTGGGGTTTTAAGGTTTCTTTGGATGAATGGTTTAAAAGAAAGGAGGGAAGAGACTGAAAGTTTTCAGTTACTTTAATGGCCTTTTTTGAATCAACATTCCTCTTTAGCATCAGTTTGTTCAATTTTCTAGCAATCTTTTTTGCTGCCCTGAGCCCCCCCTTAGAAATGGGGTCACAAGTGAGCTTCTTTCATAGCCTTTACTTCATTTTTTTTTCTTCTTTTAATGCTTTGCCAAAACATAATAGAAATTAAATAAAGGAAGATGAGCATAAAGGTAGAAACCCACGAGCATTGTCTCATGATCCAATGATACCCTCAACTAGGTACTTAATAACCCCATTTGCCAAGTTAGTTCTCATTCCCTATCTCAATTTTCAATGACCACCGGACCTCCCCTAATATCATCAATCAAGTAGCTTTATGCTTGCTAATATAGGACTGCCACTGTATCCAGGAACTGAATTTGCATCCGGTGGAACCAAATTAAAGTAAAAGCAGGAACTTAAGGTTTATTTTAGAGTCAAAAGAATCGTAGTTTTCACTATAATACAAAAGGAACACCGAAAGCTTCAACAGGAAAAAAATGCAATAATTAAAGTGAATATGCAATAATGAAGGGTCCAATGGCCCCCGCCAACCACCATACATTGCGTTAAAATTAGCTTTCTTTTCCTATGAGTTAAGACCGATATGTAAGCGAAGAAGCTCATCGATTGTACTGCTTAGCTTGGTGCTGTTGTGTTTGCGCCTGGGAAACTCCATTTTGACAGTTTTATCTTGTTTGATTTCCTCTGAGCATTTGAAGAATGATTGTAGTTTGGATTGGAGAATGACTGCAATTCTGCCGTTTCTTTGTTTTCCTTTTTCCCTCCATGTTCTGCAAACATTATACCTAGATGATAAAATCAAACTTTCTGTTCAATTTGCTCGTTACATGAACACTAATTAAGTTGGACGGGAACTTATTAGGCCTTAGCTGGAACCAATTTACCAAAAGTCACATCTTGCTTTGTAGAAATCACAATTCTTCTAGTGGATGCGCTACTTAAAGTAACCAAACCTGGAAACACGACCGAGGAAAACAAAATCTATTACATAACTGAACGATCAAGTTTTGTATAAAATTCAACCTTCAATTCTTTCGAACAAGATTTCCTCTGGACGATCTGCTATAATGACATTTATAGTGCTTTAGAAGCCACAGAATTAGTTTGTCTAATGCCTCCATGGAATAAGTAATCGAGGAGTGCTATCAGGCAAGCGATGGAAGAAAAGGACAGGCTGGAGCAAATGTCTAGATCAGCTGGCCCCTGTTGAGGATATAACAGCTAGACCTTTGATTTTTCCGTTCAACTTTATGGAAAAGGGTTCAAAAAGCAAGCGGACCGAGCAAGCCAAGCCTAATGCTGATCACGGATGGTAGAATATGTAGCGAGAGTCCCACTATAAAAACTGTACTACTATTCATCGATGAGACATTGTGGGGATTAGATCATATGGCAGGGATGAAGAGAAGCCGAGTTTTAAAGCAAATGTTCCTACCCTTTCGGGTCATAATTGATAGCAGCATCTCAACTCTATCCTCTTAGCTCATTCCTTTTATTTTAGTCGATATTGGATGGTCACGTTTATGCAAGGAATATTTTGTTGTAAAGAATTTGCTTAAGGACGTTTATCTATCTTTATGTACTCAAATGCTCCTATCTGGTGGTTGGAATGGGGCCTAGGTATGTTGAATTTTCTGAAAATAAATTCTGGGGTCTTGTGGGGAGGAGGGATCCTACCTTTTTTTTTTTTTTTTTTTTAAGGTCCAGGCAAATGATGTAATTGTGGAAAATTAAATTGTTAGAAGTAACTAGTCCCCTTCTACATGAGTCCATGTCATTTCAAACGTGGATTTTAGCAATTAGTAACAGAAGGTCTTAGACAGTGTGCACGAGGGTGGGGAGAAAGAAATCGGAGAGGAAGAAACATATGAGAAGATGGTAACTTTCCTTGTAATGATTGGATTACCTTGAGTTTAATAGAAAAGAAACAGAGGAGTGCTTACAAAAGAAAAAAAAAAAAAGAAGGAAACAAAAATAGAAAGTTACTTCTTTTGTTTGGAAATGAGAGAAAGAGGGAGAAAAGGAAAAAATATGTAAGCTTAAATTATATTACTGTCCGGTGAATTATTCTTAAACAACCAAAAAGAAAGGACAAGAATATAATTGTAAGTGAAAATTTTCACTTTTTCCTTGCCTTTTTCACCAATTTCACGGAAAATTCCTTGATTTTTTTCCCTTCCTACCTTTTCTTCTCAATCCAAAATGAAAAAAAAATTCTTTGACTGTTAATTTTCTTTTCAACTGTTTTCTTTCTTACCCTTTTCTCATACCCCAAACACATTGTTAGACTCTATGCATGGACATCTCACTGTTTCCCCCCCCCCCCTCTTGCAAACTCTGCATTATATTGCCGCAAAAAATTCTTATAATTTCTATCCTTATTTTAAAATAAAAGCCTCGTTCACGAGATAATTTTCAACATTTAAAAATTAATGTTATATCATTTTGATAGATTAAAATTAGTGTCATTCGTGAAATAATTTTCCAAAAATAAAATTTAATAGTTTATCACTTCAAAGATTGAGATCAAAAAATTTTGTTGTGTTTGGTTCGGAATGATAGATTTCAATTCAAAACAAGAGATTGTTTTCCAAAATTAACCTCCGCAATGACATGTTGGCACTGTCTCGTAAAGCTGTCACTCCAATCCTCGTTACAGACATTTTAAAACGAAACGTTTCGGCCGAAACGCTAAGGCCGGCGCCTGCTGGGCCTTCGGTATGTGTATTGTGTCACCATGTCAGGCCCGACAAACCTAAAATCCTTCTTTCTACATCCTCCTCTTCTCCTCCTCTCCTTTTTCAATTCATTATTATTCAACAAACCATTATTAAAAGTTAATTAATAAGCTTTATCATCAGGGAGAGATCATTCTCCAATTGCACTCGAAGTATGATTTAAATAAACAATAAAATTGTGAATTTGACACTATTTATTAACTTAAAATTTATTTTAAATTTATAAATTTTTATTACGTATACATTACTTACTCTTTTATTTATTTATTTTAACGTGAGATTCTCTAACTATATAATTTACATATTTGCACTTGAAATCCTAACAAGGAAATTCTTGAAGTTTAGCTAATGACTCTTGATAACATGCACAATTAGCATACATGCCACGGTGTAAAGAAAGAAAAGAGAAGAAGTAACAATGTTATTATAAATACCCAAAAGTACAAGGAAGGATCAAATAAGAATACAAATACATTCACTGTTACATGAAGCTGTCGTTTAAACAATTTAGCCACGGTCAATTTAGACCTGTGCATGTAACAATGAGGAAGAGTGATCAAATCCCCATAGGAGGAGAAGTGGGAAGGAGAGCAAGGCCTAAAATGTCCTGAGGATAGAAGGCAAAGATGAATTACTGCATATTATAGATAGTTTGACCCAAGGAGATGAACGGACAATAGTTATCCATGCATCGGACCCTTACTACTTTAAGTTCAGGAGCTAATTGAGCTAAACTGGGTTGGATGTGGACGTCTGTTTAGAGTTAAAAAGAGAATGATGACCCGTCGATGCATTTTTCTTATGGAATTTGACCTGACAGCAAGCTCTGGCATATCAGTGACAATTGTTCGTGGGAACCCTCCACGCCTATTTTGGTATATTGGCCCATAGGTTTAGCTCCTTCGGCTGCATCCATGTTCCATTGCTTCGCTCAGGGGGTGGGGTCTTTGTTTTTTTTTTTTTTCGGCTTTGCTATGAATATGATGGTTGATTCTCGATTTAATATCTCATGTTGCGCAATGGAAAGAAGGTCAATTTCAGTGTGCAAGCGGTTGGCCAATCATTCGATTGAGAACTCTGATGAAGATCAATTCGACTTATGATTTAATGACATAGATAGGAATTATCCTGCCTGACGTCATTGTCAGTGCAATGGTGACTGAAATTACGAGGAGAGGGAATCAGGGGTTCAAGTAACTCAATTTGTTCAGACTTCGGATCACGTGGCATAATACTCTGGGTTGTCGCTCATTCCACTACTTAGGGTTTAAACACAGTTTTTACCAATTATGGCAATGCGTGGTCATACTTGCAACTCAGCAGTAACCACGAACGCTGCAACATTCACATGCGCATTAAATTTCCAACGAGAACTACTGGTAAAATTTAACTGCCTGAAGAAAAGATTAGGGTCATTAAAGAGTACTTTTTGTGACCCTGGTCTTGCGCTGCACAAGAAGTTATTTAATTGTTGTTTTCACAATCTTTGTTTCTCGGAAACTGGTTGTGCCAGCGAGCTATAATTCAACCATTAATTCACCACGCGAGGGCGTTCGAAGTGACCATGAACCAATAATGCTCAACGTCTACCAAATGTGGGATAAAAGATAAAATTCTTAAGATCGTTTTTTTTTGCTTTTTTTCTTACAAGTGTTAAACAATTTTATTCCATTACTATTCGAGTAATCGTTCTGGTTTCCTCTAGAAAAGAAAGAAGGGAAGCTTTATGTTATGCACAAGAGCGACTTCAAAATACACGTAGGAAACAGAAAATAAGAAACAGGGCAAGTGGGCAGCTGCCAAACTCCAGCGTTTCAACATTTCTTTCTTCTTTTTTTTTTTTTGGGGGGGGGGGGGGGGGGGGGGAAGAAGTCCAGCGGTTCGACTTTAATTAGAAGGAGTTCATCTCCACTAAATAGCTCTTACTCCTGAGCAGCGCCTCTACGGTCTCCCCGTATACCCCATCCCCAAACGCGACCATTGCCAAATCAGCATCCTCCACGTCAGCACCGCCACCAAGACACGGCCTAACCACCACCAGTGTGGCGCCGTCCACGCACACCCCATCCTTGAGCTGCACCCTGGGCTCGTGCCTCATCCTCATACTCACGCTCGGCACCACCGTTCTGCTCTCTTCCCACACCAACCCTTCTACGCTACGCGCCGCCGCCTCCGACCTACAGTCCGCAAGACCCTCCTTGTCCATCACCAGCGTGCCCTCCCCGTCCCTGTCCTTCAACACCAATCTCCGCATCTCCTTGTGCCCTTTCACAACCTCCTTCAACAGATAATGCCTCGCAGATGCGGCAATCAGCGCGCTTATCGTCCATAGCACTCTCGTTTTCAGACCTCCTGCGAAATCGACGTCCACGTCGGGGCGATCGCCCCCTGTGGCCGCGACAAACCCGAGAATCACGCAATTCCTCAAGGTTTTCCCGAAGTCCGCTCTCCACCTGACGACGGCGCCCTTGTCTAACTTCAAGTCGCCGGCGGGCAGCTCGATTTGGAGGAATCGGATCCGTTCGAACTGGGATAAAATCTGAGCCGGAGATGTCGGGGCCTGGAGAGGGCATCGTGCGGGCTTGGGGTCGTCGGAGAGGAAGAAGTGGTGGATGGATTTGAGAAGCGATCTGAGGAAGGCGAGGAGGAGCGAGTCAGAGTCCGACTCGGATGAAATGACGCAGTCCACCTTCAGGACGAGCGATTCGGTTTGCGGGACGAGCGAGTTGAACCGTTTCGAAACGGATCGACAGCGGATCAGGGTCTTGATGTCGGAGACGGCGTTGAATATCAGGAGGATCAGGGAGTCCGGCAACCGACCAAAGCCATCCATTTCCATTGTCGTCATATAATCGACATGCACTTAAGCAATTTGATCGGACAACAGGAAAATGAAAACTCGGGTTTGGTTGTGTCGTTTCTTTGTTGGGGTCGTGACTCATGAGACACTCTCACCCAGGGGCGTCCAATTAATTCAAGGTTCAGGTTTAAAGACGGTGACCAGTTTTTTTTTCCCCTTTTTTTAATTATTTTTCTTTAATTTTATTCATTAATTAATTATTAGTAACGATGAGATTTTTTTTGAGGATTTGAGCAGCCAGAGACGCGAATCAAATGGGGCGTGTGTTTTGAGAGAGAGAGAGACAGACAGACAGAGACAGAGACACACACACGCAGACGGAGAGTTGCGTTCCACGACTGGACCGTTGAACTCGATGGAATAGTGGGCCCTACTATCTATTATTATGATAATTATGCATCGTTTTTTTTTTTAGTTTTTTTTAACCAAATTAAAAAAAATGATATTGAAAAAAGGTTTCCCGCTGCAGACAGCTCTTTGTCAACGTTCAGCTTTTCGTTTTCCTTTTGAAGGTTGAGAGACGTAAGGACTTACTTTCCCTTCCTTCCGTGATTCTGTTTATCGTCCAGTTAGTTTTTATTTTTTTTTTCAGCTTAATTGACACCAATTAATACTCTTAAATTCGATATTTTGCTTTTTAAGAATAATTTTATCAATACAATTGATTTTAATTTTTAATTTGTGACGTGGAAAATCTCCGATTATGAAATTAAAAGAGCCCCACCTTGGGAAAGCGAGAAAAAAAAGGGAGGGAGCCAGAATTGTGCTCGTGTTAATGTTCAATTGATGGGGGGGCCCAGCTTTGCAGTAGAGAACTTATTTTGACAGGCCCACTGGCTGAGTGGGTCAATGTGTGTGTGCTATATAACATATTGCATTTGTTTCTCTCGATTACGTTGATGGCTAACGATGATCATATCGCCGAGATGATGGCAATGCGTTGGTCGTTGGACTTGTCCGAACGCCATATCTAAGATAACTTACGTAGATTATAGCAGTTGACCCTAATCCCTTTTTTATTGAACCGACCCTTTACATAAGTGTAGGTCACACAGATATAAGTGCAAATTAGGATTTTTGTTTTTAGCAATATCGATTGATTATTTTATGCTTATAGCCCCTTGTAGCTCATCAGGATTAATCCAACTAAATTCTCTCTCTCTCTCTCTCTCTCTCTCTCTCTCTTTCCTTTTTTTTTTTTAAAAAAAATCTATTGTTAAACAATTGAAAATTAATTTATCCGTTCGAGGGGTTTATTTTATTGATAATGAGATTGAGATGTTTGTCAATTATTCATGCATATCTGGCCAGTTTCATCATACTATTGAATTCAGATTTCAGATATGTTTTTTATCCTTTCACGCCAACGCTTCATAACTAGGACTGTGATATTGCTTTTTTTTTTTCTTTTTTTTCTTTTTGGCATTTGACGCTTTTAATTATAGATGACCATCGACAGCTTGGTCTATCGCACCCTTGGTCATCCCCCAGCAAGCATGTTTTGGATTGTTCTAGCAGTCATTTGAGAATAAGGAAAATGCAATTATTGGGTAGGCCATGGCGGTGACCGACTGGCTGTTGGGTTGGGTTCAATTCCTGTTTTCAATTCTGTCAGGTCGTTTCTCGATTTATCACACAGATCAAAGCGCATTGGAAACTATTTTTCAACGAAAAGGTTAGGTTAGTTAGGCCATTAATAAATGGTTGGGCCGAAGTTGGAATCCCGCAACCAAATAACTTGACAGGACGAATGCCCCGCGTGAAGAGCAGTTTGCTTTTCTATCTTGGCTAGGGGCAGGTGGGGAAAGCATACCCAGTGTGTAGAGAGGAATATAATGAGATGCTAAGTTAAATGAACATGGTTGGCACCAGGAAGAATAAGATTGCTAAAAGCCATTAATGGCTGCGAGAACTTCTATGATCCTGTTGTGAAGTTGCTCGTACTATGTTGATTGACCCCCTTATTACATGCATTTTTCAAATAATTTTAGGCCAATAGACCTTGTGCATAGTAGAATTCCAGAAATTATTCAAACTAAATTGCATGTCACTCAACGTCCCATATCCTAATTCTGCATCGATGGAAACAAGAACAACAAATAAAATTACTATAATATAATTAAAAAAAGTAAATCACATCATTCAATTTAAATCTTGGAATAAATATACATATCAATTTATAATATTTCCTTAATAATTAATTGTAAATTATGTAAAAAAATAAAATATTTTTAAATTAATCTTAGAATTTTGAATTGCTCTTCTTTGGATTAAATTATTTTTTAATAATATTATTATGCAATAGTTAATATAAAAAATAGATAATTAAGTTTTTTTTAAAAAAAAAATCTTTGCATTAGTCCGAGATTCACCTAAGAATAAAAATATTTTATCCGAATTAATTGAAATTTTAATCTGATTTGAATCCATCGAAATTTTTTAAATTTAAAATGTAATACACCTAAAATCATATATGTATATGATTTGATATACCCAAAATTTAATGACTTAAAACTTTGAATGACCACAAGACCTGATACATGAAGAACTAAAAATCCAAAATGAGGTCCTCTGACTCACCTATTTGTCATTTCTACTTGAAATGTCAATAGTTCCGATGTATAAAGTGGAGGGAAACAAAAGTTTCGATAATAATAATCTCGTAATTAAGTGCGTAACTTCAATTCATTATGTATTTTGGACGAAATTAAGTTCCCTTTATTTGGCGCCTTAATCACTATTGGTTCCCCAATCACCATTGCTTTTGCTGAATTGACCCAGTAAACATCCTCTAATAATAGTGTTATCACTTGTATCCCACCCAAAATTTGACTTACTAACCTAACCAATCCAACTGACACATGCCCCTTCCACCCTTTCCCATGCGAAGCTACCTCCATTTTCCCATTTTACGTACACAACCGACCCTGTGTTTGCCACCCTTCGCCATTTTTCCATGGCGGAGCGGGTCCCAGTCCCATCTTCTGATGCAAACCCTGAAACTCATGACCCTGTTGCTACTCCAACCGAACCCATATTTGAGTCCGGCACGTACGTTGTTCAAGTCCCCAAAGATCAGATATATCGGGTCCCACCCCCAGAAAATGCTCTGATTGCTCATCGGCACCTGAATCCGGAAGCAAAGAAGGATAGGACGTGCTGTTCTTGCTTCTGGTGTTGCCTTATCACGGTTTCGGTTGCTATCGCTGTCATTGCTCTCGTAATAAGCCTGTCTTTTGCTCTCCTTAAGCCCAGGAATCCTCAATTTCAAGTCCGTAGCCTCATTGTCAGGAACCAGCTTTCTCGGGGAGGAAATCATTCGCAACCAGAGTACGACATCATGGTAGAAGTTAATAATCCGAACGGAAGATCTGACATTTTGTACAAGCAAGACGGCGTAACTTCACTTTTGTACAATCAACAAAAGATCGCAACGGGGAATTTTCCATCCTTCCATCAAGAAACCAAAAATTCGACACACATTGTGATAGCCCTCAATGGCTCGAATATTGCGTTGCCTAAGGAGGTAGAAAAAAGCATGAGAAGCACACAATCAAAAGTGCATGTCCCATTGTCCCTGGGGATCAATATCCCAGTCAGAATGAAAGTTCATAGTTTCAAAACTGGGAATGCGAATCTTGTCGTAATTTGTGACTTCAAGGTAGATACATTGGCAGAAGGTACGCACATTCTTTCTCAGAAATGTCAAACCAGTAGCTAGCGTTACCCATTGTTTTCTCGGCAATGAGTTAGCCAGCTTCAACGGTGATATTGGTGGTGGTGGTGGTGATAGATTTCTAATGTCTTGAATCTTTTGTTGATAGGATTCCTTGTAAGTAATTCATTTGATTGCATCTTTTTTTTTTTTAATTTAATTCGACTTATGTGTAATGTCCTTTAATGTGATAAATGTTAAAGAGTGTAGTTTTTGTATCATAGAATGGCAACATAAGCGATCATGCCTGGCATTGACTTGTTACGTATTTAATATATATGCTCGCCAATCCTATTTTCTGAATGGGGCGTTGCAGGATTTTCCATTTCTCGTATTTCTACAAAATTCCAAGTTTCAGTCCAGCACATAAAAAGAAAAAGAAAAACAAAAACAAAAGCAAAGAGTCCATATGTTTTGTACATCAAATTCTTGTCCTGATTTGGTCATTTCCATATATGGCATTGTTTTTTATTTTTCAGGTCGACTCCATAAATGGCATTGTCTTGCCATGTGTTGCTTAGTTGGACTTGTTTTATTATCATGGTAAAAGGTCCAATTAATGGCTCAAAGTCCACTGTTTTCCGTGTCTACTAACTAGTTACCGTTCTTGCTTACTGCTCCGGGCTTGGCCGACCCATGTCCCCCTCTGTCCCCTCTGTTGCCTGTCAACTGATTTCGTCCACCCCATAGCTTACACACACCAACTAATTTTCATCGTCAATGGACAATATTTTGGCCGTGCAGAAGACTTTCGCTATAAGATAATGCCATGAAGTAATAAAACATTCTGTTGTGATTTTTTTGTGACTCATGGGTCCGGCAACGAGCCAATTGCCAATGGCAGCGGCACAATAATAATTAAACCGAGATTTTAATAAAATAATTAAGTTTATTTCATTGAACTGAGACATAGAGCGCTAACAATTTTTCTGAGCATTGGCAGAATAACTCCGTCGCTAACACTTGCTTTGCATTTCCGTTGCCCTCAAAACGTAATAGAACCGAATAAGATGAATGCAGCAAGTGTCAATTTTGGCAAGAACATTGTTTGAGATAAGGCAGCGTTGTTCGCCAACTAAAAGATGGCAAGGTGATTGGGACTAGGCATCCTTAATGCCGAAGAAAAGATTCATGTTGACGGTAATCTCTAAATGAGTGATTGACGCCACTCTTTTCCACTGTCGCGCAATAAAAAACATTAGCTGTGGTGTTTGCAAGAGACATTTTAGTATCAAGAATTAAAGGAGAAAAGCCACTTTCTAATCATGTAATTGGCCATACGCTAAGCTTGTAATATATATGCCAGGAAATAGTTGCAGTTGCTCAGTACTTTCCGTTAGTGTTATTATTTGGGCCTTTAATTAGTGAAAAAAGAAGAAGAAAAAGGAAAATAATAATAATAATAATAATAAAAGAGTTGCCCACAATATTCCTTTACGTATTAAGGGAAGATCACATCAGGTGCCAGGTGGTATACAAACACACTTAAGTCATCATTTGCTCCCCATGACAAGGTCACATGGGTCAGATACAGTAAATGATATCGTCTCAAAGTCCGTATCAAGTCCTTCAATTTTCTGGCAAAATCAGTCCACCAAGCCCCTAGCTAGGGCAGGGACCAATTTTGCTAGAACGACACGTCTCTAGAGACCCATTATTGAGTGTCTCTGTGGTAAAGTTAAACACCCTTGCGGATCATTCTCAAAGAGTAGAGACTGTGCCGCAACTAACGGCAGAATTAATTTAATGCATGGCAGAGCATGCTTGTAGCTTAATAAAACCAGGGGGAGTGTCTATGATTATTGTGTATAATGGCCACGAGTCTTCAATCGGTGTGCATGACGGGATTAGCTGTAGCTTTGGAATGCAAAGCAGGGCTTAATAATGCTAAATAACAATAATCAATTCGTGCTTACACTTAGTTTTCCTGATGGCAGAAAGTATTTTACACGCCTACTTTATAGGAAATCTAACCGGTCCATTCTCTCAGGGGGCTCAGGGCAAATGACTTGTAATGTTTGGAGTGAGGGCGGCTAGATGTGAATAAGTGAAGAGAATTTAATAATTGAAGTGCCTCTTTTCCACCAATAATTGGAGCATCTCATAGCTAGTTTAATCATTTTGTTTTAAGGCGCCAATTATGGGTTGAATCAAAGTGGCAGTTGTGGAACCTTTCTTTACACGTTTGATATAGAAGCAAAGAGGGTATTTTACCATTGTTTGGAAGCATGTTGGGTGTCACCATACAATGTTTATGTCTTGTTCACATCGAGCACTTTAAGTGGATTCCAACTCCTCCTCAACCAAGGATTCCTTTCATCAATTAGTGGGTTTCCCTTTCTCCACCTAACCCTTGAAAATAACAATTAAACTAGAAATTTGATCCATTAGAAAATTACTTTGAGATTCCTTCAATCTACCAAGGTGGGCTATTCCAAATCTGAGTGCCCAATAGTTTTCCTCTATATTTCTGTTCCTATGCAATGGCCTTTGTTTCCACTCCTTAGTATCTAATATCTTATTTTTGCTCCGTCTCTCTCTCTCTCTCTTTTTTAGGGGGGCAGGGGGACTACTGCATAATTACTAATTACCATAGAAATATATATATATATAAATACTGCCCCATCAGCCATCAAAATAAAGCAAAACATCTTTCCTTCTTATTTTTTCATTTTATTTCTGTATCTCTATTTTCCTTTTGATGTGTGTACCCTAAGAAGGTGAGGTCCCGGCAATTTTCTTCTTTTTCCGGAAAGCTTATCACATTTAGGATCTGTCCTTAATTAATGCTCTGGTTGTTTGAGACAAGGATGAAGAGGTACTATATTGAATATTATCGGGGCAAAGATAGGATTAGGAGCCATCACTTTAGATAGGATTAGTACTTATTTGACCCCGAAATAGTATTAATTAGCTACAATGCATTGTCACTGCCCAAATGGACATCCGGATAAGATGCTCACTGTTTTTGTGTTAGCCTCCAGGATTATCAAGAGCCGCCTCATTGGCCATTTCATTGTTCTGTGAGAGTAGAATAACTACTTCGGAGGACGCCGTACCGACGATGTCCAGGTTCAAGAGGCCCCATCCGGTTAATAAACTTTTCTTAATTTTTAAACCTTTACAGTCCACATTATTGCTCAACAAAGGCCGTACTACCCCTGCAATTTTTGTCGTCAATTTTAATTTTGAATGAAAATACATTTTATATGTCACTCGCTCAAAGCAAAGGCATACACCTAATTGCAATCATATGCTTAGATTTACGATGGTTCCTAGTACAAGTGAGATGGGATCTCATTAAAGGTCGTCATACGAGAATAAAAATTTAACAAAAGAAACAAAACATAAGCTTGGAAAAATCCATAAATTATTTATATAATAATTTCAAGTCCAAGTTGACTAATTTTTGTGCACTTAATTTTTAGTGCAAGAATTACAAAAAATGGTAAACAAAATAAAACTAATACTTAATTTGACATGTGAGCCCTCTATTTTTAATTTTATTTAAACAACTTTCTTTTTTTAACTGTATATTATCTGTATTAGAATCAATATTTTCTTTTTCATCACTTGCCTGGTATCTTTGTTGCTGTTACAAAAATGCTCTCCATATTTAGATTTGAGCCATTTTTAAGGGATGCTGGTGTCGTCACCATCCTGGAGTTAGGCTAAGACTCTAAGTTCAAGAAATTTACACTTGAGTTTTGACTGCTCACAATTCGCGCATTAGCCCATATCCAAATCTCGAAGAAATAAACAAAAGCGAAACACCTACGGCCTACATCTCATATGTCTCTCAAAGAGGAATTCCTATGCACATTGCATTCCATACTCTATGCAGCATGCAGAAGGACTAGGTAATGTAAGAATAACAGAGTAGATGATGAAGGGCCATGTATGCAGTGACGTCATCTGGGTTCGCTTGCAGAAGTGGAACTTTTTATGCTTTCATGTGCTGTAGTTTTAAAAGGAAAATGTATCAAGGACAATGAATGTATATATTTAGATATAATCAAAATATATAATTTGAACAACATCTGCTTTTATAATTTGGAGATTCTATCCATATGATTAATAATTCCCTTTCTTAAAATACTAATGGCCTTGAAGAATGCACAAGCTCTCGTGGTGCGAGTTCTTCGATGGCCAACATGTGTGGAAAGGCTTCAAAATGAACTAACTGTAACGCAAAACTCTTTACAGGATAAGAGGTTGTCCATTGACCATTTAATAATTAATAAGAGCACGCTGGCTATTCGGTTCTAGTAACGTCTAACGAGGGCTCGATACTCTATAAGTATATATATATATATATATATATATATATATATATATATATATATATATATAAACCTACGCAACTGCATGCTTATGCTTAAAATTGGCGCCAAACTTCTGAGCAACATTCAACTTTATTGAAAGTTTTAGGTAACCGCAAATACCAATAATAGGTAAATTAATTGTTTCTTGGAAATACAATAAACGGGGCAAAGGTTTGTAACATTTTAGCTTACTAAAAAATTTGTCACCGCTGTTATGACATGTAAATCTTTTGTTGATACATGCATTTCTTTGGCTTCCATTCATCTTCTACTTTTCCAACACGGGGAGACGGCAGTTTCAAAAGTGAATCGACTTTCCATTCTTGTGGAAGGGCACTTGGAACATCTTACAAACACGTGTGTGTACAGGGGGAGAGAGAGAGAGAGAGAGGGAGAGAGGAGGAGAGTCATTAGAGGCCCTTTTATCCCATATTATATCTTCTCTTATAAAAGAAAAAAATAAATAAACAAGAAAACTTACATTGTACCAAAAGAAAAAAGAAAAATTACATATTCAACGGTCCACCCACGATTGTTTCCAGAGGGTGGTTTGATTTACTTCTAAATATATGTTCCTTTACACCCTCCATGGTCCTCGTGTCGACAACCGCTTCCATTCCACCAAACGCCGTAAAAAATCTTTAACCTGCATTGATGTAATGTATAATTACGTCACCATGCAAATATTGAAAATGGACAATGCTAGAAGTATTATGTTTTACAGCACAACAAGGGAGAAAAAAAAAAACGATTCTCCATTCTAAATTTAGAACTTGCCTCCATCGGTTCACGAAGAGAATAAGACGCATTTGTTTCTTTCGGGACCTTAGAAACAAGAATCCCAAGGCCCTGCCCTCTGTTGCGTAAAACCTGTTTGTGATGGATGACACATTGATTAGAAGGTTTGAATTAGCCAAAAAAAAAAAAAGAGTTATAATTAATTCGAACAAACCCCATGAGATACCTTGAATGCGTCCTCATCTGTCCGATCGTCACCAATGTACACAGGCATCACATCACTAGCGTTAGCATATCCTGAAGGGGAAAAGGAAAAAAAATTAGCAAACATAATTATATTACATAAAAAAAAATTATTACGAGGAAGCAACTAAGACTTAAGAAAAAGACCCGAAAAAAATTTGGGAAAATATTAACCTAGCGATTCTAACAAGAATTCGAGAGCGTTGCCCTTGTCCCATTTAATAATTGGTCGAATCTCTAAGACCTGGTCGGAAAAACGAATAGAAGTAAAAAAAAAAAAAAAAGGAGAATATTAGTTAATTGTTTTTGTAATAAATTTTGCTTAAGCTCTGGATATTGAGAGCTTAATCGTCACCCGTGAAAATGTGGGATACCTTTTTGCCTTGAGTTAATCTAAGCTTTGGATAATCACTGAGTACTGATCCAACTTGCTCAGCCAATGCATCCCACATCTGCAAAAGCAAAGTTATAATGATTAACGAACGAGACATCGGCCATTTTGAAGTAAATTGCAATGCAAGAGGTAGAAAAATGGGAAAAGTAGGAGGGTTTATTATTATTATTTTTATTTCTTTTTCTTTTTTATACCTTTTCTTCTACACAACGGAAGTGCACGGACAAGCAAAATTTATTATTTTCAACTCTTGCTCCTGGGATAGATTTTGTCCGCTCCAGCAAGATTTTGTGCACCTGAAAATTTGGAAAATTTCCAAAAGTCAGCAATTTTGATTTCGTGCACGCAGCTTTCACATTGACTGGAGGGGAAAAGAAGCGAACCTTGTCAATCATGGCAGAAACTCGCTGGCAGGTTGAAAAAGAACTGCTTGTTGACCCTGATCGAAAAGTACGTTTATTAGCAATTGAAAATGGCTTTAAAAATGGACTTGAAAAAGTGGACTGGTCAGAGTAACACTGTGTGTGGGAGAGCTTACTTTACTGTACTCGTTGTTCTTAGAAGGTCCCTTGATGTCCATTCCATGGCTGCCAGCATAGTAAAGCTCAGCCAACCTTACGAAACTGTAGACCTGCAAGATGTGAAGAAAAACAGCATTTGTAGTTAGTACAAGCATAAATGTGCTAAAAACCAAAAATAAAAAAATAAAAGAAGAGAAAAAAAAATCAAATTATTAAAGAAGAACCGACGGTTACCTTGTCTCTGCACCTTCCGGTGACAATAGCAGTGGGAAAATATCCTGCAACGTCCCTGACAGCTTCTCTCATCTAATGGAAGCAGAAACGAGAAGTCAATAAAAACAATATTGGCAACAATGACAGGACTTGCTCTCTGAAAATGGAGGGAGCAGAACAGAAGCCAATTGATTACCTCAGTGGTCATGAATGCTCGGTCGGGATCTTCGACAATAGGTGAAAGTGTGCCATCATAGTCAAGAAACATCACAATCTGCTTTCCCTTGGAAGCACTCACTATTTGCCCAAACATGCTTAAAGCGGAAGGGTGATTGCGCTGGCCAAGTCATTTCATCAACAGTTGCAAAGCAAAAAGGACTGTAATCAATACCATTTTAAAACACGAAAAACACAACAGCCAACACTGCACAACCATCGACGAGACGATGCTAACCATCCATGAAGTTTTCTCATCGGTTTCAGGAAGAGAAACAGTGGGCCTGACGCGGATAGGCGAGGAATCTCTCATTGACTCCACCCATGAATTGGCGTCTTCATCTCCTCCACCTCCTCTGCCATTTTCCATCTTATTTGCCCGTTTCTTCGGTGTTATGGTGATGTACCTTCTCGACTTGGGCAGCGACACTGTTATGGTGAAATGATCAATGCGGGGCTTGTCATTAGATAAAACCACGTTCCCGTTCGTCATTTTAGACTCTAGATTTGAACCTGTTAATACCCACAATTAATATAATCAGATGAATTTCAAAACAGAGTTTTTCAAAACCCAAACGTATTTATTCTGCATACCTGCTAGATTGAGAAAACTTTGGAGCAGGGGCAGGGGCAGAATAAGAGCAGAGCAGGCAAAAACAGGGGAGGGACAGAGACGGTAATGTTGTTTTGGTCTATGGGAATTAAGAGAGATGGAGAGAAGAGGCCAAAAATAAAAACCTCATGGAAAAGGTGAAAATCGCACAAAACACGAAGGGGAGCAACTGGGTTTATGGTGTGGGGTGTTTGGGTGCAGTCTGTCAAATTTATATACAACCAACGTACTTGCTAATTAAATAGTATTCCCTTTGAAAAATAAGATTACCGAATGAGTGGACAATTTTTTTTTTTTTTAAAATTGCACTTATTTTAGCACAAGTTAGCAAACTATTTTTTTCCCAAAAATTAAATTGAATTTTCTAACATCACTACCTTTTTGGCCGAATAAATATTTAAATAAATTGTAATATTAGTTAAATTTAGTCTCTTTTTGGTTAATTTATGTAATAAATTTTTAAAATTTCAAGAAAATTTAAATTGATTATATTTAAATAAAAAAAATTAATTTGAGTAATTGCTTAAATAAATCTTATTATCATTCAAAATTTCAATCCCTTTTTATGTAATTTATATAATTTTAGTAATAAATTACTCAAAGTCTTTAAAAATAAAAATAAACCCAATTTAAATAAAAAAAAATATTGGATTCAAGTAACTACTTAAGTAAATCTGGATGCTATTCAAATTTAATATTCTTTTTACTTAATTTTCATAATTTAAGTAATAAATTATTTAAAATTTATAAATAAATAAATACCATGTTTGATTTAAAAAAACAACCAATTTACATAATTATTTTAAAAATTATATTGTTTTTAAAATTTTAAAATTTTATGCAATTTAAATAATAAATTATTTAAAATTTAAAAAATAAAAATCACATTTAAATAATTACTTAAAATATATTAAGAGAGTGAAATTAAATATATTTCGCGGAGAAAACAACCCACCCGGCGCCCACCTGCTCGCCCTCTTCCCGGTCCCCCGTTGCTACTTTTTGGCCACCCATACACGTACGAATTGATGTTAATTTCTGGGGAAAAAGTAGTTGGAGAGAGTGGAATGAACACAGGTTGATTAACATTGTGCAGATTCTTTGTTTTTGATAATTTAAGTTCTTTTCGTAAAAAAAATATTCAGTATGTAATAAACGGTTTAGAATGTACAAAACAATTAATTATGTGTATTATGATTATTAAAATTTTTAATAACATTTTGTTATACATCTCATCAATATTATTACTTGTTTAAAGTGATCAAGTCGGGCATTAATTATTTTTAACAAAAAATTTGAAATTGAAATAATAATAATAATAATGTTGCCGAGGCAAATGCATCCGGACCCTGGCTCATGTACCCAAGCCCTAATTTTTATGAAATGGGAGTCTGGCGGGTGTGGGGGACCACTTGGGCAATCCCACTGCACAAGAATATTTACAGAGTTGAAAATGAAACTCCCCCACGTTGTGAACCTAAATTTTAGGAATAATATTCTGAGTTGGATCTTTTTCCATCAAAAAGGGAACTTTTATATGGACCTTGGATTTTGTTCGCCCCTTTGAAATAAAATATCCTTCTTTGTTCTCTTCTCCCTCACACCTTATTGTTCCTGGGTTGCTGACTTTTAGTTCCAAAACTAGATATCAAACTCTAGTCCCAACCAATCCAAAAATAAAAAATATAATAATAATAATAATAATAACACAGTCTTAATCTTAAATTTAATTAGAAACAACTACTTAATTTTTTTTTTATCATCATCATCCCATTTCATTATATAAAACCAACAAAAAGGTAATATAAATGTTATAACTTGTAGTCGGCTACATTTGTAAAGATGACTGAGCCAACCACGACGACAATAGTATGCAACATGTCATTTTAATTCTTGCACTTGCTTAAATTTTTTTTTTTTTTTTTGGGCGGGGGGGGGAGGGGGTTGGGGTGAGAAGGCCTATAATTTCACTAATTGAATGAAGAAGTTCCTTTATCCCTCTGACTGAACGAAGGATTGAAAAAAGCATGTACTGGTCAAATCCCAGTGAATTGGACTGCTTTCCCAAATCATTTAACAGACGTAAAATGGTGAAGCCCTGAAGTGCCACACCAACCCCCCCCCCCTCTTCTTCTTCTTCTTCTTTTGTCCCCCCCCCCCTCTCTCCCTCTCTCTCTGTGCCGAGCTTTCACTGAGGACAATAACAATAACTCACCATCCGTGAGCCGTCCCCATCCGCCCACAAAAAACACAAGAAAGGGAAAACAAAAGTTGCACGAGTCGTAATTTCCGTTGCAAGTTGCCAAGTGGTAATTTTGATGATAAAATTATCTTCTTTATGTCAACAGCTATCACAAGTTTGGAGGCCATCGAATGAGATATATGTTTGTAATATTCATAACAGTATTAATACTTTTCTCCTTTTCTATTTTTAAAAAAGGGTGCTATTAATTGGTAAAACACGAATGCACCAGAATTACTGATTTTCAAGTGGTTTCTCTAATACAGTGCTAAATTTTCCTACTTTTTTAAAAAAATTAAGTACTCCTAAATTTTAATAAACCAATCTCATTTAATGTTAGGTTGGTAGAAGAATATGGTTTTATCACCTGCTGTAATAGCAAACCTTCTGTTGTCGAGATAGAGAGATTATTGGTGAAAAACTAAAAATAAATGCACAATAAATCTTAGTATAGTTACAAGCTTTTACAATTTTTTTCATCAAATATTACCGTCATCTCAAAGGGAAAAAAAAAAGAAAAAAGAAAAAAGCAATTAAGTGTCACACACGATTGTATATTATTTTGCATCAACACTTCATGTCAACAAGGGAGTTAAATCTATGATTTTATTAAAGTTGAGAACTTAGGATGTTGCAATGAGATAATAATATATGGTACAACGAAACTCCCAAGACCAAGGCAAAAATAGATCAAATATGTCAAGGTTAGGAGATTCTTTTGGGTTTGTTGGAACTTTGTAGTTTAGAGGAGAGAACACATACCATTTGCTAACCGGGTTAACCCTTATGGGTACTTCGTATTTTCCTCATCCGCTTCGTTTAGGTGTTAATTTCCCAGAGCATTCTACTCCCAGAATATTCTACAAGATTTCCCCATCGTAACACACTCCGATGATACAATTTTGTTGCAGACAATTTATTAGTTCGATAGGATCTAAATTTCCTTGATATTACCAATTAATGAAAGACGTTCTATGGTTTGAATTTATTCATAATTAGTATTTCTCTGGATCGTGCACCTTTTTATTCTCTACTTCTCCTGGTTCACAGTCATACGTGAGACAAATGTTGACGATGCACGAGCAATGAAGCTTTAGCGAAAAGAAACAAAAATGTAACAATCAGGAAGCACATGAAATCTTTTCAAAGTTGCTGTATGCACCACTAATTTGTATCTTCTATACTGCCTTGCCCGATAGCATATAATGAAATTCTTTTTACATAATAATGTCAGATTCCATGCATTATATATGACGTATGTTGACAAATTGGTACCCATCTTCCCACTGCAGGCAGAAAATTCCATGATGACATTAAGGACTGTGCACAGTTTTTCATGCATGTCTGGTAGCATCTAAGTTTTTGGGTGGGATACAATTTTGGTACTGTTATCGTTCGACTTTATGGCAAAAGTTACTAAAAAAGCTGGCGTGGAAAATTAGGAGGAATATTGAGAACGCCCCTTGCAAAGTAGAGAAAAACTAGCAGTATAACAACCTAAACCCAGCATAGTTTGCATCAATACCAGCAGAGTTGTTTGAGAATTTGGCATTTTCCATATCGTTGATGTTGAGCGACCCGTGTCCTTATTACGTATACAAACTCGGCCGATTCTGCATGGCACATTTTAGCTTTGCTATTTCCGTATGGTCGGCAAGCAACAAATCGGGGGCCACGACTGTGACTCATTAACGAGTTGATTAGTCACAATTCGACGGGCCATGCACGTCTGTATAATTACCGAGAAAAGCACAACCAGTATAGAAATAAATTTTTTAATGGGTGTCACTTGTTGAATTTATATTAGTTATGCACCTAATATAGATTAAGGTTAAAAAGACATTGCATGTTCTGTTTGTATGGTTCCATTATGGGGCGATGTTTCGGGTACAAACAAACATGAACTTGGGGGGGGGGGAGCATCAGCTTACAAGTAGTATTTCTTTGCTTTTCCGCTTTATTTTCATTTATTTAGAATCGATCGGTTTATCATTGTTCCCATAGGACTGCTCATATGCGTTATTAAAAAAAGTTCGACTGAGATACCGATGGGGAGAGAGAATTCTCAATTTATTGGAACTATATATTTGAGTTGTCACTTTAAGCTGTCAATTTCAGGGTTTTCGATCGCAAATAAAAATATTTGATTAAGAATAAGGTGAACAAAATAAGACAACGAACAAACGAATCCACTTTGCGTATATGAATTTCAGGTGGAATATATTCTGACCCTTTTGACAATTAAGAAACGAAAGGAATGGGTTTGTGACAAAATTTCGAGTGTATATAATGGACGATTCAATGAGACTGTTTCTGCTAACAGAGAAGTTAAGCACCGACCTCAACCTTAAAGTTAATTATGCCTTCTGGTACAGTCAGAGATGCGTTATTATCCTCAGAAAAAGAGAATAAGCATAACGAGCAACGATTCATCAGTGGTCATTAATATGCACGTTTTACAATTTAGGTTATATGCTTGAATTAACATATTTAATTTAATTCAATTCATGAATTAGTAAAGAGGAGAAGTCGTACTTTGTATGCCATGAATAGTCAAAACCGGAGGCCATGGGCAGGTGCTTTTACCTTTTAAGCAACGACCCTCGGGGCCGTGGGACAGAGAGGTGCTCAGTTTCAACGTTCAGTAGCGCAAAGATTGTCAAAAAGGGAGAGTTAGGCAAACTAATCGCATATAGACAAGGCTACGATGGGATAAAATTTATTAGAGTTTGATAGGTGAAATATTTTTTAATTTCACTTAACAGTAAATTATATATATATATTTGACACGATATACCTCAGAGTTCAAATCAAGCTTTTTTTTTTTAATTATTATTCTTAACATATTTTATTGTGAATTCTTGTAGATAAGAAAAATCTATTTTTGAAATTTAACAGATAGTTTAACTTTTTGAATTTATGGGTTCCTTGACGAAATTAAATCTTGAATTCAATTTCAGGCCTAAAAGAAAACAGAATAACTTTATGCTCCAGAAAGTTCCTTCTCCTAGCTGTTCTCATTCTAGGCACGGCATGCTGTTGGCCTAAATTCTACAGCTATGGTTCCCTACTCTCTTAAGAAACAATAATTGCAAGGAATCTCTCCCCGTCAGTTATGTTGTCCAAAGGTCTGATATGATTTGAGCATGACCATTTCGGGGTTTAAAATTCATGGGACAGTGATATTTAAGGAACAGTCGTCATGGGAGCACCCGTCAGGCAATTGGAGTGCGTTCGATACAACATGAAAAAATGTGAATAAAAGTATTGGAGGAATAATGGCTGTATATGCAAATGCCTCCAATTATGGGTTATTCATTCTTCTAAAATCCCTTAATCCCACTGTTGACCGGTACATCCACACTAACTTGGAATAGCATTCGACAGCTAAATTTATCAATAAAGGGTGCATCAATTCGGTATAGCGCTCGCTTTTCACAAGAGGTCCTTCGCTTGTGTTTGGCCTAAGACATTCTTACGTCTTTTGGTTTTCTTTGTGGCTTTATTCGATAGAAATTAATCTAATTTTCCATAATTTCTTGAGATTAAAATTAATAATTTCAATTTTCTAGTATGGAAACTTGCTAAGGAATAAGTTTTGAAAAACTATAAACATAAAAAAGGAAACAATCAAATACAAGAGAATTATATATATATATATATTGAAAATTTGAATAAGGGAATTTTACGAATGAAACTATTTTTTTTAAAAAATTTATTTTATCGACGTCTCAATACTTTTGTCAACCTAATGAAGCCTGCAAATTTCCAGGGGACATCCTATTCGATAGGACACTGTGGCCACAAGTGGTGGGGCCCGAAAAAGTACATGGAGTCGCGTCTATGAGATGCGTACGTGCGGTCTCAAACGCAACCGGAGTTCCACCACCCCATCAGTCTGCTGATTCTTCTGTTCGCTTATGGGTGGTGTTTTTGTGGGGGGTGGGGGGGGGGGGAGGGGAGGAATTAGGAACTTTCTTCTACATCCGGAAAATGCGTGCGCCAGATATTCTATAGTTTATTTCTTATATCTTGATGCGCTTGATCAGGACTCAAACACGAGAAGCTCCTCCCGCCAACCCATTTAAATTTGAATATTGACCCAATTGTCACGTGTTAGTTTTCAAGAATTGAACTGCCTCCTACCAATTTTCAATGGCCTTGACTTATAAATGTGCTAATGTCTAGAAATGCGCAGTTAGGTCGAGATTCACTCTCGGTTTTTGTCTTCTTCCCCTGCTCCTTCTCAAAAGCCCCCCAATCAGTATCATAGACCCTGCATTACAATTATGTATTGAAGAAACACAAAAAAAAAAAAAAAAAAAAAAAACATTTTGGCTTATGCGTGAAACTACTACAAAAAGTTTAAGAAAAGTCCTCATTTGCTATTTTTACAAACTGACTTGTTTTCGCAAATGATAGCCTCAAAACACAGCAAGACTGTACGTACGTGTCCATTGCGAGAATCACGTAAAATTAACATCACGTGTGTATTACAAGAATCATGTAAATAATTAATTGATCGAGCGATAAACAAGATGCTTTATTAGATATTCTTTTCTGGGAAATCTAAAAGAATTCTAAACTCGTTATGCAGGTGTAAATGTACTACTCAAAACACGTGTTCTTCGCTCTCTGATTTCCTTTGTAATGAGTTACTTAAATACTGGCAACCCTTTCTTAATTTCTTTAAGAAATTATTGTGACGGACTTGGTCTTCTTGAATCTCTTTGGTAGGCTGAAAATTGTGTGGTGCGTGACATTAAACATGGAGCTCATGACATCTTGTGGAATTCCCAAAACATGACGAGTGCCAATAACGTAGTCAAAATCTCAAATTAGCGGAGTCGGGTCATTAAAAGTTTATTGGTCATAAATTATACAGTAAAAACTATCTTATTTCATAAAAACAAATAGACTGATAGAGTCTTAATATAGTTAAGACAAACGAACTATATATGATCGAAGCATTATAGTTATTGCATAATTAGTAGTTAGTTAACTTAAGAACACAGTATCGAAGGCAACAGTAAATAAAGCACAAGGTTATTATTAGGGTTAGACGTCAGAAAATAAGAAAAGTAATTGTCAGACACCAATCTGATGGGACTTTAATTAATCAAACTTGACAGAGAAAACCAGCCCACTAATATACATTGGATTCATATATATATATATATGCATAATTGACTAGCATTGAGATGACAGTATGGCGTTGGTCGACAAGAAAAGGGCATAATCAAACTAATACAGTCTCGTTTATTTTCTTACGTTGTCAAGAAATCTTCAGAGAAATAATGCTGTCTTCGCCCATAAATCAAAGCAATGTCAAGATAATAATTATAGAGTTGATGGCTCTCAAAAAGTGTAGAAAGCCATCGACCAAATTCATTGTACACATGTTCAGTGTCTTCTGCATTAATTCGAATAGGGAAACCCAACAAAAAGTAGTGGCCATATTAAACTATTAATCGAGATAACCCTTTTTCATTAATTAAAAGAGATATGATCAGATACTTAAACCCCAAAGAAAGATTGTATTAAGTCACCAAACCGTGCCCTAAAGTAGAAATCCAATGCTGCAGAAGCGAATGCAAAAGTGTTATACAAACGGCCAACTGAAAAAACTGCCGCAGGAACAAATTTTCTCAAGAGGGGCATTCGCATGCGTATGGACCCCACAGGGAAGGCAAAACCAGACACTGCGCGGAGTGGCGCCCAATTCTTCTTTTGTCCTTTCGGAATTGGAAATGCTACCCAGCGCATGGAAGCGCCACTGGAAGCGCCACGGGTGCGGGTTATGTCACCCGTGACCCCACTTATAATAAAGTTTTATATATATATATATATACAAGTATTATTTTATGTGCATAAAAATTGACAAATATATATAAATAATTCGAATGACATTGTGCATAGAAATTGGTGAAAAGTAAAATACTAATGAAATTCTTTCTTGGTTATTTTTTTCTAGATTTTTTACACATTTTATTCAATCTATTTCCACATTATATTACTTTTCATCCATGTCAAGTGTTTTTTTTAGGTTGAAAATAAAATTTTTAAAAATATATATCCCTATTTTAATAAAACTACCCTTGCCCGAGGACTGCATCGATCTTATGAATCCCGATAATAGGACAATTTTGAGATATTTCTTGTCACGTTGCCTCGGACATGGTTCATCAAAAGGGTCCACAGATCACGCCCCATTTAGTGCTACGTCCACTCAGTTCCCACCAGCCCACTGAAACTCCCCATCTCCGGCTGGACTTCTCAGCCCCCACCCAGCGCCACACGTCCATCTTCCTGTAATCTGGACACCATCTTCTTGTTTGTGTTCCAGTTATTTACGGACCTAAAAAAAAAGCTTTTCTAGGCTTTAACCCACCAAAGTAGATTTGACTTCAACACGTAAAAATGTCAAACCGACCAGATTATAATAAAGGACATTATAATTGTTAGAATATTTAAGTTGAATTATTAGGGAAGAGAAGATAAGAGATTTTAGGGATTGCTTCTATAGCAAAAGTTGATGGCTGAAAAAACTAAAACTAATTAGCGAAATGAGCAGATAGTTCTTCTTGTTAAGTGTAACTGACAACTGAAGAGTTGTATATTGCTCATTCTTCTATTTACAATTAACTCTTTTCGTGTTGTGACATTCAAATTATACTTTTCTTGTTACTTATCGTGAAGCAATAATAAAATCAATTTTAATGCTTTATTCTTTTATAAATAAAAAAATAAGACGAATATATATATATATATATCTAATATACACTGGAAATGTGGTATTGTATTACGGTTGACTAGCACATACCAAAAGGCAGATTTCTTGGATATTCCTTTTCATGTACATTAATATCATCAAATATGTTTTGATAAATTGTTAAGTTTTATGCCAACGGTTTTGTGACCAGCTCTAAAATTAGGGCAATCCACTAAAACTGCACTTGGCTTGAAAAAGTGTGTCCATTCCTAACGCATTATTTGGCTGTTAGAGGATGCAAATGCACCAGCCACCCGCACCCTCCAACAGCCAAAACAAAGCACCCATTTTAGAATATGAAGGGATTATCATTTGTTGAGAGACAAACTGTTGTACGAGACAATCGACATGGTAATGTTGATTAGTTTTTAAGCATACATTTTATGGGAATTGTTTCAATAAACCAATTTATTAAAATAAATTGATAGGATTTCTTTTTTCACTTTTCTAGCTTTCAAAAAAAAAAAAAACGAAAAAGAGGTGATGAGATGATTGAACGATGAGGTTCTCATTCCCACCTATGATATGTTTGGAGAATTGTGAATGACTGGATAAAAGTTAGCTGATTCCCAACTGCGTATGGCAATGCTGGGGCAGTGCTGGCCTGTTAGAAGGTGCTGCTGTCAATTCCGTATGTCACATGTACATACTTTTATGGGTATCGATCCTTATAAGGATGCATTAAATGAAAATGTACTTGATGTCAATAAATAAATAAAAGATTGATGTATGAGGTTCTAAAATGAGAATTTTGAGTTCTAATGAATACATCTAATACCTTTATGATATGCATAATCCTTCTTATTAGTTTTTTTAATTAATTTTTTCTTTTATACATTTTAATTTGGGAAATTCTATCTAGTTGTGCTTAGATGGTTGGGAGCGTCTCAGTACATAATCATTTCTATACATGCCAAGTCTGGCCAATGAGGTAAGGCAAATTAAAATCATCGATTCCACTCATTGCCAATATAGAAACGGGAGCTTATTTAATTTGGGTTTTAAAAATCTTATTAAACAAACGTGTAATCGCATGGCCCTTGATCATAGTTCAGCCATCATCGTCTGGGCAATTTAGACGCCTAAGTGGATTCATTTTTTATTATTATTATTTTAAATTTTTTCAGTTTCCCCATGTGCTTCATATACCGAACTTCTAGATTAACATCAAGATGTTTAATTTGCTAATTTTTAGTTGTTACCACACATGTAATAATTCACATGTGCAACGTTGTAGAGTTTCAAATGTGAAGACGATGGTAAAGTTAAAAATAGAGGCATGCCGCTTAAACAAGACTCCCTTGCATCTTAAATTGCTCCAAGGGCTCGGATCACTGCCGAGGCCGAATTTCATGGGCTAGCGCGAAACATGTTGAAATTTCCCTTCCATCTTAACCCAGCAAGAAAAGAGATTTTCTTTAACAATTCCTTTCTTCCTACCAAATCTCAACTGTCCGTCGATTTTTACCCTCGTTTTGTTTACCAATTTAGACACAGTCGAATACAAGAGTTTCAGGACTTCCTTGCATAAATTCCGAGTCAAAATGATGGACGCGAGGAACAGAAAAGTTGTGAGAGGGTCAACTTTGACAATCCTTTCTCAATTGAACACTTGCAGGTCCCTCCCCCCCCCCCCCCCCCCCCGCCCCACCCCCACGTAACCACAGTTTGACACCTGAAATGATAGCAAACAAATTCCTCCAAGTAAAACCATAAGCATGATTTAACTGATTGGATTGCAAACTTCCCACATGATTTTGGCTAGATTTTTGTGTATAACTTCTATTCACAAGATGGATGGCAAATGAAAGGAGATTGAAACTTGGTGTACAATTTGCAAAAGTTGGCGGAGACACTTGCAGGTCCCCCCCCCCCCCCCCCCCCCCCCCCCTCTCACCCCCCACCCCCACGTAACCACAGTTTGACACCTGAAATGATAGCAAACAAATTCCTCCAAGTAAAACCATAAGCATGATTTAACTGATTGGATTGCAAACTTCCCACATGATTTTGGCTAGATTTTTGTGTATAACTTCTATTCACAAGATGGATGGCAAATGAAAGGAGATTGAAACTTGGTGTACAATTTGCAAAAGTTAGCGGAGATCAGAATTCCACGTGTTCAATTGTAAGACAAGAAGGAACCTTCGATCTTGGAGAATATTACAGTTGGAGAGAGAGAGATAAAAAAAAAAGGGTGGGATGCTTCAATGGTCTTTTATGGAATCATATTTTGTTCGTAAAGTCGGCAAGATAGCACAACTTTGCACATTGGACAGACCCACACGGATTCCTATTAGATTTTAAGAAATGGGGAAATTGAGGGCCGTATCCCTTTTGATTTCGTTGCTTTCCTTTTTCGTTCCTTTATTTTTCTTGGCCCTGTTTTAAGAGGTGAACTGCTCACTTTTTGTACATTGCTCAGGCTGTCTTCGTTTGAATCATCGCTACTTGCGGTCCTTAATTTCCTTCTCCTCGTTTTCTCTTGTTAAGCAATAATAACATCTATGAATGCCAGAGTTTCCGTGAAATTGAATGGATTTAACCATCATCAATCGTACCTCAAAACCTCGTTTTTTTTTTTTTTGGGGTCTAATCGAGTGATCCATTGGGTCATACATTTACACGTAATTGTGGCCTTTCTACAATCTAGCTTGACGAACTTGGTCCGAAACCCGTTGTTTTAAAATTGAATGTTAAAATAATGAAGCCTCAGTTTGAGGCACCTGGGTGATTCGAAATTAGTAACACCAAGAAAAAGAAAAAAAAAATAACAGTAATTAATAAATGTGAGTGAACAAGGTTCTAACAAGCGATGAGCGATGATTTACATCATATGCACTTGGGTAATAAAATTCATTGGGCTGCTCCCAAGGTGCTAACAAGTGACATGAGTCAACACATCACGTGCACGTAGTTAATATAAAATCATTAGTCTAAATAAAACTTTTGTCAATCGCAGTATTTGTGGTGCACGTCCGTTGTATTGAACCGTGAAAATGGCTAGGCCCAAACATTCGAAACCTTACAATGGGTCTGGATTTGCAAATTTCAGCATCCTGTCCAAGCCAGGATTTCCTCTTTCGGTCTCTATATTTCCCCGTCTCTAGGGGTCTAACCATCACGTCACATTAGCATCAATAATGGTACGTTTAATACGAGGCAATTTCTCGATGTAAAAAGACTGTGTGTTAACCTATTTGGGTGATAGTTTAGTTAGCATTTTAATGCCTTTTTTTGTATTAATTAAAAAAAAAAAGACAGTTGAAAGGAGTGCACTTGGCCTGCAATCACCGCGGTAGAAAAGAAAGGAGATCGTCATTATATAACTTTGGACTGGATAACCGGATTGAAAATGAAAAGGTTTTAATGAAGGAAGAAACAAAACGGGATAAAAAGTTGAAAAAAAAAAAACAAATATATTGCATGGTCAGGTCAAATTCAATTCAACCGAAATATTAAGCAGGTCAGGTTTTTCTGTTTGTTTGTGTGTGTGCGTGTTTCTTTTCTTCTTGTTTGAGCTCGGTGATAATATTGAATCGCAATGGACGGAATTATGAATAAGCTGAGAAAATAAACGAGGATTTCTACAGCCCTACGCTGTCCGGCGGCATTGTCACCCTCGTCTCCTCCGTCGTCATGCTCCTTCTCGTCATCTCCGAGCTCCGTACGTTCTAATCCTATTCCTAGTCATTGTCTCTCTCCTTTTACGCTCGCCGTTATACGTACTATTATATTGTTTTAATGGCGGCCGTTGCTCTTTTTCAATTTGTATTTGGGATCTGAACGTTCAATTCCTTTTGTTCTTCTTTGGTGGAAAATAGAATTTTAAGTACACTTTGCATGTTTATAAAAATGTGGTTTGTGGTTTGTTACGTATTAGTTTGAACTTTGAAGGCTTTCCGTTGAAAAAGTTGCTGATTGTGCTAATAACTATTGATCGTGACGATTTCGTTGTTATCTTCTGCACGGCCAATTGCAACAATCCTTGGCGTGAGCACTGTTCAGTGATGTGTGCGGAGTTCGACTCACTTTGTATTATAACTACTTTATCGTTTGGTGTCTAGTTCTAGGTACTAAGAGTTGTCTATAAAATGATGTGATGGGACCTAGACAGACCAATAGTTCTGATTTTCTGTCCAGGCCTAAATTCATGGGTGCGATCTTGGCGTGATATACTACAAATTTTAGCATCCCTAACATTATTTGTTCTTCATTGCTAATCATCGTGGCTAAATGGACAATTGAAGTAAGAGTAATATACTTTCTTTTATATATATATATATATATATATAATCTTTTCTTCATTCATTTGGTCATTTTCTCATTCTTTTCCTGAGACAATAGCTTCTTTCTCTTTTGAATTGCTAATTGTTCACTCTACTTTCAGGATTATACCTCAATGCTAGAATTGAAACGAAGCTTATGGTCGACACTTCATGAGCAGAAACTCTTCGCATCAATGTAATGTCTTTCTTTCTTTTAGAAGTTTGGTCAACTTCTCTTTACAAGAATACAACAATAGCAAACCTTAATATGTTTGGGATTGAAAAGAAATAAATAAATATATATATGTATGTATGTATGTATGTATGTATATAAATGGGATCATATTGGACACTACCAGCAAGCGTTGCCTTATGCTATTATATTTATTATATAAATTCTTCATATAAACATCAAAATTGCCATTCTCAGCATTGCGGTAAGCCACATAAATTTTTTGTCATCATTTCATCCTATTACAGACTAAGTTTAATGTGAAATGTAGTTATTCTAGATTCTTCCTAATAAACAATTCCCAATTCAACTTAAGTCACCCTCTCTCTCTCTCCCCCCATCTCGATTTGGTTCCCCTAATTGGAGCATTTTTACTCCTACGTTGTATGTGTGCAAACCGATGGAAACACCGCTCCGTCAGCTTGTCTGTAATTGGAGTTACACCTTCTTTACTATGAATATCTTTGTCAGCTTCTTACAAAACAGAATTTGTTTTTTCATTTCAAACTATCAAATTTTCTTTTCTGTAACAACTATTATGCCTAAGAGCACAAATGGTAGATACCTTTGTAATTATCTTACTTGGAAGACATCTTTCTTAATCCTGTTACTTTAGTATCTACTTCTAGAGTGTTAAAAAAGTATTCACTAGTCTATTACATGTTATGAGCTTGCTGAAGTAGTTGATCTTTGTCTTTATTGATGCCTAAAAGTGCAGTTTGATGTCACTTTTCCTGCCCTTCCATGTTCTATTATCAGCCTCAATTGCATGGACATCAGTGGAGAACAACATCTTGATGTGGTATGTACCACATGATCTTATAACTTCTTGGTAATGTTACCATTAAGCATTACCAACCACATGATCTTATAACTTCTTGGTAATGTTACCATTAAGCATTACCATTTTCAATGTGCATTCACATTTGGCTCTTTATATTTCCAATATAGTTGCTTATAGAGTCTAAATATGGTACTTTACAATGACATTTCTGTCTTGCAGAAACATGATCTAATCAAAAGAAGATTGGACTCTCATGGCAATGTAATAGAAACACGTCAAGATGTAATTAGCGCTCCTAAAGTTTGTTATATTATATGCTTCCTTGTTCATCTGCAATTACTGAGCATTTTGCATACCACGGAATGAATAGCGTTTGTGCATCTTGCTTCTCAAGGTTTTCTGAGTGTTGATTCTAAAAGAAGGTTGATAGCTGTCTATGTTGGACATATGCAGTTGCAAATATTTGAACTGTCAAATTTTTTTCCTGACTATTCGGTATATGGTTTATGAATGAGGCAAAATCTATCTCACTCAGGGGTGGCTCTACTTACATGCAATTTCATGCTAACTAATAGCAGTCAGTACAGGGAACCAGTTGTGTTCTTACTGTGGCCGCAACCTTGAAGTGATGAATGACTGTTTGGTGGATGGCTTACTTTAAATCACTTAATCTAATTGTACATTGCTCAAGTTTGGTCATTTGGCACCATTCCCTAAACTAGTAGCATCTCCATATTCTATTTGTCCTGTGACTGAGGATTACCACTGAATGCATCAGTTGTAGATCTATTTTGATCATTATAGTTTGAATTGAAAGGCAGAAAACCTTTAGGTATATCCCATGTGATTCCTTTGGATGCAGTGTTTTGACTTAGATCTTTACACAATACTTAATTTCCTTAAACTTAATTCATGTCACAACTCCCAGATCTTTCTTTTCATCTGCTGGTAGAGAAATTATGTTTGGACTCTTTTTGAATAGGTAGATTTGAAGAATGATTTGATCTTCATTTATGCATTTTATTTCCTTGGGGTTTTATTCTTTGCTTAGGCTTATTAAAATTTCTAGTTATTGCAGATTGAGAAGCCTTTGCAGGGCCATGGAGGCAGACTTGAGCACAATGAGACATACTTTGGTTCCTGCTATGGTGCTGAAGCAGTAAGCTTTCTTGTTCGCATTGTTATGTGAAGACAAGGCATGGTTCTTTTTTCTTTCTTCTTTTTTTTTACAAAAAAAAAAAAGTTTGTACTAAAATGCTCCTTGAATACATTATCAAGTACATTAAATAATTTTATGTCCATACATATTTTTTCCACGAGGCATGTGATTGCTGTCTACATATCTGCCATAGGAATTAGTGTGTGTATAATTTTCAAACACACAAAAAGACATGGAAGCACTTATGTTCATTATGCAGATATACTATTTTCCTGGCTCCTCCCCTCAGCCCCTTGGAATATGCTCTCAATTTGTCAGTTTATGCTCTGATGATTTCATTAGTCTTGCCCAGGGTTCTTCTGTGTCGAGTATTTCCTGATAATTGTGATGGTATTATTAGTCTTACCCATGTTCTTTTCTGTCTTCTTTCTCCTGATAATGTAGTCAGATGAGGATTGTTGTAATTCCTTTGAGGAAGTTCGTGAAGCATATAGGAAAAAAGGCTGGGCGCTGTCAAATCCATATTTGATTGACCAGGTCTGTTGATCCTTTATATATATCTTCATATCCTGTTCTAAAGCTACACATATCCTAGATTAAACTTTTGAGGACAGAAAGGGATGAATGATAGGATGGATACAAAGAGTTGTTGTTCTGAGTTGTATCTTGAATTTTTGGCATAGTCAAGACAAATAATAACTGGGTGGAAATTATCACTGGATTCATGCTCAAGATGAAACAGATAGTGTTTCTTCTCCAACTTAGTTCAAGTGATGCGATAACATACATGTTCCTAGTACATAGGCAAATCAAGATCCTCGAACTAAAATTCATGGTTTGAGCATTTCAATTGTTCATCCAGGTGTTGCTCTCACCTGTCTTCTTTCTTGGTCAATTGTTTTACATGCCAGTAACTTGTAGTATTGGGTTTTATGTTTAGTCAAACTTGCATAGCTTACAGGACAGCATTTGCAATATTCAATATTGGTGATTTACTAGTTACATTACTAGGTTATCAAAGATAAATGAGCTGGTTTTCTTCTCTTAATGTTGTGATGCAAACTAATCACATGTTAATAAAGCTGTCTGCTTTGTGCATTACAACATTTGTGTGTCATATGCCATGTTTTTGGCTGTTTACAAATTGTTCAGTGCAAAAGAGAAGGTTTTCTACAAAGAATCAAGGAAGAAGAAGGTGAAGGATGCAACATATATGGCTTCTTGGAAGTTAATAAGGTGACAGGAAATTTCCACTTTGCTCCTGGCAAGAGTTTTCAACAATCAAATGTTCATGTACATGATCTGCTGGCATTTCAAAAGGATAGTTTTAACGTAAGACATCATGAATCTACTTCCTATGGCCTCTCTTTGAAGACTATCATGTGTTGTTGGACTAGATGCCTTTGAAGAAAATGAAACTATCAGATTATTCTTAACACATTTATAAGGTGCCTGATTATTGGTAAACTATGATGCAGATAACTCACAAGATTAATAGGCTAGCTTTTGAAAAATATTTCCCTGGTGTTGTGAATCCACTTGATGGGTAATCATCTGTCCAGTACAGTGCGTTTCATTATGTATGTTAACTACCTTGAAGCTCAGATTGTTTTCAGATCAACTACATTACATCGTGTATGTTGGCATTTGTCTCATTTATTCACCTTTCAGTGTGCAATGGAGACAAGAAGCACCAAACAGCATGTACCAATACTTTATCAAGGTCATTTTTCTGGACTGATGTCTGCACTTACCATTCCGCCACATAAAGGTCGAGCAAGGAAATTAAGCAGCACTCAACCATAATGGATCCTTACATATGCAGGTTGTACCTACGGTATACACCGATGTCAGTAGCCACACAATTCAGTCAAATCAGTTAAGGTTTCAAATTGTTCTTTATGGAATTTTCAATGTGGTGTTCCATCATACATGGAAAGTGACATGGTATTTGGCATTTTTTTCCCAGTTCTCTGTGACTGAACTTTTTAGGAGTGCTAAAGCGGGTCACTTTTAGTACCTTCCTGCAGTTTTCTTCTTTTATGATCTTTCCCCAATTAAGGTGGGTTTTGCTCAAATGGAGCAATACAAGATCTGGTACACTGATGATGCTTGTGTTTCTGTGTTTTTCCACTTATTTCTGTTAACTTTTTTTTTTTTTGGGTCTTTCCCTAACTTGGGTGGGTATGTCTTATTTGCACTTTGCAGGTCACTTTTATGGAGGAGCATGTGCTGTTCTTGCACTTTCTAACAAATGTCTGTGCTATTGTTGGGGGAAAAGAACTAACCTTTTTTGTTTCAACAGAAACAGAAGAGAAGGACGTTGATTTTTTGCTTATTTTAATCCTATGCATCACCTAGACCGGATAATGAGTAAAGCAATTTTTCCATCACTATTTCTTCCGTCTATTTTCAAATTTTTTTCTTCCATTTGTGAGTCAATTTGGCTTTCCTATACGGACCACATAATGCCTGATAGACAGTGTCATTGGTTGATATCATTGCTTTTGAAACCACAAATCTGCTTTTGTGCAAGACTGCAAGTATTAATGGACCATATGAAGGGGGGCGTCCATGAAAAGTGTTGCCAAGTAATTAGTTGTCTGCTGCTTCTATGATGCATCAATTTCCTTAATGGTTGCACTCTTGCATATTTTTTGGCCTCCTTACTACTTAGGAGATTGTATGTTTGTGAGATAAATGTGTCTGGGAAAGGCTCAATAAAAAAATAACAATATTTGTAGCATAATCCTGGAACGTGATATTTGTGTTAGTTTGAACCTGTTCAACATAATCCTGGAAACGATTTAATTAATGGGACCAAATCAGGGTGGATGGAGAGAAGAGAGAGGAAGAGGGCAACCTAAGTTGATAGGAGAATTGTATATTAGGAAGCATTCAAAACAATTACACCTCACATCATCAAACTCAATTTATAATGGAATGGAATGGTGAGAGAAGATTAATGTTAACTGATCTCAGTTAAATTTGGAATTAAGGCTTTGTTGTTGTTGTTGCTGTTATGAGATAACACGTGTCCCAACAAGCAGTAAAATGAAACCTTTGTAAAGTTAGCGTGTATTTTTCATTCAGCTTTTCTTCTACCCTTACATTCATATTTATGTTTTTATGTTTTGCTTTTGCTGCATTTGCTGAAGTATTTCACGAGCGTCTTTATTGGTGTGTTGATGAGGTGTTTTCACGGTGTCGGGAATATTGGATTCATTTGTATATCATGATCAAGGGGCAATCAAGAAGAAGCTGGAGCTTGGTAAATTTAGTTGAGCAGGTGTTCTATTGGTTCCCGAATCGGATGGGGTTGACAGACTCCTTTTTGAGCTGGCCAGCCTCTGATTGGAATAGAATGGTTTTGTGCGATTCCCCATGTTCGGGAGCTTGGCTGACTAATGAAATTACCTTTGCCCCCGTGATTCCAAATTGTACCGGAATTGAAGTGTCTCGATATGCCCCTCTTGAGCCTCTTTACTTTTTGGATTGATTTTATATGCTCAATAGCGCTCTTAAAAGTATTAATGTTAATACTTAAGTTTCGGGGAATTCTCTCTTGCTGAACCAACTGGGGAATTTATGAATACTTTTGGAGAAATTGTTCACTGTATCTTTTCTTCTCTTTGTTCAAATTTTAATTGTGCCTATAATTTACAATCGCGGCTTTTTTATTTCTGCCTAATGCTCTGGAATAAATGATTTAATATGTGCGGCGGCGATGAGTCACCTGTTACATTAAATATTTCTCGGCTACTGCTCTGCAATCCAAATCTGCCAAAAATTCCGCCAAGATCATTTGATTCCGTAAGTGCGAAAGGTCCAGGTGCCATTCCAACGTGGAAATTTACCGAAAGTTTATTCGGATAATTCTTTTTTTCTTGTGTTTTTTTCGTTGTCGTTTTATTCATAGAAACTAGAAAGAAAGCGGGGACATTGTCGTATATACCGTAAGCAGATATCCCTCCACATCCGTGACGCTTATATAGGAAAATTTTATTCCCTTTGGATAAGTTGGCAGTTTTCTTTTTCCTCTTAAATCGAAAACAGGGAAAATGGCAGGAATTGAGAATTCGGGACTTCTCAGAATTCTTTCATCTCTCTCACATCCATCATTACTTTCGCTTCAACATCCACGGGAACAAAAATACGAGTCAAGCCAAGACAGCCAGCAAAGAAACCGAGAGATTACCCTACAAATCATACAGAGCAAACTTCTTACCAAGAATAAAATTCAGTTACAAGACTACTATGGACACGACAACATGGTCCGGCAAGACACCAAAAAAAGAACAAAGAAAAAAGAAAAATACCAGCCGACCACTGGGGATGGTGATATATACAACATTACATTTGCACTACATGCAACCATCAACATCAACAGCTAAACATCTAACACTTGACCCTGCAACTGCCTAAAACTTCATTGCAGTAGGCCAAGCTTTTACCAGAACCCATTTTCTCTTAACAAGAAAAACAATTGGGTAAAAAAAACAAAAAAAAAAGACACAATGCGTGACACAATGCGTGATTAGTACATAACACGCGACAGTAATATGATACAATAATTAAGATAGAATAGAAGCCCAATCTATCTCATAAGAGGGGTACTTATGCAACGAGAAATTCCCAGAATCAACGTCCAGTGGCGCCTCCTCGCAATCCGGGAACGTCAGTTCCGACAGAGGCGACGACCTCGCTGACTCCTCGCTCTCTGTGATAGCCGGGGAAGGCGTCTCGACCTTACAACACTTGTCACCGACGACCTCCGGCTGCGGCTGCGCCGCTGACGGGGCCTCCACCTGGGTTGTTTTTTTCCTGCTCGACGAGTTCGATTGCTTCTCAGCTTTCCCTCCTTTCTGTGAGTCCGCCAAGCTTTGACAAATGGCTTGCAGCTTGGCATCCACGGAGGAATGGAGAGGCTTGTACTCGCCGAACTGGCCCTCGACGTGTGACCCCTGGTGCCGGAGATTAGGGAAGTTGAGCCTCGCAAAGTCTCCTCGGAGCTTGTAAGCCGCCTTGTCATAAGCCAAGGCCGCCCCCTCCGCCGTGTCAAAGGTTCCCAGCCAGAGCCTTGTTCGGTTCCTGGGGAGTCGGATCTCGGCGACCCACTTGCCCCAATGCCGCTGCCTTACTCCTCTGTAGAGCTTGGTAGACTTGGGCGGTTGACCCGCTTGCTTCATTGGGACGGGTTTCGGACCCAAGTTCACGCTATGCTGGTAAGGAGGATAATGATGAGGAAGATGGTTGATCAAAGCCAGATTATCCTGGTTATCCTGGTTTTGGAGAACCATTTGGTTCTGGATCTGGTGGATCTGGACACGGCTAAGGTCGTTAAGCCCAATCGGACTCGGTTGCTGAAGACCGGACGGGTCATTGATCGAGAACCCGGTTGAAAATGGGTGGGTGGTCGAAGTCAAGCCACCATCTGGATAAAGAACAGGCGGCTGCTGCTGCTGCTGCTGGGGAAGGTAATTGCAAGGAGGAGAAAATGAAGAAAAAGAGAGAGAAGATGACTCAGAATGAGATTGGGAGGTTAATGATGAGGAAGCACTTTTCATAAAAGGTTCAAGTGCTTCCATTAACTCACCACCTCCACAAGATTCTGATTCAATAGCTGGTCTGCTACTGTACAGATCCATTCCAGCTGCCATTTTCTTTTCTTTTCTTTTTACACTTACAAATATTAAATTTTCCACTAGATTAAGAATCAGAACAAAGACCAAAGCAAAAACAACTACCTGGTTCTTGTCAAAATTTGAAGAACAGGGTTTTGTTCAAGAGTCCAAAAAAAAAAAAGATATAAATTTTTGTAACAAGTAAATTAATAATAAAAAAAGGGATCAAAAGAGGTTTAGAAATAGACAACCCCTCTTGAAACAAAGGTCTGGAAAACCAAACTTGAGGGACCAAAAACTTAACCCTTCAAGCTGATTCAACTTAAAAAGAAGAAGAAGAAGAAGAAGAAGAAAAAAAAAAAGGAACAACAAAAGTAGAAAATAGAAATTGAAAAAAAAGCTATAAATCAGAAGAAAAAAATTGACAAAAAATAAAAACCTGGATCTCGATTCTGGAAAACACCTGGCTTTCAAAGAAATCCTTCTTAAGTTTGCTTTCTACCCATAGTTGGATCGGAAAAAGACAAAAACAAACCTAAAAGTACCAGAAAACTTGAAAGACAGATGATTAACAGAAAGGGATTCAGAGAAGCGGGGTGCAACAGAAAGGGGGGAAGACTTTGTATTTACAAATCAGGAATCAAAGCGATCCAACTCTCCGGAATCACTCCCTTTCTTTTGTTGGGTATTTTTTCCCTCAGATTTTTTCAGTGTGAACAGCTCTCGTCCTCCCTTGTCTGTGCCCCTAGCTGGGGGTCCCTTTATATAGGGAGGCCACTGGGAGCGGACTAGATCACTCTAAAATCCTATTTTGTTTGTTTCTAATTCTTGTTTTTAAATGATGGAAAATTTTGCATTTTTCTTCCTTATTATATGCTTGGTTATGTTAGTGATTTTTGTATTTTATTGTTATTTTTTATTTGTATCCGTCGTCTCATTATTTTTAACTTTTAAAACAAAAAAATAATTTAAAATTATCCCTTTAATATATGGAAAGCCAGCGTGTAAAGATCCAATCCAACGTGAGATGGGACAGCTGAAGCGGTGAACGAAAGAGAAAGAAAAATGTTGGAATATATATATATATAGTTTAGTGATTGTTAAATTTAAAATTTAAAATGACATTTGGGATTTGAAATACAGATTTTTGTCAATGACTAATAATTGATTATTATATTTTTAAAAATAAAAAATACATATAAAGAGATAATGTTTGAAAATATAAAAAAAAATTGAGAAAAAATCGACGATGGTTTTATTTATTTATTTATTTGTGCTTAAGAAATTTTTATATTCAAATAAAATAAAAACAGAAGAGTGTATTGAACGTTTGTCGTCGACATGGGCAAGTTGAAGCTGGCATTTTCCTCGCTTGATTTGTAATTTAACCTTTTGTTGACTTTGCCTTGCGCGTTCACATTCTCTTTTTTGGAGGCTAATGCAACGCTATCACACGTGATGATGCTCTCCATAAAAATTCCACGTTCCGCTGTCCCACTTTTAACCGAGGTTCCAGAGTGAATATTACTTTATCCCCTCTAAAAGTATTAGGTTTTATTGTGTACCGACTGAGACTATTTCTCATTACTCGACATGAGAATCTTTGTATTAACTTAATTCAACTAATTTTGATATTAATCATATACTCTTTCGAGATGTTTTGTTAAAAACAAAAAAAGAGTTAACCGAGATTAAGGGTGGGGGTGCAAGTTGATCCAATGATATCATTAATTTTTGATTTTTCTGCGAAAAGGTTGTGCAGGAGGTGAGGTGTGGGGGGTGGGGGGGGGAGAGGTTTTTCTTTTAAATAATGCAAAGAAAGCAGTTGACGGGACGGGTGCGGACTTGCGGTCCTATTAAATTTTGGTTTGCCAGCTTTCTTTCTTTTTTTGTTTTTTTTTAGCTTGCGTTTTGGGATTCTCACCAATTGGGGAATTTGGGGATTGGATTGGGCTATTAATATTTTGTAGGCAATTACAGGGGTTGATTGAGGCATCCAACTAAAGATTCATTAGCGGATCCCACAATGGAAGTTGTTTGTTTAATTAGAGATAATAATAACAAAACCTGTTCCGGGGGAGGGGGCCACTGCTTACAACAACAATAAATTATTAAACCCAATCTTCGAGTTAAGGAAGACAAATGTTACGGAATTAGATTTGGACGTGCTAACCGTGCGGCACTTAGTATTGAACGGCCGTGACAGAAAGGCCACCCCACAAAAAAGAGCAACGAACACCCTAGAGCCTAGGTTAAAACATTCTCTTAATCCTTTTTCTCATTATCCTCACCAAAATAAACAAAAAGCAAAGTCTGCCTCCCTGGCCACTGAGACAGTTGGGAGGATTGGTGATTAAAATTGATATTTCGAATCGTCTTTTCTGTGTGGATTATGGTTATAGTACTGCTACTCTAACGTGCATTATTTACTCGACTTTCAAATAACAATTTGTGTTTTCATGCGTTGGCGTAAAAATTATGGGGGTTGACTTGAGCTGCTACTGCTCCTCCTTCCTATATTTTTATGGGTTCTTTTTTTTTTTTGAACCAAAAAACCCCATTTCCCTACACGTCCAAAACTTAAAATTGTTGTAGCACGCAGGATCAATTCTGGCTCAAAAAATTTAAGCCGACGCTGGGGAGTGGAGACACTAACTGGACCGTGGTCAACTGTAGTGGCCGGCAGTTCATTAACCGCTGAGAATACGGCGCTTAATAATTGAGAGAGAGAGGGGGGGGGAAGGAGAAGTAACGGAGGAACTGCCACGTGCCCGAAACGTGAGAATGCGGGAAGGGTTAGCTGTTTAATACTTCTATTTGCAGCGCCGTCCAGCCGGAGCTGAAATTTTACCCACGCTCATGACATTCTTAAGCAGACTTTTACCGTCAGATCTCATTACAAAGGTGTCCTGTGTTCTGTTTACGGTAGAGATTTTCGGTGTAATGCACGCGTTTTGGACGGGGTGAATGTGTATTAGCTGGGGACAACAACATCCGAGGTGGAGCAAACTAAACACCCGGGTCAGGGAGCCGGTGATGGTTGGGCACTGGAGTTAGTTGACCGAATCAGAGTTGAGTAGAGGAAGCGAATCCGAGAATGAAACTGGGGTTGTCGGTGGATGCCCAGACCCCAACGCACGTGCTCCGGATTATGCTCAATTTTCTTTTTAAAATCTTTTCTTTTTGGTTTGATATATATATATATATATTTATTTTTTTTGCATTTCCTTTTTATTTTCCCAATGCCTCATCCATCGAAAGATATCATAAAAGGAAGAAAGACAAGCGGATGTCTAATTCGGCGTGCGTTTACTCAAATATTTAGGACCTTTAAAACGAAGTATACTACTTAAACCAACGGACGTCCAGGATCGATCGATCGCAACTCACAACCTTAGCCTTCCATTTTCCAAACCAAATGAAGAAAAGTTTCTTTTGAGGGTCTCTCAGCCTTTTAAGGTCAATTCAAGCAGACATTGCATGTATCTCTGTATATATCGAGAGGCGTGGCATGCATCATAACCGCTCAATTTGACTCTTCAATTCTCGGCAATAACAGGTCATGAAAGTGAAAAGGACGCCACGTAAAAGACTGACAAGTCTTTTGAGCTCCAACCAATTAATGAATCACTACGCAGAAGTATCAAGGTGCAGTGATCAGGGCATAGAAGAAGTTTAGCGGTTTGCTAAAATAGAAAAAACGGTCGTACCACGTGGAATTAAAAAGGAAGAAAATATCTTAAAACATTTTTTTTTAAAAAAAAAAGAAAGAAAAAGAAAACGGCTGAGTTGGAAGTGCTGACTGACTGAAAACCGCGTGAAAGCAAAGGGAATTAAATTGGGTCCCGCCATAAATATTCTAAAGAAAGATGATGGCACCATTTGGCTTCCTCTTTACGCTTGTGCCTGTCCGTGCCCCGTGAAAATTTTCTTTTTTCAGTCTTATTCTCCGTCTTTGATGAATTACATGTTCTTTAATTTTGAATTCTATTCCCACTTCTAATCAATAAGGGTCGTTTAAAACCTTAAAATTCATGATTTTTTTTTTTGGTAAACATTATTGTAGACTCAAACTATATATAAGATTTGGAATTAAAGCAACCCTTATCCAAATCACCGAAAATTAGAGACACATCAAAGTAGGTTAATCAGCTAACAATTTCCTTGTGAAATATTTGGGTGCATGGTAAGATCCAAGTAAAAGGTAAATATCCTCTTCTCAAGAACCAAGATAAATGAAAATTAAGCCACCCAGTACCCGGCAGTCCAATTCTCATAAGGTGACATTGATGATGCCACATAGAACGCTGGTTTTTTGGCATTTGAAAAGTGAATGATTAACTAGTCATTGTAGCAATCACTTTGAAACAAGCAAAATTAGCCATGTGCACGTAAGATGGCGACCCTGGAACACATCGTTAGTAATGAAAACTATGTACTATATGGGAATCTACGAAGCACATGCAGAGCAGGCCCCGAAATTTAGAATAATAGAACAAACAAAAAAATCAACTTGCGTGATGTGAGACCCGTGAAAGAATTTTAGGCTTTTCTTTTCCTTCCCGCATTTGTTGTGAATATTGATTCCAGTGGCCTTTTTGATCGGGGCTGGAAAAGTGGGAAAGAGCGGCAAATAGCGGGGGGTGGTCCACGAATTTCAATGTTAGTAGTGCGAGAGCCCGGGAATCTGTCTAGGCATTGGCGTCTCCTTCTGGGTAAAGTCAAAGAAAAAAATGCTCATTGGCAGCATCATCCGGGACGCCTGCAAGAGATCAAAGGGGCCATAATCTTATCTTCGACTCGTTCTACTGTACTATGTACAAGTGAATTCTCACACCTTTTAGCTGAGTACCAGCGAGCCAGTTTCGGTTGCAATAGGAGTGGATTTACTCATCTAACGTGCTCATATGTCTACCTCTTACAATCCTTGCAACTGTCTTGTTGCAAGTGTTACAAATTTTAAATATGTTTATGGAGTTGTGCTCACAATATTAAATAAATTTGTAGGACTCTTGATTAAAAAAAAAAAAACGTAAATCGGGGCCTTAATTCGTGTAAAATATCGTTTTTTTTTTGGGGGTGGGGGGGGGGGGGGGGGGGGGCGTCAGCTGTTAGTTATACTGGGGAAGACGGCATTAGAATAATGCTTCAAGTCCGATTGCGCCGTTGCCCGAACCGAGGACAAAGCGGGGGTTGGAAAAAGAAGAAAGATGGAATGATGATTTTCAGAGTGGTTTCACGTCATTGTAGTCAAGATATATGAATGATCATGTGAGGGACCCCACATGATGACTAAATGCAATATAACTTTTTGGTACGCTTTTAGGGGTTACGAAATTTTCTAGTAAGAAAGACGTAAGTTCTACCAATTAGCTCTACTTTACTTATATTAAAATTGATTTTATAATTAAAAGTTTTTAATTTAAATTTTAATTAGAATTCATTAACCAAAAAAAAAAACAAAAAAAAGACATAATTTGTTTCGAATATTTTTGCAATGTAATGCAAATGAGTTGGGGTTTGGGTTTTTCTATGGACTCTGCAGGGAAAGAAGCAAATATTATCCATCCAGTTGGTTAATATTCATCTCGAATTGGAAATCTGTAATGGTTTACTGCTAACGGCAGCAGCACCCTCTTAAGATCCAAGATGTGGAACATTAGATTTTTTTTTTTTTTTTTGAAAAAAAAGGAAAAAATCATTCAATGTCTCCACTGAAGGTCCGTGTGTGTCCTTGTCTACATTTACAAACAGTCAACTTTCGCTTTGAACGCAGCAAAACCAAACAAAAGGTAAATTTCAACAACGACGTGGAGTTTTGTTTGGAATGTTGCGGAAAGAGAAAAACATCATATTATACATTTTAAGAATTTGAGGCCCTTACTATTTTTGTCCTCTTCCTTTTCTTTTTTCATATTTCCTTTTGTCGTCCTTTGTCCTCGCCATATACCCAACATCATGCCAATCAAGCTAAAAGAGTTGTCAACACGTAAGTGCTTCCAGATCAAAGGATTATGTGTCATGTGACAGGCCCAGCCCTAATGGCAAAACATACTTAGAAAACACATGTCCAGCCATATTTTGCTTGTCCATGCCACTCCCATTCCTAATTATTGTTAACCGAGCAAATGCTATAGTTTCACAAATAATTAATAATTACAAAAAAAAGGGGGGGAAATATGCTGCCACTTTTCTCCAAACACCATACAAATAGAAATTAAGAACTCTAGACTGATTGTAAACTGACCTGTTCTTGCACCACAGTGTTACAGAGACCCACTACGTGGAATTGTTCAACGTGAATGAGATGAGGTCTTACTTGGCCGACAACTGGTTCTCTTGCTTTCATTTTCTTTGCGCGCGGATTGATCAGAAACCCAGTACGCGGGATTGTTCAACGTCAACGAGATGAGGTGTTAATTTGCCGACCACAGGTGCTCTTGCTTTCATTTTTTTTTGGCACGTGGATTGATCAGTGGAATTGCTCAACGCAGGCATTAATTTGCCGACAACAGGTGTTGCTTTCTTTTTCTTTGCACGTGGATTGATCAGAAACCCCGTACGTGGAATCGACACCATCCAACGATTGAATTTAGGACAATTGTTGGCACTTACACGGGGCTAATCTGCTGTGCTGATGTTAACGTGAATCAACAAACATTTTCCCGTCCACTGCTGATGAAAAGATTAGTAGTAGTACTGAAAACTACCTCTTCAGTCGGCCAATTGATTATTTTATACCGTCCAAATTTGCAAATAAGATCCAAGGGTATGGCATTCAATGTTTAAACGTATGACAAAATGCAAATGGACCATCCCTGCGCACGTTTCTTTGAACAAACCCTCAATGAGTTGGAGGCCAAGTTCGTACGTACTTAATGAACTGTAAGGGAATTTATAAACATGCATCTGTTCTATGGTTTTTAGGAATCTAATTTCTCACATATTCTGAGGAACCGAATTGATTTCTTTTCTTCTTCTGTTCTTTTTTTTTTTTCGCGTGGGGTACATGATACATGGGAAGAAGAGAGCAATTGAAATAACCAAAAAAAAAAAAAAAAACAGATCAACGAAACGGAAATAGGTTCCAACGCAAGATGCCGCCGGCTACCTGGTCTGAAAGGGCAAGAGATTCCAAGACAAACTTTTACAAGCCAAAACTTTTAATAATTTACACCGTACACAGTCCATTAGCTTGCACTGGTAGCCGGATTTCTAACATACTCAACTAGAATATCGAGTCCAAATAAGAGTTGTAATGCTTCCTGTTGAACTCTAACAAGCTACCATAAGTACGGTCAGCTACCCCAACAAAGAGAGCCTCTGTGTCAGGGCTGAACGATATGCCAGCAATGTCCCCGAATAGATCGATTTCCTGGCACTTGACATAGCCAGTTTCTGTATCAAAGATGTGAACAAAGTCCGCAGGCTCAGCCATGGCCAGAAAACGGCCATCATTGGTGAACTTCAGAGCTCTTATGGCACCAATATTTCCTTTCAACACAGCCAGGGAATTGGATAGATTCCTGATGTCCCACAGCCTGCACGTGGTGTCTTCGTTACCGGTGGCCAGAATTTGGCCATCAGGGTGCCAAGCTGATGCAAATGAATGGTCTAAATGCCCCTTGAGGCTAAAAGTTATTTTCCCAGTACTGGCATCCGCAATCAAGCACTCAGAACAGTCCCCAAGGACCACTACCAGTTTACCATCTGGGCTAACAGACGTGTTCTGAGAAGCACAATTAAAATAGAAACATTAGCATGAGGAGAAACTTTGAAAAGAACTTCATAATCAACTCTCAGGAAATATGCTTGTGCTGAGGGGTACTCACGTTGACTGACCAGTCAAAGGAGAAATGATTTAAACAAGCAAAAGTTCCAGCATCAAAAACTCTTACTTGAGCATCAATGTTGCAAGTCATAATTCTCAGCAAGCCACTGCAAGAGAATGGTTCAGTGTCATTTTCAAAAGCAAATAAGGGATCCCAATTTTAATTTGAGGACAAGTTCCTTACTTGTGGTCATGGTATATATCCACTGCATTGGTCATAACATTGTCATCTGTAGTAATTTTTGCACAAAATGCAACTCCAGGCTGATTCAAATACTGGCCAAAGGAAAGCAGCTACCTGAGATGAGGAAAGGAATCAAAAGCAGTATGTTATAAAGGAGGCAGCGTGAATGCAGGCACTTTGGTACCTTGCCAATAAGTTCTCCTTGTAAACCGCCTGCCACCAGTAAGTTTTCTTTAACGGCCATACTGCATATTCGTACCCTGGACAGTGACTGTGACAACAATCCTGGCTGCTTCTGTTTTGAGAAAACATATACATATATATAATAAGTAAATAAATAAATGATTTGACAACATCAACTGTGAATTCCTTCAGCAAGCTTGGTCTCAAAATCGCATACCATGGTGGGATGAATAGTCTTAGCCACATTGACTACTTCTTTGCCTCTTCTCAACAATGATGACCAATGCTTCACAGAATAATTTTCCACAAGGTAAACATCGTGTTTTGACGTTGCCCCTAGCATATTCCTCAGCTTCATAACAAATGAAAATAAAAATTGGCAAGCACGTTACTAAAAAACATTCAGCAGTCTGACAAATATAAACATCAATTTATCTTAGAACAACAAATATCTATAAACTGCATGATAAGAGAAGTTTCGAGGAGTTGATTAATGCGGTTACAACCAACTTTTCTCAGCAACAGAATGGGATCAAAGATTAGACAAGAACCTTAAGGTTTGGCATTGCATATCTTCATGAAATGTTGGAATGCCTATATGATTACACCATCATGTTATTTTCATTTTATGACTAAACAGTAAGTTCCTAAGTACTGTAAACAGAAACTGGGCTACTTCTAAATATCAACTTTATATTGCGATAATGCTTTTTTTTTTTTCTTTGGGTGGCTATGAACATTATTAAGAGCAATCAGTGGCAAGTATCATAAGCACAAAATTTTCTACAATGGAAACTTCTAAAAGCATGAATTTCTTCAATTATACGGAGATCAAAAAATCTTTTGTAGACCTTGGATCGAGTCATTAGGGGTCTATATATGTGTTAATTTGGGCTTCCTTATAGGTCACTAAACGCAGATGTGTTAAACGGTTTGATATCCAGCTTGAAAGACATTAATTCTAAGATATTCATGCTCGTCCTAACCATCAAAACCACAGACCAAAAAAACATGAATAAAAAAAATAAGACACATTTTTTAGATGCAAGTCACATTGATGCATGCACCTTCCATGCCTATGAGAATTATTTTTAACTTCTTCTGACTAGTAACAGATGGAACCATGAAAACAGCCGAGAGCATGGTGGAGGAAAAGCATGTACCTCAAGATGCAGGATTGTGGACTTAACAAGCCTTGTGTTGAACTGAAAATCATAGAAGTGCTTTCCCCTCTCTACTTGCAAGCACTCCTGTCAGCAGAATATATTTAGCAACAATTCACAAATTAAAGCACGCCCTTCCCAAATAACAATCTATCTATGTTAGCCAATATGTAATCTTTTAGATAAAAACACCAATTAGAGCGTAAATAATCTTTCATCCAAGCATATATTAAAATATCAGCAGTCTTATCACACTCCTTCACGCCCCTCCTGGACAAGAAAATGGTAAAAACTCGTACAATCGATTAAATAATAGGGGAACCTAGTGGGCCATCAAACGCTTGATTAGGGAACTACTAACAATACCAGAACCATGGACAACATCAACAGAATCTCATTTGGGGAAAATCAGTTGCATCACCACTTGTAATAACTTCCTTCAAACCAAGGAAACACTTTTCCAACAACTAAAAGCAAAGAAGAGAAACCAGATTGATTCAGATAATAACAATAATAATAATAACCCCAAAGTGCAATTGTGTCATTTTAGGTAACAAAGCCCAATTCCCTTAGGTCGTCAAATTCAAACTAACGCAATGATTAAACCACATTAAAATAAAATAAAAAAGGGATTTTAAAAATGAGAACCTCGTCGCATTGCTCGTGAGAAGGAGAGAAATTCCCGAAATTCTTGCACTGCTCCAATCTGATTTCTCGGTAATTATCTCTAGTGAAATTGAGCCTCTCCCAGGGTATCCCCTGTATATCCTTGCCATTTCTCGCCTCTGTGGCCGACGTATCAGTCTTCGGCTTCCTCTGAAATCCACACGACCAATTATCATAAAATAAATAAATCAATCAATTAATTCTTACCGTGCAGTGCACAGAGAAAAACAAACAAACAAAACATAAGTTAAAATAAAGTCAGTAGCAAAATTACCAATTCAAAGTTATCTTCAAAGTCCGAGTCTTCAGACTGGAGATCGTTATTGCTTCTTCGAAGTTGGGATTCGTCCAAAGGGTCGTCTGCAAAATAGTCAAAATAATCGTCCCGGACATTTTCGACATCGTCGCCATGGAAATCTGCCATTATCCTGCAATTGAAACAAACACCCGATATGTCATAACCAAACATGAGCGCAAAATAAGTGAAGAATGAATGGCTACTCAACAGCAAGAGTAACAAAGCCAAACAAAGAACTGAAATAACGTAAAGCCAAAAAGAAGTTAGTCGCAGATATCAAGGTAAAAGGACATTACCTTGAATTTTGCAAAGCAAAAAGGATCAAACAGGCAGTGCAAAATACCAAAATACGAAACTGCGCAGAGGTTGATGCAAGTCAAAGTAATAAGCAGAATTTTCCCGGCAAACAAACGGGAAATTAACGGAACCAAAAACATAAAAAGACAAAAGGAAGAATGGTGGCTGGTTTATAGCTCAAGACCGTCCTCAAACTCTCCATTTTATAACGGTGAGTGGTGGCTGGTTGGCTATTGCCCGGGGCGGGGGGTCGTAACCGGTGCGTCTGGATTGAGCATATGGCCCCGACCATTGATGATGTTAATTTATTTTTTAATTTAAAATAAATTTCGTTTATTTAAATAAACGAGAAATATATAAGTCAACGTAGAGATATACATACATACATATATATATATATATATAGAGAGAGAGAGAGAGAGAGAGAGAGAGAATAGATATTATATGTAATAAATAATATAGGATATAAAATAATTATCATTTAATAAAAAAAATATACCATATAATTATGCATTTTATTTAATTTTATTAGACATTATATATTTTTATAAAAATAAAAAAGTAACTGTTTAAATATGGAGTTCGCATGGTCCGTAAACCACTTATCCATGCAATTGAATAGTTCAAAAAAGTTACGTAAACCACCACTTAACAAAATGGTCTGTCAAAGGACAAGGTCGCATTGCCAAAAATAGGATAAGAAAATAGAATGCCTTGAGACACAAAAGTCAAAGAAAAAAAAAAAAAAAAAAAAAAGAAGAAGAAAGCAGCATTGAAACCGACAATTCTCCGCGTGTGGGACCCCAATAAGTGCCCCCCAACCCGCCCCCCCCCCGGGCCGCCCGCAAGTCCGTCGTCTATCTAGAATGTGGAGATCCTACGTGTAAGGCTCAAATGCGTCATTTCTAGAAGATTCGGCCACTGGCGATTGCAACGCGCGGATCATAATAGCTGACCATGACGCCTTAGCAGCCTTCCCCTTTTGTAAACACCTGTTCACCCTAATAATAATTGTGTGGTGGTGGTGACTGGTGTGTCTTCCCTTCTCTTCTTCTTTTTTGACTTTTCTGAAACCAAACCATTGGACCTAACCTAATTCGTCTATTTGCTCGGACTGGGCCGCTTCTTTCAGCTTCGCTTGCTTTGTTAAGTCCATCAAACAATCAACAACATATATATATATATATATATATATATATATATATATATTAATTATTATCTTCATCAATCGAAATTAAAAATATTCATTAACACCTTCGTTGAATCCCTTTTACATAGAAACACTCTTCACTTAAATATTATTGAGTTCAAATAATTCTTTTTCACATTTAATTTTAATATTAATAAATAATTAAATTTAATACTACAACATTGAATAATTATCTATTTGTTTAAGAATGGAAGGCAACATTGAATAATAATAATAAGTGCACATTTTGTTCTTTTATTGGATCCATTATTGTACTTTAGTTATAATAATAATAATAATAATAGTAATAATATAGATGGGGAAGCTCTCTTTCCCTTTCTACAATTACCAATCCGTTTCCATTACCATATATTTCACTGTTTTTCTTTTTTTCCCTTGCTTTTACCTCCAATCGTATCTTTTATTATTCATTAATCTTGTCTGCAACTTCCTTGTTGCAACATTGGATCCATTGAGGATTGCTTTGGTGCAGTATGAAACTGATAGGACAAAAATAAAAGAAGTAACTGCTGAGTTGAAAGGACAAGTGAATGAATGATGGTGTGATGCATGCCAATTTGGATTTTAGCCATTTTCCTTTTGTTCCTTTTTTTTTTTTTTAGTCTTGTAAGGCACATCATCCGGTTGCTTCTTAAAATCCAAAGACTCAATAACAAAATTTGATTTTATCTTCCAATATTTTTTTATTTTAAAGAATAAATTGGGAAATCAATCTCCAAATTTAAAATTTATATCTTGAGTAATTTATGGATAGAAAGTGAGCATATATTTACTTTTCACGGATTTTTTTTTTATTTTTCACCTGTGCCAACATCGACCTCAGGATTTATCTTAGAAAAATTGTATATCTATCGGCCCCTTCCCGGAGGAAGATCATTGAGAATATGTTAATCTCACGTCTGATGTTTCTTGGGTAGACGTATGTTAGTCAAGTAATTAACAAGAGGTGCCTTATTTCCTAAGAGTTTTTTTTTTTTTTTTTTTTGGCCTCTTAGCTCCTCCATTTTCGTGGGGGACAGGAGCAGACAATTGTTGACTGAAAATTGGTCATTTTCATCGTAACGATTTTACATGGAAGCACGAAGATATAAACGTTGATCACAATGGCCGTGATCAAATTAAGGGAATGCCATGTAGTCAAACTCTATTAAATCGTGCCCTAAAAATATATTGGAAATCCAAGACAATCGATACCCCACCTATCTGTATATAAATAAATATATGATAAGTTAGGTAGATGGCTTGAAACATTTTTACATGACTGTTGAAACGTATAAGAATTGCAACATTACTCACGATCGACATTAAAATTCATGTTGAAAAAGAATTTGGAGAATTAGATTGTAATATCTATATATACAACCAAATCGATTCAATCTTTTTCATAATTTTACTCTCCATAACCATTGATTTTATATCTATACATAGAATTCAAATTTTAATAGTCTTATAAAAAGTTACAATATGTAAAAATAAAATATCTCAGATAATACTTAATGATTTAAAAATTTATATTTTTATCTTTGAAACTTTAAATTTTAATTTTGAAAGAATAATATTTGATTTATGAGAATAAAAGGAATTATCTTTGTAAATCTCTTTAAAATATATAAAAATAAAAGAAAAAAAATTGAATTATTATCCACGGACGTATCATTTATGTTTTGGCCCACAAATGCAAGGAATCATACAATAAATGAAAGTGAAGAAAAGCGGATCACTATTAGAATAAATCTACATCCACTATAATGGGACCCCGAATTGCATTATCAGATTCAATTAGGGAAGTTCTCGGAATTTGGCAAGGCTTACCCAATGAGTATATATATATATATATACACACACGAGGCATGCAAAACATTTGTAGGAGACGTGTAGGTTAGGTTAGGTTAGGTTACGATAATTATATTTATATTCGTTGTTGTCTGGGTGGGGTGGCATCCTACCACAATTATTCCTGAGCCTTTTCCCCAATGAAAAAGAAGCGAAAGTGATGTAATCAAGGCTACCCTTTTGTGGTTGCCCTATCACATCTTGCATAACTGGCCGACTTTTAGGAAAATGTGAGTTGCCTTTTCAGAGCCCCCCCCCCCCCCCCCCCCCCACGACGGAGCAGCTCTCTCCCATCATATTTTCGTCCATCTAATTCTATTCCTTTGGCATACGGAGAAGGAGATTTTTACACGATGAAAACTGTAACCCCGCGTCCTTTTCTTATTACTCCACGGGCTTACTTTGTTCTACCAACCGATCGGAACATCTTAACTGTAGTTTTAAAAATCAAAACCGAACTGAAAATTTAGTAAATGAATTGTTGTTCTAGTCCAGTTGATAAAAAAAAAAAAAAAAAAAGACCTTAATCGAGCAAAATTGTTTATTCTGAAATGCCCCGGATGGTTTGACTGATCAACTGGAATGGTTTGGTTTTTGCAAATTTTTCTTCTTCTTCTTAACAAAGAAAAGAGTATGTAATTGTATTGATTTTTTTAAAAAATAATTATATATGTATATGCTTAATTTTTTATTTTAATAATATTTTATTTATGTTTATGTAATATAAATATTAACTATTTATTAAAAAAAATTAACTCATCAGTCTGACCATTACTGTTGTTATAATAATTAGACCTGATAAAACCAATAACCTAATGAATTAGACTCATATTCCATCATAATCAAATTCGATATTTTTTTTATATATATATAAAAAAGAGATATGATTTGAACAAAAGATGTAGCCCCCCAGGATGGAATCTTATAATTCGGACTTAGTACAACATGCAACTACTAAGACGGTGAAGCGGGGGGAGGGATTGGGTCCCCCTGATAACGTAAGTGACGATTGTTAATCTTCAAAAAAAAAAAAAAAAAAAACCCAAAAAAAAAAAAAGAAGGGACCTTTTGTGTTAATGCAACCGTTTTGACGGTGGCTGGCGTTTGTAAAAATTATGCAAGCAATAACACCATCCAAGAGGACTGCGGGATCGCCATGTCCTTTCCCTTTTTTTTTTTTTTTTTTTTTTTTTTTGGGAACGATCCAAGCAAAATATTGATAAGGAACTCGATACTTTTTTATAACTTGGGAAAAGCTTCTCAGTTCAAAAGAAGTAAAAGTAGGTTAAGGATGTTTCAATAATTAAAATTTTAATTTTGAGAACGCACATAAAAATTTATCAAAATAAGGAGAATCAATTATTGTAACCCAGCCCCCAATGAAAAATAAAAAAATAAAAAACTCCGTGCTAATTTGTCACTTTCCTCCTCATAAAACGCTTACAAATTCCAGTACGATCATAATTTCGCTCTCTCTCTCTCTTCCATGATGCATTTAGTGGAGTAGAAACGGTGTACTCCAAATGACGTACAGTTAATGGTTGGCTGCTGGCTAGTAGATAAAGCGAAACGAAAGATGGCTGGACCATCGAGTTGTCAAAAAGATTTCCATTGGATGATGATCACATCAGTACGAGGACGGCAGTTTGTGGCGGTAACTTTTTGTTAGTCCGGTGGCAATTCGGCGTTTCACTGCCTGCCAGTGCCTTTCTCTCGCTCCCTTTGCACAGTTCCAGCTACGAACATCAACATTCAATGATAATGGGGAGACTTCTTGCTGCGCGTGCCACTACCATCCTACTGACCACACTGCTGGTCCTCCGAGTTGACTCAACTGAGCCTCCATTCTCCTGTGACCCATCAGCCCCATCAACAAGCACGTACCTGTTCTGCAAAACCACGCTGCCCATAGCCCAGAGAGCCCGCGATCTCGTCTCCAGGCTTACATTGGATGAGAAGGTTTCCCAGCTCGTTAACTCGGCCCCGGCGATCCCACGGCTCGGCATCCCTGCCTACGAATGGTGGTCCGAGGCCCTTCATGGTGTTGCCAATGTGGGCCTTGGCATTCATTTCGATGGCCCTATTCGGGCCGCCACCAGCTTCCCTCAGGTCATTCTTACCACCGCTTCTTTTGATGATTACCAATGGTATCGCATTGGTCAGGTACTCGGTACTACCTACCTATTATTACTCACTCAGCCAAAGTCCAGATCTTTATTTTTTTATTAGTTAGATTGAATTACTAACGAGTCTTATTTTAATACCGTTTTGGATACTCCGAATGTTTGAAGGTGATTGGGAAAGAGGCTAGAGCATTTTACAATGCAGGGCAAGCAACGGGTATGACATTCTGGGCACCAAATATCAACATATTGAGGGACCCAAGATGGGGGAGAGGACAAGAGACACCTGGTGAGGATCCATTGGTGGCTGGCAAGTATGCGGTTTCATATGTGAGAGGGCTTCAAGGGGATTCCTTTGAAGGAGGGAAGCTTCGAGGGCATCTTCAAGCTTCAGCTTGTTGTAAGCATTTTACTGCCTATGATTTGGACAACTGGAATGGCGTGAACCGCTTTGTTTTTGATGCTCGCGTAAGTTTTAGTCCGCCCTTCTTCCGCATTTTGTTCAATAATTCTTGTTGCTTTCCTTTTATATTTGGGGCCTTTTTGGAACTCAATCTCAAAACTGCTTCATCTTTTTAACTTATAAGTGAATTATGAACGTTCATTTATATTATAATCGTTAGTAATATTTGGCCTGGCCCAAGTTTTGCATCAGCCTAAGTTGATGCATCAAATTTTAGCGACAATGACTTCAGAAAATTAGGATCGTGAATTTATTTCTCCCCTTTAGTGAATTTGATTTAATGTCAGCTGTGGTGATCTGCTGCTGTTTAAGTACTAATCTTGTGCAATGACATTCACTTATTGTCCAACTTTGAAATCAGGTGACTGCGCAGGATTTAGCTGACACATATCAGCCACCATTCCAGAGTTGCGTTCAACAAGGGAAAGCCAGCGGGATCATGTGTGCTTACAGTAGAGTTAATGGGGTTCCAAGCTGCGCAGATTTCAATCTTCTATCCACAACTGCTAGGCGCAATTGGGGTTTCCATGGGTATTAAAAGTGCAATAATTTTACTGTAGACATTTTGCAATTATTATTTGGTTTTATAATAATCCTGTCACACAAAATCAGGTACATAACATCAGACTGTGATGCGATCTCTATCATGTATGATGATCAAAGATATGCAAGATCACCGGAAGATGCTGTCACAGAGGCGCTTAAGGCTGGTACGGGGCCTATTTCTTGACCCTTGTTTGCTTTGTCATAAAGCAGACTTCTCCTGCTGTGGTTATTCCTAGGGCTATAGCTTCGCTTGTGTCTTTTTTTTGTAAGTCAATTATTGTTTTCTACATCTGGTGAATTGAATCTTGGACACTATGATCTGTATAGTCCAGCCATCCAGTTGAGGCGAATCAGTCCATCACTCCAATCATGTTGGCTGTCCAAGTGGACCATTGCTCATCATTTTTTTTAGATTTTTTGAATCTTTAGTTGCCTTCCCTCTGCGTCTCTATTAAAGGACAGTGTATTCTGTGTATGATTGAGTGCTCAGTGTATTCCATCCATATCTGACTCAGTCTTCATTACTGTAAAGATTATAGTATGGCACTGATACTTTTTCTGGAGCTAGTCCAATAAAAATAACCATGATTTAATTCTTAATGTAGAATGGTGAGCTTTGGTAAGTTACTCCATCAGGTCACATGGTTCATTTTGCAGTCTGTAACCTGTTTGTGAAAACAGGGTTAGACTGCATTTATTTGACCTTTGCCTGGACATCTTCTTAACATAATCCTTTCCATTTGTTTGTATATGCTATAGACTCACAGTGGCCTGGCATATGGTGCTCAAACATTGCTTAGTTTCGTGTTTTTTCAGACCTGAGCATAATATTTTATCATTGTAACTATGATGCATTCTGAGAGACTTCATAGAATCAAGTAGCTTTATGTTACTGCATGCATGAACTTTCTTTAGCAAATATCTGCAGGCATGGATCTCAATTGTGGAACATACTTACAGAATCACACCAAAGCAGCTGTAGAGCAGAGAAAGCTTCCAGAAGCTGAAATAGACAGAGCCCTTCGTAACCTCTTCTCTATAAGGATAAGATTAGGCCTTTTTGATGGAAATCCTGCAGAACAGCCATTGGGAAAAATTGGTCTTGACCAAGTGTGCTCAGCTGAGCACCAGATACTAGCCCTTGAAGCTGCTCGTAATGGCATTGTCCTCTTAAAGAACTCTGCAAGACTTCTCCCACTTCAACAGTCAAAAACCACCTCCCTTGCTGTAGTTGGTCCAAATGCTAATTCTGCACAAACACTTATTGGGAACTATGCAGGTCCTCCATGTAAATCCATAACACCATTGCTAGCATTGCAGAGCTACATTAAAAATGTTAAATATCACCCTGGCTGTGATACAGTTTACTGCTCTTCAGCTTCTGTTCAAAATGCAGTGGACTTGGCAAAGGAGGTGGATTATGTAGTATTAATTATGGGATTGGACCAAACTCAGGAGAGGGAAGCGCTTGATCGTGTGGACTTGGTGCTGCCTAGGGGGCAGGAAGAACTTATCACTAGAGTTGCAGAGGCAGCAAAGAATCCAGTTGTTCTAGTGCTTCTTTCTGGGGGTCCAATTGATGTGTCTTTTGCCAAGAATGACAAGAATATTGGAAGCATCTTGTGGGCTGGTTATCCTGGTGAAGCTGGTGGGATTGCAATTGCAGAAATCATCTTTGGTGATCATAATCCAGGTAAATAATGCATTACCAGAAAGTAATTTGTTTTGTTGAATGATAAATGAAACTCAGACACCATGCAGGAGGGAGATTACCAATGACATGGTATCCACAAGAGTTTGTCAATGTACCGATGACAGACATGAGGCTGCGACCAGAATCACATTCAGGCTACCCTGGTCGCACATACAGATTCTACAAAGGCCAAACTGTTTTTGAGTTTGGTCATGGTCTGAGTTACTCAGAGTATTCATATCAGCTTACTTATGTCACCAAAAACAAACTTTACTTAAATCAGTCCTCAGCAATTCATGTAATTGATGAATCAGATTCAATCCATTACACGTTAGTCTCCGAGATGGGATCAGAATTCTGTCAGCATAGCAAGTTTGTAGCGAGAGTTGGAGTTGAGAACCATGGGGAGATGGCAGGTAGGCATCCAATACTGTTATTTGGGAGGCAGGAAAGGCATGGAAATGGGAGGCCTAGGAAACAGTTGGTTGGTTTTCAGAGTGTGATACTAAGCGCAGGGGAGAGAGCTGAAATTGAATTTGAAGTGAGGCCTTGTGAGCACTTTAGTAGGGTTAACGTAGAAGGTCAGATAATAATGGAAGAAGGGACACATTTCTTGGCTGTAGGAGGTGACGAGTACGCAATTTCCATCCTAGTTTAATTGGAAGGATTGCTTCTTAAAAATAAAAGCTGATGTTTGCAGCTAGATAAGCCTTGTATAGGTACATAAGCCAGCCGCCCTCTACTCCCTGGCCGACGGCTATTATTTTTATGTAAGCTCTCATTTTTATTTTGCTGTTTACGGATTTCTAAGACCCAGGTGGCGGGCTCCACCAAATGTATTCGGCTGGGTCCAAATTGTTGAATCTAAGCTCCAAATAACGGATGTTATCCTCGTTCCTTTGCAGCCTTGTTTGCCTTTAATGCTGAAGGTCTCGTATTGTTATCTAGATGGCAGTCGATTGAAGAACAAAAAAAAAAAAAAAAAAAAAAACTCTGAAGGGGTCTACACTTGCCAATAAAGGTCACCGCGTAAAACACGGCACATGCTCAATTGTCGTTTTATTGCGTGGCAAGTGGAATGGACAGCAATGGATGGATTCGTGTATTTGGCCATTGAAAAAAACTAAAATATATATATGGCACTGGAATCGTATTTGAGACTATGCATTTTGAATTTTAATTTTAATTAAAGTTAATTAATGAAAAAAAAAAGTAATAAAGTTCAATGATTGCCTCAGTCCGAATATATTTACAATAGGCGAAGGGAAAGTGCACTCAAAATTTTCAAATGAAAAGGGTGCGTCCGACCACGAGGAAAAACTCTTCCAATTATAGTTTTTCAAGCAAGCGATATGAACTCTAAGTCAATCAGAGACAATAAATACAAAATGTCCATCCTTCCCGAGTTTGGGTAGCTTTCAGGAATCCTTTCTCTTCTTGGATATTACTCTACAGAATTATGACATTTATGTACTAACAGGAGCACCATTTTTCTGCTCGAAGGAAGTATCATCCACAACATGAAAGATCTGAGCCTCTTTGCCATAGCTCTCATCGATATTTTAGTTTCAAGACTTACTGTGGTTGAGTCAACTGGGCCTGTGGCTCGTCTGATCCATCAACAACATCGTACCTCTTCTTCGAAACCTCGTTACCCATAAACCAAAGGGTCCAGGACCTTTGTCTCCAGGTTAACCCTAGAAGAAAAGATATCCCAACTCGTTGACGCATCCTCCGAGATTCCTCCACTCGGAATCCCGGCGTACGAGTGGTGGTCTGAAGCCTCACATGGCGTCGCATTTGTGGACGTTGTGAACCAAGGCATTCATTTCAATGGAAGCATCCGGTCCGCCACAAGCTTCCCTTAAGTCATCCGTTCCGCCGCTATACCCATTTTGTCGGGATTTCAAGTGGCTACGAAATTTTATTTTAAAAATAATAAAAAATTTAATATTATATAAATAAAAAATTAATATTGTAAAATTTTAAACTAAAGTACACTTCCTAATTTTGTAAATTTATTGTTTATTTGACTCAAATGATAAGGAAAAAGATGTAGCTTGTGAAGAAAAAGATATAATGCATATGTAAGAAATAAAACGTACACCAGTTATCCAGCGATTCTGAACCCTGTTGCCATACGTTGGCAGCTTGCTTGGAAATGTAGATCTCTTTACAACCATTGTTTGTTAGCCACCGGTGCAAGGGAAAATGAAGCAACAGGACAGGACCAGATTCCATGTCATTCTTTCTCCGTTGAGAGCTTTTACATGCTTCCTCATTCCCAATCTTAATTTTCTCAGAATCGTCCCTAATTTCTCCAGAATCACCCGTTCCTTCCTTTGCACCATCCAAATCCATCCTCCTATCAATTCTTTCAGTCTCAATTACCCTTTCAACACTAAACCGCAACTTATTATTGCCACAAAGTAACGCAAGGGCATTGGGAGAAACAAAGCTAACATGACTTATTTCAAAAGCACCACACCCAGCCTAGTCCAACCCAGGAAAATTCCCAGCTATCGGATGAACAGAATTGGTATCGAGCGCACTGCACTGCCCAACATTCCTCTCACCAAGAACAACATGATAAGGAAGCTCAAGAAACGGGCCCAAAACTCCCTGGAACTGATAAAGCATGGAAAGCCATTTCGTTTTTGTAAACTCCGATCTTCCGGCCGAAACATGCCCCAGTACTAGCAGCATATCAGGGTTCAAACTATCAAAAGATTGGCGATAGAGACATGATCTCAATCAGGCGGAACATAGAGACAGAAAAAAAATTGCAAGATTACCCAAAAGAATTTGGACATGTAATAGTCTCTGAAATAGAGGTTAAAGAATCCCACTTCGGAACCCAAGAGCAACAGATTGGCGACAATCGTGACTTTCAGGTCCCCCGGGTTCTGGGATTCTCCGAAGTCGTATTGGCCAATGGGATCCGCACCCGTGCTGCTGGGGACGATGTTGCAGAAAGAGTGAAAACCGAGTTGTCGTACAACACGATGAAAACGAAGACCGTGAGCGGCAGCAGCGGCTTCCACGTCGATATGATGGGAGCATGTTGCCGTTGCGTGGACTCCAACACCGGGGATCTTCGGGAGCCAGACGTTGTCTATTGTCGCTTTAATTGTCATCGTTTCATTGTAAGAATTTTTGCGGATCGGTCCGGTTCGAGACTTTTTTTCCTTTTTTTTTAAATATAGTCATCAGGTTCAGTGACATAGGACTTTTTTTTTTTTAAATGAAAGGGAATCGTCAAAGAAAATAACCAAAAAAAAAAGTATTTAAGTTATTGTTTTATCACAAATAAAACAATGTTCGTTCGTCTAGTAAAATCTGAAGAAAAAAGCTATTTTCCCAACAAATACTTCTCACGTTCCATTCAAATGGTTTTTAGATTCGGTCGCTTCTTTTATAATAATTATAACTAATATATGTGAGGATCTGCTGTTGCTTCTTTTTTTTTTTTCTTAATTCATCGCCCCTTTAAAAAAAAATAATAAACTCAGAAAACTATTCTAATATGCCTAATAATCCATGCCCGTGACTAATGAATCATAGTTCATTAATATTAAAATTATTTTTAAAATTAAAAATTAAAGACCTGAATGTCACTTGAAATTAATTAATTAATCAAAACATAAAATGCAAATCCAGTAGGTACAAACAAAATGATCCAACCAAACCATAGTCAATAACTAACCAATATGATTTAGCTAAACGGCGAAACTCTTGGGGAGTATGGAGGGGTTCAAACCTTAAGACTTCAAATTTTCACAAAACAATAATTACAATAATTAGTAGGGACCAATTGGGAAAATTTAAAGAAATAAATGTCACCATAAGATATTTGGGTGAAAACAGTGGTAACTAGGACGGCTCACGGACTCTGGCGCCGTCCTTCTTGAATTGGACGCCCAAGCGCATCTGGTCTTGCAATTATTGGAGCGTTCGCTTTTCCGCTCTCGCTTGGCATCCCATCCCATGCCTTCCCACTGCAGCAAATAATGATTCTCGCTTTTCATTGCATATTTCTTGTGTAAGATTAAAATCGTGGTTGAATATTTAATAGTTAAATTTTCAAATTTTATTTATTTTTTAAAAATCACAATTTATTTTATTTTTTCAAAAGATAAAGAATATATCATGAATTTAATAGTAAGATATACAAAAAAAAAAATTGATTTCGAATCTTTATAATTAAAATTTTAACTTTTTTATATTTTTGTCTAAATTTTACATTTTATAAATTCATTTTTTAAAATAAAAAATCATTGAAAAAACGAAAAATCATCAACCAGTTGAGTAATTCTCGTAAAAAATTAGTTTAAAACGAATTTAAAAAAATATAAAATTTAAATAAAAATATACAAATTTATAAAAACTTAAAATCAAACCTGCTCCTTTATCATCTCTCACTGATCCCTTGTTCAAGCGCACTGACCAGATGCCCTTAGATCTGAGCAACCTTATAACCGTAGCTCAACAGTCGACACATTATAATTATCGGACCTGAATACCAAACAAATCGCCAACCAACTACCGCAGATCGTCGCCTAAGCTGTTTGTCCAAACCGCCACAACAATCACAACTCTTACGTTTGTCTGTCTGTCTATATCATCTGGCTATCGGTCCGATTGAAAATTTTTTAGGGATTTAAAATTAAAAAATGTAAAATTAATGAGAAATAAAAGATTAATCATTTTAAGAAATTCAGTTTTTAATGATATTCAAGGCATCAAATTATAAATAAGTAAAAAGTTTTAATATATTTTGTAGTATTTGAATTAATAAGTTATAAGACATTATACATGTATAATGTAAAAATTTTAATTTAATAATTTTATTTTTTAAAATATAAAAATAAATATTAAATTATATAAATAAAAAATTAATATTTTATAAAATTAAAAAATTTATTATCACACAAATTAAGAAAAATTTATGTCGGTCACGGTCGAAAAGGAAAATTTTCGGGACATAAAATTTCCCAGGGAACAAATATAATTAGGGACGAGAAAGAAAATGGCGGGGGGAGGAAAAAGGGAAAATAAGAGATAGACAGGGAACACAAAAAGGGAACACCAAATCTATGCCAACTTGAATGGTAATTTTCATTTTGATTGAAATTAAGGCCAATTTATTTATTTTTTATTTTATTTTGTGATTTTGTGTGCTGAAAATGATTCATACACGTGGCGTTTTTACATTACTCCTGAGATGGGCCAATAAAATAAAATGATTTATTTTATTATGTAATGATTTACATTACTTTTTTTAAGAGAGAGAGAGAGTGAAAAATAAGATCCAGGATTGGATTTTGATGACGCCTGATAGGTTACATAACCACCTCTAATGAACCCTAAAATTGAAGATCTTGCTTTTCAGATAACATGCATAGGATTAAAAAATAAATAAATAAAAGGAACTTTGTCCTAATACTACAGAACATTATATAGAAACAAAACCAACAATTTTTGGTCTAAGTTTAGAGACTTAAGGGCATGTTTGGTATCCTAACCAGAGTTGGAATCAAGCACAAATAGAAACGGACTGCTAAATTTAAGAACATCTTTGATTTATAGTAGAATCAAAATTGCTTTCTTTATTGTTGTTTGGTGTATGTAAATAAAGGAATTAAAATCAATTTAAAATATCAAAAAGTATTATTAGGAAATAAAAGCAAGAAGAAAAAAAAATCACAAAGGTCATGATACCATAAAAAGTCGAATGTTAAGAAAGGTTGTGTTTGATTGAAGATAAATATTAACTCACCTAACACAGAAGAATGAGAAAAACGTTTGTGTTGAATATTAAATTAATCAAGGAGTTTAAAAAGGAATTTTTTTTCTCTTGTCCCTTTTTTTTTTCTTCTTTTTAAAGCCAATGATAGATGACCCTTTAAATGCCAAAATCTTTCATCTCTTTTTTTAATTTTTGAAAAATTTTAAAAAACCCCCAAAATTTATTTTCTAAAAGAATCTATTTTCTATAGCAATAAATTTAGTGTCAAATAATTAGAATTTTTTGTTTTTTTATGCAACATATATTTTTTATCTTTTATTTTTTAGACGAAATTTATTCATTTGAAATTTATTTCTGAAAATACATTTTATAAAAAATCTTAATTTTAGCACAAATAATTACAATTTTTGTTTGAGAAATTTTTAAATTTTTTAGAAAGCAAATTTTTTTTGGACTAAATCCAGAAACTTGTACCATTTTGTTTATTACAATATTTTATTGAATAATAAATTATACAATAAAAAAATTTCCAAAATTCTTACAAATTCTAACTACATTCTCATCTTAAAATTAAAATGTAAAATTTTAGTCATTAGGTCCCTTGAGAGGAATCGTAATAAAGTTAAGGACAACTGATTGGAGTAAACGGGTGATGGCTAACAACAATTTACCGAAAAGGAGCCGAAAGGAGTCCACGGGGTATTTTTTTAATATAATTAATTATATTAATAAATGTAACGTGAATAACCTTAATTTTACCTATCAAGTCGCAGAAATAAGTTTTAACAAAAACAAAGATAAGATTTTACGCGTTTGATATTTAATATTGTCTCGTGTCTCAGAATCACATCTAAAGATTCAGTGTATTAAGACTTTTTAAAAGAGAAAATTTTGTCGTAATATGGTAATACAATGCCATAAAATGTAAGTCAATGAATGTAATGTAACAAAAAAATTATTAATTTTTAAAACATATAAATAATTAAATGGACTGTACATCTCTCGTTAAATTACTACCTAATCAATTTTTTTTTATGAGTCTTAAACATTCTTGAACACGAAGGGCATGTTTTGATTATAATCATTTTAACAAAATAAATGAATTATGCCTCTTCAAACATTCTTGGACACTAGGGTAATGGTTTGATAATTTCGCCTATTTATAGTAACTAGTTTTGGTTATAATTTACAGTAATTAATTTTTTTCTTGATATTTTTAATTAATTACAGTTTTCAATAATTAAAAAGATAATAATGATACTTATATATCAAATAAAAAGTCATTAAATTGTTATTACATATTTGAGAACTTGACATTGTTTTTTTTTTCTTTGGTACATATTTGGTACTTATATATCAAATTTTTTTTTGCTCTCTCGTTTCTTTCCAGAGTGAGGTAGACCTTCGATCCTTCGTAATTCTGTTTTTCTTTAAATTTCTCTTCCCCTTCTTCATATGCTTAGATCTCTTTTCTGTCATATGTTTACTTGCTCATCTGCCATTTTGAAGCATAAAGAAGTTGGGTGTGAAGAAGAATGAAGAAAAGTCCATGGTTTAGAGTTAAGCAACACCTGATAGTCATGAGTTGGTTCACGACTTTTGTTACAGGGCAAAGGTCCACTTCTGAAGATAATGAAGTCCAATGTAAGAATTTCAATTCTTAGATCAATTGATTTATGCTTTCTAATCTCCTGGGAGAAAGGTTTCTAGCAATCGAGTAGAGACATAAGAATTTTCTAATCTAGATATGACTGTATTATGCTACCTTTTAGGTATTTTCCTGATCAGCTAATGTTCCGTACCTGCATTATCGATTAATAGACAATAAAAAAATTTTGCTAAACACATAATTTGTTGATGTTGAGTGTTCAATGGGAGTGGGCTGTTAAATTAATTAACATGAGTGTCCATGTCATTTAAAGTATGATTCAAAATAAAAGGCCTAATATGATGGTCGGTTAGGCATAACGGTAATTTGGGTCATCGGGTTTAAAATCCCTCCACTCTCCCTATTAAGAATAAACGTTACAGGAAAGGAATATGTGTATATATATCTTCCCCTATTAAGAATAACCGTTACAGGAAAAGGAGTATCTTCTCATTTAAGATAATTATTACAGAAAGAGAGGATCTTCCTATTTAAGGTAACGGTTACAGGAAAGGGAGACATGTGTATATATATATATGCTATTACAGACCTTTCCGTGTGCTTAACCATCAGAGAGAGAAAACGTAAAGAAAAGAAAGGGGAAAGAGTAGGAGAAAAGAGAGAAGCGTTCAGGAACGAAACAGAAGAGGCTTCCCATCTCCACTGCGGGACATCAACATAATGGACAATGGTATGTTGATTTCAATTACAGTTTTATTGCTAGTATTCGCATAAAGAAAGATCCTGCAATATATGAAATAAGAATTTCATAAAGAGAAATTCTAGAAAAGTCCAACAATTGGTATCAGAGCGGGTCTGCGAATATTGCAATTTGGTTTTCTTTATCTCTTTGTGCCGGGTAGTATTTTATTGTATTTTGTTTTTTCTTTGCGTGTAATCAATAATTACAACGCGGAACAAAACAAATATTTTGGTTGCCTGATACGCGGGTCCCACCTGTAGTATGGTGGTGCTCGGTTAGTATTTTATTGTATTTTGTTTTTCCTTTGCGTGTAATCAATAATTACAACGCGGGACAAAACAAATGTTTTGGTTGCCTGGTACGCGGGTCCCACCTGCAGTATGGTGGTGCTCGGGAAGTATTTTATTGTATTTTGTTTTTCCTTTGCGTGTAATCAATAATTACAACGCGGGACAAAACAAATATATTGGTTGCCTGGTACGCGGGTCCCACCTGCAGTATGGTGGTGCTCGGTTAGTATTTTATTGTATTTTGTTTTTCCTTTGCGTGTAATCAATAATTACAACGCGGGACAAAACAAATATTTTGGTTGCCTGATACGCGGGTCCCACCTGCAGTATGGTGGTGCTCGGTTAGTATTTTATTGTATTTTGTTTTTCCTTTGCGTGTAATCAATAATTACAACGCGGGACAAAACAAATATTTTGGTTGCCTGGTACGCGGGTCCCACCTGCAGTATGGTGGTGCTCGGGTAGTATTTTATTTTATTAGGTTGTATTTTGTTTTTCCTTTGCGTGTAATCAATAATTATAACGTAGGATAAAACAAATATATTGGTTGCCTGGTATGCGGGTCCCACCTGCAGTATGGTGGTGCTCGGGTAGTATTTTATTTTATTAGGTTGTATTTTGTTTTTCCTTTGCGTGTAATCAATAATTACAACGCGGGGTAAAACAAATATATTGGTTGCTTGGTACGCGGGTCCCACATGCAGTATGGTGGTGATCGGGTCCGAATGAATACCATAAAAAAAAAAAAAACTCCCACATAAAAGATAATTTAATCTTCGTAATTGAAAATTATTAAATTCACGTTGATGAGTCAAATATTAAAAGCTTGTTAGTCACCAAAGTGGCCTGGCTTTGAATGGATTTGAACAGCTGACTGTGAATTTTAATTGTTCATTTTGGATGCTAATAAAATGTTTTGAAATGAACAATTGTGGTTATTAATTATAAAGCTAGGAGATCATCCAAAGATGGATCATTGCTTATAATTAATGACACTAAAAGGGATTAATTAATATACTAAGTAAACGTGATTGTATATCCAAAGATAACATTCATGTTAATTTTAGTATGATTAATTGATCTATTAAAGTTTATTTAAATTAGCATCATTATTGATTAGAGTTATGTATTTGAGGATCACCCAAAGGTGAACTTAAATACATAATTAAAGTTTGTAATGTATCTGAATCCATTAGAGTTTACTCAAAGCATTAACGTATAAATTTGGATTATATTTGCAGCTTCCACCAATGTATTCGCCTCAGGCAATTCAATGGTCAAATTCAATGGGCTGAACTATGCTGAATGGTCTGAGCATATTCAGTTTCATTTGGATGTATTGGGCCTGGACTTAGCAGTCATTTCGGATGAAAAGCCTGCAGTCATTACAGGGACTAGTACAGAATCTGATAAGTCTTTTTATGAGGCTTGGGTACGGTCCAATAGGCTGAGTTTGAATTTGATGCGAATGACGATAGCTGAAAACGTCAAGCCATCGATGCCTAAGACGGAAAATGCAAGGGAATTTCTGATGAGAATTAAGGAATACTCTCAGTCAGATATAACTGATAAATCCATCGTAGGAACCCTAATGAGTGAGCTGACGACCAAGAAATTTGATTGGTCACAGCCCATTCATGATCATGTGACCAGTATGGCTAATCTAGCAGCAAGGTTGAAAACAATGGGCATGGATGTGAGTGAATCATTTCTGGTTCAATTCATCATAAACTCACTGCCTCCTGAATTTGGCCAGTTCCAAGTGAATTATAACACTATTAAAGAGAAATGGAACTTTCAAGAAATTAAGGCCATGTTAGTTCAGGAGGAAGGGAGATTAAAGAAGATGAAGGATCACTCCATTCATCTCATCGTTCATAAGGATGCTAGTGGTAGCAGGTCTAAACCACATAAGAAAGGTAAGAAGAAGGACAAAGCCTCTATGAAAGTCACTGGAGGTCAGATCCAGAAGGATCAGAAATGCTTCTTCTGCAAAAAGATGGGTCACTTCAAAAATGATTGCCCAAAAAGAAAGGCTTGGTTCGAAAAGAAAGGTACGTACTGTATATCAGTATGTTTTGAATCAAACATAATTGAAGTGCCCAATAATACTTGGTGGTTAGATTCTGGAGCTACTATTCATGTGTCACATATTATGCAGGGATTCCTTTCAATCCAGCCCATAACAGGAACTGAGAAGTTCCTCTATATGGGAAACAGAATAAAGGCACGAATAGAAGGGATTGGGACGTACAGATTGATCTTGGACACCAAGTGTCATCTGGATCTAGAAAAAAGTGTCTCTATGTTCCTGAATGTGCTAGAAATTTAGTTTCTGTTGCAAAGTTGGATAAAGAAGGATTTAACCTCAAGATTGGAAATGGTGCATTTTCATTGTATAGACATTCGTACTATTATGGATCGGGTACTTTGATTGATGATTTGTACCGTTTGAATCTTGATGCTATGTATGCTGATTCCATATTTCTTGTTGAGCATGGTATAGGTAACAAACGTAATATGCATGATGAAAGTTCTGCTTTCTTATGGCATCAAAGATTGGGTCATATATCCAAAGAAAGGATATTGAGGGTTGATGAAAGGTGATGTCCTGCCTCAATTGGATTTTACTGATTGATTGGGATGTATGTGTTTATTGTATAAAAGGGAAACAAACAAAACATACATCAAAGAACCCAGCCATAAGAAGCAATGAGCCTTTAGAATTGATACACACTGATGTTTGTGGCCCGTTTGATATCCCAACATGGGGTGGTGAGAAATATTTCATCACCTTTATAGATGACTATTCACGATATTGTTACTTGTATCTACTGCATGAAAAGTCTCAGTCAGTAAACATCCTAGAGGTGTTTATTAATGAAGTTGAAAGGCAGTTAGATAGAAAAGTAAAAGTGATTAAGTCAGATAGGGGTGGTGAATATTATGGAAAATTCAATGAAAGTGGACAATGTCCTGGTCCATTTGCAAAACTTCTTGAGAGTCGAGGCATATGTGCACAGTATACAATGCCTGGTACACCACAACAGAATGGTGTAGCGGAAATGCGGAGTCGCACACTTATGGATATGGTTAGGAGCATGTTGAATTACAGTACTGTACCCTTATCTTTGTGGATGCATGCATTAAGAACTGCTGCATATCTGCTGAATAGAGTTCCTAGTAAGGCTGTCCCTAAAACTCCTTACGAGTTATGGACAGGAAGGAAACCCAGTTTGAGACACCTTCATGTTTGGGGTTGTTCAGCAGAAGTAAGGATATACAATCCATATGAAGGAAAGCTTGATGCAAGAACCATTAGTGGTTACTTCATTGGCTATTCTGAAAAGTCCAAAGGGTATAGGTTTTACTGCCCTAACCATAGTACTAGAATAGTTGAGTCTGGTAATGCTCGGTTCATTGAAAATGGTCAGTTCAGTGGGAGTGGGGAATCACGAAAGGTGGATATTAAAGAATCACAAAATGAATGGTCCACAGTGAGTACTCCTACTCATGTCGGTATTCCCACACCCAGTGTTTCTACTCAAATTGTTATTCCTATGTTGTTGCATCACAGTCACGTGACATGCAAGGACAACAAATTGATACTCGAAACACTCAAAGTGAACACATAAGAGATGAACCAAGTGACAATATTCAATTTACAAATGAACAAGTGATACCACAAGAAATGGCATTACGGAGGTCTATAAAACAGAAAAGGCCAGCAGTTTCAAATGATTATGTGGTTTACTCACTTGAGCATGAATCGGAATTGAGCATTGATAAAGATCTAGTCTCATTTAAACAAGCCATGGAATGTAATGATTCTGAAAGGTGGTTCAATGCCATGAAAGAAGAGATGAAATCGATGGATGTAAACCAAGTCTGGGAGCTAGTAGAGTTACCTGAAGGATCAAAACGAGTTGGCTGTAAGTGGGTCTTCAAGACCAAGCGAAACTCGAACGGTAACATCGAAAGGTATAAGGCCAGACTTGTAGCCAAAGGTTTCACTCAAAGAGATGGTGTTGACTATAAGGAGACTTTCTCTTCAGTTTCTAAGAAAGACTCTTTTAGAATTATTATGGCATTGGTGGCTCATAATGATCTAGAGCTCCACCAAATGGATGTAAAGACCGCCTTTCTGAATGGTGACTTGGAAGAGGAAGTGTATATGGACCAACCTGAAGGTTTCATCACTACGGGGCAAGAAAATTTGGTGTGTAAATTAAAGAAATCGATATATGGACTGAAACAAGCCTCCCGACAATGGTATATTAAGTTCAATAATACCATTACGTCATACGGTTTTGTAGAAAATATCGTTGATCGGTGTATCTATATGAAGGTCAGTGGGAGCAAGTTCATTATATTAGTCGTATATGTCGATGACATTCTTTTGGCCGCTAATGACATAGGTTTGTTACATAATGTGAAGAAATTTCTCTCTGAAACTTTTGAAATGAAAGATATGAATGAGGCATCCTATGTGATAGGAATAGAAATATTTCGTGATAGATCACAAGGATTGTTAGGATTGTCTCAGAAAGGCTATATCAATAAAGTATTAGAGAGATTTAGAATGGAAAATTGCTCAACAGGAATAGTTCCAATTCAGAAAGGGACAAGTTCAGTGAATTACAATGTCCAAAGAATGATTTGGAACGGAAAGTGATGGAATCAGTTCCCTATGCATCACTGGTTGGAAGCCTGATGTATGCGCAAACATGTACTCGGCCAGACATCAGACATTTTCGCAGTTGGAATGTTAGGCCGATATCAAAGTAATCCTGGAATAGATCATTGGAAAGCCGGAAAAAAGAAAGTACTTAGGTACTTACAAGGCACCAAAGATTACATGCTTACTTATAAAAGATCAAGTCATCTTGAAGTAGTAGGCTACTCGGATTCAGATTATGCTGGATGTGTAGACTCGAGGAAATCTACATTTGGTTACATGTTTCTCCTGGCTGGAGGAGCAGTTTCCTGGAAAAGCGGGAAGCAATCTGTCATTGCTACTTCCACTATGGAGGCTGAATTTGTAGCATGCTTTGAGGCTACTGTTCATGCATTATGGTTGCGAAATTTTATCTTAAGGCTTGGTTTGGTCGACAGTATAGAAAAGCCGTTAAGAATTTTTTGTGACAATTCCGCAGCAGTCTTCTTCTCTAAGAATGATAGGTATTCTAAACGTGCGAAACATATGGATTTGAAATACCTATCTGTTAAAGAAGAAGTGCAAAACCAAAGAGTGTCCATTGAGCATATTGGCACTGAGTTGATGGTAGCGGACCCGTTAACTAAAGGTTTGCCACCGAAAACATTTACTGGACATGTTGATCGGATGGGCATTATGGACAGGTCCTTATACACTTGAAAGCCAATATTTATAATGCTCATATCATTGTGACATTCGTGAATTCAATTAAAGTTATGGTTTTACTTGTGCTCTGTTATCTTTGTTTAGATGTATACAATTATGGTTTGTGAGATAATTAATAGCATATATGAGAATGACAGTTTAAAGTTTCAATGTTCCTCAGTAAAGTATTATGAATTATGATGATTATGTGATACATGGAAGGAATCATATTGCTATAAGATGTGTGACCGCCATGATCCAATCATCTTAATTCAATTAAGTGTTATGATTTGATGATCTTTAAGAATTGTGTGCACTTAATTGTTATTGTTTCATCAAGTCATGACATGGACCAAGTGGGAGATTGTTAAATTAATTAACATGAGTGGTTCATGTCATTTAAAGTATGACTCAAAATAAAAGGCCTAATATGATGGTCGGTTAGGCATAACGGTAATTTGGGTCATCGGGTTTAAAATCCCTCCACTCTCCCTATTAAGAATAAACGTTACAGGAAAGGAATATGTGTATATATATCTTCCCCTATTAAGAATAACCGTTACAGAAAAAGGAGTATCTTCTCATTTAAGATAATTATTACAGAAAGAGAGGATCTTCCTATTTAAGGTAACGGTTACAGGAAAGGAAGACGTGTATATATATATATATATGCTATTACAGACCTTTCCGTGTGCTTAACCATCAGAGAGAGAAAACGTAAAGAAAAGAAAGGGGAAAGAGTAGGAGAAAAGAGAGAAGTGTTCAGGAACGAAACAGAAGAGGCTTCCCATCTCCACTGCGGGACATCAACATAATGAACAACGGTATGTTGATTTCAATTACAGTTTTATTGTTAGTATTCGCATAAAGAAAGATCCTGCAATATATAAAATAAGAATTTCATAAAGAGAAATTCTAAAAAAGTCCAACATGAGCAGCCCAAAAGGTCAAGACCAAAGGCTATTTTAATCCTTAGTGTGTTTCCCAATTGGTATGAATTTTCTCCTTTCTATTTCACATGCTGGGCTCCATCGTAAGTGTTGGTATAATAAGCAGGTTTAATAATACACCGATGGAAAGTATTTGCTCCTCATCAAAAGAGAATTTATTGTGCCAAACCAACTTACAAAGTAAGTAAATCAGCTTTTGGCAAAAATGGTTTGAATAAAAATCTCGCCATCCATGTTTTGGTTTTCACGGGTTGGCTGATTCTAATTACCAGATGATGTTCTCAATTAAGGGTGTTCATCATCAAATTACTTAATTTAATCAATTTGATTAAAATTAATTTAAATTTATTAAAAATAATTTATAATTTAAACAATTTGGTTAAAGTTCTAAGAATTTAAAAATCATCAAAATTAAATTCAATCATCTCGTAATTCTAAAATATAATTTTTTAATAGAGATATGAAAAAAAAGGCTTAATTATCTCTTATGATATTCAATCATTTCATACTTTATATATATATATATAGATATATATTTGTCATGTATCTAATTTTTTTTATCTTGTTCAATCTTTAGAAATTTATTTTTTTATTTTTATACTTAAAAAATTAATATTTAAATATAAAAAATTTTAATTACAGGATAAATTAATAATATAAAAATATAAATAACAATTTTAGTTTTAATATATATTATTAATAATTTAATACAAATTTAAATCGGCCTTTCCCTCACGCCATGCTTCCCCTCATCTCTCATTCTCTATCCCTCTCGAGTTTTCAAACAGAATAATATTAAATATTATATATATTTTTTATTAATTTGTTATAAAAATTATTTTTAAAAGTGAATAATTTTTTTATAAAATGAATTTATTAATAAAAACAATATTTTATTATAAATTATAAAAATTTTTCGTACTATTTTAGTTTTATTCCCTAAAATATACCTCGAAATTTTCACGCTTTTCGAAAAAATTACGTCACTTTCGTACCTGTCACATCCAACCCGAGAAAGTAAAGCAGGTTGAAACCAGAGTGCTAATGTGTCCCCGTGGCAATTTGCGGGTCCCACCGATACACCTTAAATCGTTGGTCCATCAGTAACGGAGGAGCATGATTCTTCGGTGTAAGTGACACACACGCAAACCAAATCTCCTAAATAATACCCAAAAATTTTCGAAACCCCGAATTGAACCCTCGTAACCTTCCGTTAGCCGGGTTACATCATCTTTAGCCCTATTTTCAGTAAATTCACTAAAGATCAAAGGCACAATTCGTAATTAAGGTTAAGCTCCGGGGGGGGATAAGGAAAACGGGTGAATTCAAATGCTATGGAAGGATAAAAAGAATATTATAAAATTGACAAAAGAGGAAGGATGGTTTGATTTGGGTTTGAATTTCCAAAAAATCCAACTCTAACCCGGAGAGCGTTAACTGTGAACGGCGTTAATAACGGCAGGTGAACATCGGCTCGATATTTCCTATATAAACCGCATGCGCACCTTCCTTTCTCTCATAGAATTCGCATCTCTCTCTCTATCTCTCCCTGCTTCTGTGTCGCGCGATTGCTACTTTACGTCTCTCTCCGTCTCTCTCTCTCTCTATATAGATTCAAGTAGAAGGTAAAATATGTAACTGTTTGTCTCTATCTTTCTTCCGACTTTAATTCCGTTTAAATATTATTTATAATAATAATAATAATTTATTATTATCATTATTATTATTATTATGGGTTATTTGATAATTGCAATTTATTTGGTAATGGAAGTATCGAGGAGAGGAACCGAAACTTTGAAATTGCGTGTTTGGATGTGAGATTAATGCCGAGGGGTAATGAGGATTGATCCGTAGGTTTTAGGCTCCGATTGATTGGTTTCAGATTTGGTTGGGGACACAAACCTAGGAGGAACTGCCTCGGGGTTGCCTTTTAGGGATTCTTGGCGATGGAATATTAGCGTTTTGGATCTTGTATGATTTGTGTCTCACCGAATGAGTCGATTGCGGTATGCTTGTGAGACTGTCGGTTCTTTTTGTTTATCTTTGTAGGGTTTGTTATCCCTCGGATGCGTGCATGTGGCCGCGGACTTTGTCTGTGAAATTTTGTTGACTTTTGTAGACATGTGTGACCTAGGGTCCTTTTTTCAAGTATTACCGGAATTTAGAGTTGATGTGTTTGATTTTGTTTTTAGGAAGGCTCTGTCTTCCTACGCGGGGAGCTTGTTTCCTTGGATTTGTTGTGTGAATTATTTACAGGATATTGAATGGTATGAGAAATACAGTTAGATTTCAATAATATTGAATGAATTGCTATTCTCTGCCCTTTTCCATAAGTGGGATAGCACTGCATCTTGTTATACAGTGTCCTCTTTGTGATTGCCTGAACTCGTTTTAAATGCTGTGACAAGTTTGAACGTACTTGGGTGCATTCATTTGGATCAAGGTTGCAAATCTCCTGCTAGTTTCCTGTATGGAGGCTCTCTAGTTCTGAAGTTTTAAGGCAGCATTTCCATCATAATATTGTAGTTTGTGATGTCTTATTTTGCAACTATTCTTTGATTTTTTCTCATTAGTGCTTGCATCTGAGTTTATGATGTTTCCTTGGAATATTTCTTTTGCATACTTCATTCACTGATCTGGTAATCAAAAAGCCATTGTTATCTGTCTGTCAGGGGACCTTTTTTTATGTCATTAAGGTTGACCATCTTTGCTGAGAAGAAAACACAGAGACAGCCATTGGAACAATATTGGGGGGAAATTTTGATTTGTATGCATCATCATATGAGATGGGTTCTCGAGGAAGGTTTCTATTTGATCTTAACGAGCCCCCAGCTGAAGATGCTGAGGAGACTGGCGGCCATGTTGCCCCCACACCACCACATAAGGTGCTTCCATCCACAAATCCCCATACTTCTGACTTCCTTGCAACTTCACTGGGTTTCCAGGGGATGACAAATTCTCATACTTTCTCTCATGCATCATCTGCGTCTGGTTTTCAGCCTTTTGTTCGGCCCAAGGTTGCTTATGACCCTGCAGTGCGTGTTGAAGACAAGAGGGCACAGGATCAGAATCCCAAGATTGCATCTGGACTAGAAGCATGCAATGGTGACACTACATATGCAGAACCATCCTTTGTTTCAAGTTCAGTTGATAATAAAGCCATAGAAAAAGAAGAAGGGGAGTGGTCTGATATGGATGGATCTGCAGATGGATATGCAGGTTGTAATGTGCATGAGCAGGGCAAAGCTTCAGGAGATAGAGGGACATCTGAAGCAATGGATTGTTCTACCTCTGGTGTGTTTTCTAGGAACATATCTGGAAGTGCCAAGGCTATGGATAATTTACAGGATGCTTCACCCGGATTGGATCAAGGTTTGAATGATCAGAAAAATAATGGTGGCAGAAATTCAGATAGCAATAGCAATGGTGACACATCTGCAGCTGGTCCAGCAGAAGCTGGTTTAGGTCAAAAACAAAGAGATATTAAAGGCATAGAGGCAAGTCATGTGCTTAGGTCATCAAATGCCCTGGCAAAAAGAAAGATAGACCAGCATAAGGAAGCAATGCTAGGAAAGAAGCGCAATAGACAGACCATGTTAATCAATATTGATGAAGTCAAGCAAGCTGGCACCATGAAAGCTTCAACACCAAGAAGGCAGCCAATCATCACCCGGACTGTGAGAGAAGTTCGCAATGTTCCTCTACCTGGTGAACGTTCTGGAGAAAAGAATTTTAAGGATCAGAGACAAGTTGACATAGCATTTAGTGAAGGGGGCACGTCTGTGGAGTTTTTTCAACCCAAGACTGAGTGTAATGGGGATGTAAGTTCTGGACTGGCTAAGGTTAAGAAGGTGAATGGTGAAACTGATTTTTCTGCAGAGGTTCCAAGGCAGGGTTTGTGGAAGCTGCCTGCTGATTCAAGGCAGCCAAAAGCCCCACAATTCTCTAACAGGAGGCCAGCAGTTGTCAGCCAAAGCTCCCTTGATTCAAAGTTTGGTATTAAGAAGCATCCTCCTCCCAAGAAGTCAGCTGTAGTTAGTGCATCATACCAAGATACTTCAGTGGAACGTCTTATAAGGGAGGTGACTAATGATAAGTTTTGGCATCACCCAGGTATTAAATACTCTCATCTGTGCTTTGCATGTTATTGTTTGCACCTGCTGTCATCCATTTTATTTTTCTAAAAATGACGTTTCAATTGAGTGATGTGTTAAATACTCTCCATCTGTGCATATGCAGGTATATGTGGTGCCTTTCTTGTTTCTTTATATAATTTGTAGGATCCTTTTTCTTTATTATCTGTTTGAACTTTTATTTTTTTGAATGAATATTTTTTTCTTATTTTTATCTTTTGAAAAAAAAAAAAATCAAATATATGCCTGGATACTTATAATAAGAGAAAATGGGACTTTCACTGCCTTGTTACCTAAATCCTTAAGAGAATGGCAAGAGGTGAAAAATAATGGACAAAGAAGAGATGCTTCTTGAAGATTTGTGACAAAGTAGAATGAATAAATTAGTATCATCTAGAAGCTTTAGTTTCATGATCTCTTTTCTTTGTGACTGGAATTGTTGGTCATGTGCACTTATATTTATCATTCTCATTTCCCACTGGGATAGGAAACTGTGGGTCAGCTGAGATTATTTTTTATTCTTTCCCTTCAATAAGTAAAAGCTGATGCTTGTATTGCTCAGGCCCACGCATGTCAGAGGAGATTACACAGGTACTTGAGCTGGGTTGCATTCAACCATCCTGATCCACAGCTTCATGTGGAGGGGACATCCAACTGTCTGGGAGCCTGTTGGATGGAAGATTGACTGAACCACAAAATATGCTGCTTGTGTTATAAATACCTTTATTCCCTGATTTGTGTTTGTAGTGTACTTCTAAACTTTAGATATCCCGATTGTTGATTGAATCTGTTATTCACGTTTGGCTGTGTAAAAAATTTTGATAGAGTTTTATTCGTCAATTTACATTTATTTGCACAATTTTCATTTCATTTGTACTAGTTTAAATGTAGTCACCATATTCATGCATTCATTCTTTTTGTTGATTTTATTTTTATTTTGTTCTTTTCTTTCATAGTGTAAACTCATATTTAATCCTTTTCCCTTTGTACATTCATATTCTCACCCTTTCTTCTTTCTGTTCCTGTCATTTGCTCAAATTTTATTTCACAATGCTATTGTGCAGCAGAGGACTGTGAGCTCCAATGTGTTCCTGGACGGTTTGAATCAGTGGAAGAGTATGTCAAAGTATTTGAGCCTTTGCTTTTTGAGGAATGTCGTGCACAGCTTTACAGCTCATGGGAGGAGTTAGCTGAAACAAATTCACATGTAATGGTTCGTATAAAGAGCATAGAAAGGCGAGAAAGAGGTATGATTGCAAATTATCAGCAGTATTTTTTCACATCAACATCTTCCAACTCTTTTGGCTGATTAATTGTTTTGGAGCATAGGATGGTATGATGTGATAGTCCTTCCAGCAAATGATTGGAAATGGACATTCAAGGAGGGTGATGTTGCAGTGCTCTCAACCCCAAGGCCTGGAACAGGTTTGATATAAAGTTCCATCTATTCTGATTCAACCTTCAAATAAAGTGCTTTTCTGGTTATATAATTTAGAAGTATTATTTTTGTCAGGTATATCAGTTAGACCAAAGAGGAGCAACACTTCGTCAAATGAGGATGATGAGGAACCTGAGGTCAGTGGACGTGTTGCTGGTACTGTAAGACGACATATTCCCGTTGATGTTCGTGATCCACACGGTGCAATCCTTCATTTTTATGTTGGGGACTTGTACGATTCTTTCAGGTTATTGGATGTCAATTCAATGATTGTTCTTGCTCTTCAGATTTTCGTAGACTCCCCTCACTTTCTGCTCATTCATTATATTTCTTCTTGTATTGTTCTTGCTTTTTTCGACCAGCAAGGTTGATGATGATCATATTTTAAGGAAACTTCAGCCTAGAGGTATCTGGTATCTTACCGTGCTTGGTTCCCTAGCAACCACACAGCGGGAGTACATTGCCCTGCATGCATTTTGCCGTCTCAATTTACAGGTTATAGCAGATTTCTTTTTATTTTTAGAATCCTTTGTTCTGGGCAATAATATTTTTTATTTATTAGAAACTCAGAGATGTCTTCCTACTGTAGATGCAAACTGCAATCCTGAAGCCTAGTCTAGAACACTTTCCAAAATATGAGCAGCAGTCACCGACCATGCCTGAATGCTTCACCCCAAATTTTGTTGAACATTTACATAGGACCTTCAATGGACCCCAGTTGGCTGCAATCCAATGGGCTGCAATGCATACAGCTGCTGGTACAAGTAGTGGGGTAACAAAGAGGCAAGATCCATGGCCTTTTACTCTTGTCCAAGGTCCTCCAGGGACAGGTAAGACACACACTGTTTGGGGAATGCTAAATGTCATCCATCTAGTTCAATATCAGCATTATTATACTTCTTTGCTTAAGAAGTTAGCACCTCAGAGCTATAAGCAATTGAACGAGAGCAATTCAGACAACATTGCTATGGGATCAATTGATGAAGTACTTCATAGCATGGACCAGAATCTCTTCCGCTCTCTATCAAAACTTTGCCCAAAACCGAGAATGTTAGTTTGTGCGCCTTCTAATGCTGCCACTGATGAACTCCTTGCACGTGTTCTTGATCGTGGATTCATTGACGGCGAAATGAAAGTCTACAGACCTGATGTGGCTAGAGTTGGGGTCGATTCACAGTCACGTGCTGCCCAAGCAGTTTCTGTTGAGCGGAGAACTGAACTACTCCTGATGAAGAATCGTGAAGAAATTTCCAAGTGGATGCAAGATCTAAGAGGTCAGGAAGCTTATTTTTCTGCTCAAATAGCAGATTTCCAAAATAAGCTTAATTTTGCTGCTGCTGATGGTCGTTCCCAAGGTTCCGTTGGTGTTGATCCTGATGTCCTCATGGCTCGGGACCAAAATCGAGATGCATTGCTTCAGAGCCTTGCTGCAGCTGTTGAAAGTAGAGATAAAGTACTGGTTGAGATTTCTCGGCTTCTCATTTTAGAAGCCAGGTTTCGGTCAGGTAGCAACTTCAATTTGGAAGAAGCTCGTTCTAGTCTCGAAGCTAGTTTTGCCAATGAGGCTGAGATTGTATTTACTACTGTTTCAAGCAGTGGCCGCAAGTTGTTCTCCAGGCTCACACATGGTTTTGATATGGTGGTTATTGATGAGGCAGCCCAAGCAAGTGAAGTAGCTGTTCTTCCTCCCCTTGCACTTGGTGCTGCACGATGTGTTCTTGTTGGTGATCCCCAGCAGCTTCCTGCAACTGTCATCAGCAAAGCTGCTGGAACTTTATTATATAGTAGAAGCCTTTTTGAAAGGTTTCAGCAAGCAGGATGCCCAACAATGCTGTTGTCTGTACAGTACAGGATGCATCCTCAAATCCGAGATTTCCCTTCACGTTTTTTTTACCAAGGACGCCTTACTGACAGTGACAGTGTTGCTAATCTACCAGATGAGGTTTACTACAAAGACCCACTGCTTAGGCCTTACATGTTCTATGATATTACTCATGGACGGGAGTCACAACGTGGTGGATCTGTATCATATCAGAATATACATGAAGCACAATTTTGTCTTCAGTTGTATGAGCATCTTCAGAAAACTTTGAAGTCATTAGGTATGGGGAGAATATCGGTTGGCATAATCACTCCATACAAGCTGCAACTGAAATGCCTTCAACATGAGTTTTCTGCTGTTTTAAAGTCAGAGGAAGGCAAAGATATTTATATAAATACTGTAGATGCTTTCCAAGGCCAGGAACGTGATGTTATTATCATGTCTTGTGTACGAGCTTCAAGTCATGGTGTTGGCTTCGTTGCTGATATCCGACGAATGAATGTTGCTCTCACTCGAGCAAGAAGGGCTCTATGGGTAATTTTGCTCGTTGCTGATATCCTTTAATCGCTATTATATTTCATGATGGTCACATAATCCTATCAACTAAAGGCATGACTCTAGTAATGTTTATGTTTGGACAGGTTATGGGAAATGGTAGTTCTTTGATGCAGTCTGATGACTGGGCTGCATTGATTGCGGATGCTAAAGCCAGGAACTGTTATACGGATATGGATTCTCTTCCCAAAGAACTTTTTGCGTCTAAGGGGATGCAGGGAAAATGTTCATCTAGCGTGAGGGGGTTGAGATCTGGTGGGCAGAGACATAGATCATTTGATATGCATGCGGAATCCAGATCGGGAACAGCATCAGAAGAGGATGAAAATTCAGGTCCATCAATAATCTCTAGGAATGGTAATTATAAACCTTTTAAACCGCCTGCAGATAATGCAGTAGTTGAATTTGAACAACTTGGTGACAAACCAAGAGATGGTTGGCAGTATGGCACACAAAGAAAGCAAAGTTCTTCTGGTATTGTGGGGAAGAGGGACTCTTAGCTTTGCCTGGGGTTGTTTTGCAGACCTTTTGGGAATTTGATGCCTTGCAGCATTATTTTGGCCTGCAACGGGTTGACTTGTGTTCCACTTCTAGAAGGCCCTGGGAGCTTTGACTCTCAAGCTGATCACCTCAGGTAAACGCAAGCTGGATGAAGTGCTCATTTGGACACCTCAGGTAAACAGAGTTGGAAAGAAACTGATTCTCTCCGACATTGGTTGCTGCCTGAAGTGGACAAGCAAAGATGATTGCTTTTGCAATAGGTGAGATTCGAACAGATTGATCCCTGGAGGTCTATGCTGGGAGTCAGTTGCCTTTTGGGTAGGGTTTGGGAGGTCATAGCCTTAATCTGCCAGCATATGGTTTCCAAGGTAAGAAACATGTAATAGGATGCTTATTGAGGTTCTTGGATGTTGAATCTATATTGTTTCATTTATAATGCAACTGTGAATACCCAGGAACCGGTTGGAGGCAAAGGCATTGCGTAAAAAGCATGTGGTGCCAGTCTTTTGGCTACAGGACCAATTGTCAAGCATTGGTGCCCAGGGGTAACACAAGACTGTTTGCAAGGACTGGGGAGCGGGGGTGGTAGTATATGATGTTTTGAATCTCAACATAGCTCTCTGGGCCAAAATGGAATAAAATAATCTTCAAGCTGGAGTCTAAGGCTATGCATGTGAGTCAGCCCCTCGTGCTATTTTTAACGTTTTTCCTGCTTGAATAGCACTTGTGAGTTGTTTCCACTCATAGCCTAGAGAATTTTGTGGGATGCATTTTCTGCTAAAAATTAGCAGATTGTTCTTATGATGAGACGGAGGGATCATTTTTGCACGTGTAGTATTGCAACTGATAAAAAATTAAATGCCCAATGCCAATTGAATTACGCAAAGATAATTACTCAAACAGTTTGATCTGAGAACAGGCCGCCGACTTGTAAATAAAAGAGTTTTGAAGTCCTCATCGTTTTAAGGGCATTGTTCTGAACAAAGTCTTTGATTAAGATCTGAGGGTACTAAAGTTAAGATGTTTGGTTAATTTGGTGGATGTCGATTAATAATGAAAGAAATGATGGAGTAGTTGAAACTAAATCTCGGAAGTTAATAGAAATTTGTGGTTTCGTGTGCGGGTGTGTTTTTATTTTTATTTTATTTGTTTTTAATATCGGTCGTTGGCTCTTAGTTGTGTAAGAAAAAATTCGAATTTTATCTGAGGAATTCCACTTCAAATATATTGAAACCATTGCCTCGCATGTGCGGATATTATAGATTTAAAACCATGATCCTGGCAGAGAGAGTGCCGTTATGTTGTGTTGCAATACAATAAAGACCCCATAAGTATGTTTTTAGAACAAGAAATATAAAATAGAATAGAATCCATACGGCGACTAAGAAAACCATGTGATTTATATTTACATTTGAAATCTATATACATTTTTTTTTTCGAATGCAATATCTTCTTGAATTTTCTGTTCGTCATAAAAGTAGAGGAAATGTTTCCGAAAGGCCAAAATTGCGCGTTATAAAGAAAATCTCTCGTCTTTTCATTTTCTAGTTTGTGAAAATCCCGTCTTTTAAAGTATGGGAGGATTACCTTCATCAACTTTAATGAATTAAATAAATATTCAAAAAGATATAGAGGATAATTGACCAAAAAAACACGGAGAGAGAGGGGGGGGGGGGCAGTCGTAGTCATATACGGCCACAAGAACATCTCAAAATTGACAAGTCGTCCCAGCCATGTAAAATAAAATAATAATAAACTTCAATCTTGCCTTTAAATTTTTATCCCTGAAAAGGAAAATGCCTTTACGGCATTACCAACTCTGTTTTCTTTTCCCGGTTCTCTCTCTTTAAACCGATGTTTAGACTTTAGAGAGAGAGAGAGAGAGAGAGAGAGAGCAACTTTCTTTGAATTCAACTTCTATCCATTCCATTTATGTTTATGTTTATTATCGACATATGTATCAGATCCCGTTTCACAATCTCTATTAATAAGGACGCCCCCCCCCCCCCCCCCCCCCCCCCCCCCCCCCCCACACCCTTACTCCCCAGACCCTATTTCTATGATTTTTAGACAGTTTGAGGAGTGAGTGAGCCATTTTTCTCCCCTCAAGAATCATTCTTTCTCTGCTTTGTTGGCCCCCAGTTAGCTGAATCAGTCAGGTTTGTGACATTTTTCTCTGATTAATTTTATTTCGAGTCTCTTTTTTTTTTTTTAAAAAAAATTCGGCTTGTAGATTTCTATTTTGGGTTCGCGGATATTGTTTGTTAAGGAGGTTGATTTTGATCTGATGGTTGTTGAAATTGACTCTAATGATGTTGTGAATCTGTTCGGTTTCGAATTGATCTGAACCCATTCTCGATCTGCTGAGACTGTAATCCGAAGTGGGGTTTTAGCTTTTACCTGTAAATGCTCCCCAAAATTGGGGCTATGACTAATAGTCTCAATGATTCACGGTTTTTCAACTGTCAATTGTGTTTGCTTTGAACCTCTATGCTTTGTAAATCAGTTGATTGGTCAATGGATTATTTTGTTACATCCAACCCAACCACCTCTATGTCGTTGTTGCCAATGAAATGAATAGCAAAATTGTACTTACGAATCTGTTAATGACTAGATATTTAGTTTTCTATTAAGTTCTAGAAATGGCCTTCGGCTGATATGTTGGAAACTACGGATGGGTGTTCTAAATTTACTGTTTGTTAGACAAATATCAATGTTTGTGCTAGACTTTATGGTGATGTGTTATATGCTGGCCTTTTGATATTGAGCTCACTGCTTTCAGTGTGACATTGATTTAAAACTTTGTTTCTGGTGGGTAACTGACTTTGTAGTCATACTCTATCCAGAATACATGCAGAGGTCAAAATGTGAAGTTCTAATCAGCAAACTAATGTTTTGTGGCTCGAGCCAATCAAAATTTTCAGAATTTCAACAAAGAATCAACCGGCGGATCAATGATTGCTGGCATTAACAAAATTTACACATTGACCGTTCTCCAAAATTGAGTGCCAGAAATTTCCTCTCCCCATTGGTTACAAGAAAAACAATATAATGATCTAGGACTTAATGAAAAAGATTTGTATTGGTATAGTGTAATCTTTACCAGGTCCAGCCTCCATTCTAATAAATCACTTGACATTTGTAACATTGTTTATTTGTGTCTGCAAATGAAATTTTCTTGTTTGCTGGCTTATGTTCCCCTTCACATAAGGAATTTTTTTACTTATCAATGTGCCTTGTGAAGTTGACTCCTTTTTTTTTCCTCCAATGAAAAGGAAATCCGGTATGATAATGGGCATAATTGTTTTCCTTTTTCACTTGTAAATGCTTCTTTATGCATTTCTTCTAATTTAAGTGTGTATTATATGGAGGTAGAATACCTGGAAGGCTTTGTTAGCTGTTGACATACACAGAATCTTACAATGAGTGAAGATGTAAAAAATTCCCTTTCAAATGGTTTACAGAAGACCTTGACAACTGAAGAGCAGCAGGCAAAGGTAAATCTGACTGGTAAAAACTTCTAGTTTTCTGTGATACTCATTGCAGCTATTTTATGGATTTAAAGTCAAGGCATCTAATCCTGGGGAGAAGACCTTTTAAGCACAAAATGTTTTGGTGCTAGCAGATTAATGAGGTGAGAAGATTGATAGGGCAATTGCCAGATAAGTTGTCCATTTATTGTTCTGATGCATCTATCTCAAGACATTTAAGGGCTCGAAGCTGGAATATCAAGAAGGCAACTAAAATGCTTAAAGAAACTCTGAAATGGAGAGCAGAATACAAACCAGAAGGGATTCGTTGGGTAAAGCATGTTCTTTTTTAATATCCTCTATTCTAATGTATTATGGTTTTGGAATTTGAATCCTTAAGTGGAAAGTGGTCTGGCTTTGATTTACATTCACAAGGTAATGTTTATTTTACTTAATGATAGTATAGGGATGATTAATAATCCAATGATGGCTTATGAGGGACATCCTTTTTTCCAGGATTAGAACTTAGGACCTCTAGATAGAGGTCTAAGTTCTTAAACACTTGGATGTCCCCTGAGGGACATGTGCATATTTTTTTCATGCACATGATAATGTTTATTTTTCTTAAGGCTAGTATAGTTGGGCAATTAATAATCCAAAGGTGGTTTATGCTCTTCTTGTGCTAGCATGCTAGTGGGTAAATGTGTGCGTAGTTTCTTGGTGCATCTCATGTTGCACTCAGAAAAAGCCTCTATTCAGTTTATGAAAACACTAGACTAGCATTTTCTCTTTTCTTTTTATCTTAAGTAGTTTGATTTGAGAAGTTTTAACTTGTATCAGACACGATAGGAAAGCCTACAAATGTCCCAAAACGATTATACATTATTAGAGTCCATCCAATCGCTGACAAGTTCCACCAGTGTCTCAGGAAGATGGACTGGAATACTTTCAACCTGTTTGGATTATGGGCTCTGGTCAACTTTTATCCTTTTATGATAATAGTGCTCATTTTTCATTTTTATCATTTATTTATCATGTAGGAAGAGGTTGCTCATGAGGCAGAGACTGGGAAAATCTACAGATCAAGTTATATTGACAAGCTTGGAAGAACTGTTCTAGTCATGAGACCCAGTTGCCAGGTTTAATCTGATTATCTTTCCTGTACTCTCTATGTCTTACGTAATTTGAAAGGCTGCAGTCACTCAAAATTCTAACTACTCTTTAGTCCTTTTAGACATATTTTCAAGATGCAGTAAAATTTTTGGGTATGATTCATTTTATTGTTCCTGTGCCACAGAACATTCAATTGATCAAGTATTGTTCATTCAGTTTAGACTTTTCACTGTTTAGCTCATGGATAAGGACTCAGGAATAACAAAATTTTTCACTCATATATTGTTTCTGTTAGATGCGATCTTGGATGTACTCTCTGTGGATTGGCCATTCTTAAAGGATACTTAGATGCCTTAAATCCCATAGGTGGATATGAGGCTGAGACTTTGTGTGATCTTTTGCTATACAGTCCATATCTCCTGCCAGAGAAGATCAATGTCAAAAGAAATGTAGTTAAACTCATGTTGATTGCTTTAGTAGCTTACACTTCACTTTGACTGCAGAACACAAAATCAACAAAGGGACAGATAAAATATTTGGTGTATTGCTTAGAGAATGCCATCTTGAACTTGCCACCAAACCAGGAACAGATGGTCTGGCTGATTGATTTCCATGGTTTCAGTTTATCAAATATTTCATTGAAGGTGACACATGAAACAGCCCATGTTTTACAAGATCATTATCCAGAACGTCTTGGTCTGGCAATACTGTACAATCCACCCAAATTTTTTGAACCATTCTGGACGGTAAGCCCATCACGGCCTTTTCCAGTGCATGTCCAATTTCTGCAGGAGAATCAAAGATATAAAATATTTTCTGCTTGTTGTGTACTGTTTATCTCTGCAGATATAAATGTTTGGTTGTAGATTATGTATCAGATGGTTAAATAAGGAAATATTCCAATTTGCTTTGTCTATGGTGACAGACCTATCATACTATTGTTGGCTGCTGATATTAGCAATGGCAGAGTTGGAATGGAACTAATTGCAGGCAGCAGTGGGGAATTATAAGATTGAGAGTAAGACTAATTGATGACAGGGGTCAACAAAAACTAACTATCCAGCGGGCCAGCTATTTATGTACTTTCAATTACCCAAGATACAGAGTTGATATATATATCACAAAAAATTTGCAACAATTTACCTGGTTTTGACATTGGATTTTAGCTTGTTGGGCTGCTTCTTGGTTTGTGCCCCTTATGCTAGATCAGTTCATAACGTTTGGTGACTCTTTTGTTGCAGGCAGCAAAAGCCTTTCTTGACCCCAAGACTTACAAAAAAGTCAAGTTTGTTTACTCTGATGAACCCAACTCTATGAAAATAATGGAGGATGTATTTGATATAGATAAACTTGAGTGTGCATTTGGCGGAAAAAATAATTCAGGTTTTGACATCAGCAAGTATGCTGAGAGGATGAAAGAGGATGACAAGAGGATGCCTTCTTTGTGGACGAAAGCAAGTGCACCATCATCTGTGCCACAAATGGACTTGACAACTACTGCTGCATCTTTGGATTCTCTCAACTTAGACTCAGATTCAGATGCTTCCAGTGGTGATAAAATGGACAGTTCCCAGCCTCTTGGGATGGATTCAGTGACCTCTTCCCCGGGCAACAATGTGCCAGCTGCCGATGGGGAAATGAGAGGCTCTGAAGAAACAGGTAAGTGTGAAGACGCAATCCCCAAAGATAAAGTGCGAGTCTGACTTTGGCCAAGGTATATCGACCTACCATGGCTTTGGTTATGGATTTGGCACAGTTTACTTGTCCATGTATTCAGCAACTTCAATTTCTCTAGTATATGTCAGATTGTATTGGCAAGTTCCTGGAGATTCAACCATTGATTTCTGCCGTCTCCACAAAATGGCAACCAGAGCGGGCATCTTACGCATGTCTTTGTGTCTTACGCAAATTTTGCGATTATCCGTAAATGTTGTCAGATAATGGATGACTTTCTGCGCAGTAAATACAATGCTCAGCTACACAAAGATTATCCTTAAAAGTATGATGATACTTTATTAATGGCTGCCCCCACCCCTTACATTCCACTGATGCAGTGTGTCATCGATATCCATTTGATTACAATGACTTTGCCATGGACTGTATTTCTCATTGTTGCCTACTATTTTCCGTTTTGGTTAACTTGCTCCGACTAGAATTCCAATTTAGGACCATCAATCTTAGAAACAACCTCAGTGCTAGTAAGTTATACCAGTGAGCTTCTACCTAGAAGCACTTCGGGTTCAATGACCGAGAGATCAGGATGTTGGGTTGGTTTGATGGGTCATATAATCAAGCAGTCTGGTCTTCTCGTGGTGTCAAAGTTTATATCCTTGGATTTATCCTGTTGTCCATGCCTTAACGAGTCTAATACATGCGTACCGCAAAAATCTTCCAGATGGTTGTTGGTGTCGGCTTGGATAAGCAACACCTGTACGTCCTGCTCCATTAAACTGGTTCAATAGATCTTATTTTCAGAATCGACAATTTGTCTAAACAAATCTTACAAACAAATTAAACACTAACATTATATTAAACGTATATGTTAGCTCCAGCGTCAAAAGGACGTCAGTTACTGCATAGCTCACAATATTTGGTTGTGTGTAGATTATATTTTTTTCCATATGTTTATCCTGAAATTTATCTTGCGAAGAGAGTCCACCTGTGAAAATAAAAATTGGGCTAAGGTAAGCGTGAGTATGCAGTCGCCAATGTGTGTTTCCTCCAGTTGGAGCTTGGTTCCTCTCCTTTTGACGTGCAAAGGCATCAAAGATAGAATTAATGGATGGCACTACGGGCAAAAATACAATAACCGCACCATCTGGCATCTAACATTGTAATGGCTTAAAACTAAAAGTACTCTTTATGACAATCCATCTATTCGACATTTGGCTAACAGATACATCTGTCTGTGCTGAAAGCAGCGTTGGGGACATGAGTTCAAACAAGTAGACCTGATCTACAGAAGTTATGCTAACGAGTAGCAAGCTTTGTGTTGTTCTATTTGAGGACAACACTCGTACACGTCACATAACTAGGTAGCTTTGCCGCAATTTCTTGCTTAGATTCATGACAACAGTGGCTAATGAAGATTGCAATGCAACAGAAGATAGCCTCTTGAAAACAGCAAAAATATGGTTCAATTATTTTGTGTAGATGGGAGCAGCGGTAGAAACCAAGATCAACCAAAAAAGCTGACAAGCTGTTGAGGTTACCATCACTTGAGGGACACTAATTCAGCATGTCATCTAGCTTCTGTCTGTAAAGCGCTAAACTCTGTGGCAGCAGTCAAGCAGCAAGAGTGATCATGTCACAAATTAGCCAGACAGATATAATGAAGAAATACTTGAAAGGTAAATGGAAACTGTCAGCAAATAACAGAGATTTCTGCAATGCATTCATGATCAACTTTATCCTCGTATGCCACTGTTTCAGCGTTCTAGTTTTTTCCATACTTCCTTGGTCATGACACATCATGACTGCAGATGAATTTTTGAACAAAAAAAAATATATATACACTGCAAATTAACAACAAAAACATTGGGGAAGTCCAAGAAGTTCCCTTGGTCTGTTTATGGAAGTAATTTTTCAAGAGAATTATTCAGTCACTAGAGTTGCACTGAACGCCAACATAGCAATTCAGCAACATGGCTTATGTCATTAATTGGCAGAATTGAATTCAAATGCATGATTATTTCCAGTTAAAAGTTTACTGATGACATGTCTTCTGTCCTGATGGATAAATCCGTGACCAGTGGAGAGATTCATTGACTGGATTAAACAAAATAGGATGTGTCATCATATTGCCAGAAGAGATTAAAAGCATAGAGACCAAGCAGTACCCTTGTATATGCATAGACCCCAGCCTCGGTTGGTCCTATAGGGCTTCCCCTTCTAATGAACTTCCCCTCTTTGAATATATAAAGCATAGGTACTCCAGTTGACAACTCTAAAGCAACTACCTGTAACAACCAACAAGAAAATTATTATTGAGCAAATAAAAGAAGAAATCATGCTGAACATCAAAATATCAGGGTCAGCTTATAACCTCCTGAGAAGTTAATTTGTCAAGATGCATGATGATGGACCTCAATGAATTCCCATGGGCAGCAATCATTACATTCTTTCCAGAAAGAAGTTGAGGTTTAATCTGCAGCACAAGATTTCTGTATTTAGATACTAATGAATGATGGATCATCTATTGAATAGTTTTGACTCCAGGAAGAAAAACCAAATTAAAGCAAGCACAATCAGACCAGAAAGGAACTGAGTATAGAAATGGACAGTGATGCATACATGATCTTTAAAATAAGCGACAGCTCTATCAGCACACATTTCCAAACTCTCGCCATTGGGCGGAGGCATGTCATAACTTCGTCTCCACTCGTGAACCTTTTCTTTCCCATATCTTTCTGCTGTTTCCGCCTTATTAAGGCCCTGTAATTCTCCATACCTATCAAGAAGCCCAATTGGTAAGTTGCACAATAAACAAAGCATGGTTACCCGCAGAAGGGCACAATTTGCAAAAGGGAGATGGCATCATACATCCTTTCATTTAATTGCCAAGCTGTTACAACGGGAATGGATTGCTTTATTGTGTCTTCACTAAAAACTTGACTCCATGTCCTAGCCTGTTCACTCTCATTGTGCATAATGATAGGCACCTGCACCAGTGTGGTGGTTTACCAGATTAGAAACAAATATGCCCGAGATGAATATATTGTGACCTGAAAAACTGCACAATTCAACAGAGATGTTATAATGTTAATGCATGTTGCAGTGTTCAATAAGACTTAAAAAAAGTGTCTGCACAACTAATTGTTTTGTCAATAACCAAAGAAGTTGGTTCTTTTAAAACAAAAAAAGACAAAGTATCTAAAATTACTGCCAGCATGTTGTTAGCTTCGAAGATTCCACACCATCAACAAAACTTGGGTCTATATGAGAAGCTATCCTCAACTACCTTCCTGCGACGGTGCTGAGTCATTGCAAGCATGGCGGTCATCTGTGCCCGGATCAAGGCTGATGTATATATCACGTCAACCGGTATGTTGCGGATTCTCTTGCCAGCTTCAATTGCCTCTTCCACACCTCTCTTCGTTAATGGCACATCAACACAACCTGTGAAAAGGTTCTTTTCATTCCACAGCGACTCACCATGCCTAATCAGTATGAGGGCTGCTTCACCTAAAAAAAAAGAAGATACAATGATCAGAAAACTTAGCATACAGGAACACCTTCAACACCTACCATGAGCAAACTCAAATGAATATCAAAGGCAGGCAACGTTATTATGCATTCAAACACATAACCTAATTGATATAATATTTCCAGCTCAGCATGGAGGAAGCATTTCCATAGTGGTTCAGTGAAAGTAGCTTACTTGATTTCCTTTGCAGATCGTTGGTGCTGTTATCTGAGGAGGATGAAACATGCTCAATCACTGAAGTGGGTTGAGTTGAGGCTTGAACAACAGCACATTTTCTGTCACCAGAGCTATAAGTCTTCCTTGAAAATCCAATGTCAACCTTAAGACCTTTTGACATCAATTTGATCGAGCCATTTCTAAACTCCAGATGAAATCCAAATTCACTGAGATGGCGTTGGGACTGTAGACACCCCGTGGCCTGGTGAAACATAGTACTTGCCATCCTGTGAAATCAAGACATTTCAAGCGATGATGTAAGAGAAATCTCTAATCATCAAAATGGGTCTCACTCATTTAACAAGAAGCACAAACTTCATTGATTTCGGAAGAAAGAGAAAAGGCATCATTCAAATTCAATTCTAGCATCACCTGTTGGAACTTAGAATATTCTTTTTCCACAAGTCAACGGGACAAATGCGAGGAGAGAAATGAAATTTTGCAGAAAGGTCATGCAGACAATATCGCAATTATTTTTCTTCACAATCAAAATCATATTGGGCAATCCACATCAAGTTCAACAATTAAAGCAGGCAGAACAAAACATCGGGAGAACCGAAAAAAGCCTCAAACTGCAATGCACAAAGCACCAATTTGCTAATAAGTGTAAAATAAAAGCACTCTAGAGACCCAATACAATGTTTTAATCAACAACCCTCACAGCAAGAAACAAATATAACAGAACAAACCCAGAAAATGAAATGCCAAGAACGAAGAGCTACAAAGATGTAAACTTCAGAGTGTAGACCATAGTGAAAATGAGAGTTAGATTTTACCTAGTTATATAGATTCCAATCGAAGAAAACGAGGGAAAGGAAAGGAAATTGTCAAGAAAAGACGGTTGATTTCAAGAAGATTGATGATGATGCGAACTTCTTCGACCCCACAAGCTCTTTACTGTGGACATTTCAAATCAAAGGACAAAAACAAGAAGAGGGAACGACATATGCAAGCTTAGTAAACATATGTATTGGTCGGATGTAAAACGAGAAAAAACGTGGAACAAATCGATGGCTGTTTTGTCTGTTAGACGTGGCTATATAATGGGAAATGAGAAGTGATCGCTTTCTGCAGTTGGCGACAGTCGGAGGTTGGTGGTGGTGTGGGCTTTTTACGGCATTGGGTTTAACCCTTTAGGTTCTGTCTGGTCACTTGGGGCTCTTTGAGTATGCATGGGTCGGGTGGCGTGTCAGTTTGAGAATTTGTCTTCGATAAAATCGAGAGAAAGAGAGACACAGTATTTTTACTTTTTTTTTTATTATTTTTTAATAGATTTCCTTTCATTTCTTTAAACTGATATTAAACTTATTTGACGTCTTAAAAAGAAAAAAATGACTAAAATTAAAAATCTTATACATTTAAAGAAATTTTCTATTTGGGTTGAAATTTATAACATTTTCAATAAATATAATTATGCAATCGAATATTTACTATTGAATGAATTTGATTTTAGTGGTATTAGAATCGTTTTTAATGGAAAAAAAAAACACTATTATAATTTCTCGAGTAGGAAACTGTCAATAGCAGAACACGAGAAGTCACCAAAATGTGACTTTGGCGTAAATTAAAGTGTTCTTCACACACTGGGGGGTCGCGCCCAAACGGGGCATAAAAACGTTGAGCACCGATTCAGGTGGAAGGGTGGGTCAATGGTGCTCGCAACTCCCGAGTCCCAATAATTTTTCAGAGCTTGCAGTTGCTTTTTTACTGTAAGTAAGTATTCTTCAACGAACCCGTGGCGAAGCATGAGGGACCAAACCCCTCCTAACATTTTCAACACAAATAAAACTATCACCTAACAAAAACTGGCCTCCACCACCCACCAAACTCCATCGCCTCATTCCTCGTGTGTGTGTGTGTGTGTGTGTGTGTGTGGGGGGGGGGGGGGGGGGGGGGAGGGGGTTCCTTAGATTAGAATGCGTGCTTATGTCCTTCAGTACAGACCCACGTTCCGGTCCCATGCATACTTCAACTAGACCAATAATTTTAATTCGTTAAAAGCTATGTGTATATATATATATATATATATATATTTATTTATTTAAATTATAATATGACAATTTCATTGATCAAGATTGCAAAAGCTATCACGTGAGAAACCTAGAAAAAAGGCGCACTAAATGTTCTTGTTGTGCAGGGAATATTCCCTTTCATTATTCTTCTTTGAGGGAGACGTGCTGCCGCTGATTTGGGATTTGGGATGGAATGGTTTTTTTTTTTTTTTTTTCTATTTCCTCCACCTAAACACATATGATATATGATGCATGGGATTTCCTTGTCTTTCCTGCTTCACCCATAAGACTTTTGGGATGTACTTGATGAACCTTAAAAAAAAAAAAAAAAAGAGAGAGAGAGAGAGATTTCCATTTAAATTTATTGCAAATTTGGGGAATAATGTTTAGAAAAAACTAGACTACTAAATCAAGCCCACCATGGCTCCTAAATTAAAATCTCAGGCCCATTTGAAGAGTGTTTACCATTCGTCGACGCGACTTGTGTGTCGAGTAGACTAGATGAAAACTATCTGATACTGTCCCCTTGAAGACCGATTTCCGTGCAGATAGATTGTGGCGGTGATAGACTGGTTTCCTGTTTCAAATGATAAAGCCGATATTGGTTTAAAAGTGGACCGTGCGACTGGGCTGGCTTCTAATTTGCTGAACGGGCATGCCTTAGACCATTGGATTGCCCCGAGGCCCCATGCCCAAGACATTTTTTGCGCGGACCCCAAAGCATTAAGCAGACTAGTTACCAGGACCTGTAATTCTCTGGTTAGCCTGCGAACTTAGTTATAAAATAATAGTCGCACCTCCAGCTCAGCGACGCTCGGACTAATGAGGTGCTGCAAGAGACCTAAACTCCAGCTCCAAGCAAAGTGGATCGATACCAGAACTTGTGTAGCCAAATTCACCAGCAAATAACATAGTCCTCAAATATTAAGCCATGCCGACATTCCTCCGCAAACAGTTACAAGACTAGTGGGTTTATGGTATTACAGTAAGAAGACATGCGAAAAAACAAAATCAAGGCCAATCTCTTCACATTCACACATTATAACTCGAAACGTAGACCCTTTACGTTTATAAATTACAGTTCTGTAAACACTCAGTCAACCCCAATTATAAGTAACAGTAACAGCACACATAAAACCATAAGCCATTCAAATGCTAACTCATTGAAAGGAACCGCACGAAACTCTTAACCTTCATTTTCATATGCCTGGTATTGCTGGAGAATCTCAGTGCAGCCAGGCTCAGCCTCGTCCTTCATGAAGCCCATGGCATTAGCAAAACGATCGTCAGATGCGATCCCATTCAAACGAGTCAGGACAAGACGAGCACGTTCACGACCTGCAGAGGGTTTACTGCAGTCTTTCTGGGGGCTGCTAACCAGCACAGCATCACAAAGCTGATCATCATGTTCCTCATCAACAAAGATGGTGTACATTCCTTTAGAGTCGGTTGTCCCTTCCTTGCTGTAGACAATATCCATTGTCTTCCTGTCTCGGCATTCCAGTCTGACCTTGGCACCTATCGGAAAACAAAAAGACAACATAATTGCATACACCCTCTAACAAATTAATTGATCAAATCAAGGCCAATCCATAATTTAAATATAATAATAACAACAGCTACACCATTAAGATTGCATTGATATTTGCAATTTGCAAACACTGTATTCATATTTCATGGTCATACTTCATGGTAAGAGGTAAAATTTTTGGATTTATGAAAGACGGAAGCATTTGCCAAAAGCAAAAGTTGGGCTCGAAAAGCATAAAATACCATACCAGTCTCAACCAAAAACGATACCGACGAGAACAACGCTTTGCACGGTCATCAAATTTCAACCATCTAAACCGTAACTCAACAACAACTGACGTGAAATCCGAAATTATCCACGAGATCGGCGATCAAACATTCCAATCAAAATTTAAGGGAATATCGCTATAAATTTCAATTTTAATGAAATTTAGTAAGATGGTCTTATTTTTGAGGCACGAAAGGAACCAAACCAATGTGAATTTCGGAACCCACTTTGTGATCAACTGTCCTAAAATCAACAATTACTTTATTTTTTGCTGGGGTCGGGGGAATGCGACGTCTGACCAGATCTAAGAAATCAAGTCAATTACCTTTGACCTATAGAGTAAAGAAACTAAGTAAAAGACAGAACGGATCAAATGTACCAAGCACCAGGCAAAAACGTTAAGACAGATCTAGAATGTAAAATGAATAAAATGAGCGAAACATGACAGATCATTACACTACCACAGTGACTTACCGGCAATGTCGGAGGTTTTGGAGGTCTCGAAGCCGGCACGACAAGTGTCACAGTAGACGCGTCCTTGAACCAAAAATGGATTCTTTTCGAGGCGAATGGCGCTGACGATCGCCGGCAGCGCGCTCAGCGCGCAAAGAGCAACAAGTGCCAACAACAACAACCGAGTCATTGTTTCCAGCAATCTGATGGTATTTTCCTAGATTTCGGAGCGGAAGTTAAATCGCAGTGGGTGATTGATAACGTGGCAGCGAGAGAGAGAGAGCACGGGATAAATAAGAAGGAGCGAAAAAAGCCAGGGGATTAAAATATATTTTTTCTATTGAATAAATGCAATTGCAGGGCCTTCGAGAAGTGTTTGTCTGTCGCCAATTTACACCTTTGCGCTTTCTGAAACTGCACTGCAGTCAGTGGAAGAGGGATGTCGAAGTTTTTTTTTTAGTGACTTGGCCAGTGATTAGTGGATATATGGACTGTTGTTAAGATAGTATGATAGAGGCGCGCGCAGGGGATTCAATGCCGACAAAAATTGCTTGGCTTTTATCATATTATTCCGTATTTTGTTAACATCTAAATCTACCCAATGGTAAGGGGTTTCACGCTTTCCATATATTCAGAGCATGTTGTGCTGTAATGTTTTAACGGGTGTAAAGGGTTATCAGGATCCTAAAATATTTTATTTTATTTTAAAATTTTTTTAATTATGTAGATCATTCTAAAATTTTCTAAATTTTTTATTATAATTGTTAGATTAGATGAATTTCAACTATCTATTTAGGGAGTAAAGTTATATATAAAAAAAATTAGTCTAAGGGTAAAAAATATTTAATTTATTTGTATTCTCTTTTAAGTATAATATAATATTTACTTTCTTTCATTATTTTTTATTGTACTTTTTATAGTACTTTACTTTCATTTATTATCTGAGGGAGAAAGCTGATTTAATTTTTACTAGAAAAAATTAAGTATTGCATGGTCTTGAAGAAAATTCATATATTTGTGATAGTTGGTATCAGAGTTAAGGTTTGTGAGGCTTAATATTGAGCACCATGGACGAGAATGTGCTGAGGGAATACCAAGGGATGGAGAGGGGACGTGATCCATCTCCCATTTGAGATGGGAACAAGAAGAATGAGTGTGGACGCAACAAGACTTATCCCGCCGTCACTCTTGCTACTTTAGAAGAAAAGTCCAACATCCTTAATATTGAGCACCATGGACGAGAATGTGCTGAGGGAACACCAAAGGATGGAGAGGAGACGTGATCCATCTCCCACTTGAGATGGGAACAAGAAGAATGAGTGTGGACGCAACAAGACTTGTCCCGCTGTCACTCTTGCTACTTTAGAAGAAAAGTCCAACATCCTTAAATAGGTAATGCCTGAAATAGGTACACGCATTAAACATATTGAACATAATTTGATACTTTAAAATCTCACACATTGGAAAAACTTGATAAAGTTAAAGGGGACGTCTAAGAATATTTTTTCAATAATGAAGGGTGTTACGGGAATGAGCAAGCTTTCAAGGCGACAGTCATGTAGACCATCGAAAGCTTACAAAATCAAGTGACCTCTTTAAAAACCATTATGAAGGAGATGCGCTAAGACATAACTATATGTAAAAGGGTCGTGGTTAACGATTGCAACTCAAGGGGAGCTCCTAGGGTGGAAGCTCCTAAGCCTAAGGAATTCTCAGGTAAGAGGGATGCCCAAGAGGTGGAAAATTTCCTTTGGCAAATGGAGAGATACTTTGAGTGTATAAAGATGGTAGACGAGTAAGATAAGGTAAATACGACGACCATTTACCTTGTGGATACAACAACTTTGTGGTGGTGGAAGAAGCATGCGGATATGCAAAAGGGCATTTGCACCATGGAGACATAAAGGACTTTAAGAGGGAACTTAAGAGGTAGTTCTTCCCAAAGAATGTGGTGTGTGAGGCACGCAAGTAACTAAGGGAGCTGAGACATAAATTCTCTATTCTCGACTATGTTGGGGATTTTACTACATTATTACTGAAAATACCTAACCTAGGGGCAAAAGATGCACTATTATACTTCGTGGATAGACTCCAAAATTAGGCCAAGCAAGAAGTGCAGCGGCAAAGGATGAAAGACGTTGATGAAGCCATTGCAATTGCAGAGTCTCTCATCGAATATCAAAGGAGTTAACCTTCTAAAAATAAGAGCTCCAAGAGTAATACCAACAAAGGTAGGGGAGAACGAAATAGAGGCCAAGGAAGTCATAACTTGTTTACCAGAAGGAACTATGAGGAAAAGAAACAATCCTTTACGCCTAGAAAAGGGTGCTTCGAGTGCAAGGGGCCACATCCTATGAAAGATTGTCCAAAATTGGGTTCATTGGCAGTTATGATCGAGCAATGAAAGTAGCAAGCAGATTGGTTTTCTACAATTGCTCAACACCCTTAAGGGTAAACAGGAGCTCCAAGTAATGAGAGGTAAGGGATTGATGTTTGTAGGTATGCAGATAAATGAATAGCATGTCCAATTCATGATTGACATAGGCGTCACTCATAACTTCATCACCGATGAGGAAGCTAAATGGTTTGGTCTCTTTATGACCAATGGTGGGGGTTGACTTATGACTGTCAACGTTGGTGCCAAGCCTTTAAGTGGGGTTACCCGAAATGTACTGATGAGCCTTGGTCAGTGGACTTCTCAATGGCGCACATGGATGATTTCAAGGTTGTATTTGGAATGGACTTCCTTTTTAAGGTACAAATTGTCCCTATACCATATTTAAATTCTGTGTGTGTGCTTAAGAAGGCCTTATGTATGGTTTTTGCCACCTCGAAGGTGAGTGATAGGAAAGTCCTATTTGTAATACAAGTAAAGAAAGGCCTCAAGCGGAGGAAAATCATATACTTGGCAACGATGGTGACAAGCGATCCCTCCAGCCCTCTAGAGGTGGACCTACCTAGAATGTTAAAGACATCCTTGAAGAAAACAATGATGTCATGCCTCCCGAGCTGCCCAAATGATTTCCTCTAAGGAGAGAAATTGACCACAAAATAGAGTTAGAGCAAGGGTCTAAGCCACTCGCTATGCCCCCTTATTACATAGCACCCGTCGAGCTCAAAGAGTTGAAAAGACAACTGATTAGTTTACTGGATACAGGTTAGGTTCGACCCTCAAAGGCTTCTTACGACATTCTGGATATTATCAAGTTCGTATAGCAGAAGGGGATGAGGCAAAGATCACCCGTGTTACCCGCTATAGTTCCTTTGAGTGGTTGATGATGCCCTTTGGGTTAACCAATGCCCCTGTCATTTTCTCCACACTTATGAACCAGATCTTTCGGCCATTTTTGGACCGATTTGTAGTGGTTTACTTGGATAACATCCTTATCTATAGTAAGACTCTTGAAGACCATGTAAACCACTTATAAACTGTCTTCAAACTTTTGCGGGATAATGAGCTTTACATAAAAAAGGAAAAGTGCACTTTCGCAGTACGGGAAGTACACTTCCTTGGTCATGTGGTGAGGAATGGACGAATTCGAATGGTGAAGAGAAGGTCCGGGCTATCCAAGATTGGGAACCACTAAAGAATGTGTCACAATTACAATCATTCCTTGGTTTAGCCAACTACTACCGATGGTTCATTAAAAGATACTCAGCACAGACAGCTGACCTAACTGATTTGTTGAGGAAAAACCAGTCATGGGAATGGACAACTCTATAACAAATGACCTTTAAATGGTTGAAGGCTGCGGTAAGTAAAGAGCCTATCCTTGTTCTCTCTGACTTTACTAAGGCATTTGAAGTCCACACCGATACTTCAAACTTTGCTATAAGAGGGGTCTTAATGCAATAAGGTTATCCCATGGCTTATAAGAGTAGGAAGTTGAATGACACCAAACGAAAGTACACAGTGTAAGAGAAGGAGATGACTGTCATTGTTCATTGCCTCCATACTTGGCATCATTATTGATTGGGTTCTCAATTTGCGATTAAAACAGATAATATGGCGACTAGCTACTTCCAAACCAAAAAAAAAAAACTAACCCCAAAACAAGTTAGGTGATAGGACTACTTGGCTGAGTTTGATTATACGTTGGAATATAAGCTGGGCATAGCTAATGTAGTCGCCGACACTCTAAGTCACAAAGTAAAACTAGCTGTCATCTCTTAAATAAAAGGGAATATCAATGATCTAATTCGAGAGGGGCTCAAGCATGATCCCATGACTAGATAAATTACCGACCTTACTGTCAAGAGGGGGACAAAAAGGTTTTGGGTAGAGGATAGTCTAGTTTATACCCGAGGGAAGTGACTCTATGTGCCCAAGTGGGGAAATATAAGACACTTCCTCATTAAGAAGTATCATGATACCAAATGGGCAGATTAGCCAGGCATAAAAAAGACGTGGGCATTGTTGGAAACAACATACTATTGGCCTCAATTGAGAGATGAGGTGTTGTATGTTCGAACTTGTCTTGTGTGCCAACAAGACAAGGTTGACCACCAATTTCTTGGAAGCTTATTAGAATCGTTACCAACCTCAAAGGCCTTGGGAGACCATTACAATAAACTTCATTTCTGTATTACCCAAGTCAGAAGGGTCAGGGTAGATCATAGTGGTCGAAGATCACTTTTCAAAGTACTAGACTTTCATCCCTACCCCAACTAATTGTGTAGCTTAAGAGGCAGCACGACTATTCTTTAACAATGTGGTAAAATATTGGGGGTTACCGAGCCACATCATAATTGATCGTGATCTTCGTTTCACTAGTCGATTGTGGGATAAATTGTTTAAACTCTTTGGGACCGAATTGCACTTCTCCACAAGTTTTCACCCTCAAACTGATGGCCAAACTGAAAGGGTGAATGCACTTTTGGAGTGTTATCTTAGGCATTTTGTAAGTGTCAACCAACATGATTAGGGGAAACTCCTGGACGTAATTCAATTTTCTTACAATCTACAAAAGAGCGAGGAGACCAGAAAAAGTCCATTTGAGTTAGCGACTGGGCAATAACTTTTAACACCCCATAACGTGGATGCAAATTCATCAACCAGAAGCCCAAGAGCGCTAAAGATGTCCAAGTCATGGAAGGAGCAAGCCGACATAACTCGTTCCTACCTTGACAAGACAACTAAGAAGATCAAGAAATGGGCAGATAAGAGAAGACGACAAGTTGAGTTTGCTATTGGAGACAAGGTAATGGTCAAAATCTTGCCCAATAATTCCAAGTTTTCCGTTCTATCCATAAGGGTCTAATAAGGAGGTATGAGGGACCTTACTTAGTCCTAAGGAAGGTTGGGAAGGTCTCTTATAAGTTGGATTTACCCAAAAACTTAAAAATCCACCCAGTCTTTCATGTGAGTATGCTCAAACCATTCAAAGAAGACCAAGAAGACCCAAGACATGGAGTATCCACTAGAGCTCCCCCAATTATGGTAAAGTCCTACAACAAAGAAGTCGAAGATGTGCTTGGTAAACAGATTGTTCGAAAGCGTGGTATACCATCAAGCACTCAATACTTGATCAAATGGAAGAGATTGCCTAAGAGTGAAGCAACATGAGAAAGCAAAGAAGATATGTGGTAATTTCAACAACTTCAACAATTTGAGAACTCGATAAGGGCATTGAAGGATTAGGTGGGGTAGAGTGAAATGCCCTGAAATGTTCTAGTGGAGACTAAAGGCTTACTAGGACTTTAAAACATTTCACCTTATTCTAAAATTCTCTTGATTATGTAGACTTATAGAGATCCTTGTAAAATCCTTTAGACCTTTGATTGTAACTATTAGATTAAATGAATGATAACCATCCATTTAGGAAGTAGAGTTATATATAAAGGGAATTAACTCTAAGGGTGGAAGGCATCCAATTCACTTGTACTCTCTTTCAAGTATAATATAGTGTTTCCCTTCTCTCATCATTCTCTTTTGTATTTTCTATAGTGCTCTACTTTTTCTTCACTATCCAAGGGAGAAGACTGACTTAACTTCTACGAAGGGCGTAGGAAAAGTTAAGTACCATATGATTGTGAGGAAAATTCGTACATCCGTGTGATCCAAGAGTTGAATTTCTATTAATTTGAAATTCATTAGGGAAAAAAAATGAAAATTGATGATAATCTAAAACATTAATCCTGTTACATGGATTGGACGCACTCTAGATTTATTAGATTAAAAAATTAATGATATTACTGAATTTTCAATTTGACACGAAGAAGTACACATATTTAGACATAATCATTTCTTTGTTATTTCCCATGTTCATAATTTTTTGTCAAGGAAATTTTTTTATCTATCCAAAGTAAAAGAAAATTTCAATCTTGATCCATTCGTCTCTTCAGCAATAGTTTTTTAAAAACCACAAAAAGAAAAAATAGAGAGGCTTATGGGAATGGTGGGCTAGTTGCTCTGGACTTATCCTTTTACGAATATTTAATTAAATCAAATTTCCAAAGGCAAGTGCAAGCCAAATTGGGAAAGATTAAACAACATTAGGTCAATTAGCGTTGTCTTGTGCTATAGATTAAATTTTATTATTTGAAAGTTTAAATTCTGGTAGAATGGATATGGTCAGAGTGTCGTGTCTTTTAAATTCTTTTCACAATAAGGCTTGGCACCAGTTGAGTCTATAAAACATTCCATCGTTAAAAATTACATTAATATATTTAAAATAAATAAATAAATCGAAGGCATCTCTCTTAAGGTCCTCCTCTTTTTAATATTGCCCATTTTTGCTGCTTAGATATTCTCTTATATGTTTTATTAGAATATATAAATATTAGTCTTAAAGATTTGTAACTTTTTTATAAATAAATTTAAATGTTTTATATATTTTAAGCTTATTTTATTTGAATTTTTTACACTAAAAATAGTTAAAATTATTAATGACTTGATTATTTTTGTCAAAAAAAACTAATTTGAAATGATTTCAAAAGATATAAAACTCAAATAAAAATATAAAAAACTAAAATTAAAATTTAAAACTTTTATAAAAAAAATTAAGATTAATTTCATACACATCATATTTTATCTTCTTTTAAGATTGCAAGAAGTTAAGAAAAAAAATATGAAAAAAGAAAAGTTAGCATTTGCATTTATTTTATTATTTTTTATTAAGAGTACATCAAATCATAAAGCACATAATAAAAAAAAAATTTTAAAAATTAAAATGTTAAATTTAATATTTAAAGAATAATGTTAACAGAAAATCAGGAGGGAAGGAGTACAAGCCCTACAGAATACAGGAAGAAGATAGGGAGCCTTTTGTACCTTACAGCATCAAGGCATGATCTTATGCAAGCTGTGTGTGCTGCCAACAGGTTCCAAGCTAATCCTAAGGAATCTCATGTGTTGGCAATAAAAAGAATCTTAAGGTACCTCAAAGGAACACTAGAAATGGGTTTGTGGTATCCAGCCATGGATTCTGTTAAACTACAAGTATACACTAATGCAAACTGGGCAGGAAATATAAATGATGGAAAATCAACTAGTAGCTGTAGCTTCTACTTAGGTTCAAAGTGTGTTGCATGGTTAAGTAGAAAGTAGAATAGTATTGCTTTGAGCATAGCTAAGGCAGAGTATATGACTACTTGTACAGCATGTACACAGGTGATATGAATGTTAAGACAATTGGCAGACTTGGGTGTTGAAGTGAAGTTACCAGTGAGTGTATTTTGTGATAATCAAAGTACTATTGATCTCAGTAAGAATCCAGTTCAACATTCGAGAAACAAGCATATTGACATTCGGTATCACTACATCAAAGATCAAGTGGAACAGTGTACAATTTAGTTGGAGTATGTTGGCACTTAAGATCAAATTTCAAATATTCTAACTAAACCTCTGTCCACAGAGTTGTTTGAAAAGTACAGATTGAGTCTATTTGTGCAGATGCCTCCTCAAGTCTAAAGTTCAGGTGAATTTTCCATCTCTACTTTATGAGTTTTTCATATTTGTAATTAGTTGGCAAAGGGCGAGAGAAACAATAATGCAGGGGGAGCTATTAATAAAGGGGGAGTGCATATTTAGGGGGAGTTGAAATTGCAATTGCTGCATAATGACCTTTGTTATGAGTGTTGCCAACAATTACAAAGGGGGATATTGTTGTTCCCACAGCCTTATATAAGTAGTAATTGTTGTCAACTAGGTTTACATGTGTAAGTAAATTGAAGTCACATGAAAGGACAAAAACGTAAAATCACGCAAAATGGCAAGAAAGTAAATTCACCACGTAAGCCATATTAGGGTTTCATGGAGTAAAGTATATAATGGTCTTGGAAAACAAAGAACAAGGCGTCGATAATATTAAGTATTCAGCAAAACCTAGACAACCGACCAACCAAAGAAAACACCAAACCCTACACAGAAGAACACCACTTGCAAAAGAAAAGAGTAGTTGCAGTGAACAGTTTTGTCGGAAATTGAACAGTGTATCCAACAAATCAAAACCTAGAGAGAGAAACTATCAAACACTTGGAAGAGAGAGAAAAAATGGTAGTTATCGACGAGAATGAGATAGACGGTCGACAGTCGGGCTGAACGAAGAACATAAGTGGACAGTTGAAACAATTGAGTAGCTTTCGACGAGAAGGAGAGAGACGGTCGACGACCAGGCTAAACGAAGAACATAAGTGGACAGTTGAAACAATTGAGTAGCTTTCGACGGGAAGTAAAAGAAAACGCAGCCATCGACAGTCGAAAAATCGAGCAAAAATGGCAAATATGTTGAGAGAGAAGGAGGCAACCGAAGAGGGGCTCAACGTTGAACGTAAATAGAACAAAAGGTGGCTGAGGAAGGTGACGAGAGAGTGAAAAACCAGACCATCGAAGTGAGAAACCCCACAAGGAGAAGGGAAACTCGAAGGCCAAATTGGAGCAAACCGATGGAAGGAGAGAAACTCGTGAAGAACAGCACACCATCGGCACACCAATGATCTGTGAGGAGACAACATGGCGGAGAGAGAAACAGACGATTTGAAAAATAGAGAAACGGGTCGACGGGAGAGAAAACCAATTACGGCTAGACGGGGCTGGACAGCAGGACAAAGAAAAGTAGACCACCGGTAGAAAAGGAAGGAAATCTAACCAAGTGGGTGAACGAAAAAGAGAAATCCAGCGATAAGAGTGAGAAATCCGACTGGACAGCAAAAGAGAGAGAAACGGACAAGCGAGCCATGAGATAATGAGATCGTGAGACAAGGAGACGGGTGAGACCTTAAGATGGTGAAAGTAGGAATTGTGTGATACAACGTAGAGAAGAAATTCAGCGAAGCATTGAACTCAATGTATTTTCAAATTTCTTCAAGAAAGGTTAAAGTGCGTTGCGGTGAATTTCTAAGCAGCCTTTCAATTTAACAGAGGTAAGACAAGTTAGAAGAAGGGTAGACACAGTAAGTGACACTCTTTGTATTGTACTTACTTAGTAATTATAATAGTGAAAGGAGTAAAGAATTAAAAACATTCATTATAACTTGTATTTACAAGTATAGTAGATAATTTCGGTAAGGGAGAGTCCTTACTACCTTGCATGTACGCCACGTTGACGGAACCACGTAAATTTCGTGTGTCCTTAATTTACTTTACGTTTTGTATTTTGAATTGAGTTGTGAACGCAAATAAAGTATCAGTCAACCCATAAACTAACGAAGACTTAAATAAGAACATTCGAATCTGAAATGTGTCTGAAAGGTAACTTTGGGGACTATTGTAATTAATGGGTAGCAATAGATCTACCTTAGTTGAATCTGAAAAAGAACTCACTTTAAAAAGAAGTTGAAGTTATTCAATTTCTTGCAAATTACAAATTGTGATGATACTGATTTACCCCCATTCAATATCACAAATTAGTAATTTTTAGGGAGAAGTCGAGAACTTCAATCTTATTATCATAAGGGATATAATTATAATCGGAATATGATGCTAGACATCAATGAATATCAATCATCATAATATAATTGTCATGTACGTAAATCATCCCCATTGTAAAATGGTGTTCGTGTAAACATTTTGTCTATGTGAATCGTAAAATGGTGTTTATCCATCAAAATTGTGTTTCTCCTCGTCAAAATAGGAGAAAGAAAAAATATTCACGCAACATCCGTTTGACCATAAAGTTCCTACATATTTTTACAATTAGCTTGATTTCCATTATTGTAATGGAATTGCACAAAATTGACCTTTTCAAAGTCATACTTAATAGAATTGACGATGACAATTCCTTTTTGCTTAATAGGATTTCCATGAATTTTACCTTATACTGCCCTCAAAAAAAAAAAAAAGAGGGCTTACAAGAACCTTTCAAAAATGTTCGAGAAAACAAAAAGCTTCTTTACTCTGAAGAGGATGTCTACAGCTCACACTGGAATTTAAGGTTGACCTCCATAGGCTAGCACCAATAATCCACATTTTGAACTGATTGATAATGCGTTCATCAAATAAGTCAAAGCTGTCCATGCCTAACTCCGGTCATCGTGCCAGAAAGATTCGCGAAGCATGTTCAAAAGTTCAGCTGCTCCACCAATTGGTCAGAGTTTCTAGACGTTGACATCTGAAATTTTGGCACGTTGGAAAAGTCAATTGTGCATTTATTTCTAAAATGAGACGAATAGTGGTGCAAAGGTGCGTCTATTAATTGTAAGTTTAAACTACCCCCCAAAAATGGACAAAAGAAACATAGAAATGGCGTTGTACTCAACAAAACAGCTGTTCAACTTATGGGCCTTATGTTTGATGTTCGGAATTGCCCATGGGAGAGTGATTCCCACCTTTAAAGTTAAAGCAGTTAGTCTTGGAGGTTGGCTCGTCGCAGAAGGATGGATTAAGCCATCTCTTTTCGACGGAATCCCCAACAAAGATTTCTTGGTTTGTAAATGATTGTAATGTGTATTTTGATAACTTCATTGTCTTTTAGTTTACTTCTACGATTATGTTATTGTTGTTTCAAATTCTCCAGGATGGAACTGCTCTTCAGTTTAAATCAGTCACAGTTGACAGGTACCTTTCCGCGGAGTCAGGTGGAGGAACAATTATAGTTGCTAATCGTACATCCGCCTCGGGCTGGGAAACATTTAGAGTAAGTTCAAGTTTTCTCGTTTAGGTTCTTAGTGTTTTAAGCTTCCCGTTTTCAACAGATGTTCATTTGGTGCAAGTGATGTGCTCTGTTTGTTCATGAAGTTATGGAGAATCAACCAGACCAGTTTCAATTTCAGAGTCTTTGACAACCAATTCGTATTGGACACAAGTGGAAATGGGACTGACATAGTAGCTGTTTCTACTACCCCTGGCACGTCGGAGACACTCGAGATTGTGAGAAATTCTAAAGATTCCAGCCGTGTTAGAATCAAAGCATCTAATGGTTTCTTCTTGCAGGTAGGCTTTTCTATCCGTCGTCTAATAATCTTTAACTCCATGTATTTATTCCACCGTCTTTAGCAACAATATAGTTTACGTGGCATTATACTATAGTATAGCGCAGGCTCGGAGGCATGCAGGCTGCCTAGCAATGGCCACCAGTGCAGTATGCAAAGTAAAAGACAAGCAATTTTCATCTTTATCAAGATATGATTCCTTATAGTGTAGAAGCCTCATGCACTAGGAACCTCTCTCCTTTTTTTTTTTTGTTTTTTCAAACAGAATATGATTCCTCGCCAGATATTCGTTTTAGAAGTAAAAACCTTCATTTGTGTAAATTTCGTTGCTGCTTCCTTGGGGCATTTTACCATTGCGATCTGGCTGAGTTTTTAATTGGTGGTGTACTTACGCACCCCAGAGTCGGTAAGCTAAAAGCGGTTAGTTAGGATTGGGTCCATGAGTATGCATATTTAGCATTTAGGCGTAAATCTGTTTTCCAATTTCAGGTGAAAAAAGAGCTAGTTACGGCTGATTATGGAGGTGATAGTAAATGGGGAGACGACGATCCATCAGTATTCGTAATGACCATTTCTGGACGGCTGCAGGGAGAGTTCCAAGTCACTAATGGTTATGGACCAGACTTAGCCCCAAAAGTTATGAAGGTAAGAACGGCATTTTAAATTGCATATACTTTCAGGCTTCAAAGGCCGTAGTATGCTTAACCATAAAATTGAGGCTGCAGTAAAATTCATGATCAGGATAAGTTCACTTAGTTTGTTATACTAAAAATTCAAAAAGAGTAATTTAATAGAAAATATTAAAATTTTTCGTAATAAACTAAATGTAAAAATTTAAACTTTGAAATACTATCCTTTTTTTTTCATTCAAATTGTTAGAATTTTTGTAAGGGACAATGGGATAATATTAAAGACTTTTACATGAAATTTTAAGTTCTCAACTCCTATATCAGCTCCTAATGCAATATTTGCATTACCAACTACCAAACATGAAGAAAACCCTGTGTAATGAAGTTGCCTGAATGTATTCACCTCAGGAGCACTGGAGCACATTCATAGTCGAAGATGACTTCAAATTCATATCTCAAAACGGATTAAATGCAGTCAGAATACCCGTTGGCTGGTGGATAGCCAGCGATCCACACCCTCCCCAACCTTATGTTGGCGGGTCCTTGAACACATTAGACAATGCCTTCTCATGGGCAGAGTATGTACACCTTCGTCATTTACCACCGCAGACTAACTTTTACTTTCCTCTTTATGACAACACAATTTGTATCATTAATTCCCTCCGATTTTACGGTGGTGTGCTTGCAGGAAGTACAGGGTGAATATTATAATTGACTTACATGCAGCCCCTGGCTCACAAAATGGCTGGGAGCATAGCTCTTCAAGAGATGGCTCTCAAAATTGGGGGCTATCTGATGCAAATATACAGCAAACAGTTGATGTGATAGACTTCTTAACTGCCAGGTACTTGGAATCACGGGTCCACATCCTACTACTATTATTTGGGACTCCATCAACGGTGATTAATGGTGCTAATTATTTTGTCACAAAATGATATCACATGTAGGTATGCAAAGAGCCCAAGCCTGTATGCAGTTGAGCTCTTAAACGAGCCTAGGGCACCAAGAGTGACACTAGAAATGCTAAACAAGTATTACAAGGCCGGTTACGATGCTGTACGCAAGCACTCCTCAACAGCTTTTGTGGTGATGTCCAACAGGGTAGACGTATCCGAACCCAGAGAGTTGTTCCCTCTTGCCAGTGGCTTAAGTGGATCTGTGATTGATGTCCATTACTACAATCTCTTCTCGGATGTGTTCAACAACATGACTGTCCAACAGAACATCGATTTCATCCACAAGAATCGGTCAGCAAGTTTGAATTATGTCAGCACATCAAATGGCCCTCTCACTTTCGTTGGTAGGCACTTTTTTTATTACCTTATGATTGCTTGGCTAGACAAGGATTAAGATTTCGGTTATATTGGGCCTTTTTTTTTTTTTCTAAATATGGGTTAATGACACTTTCTTGCTTTTGTAGGAGAATGGGTGGCAGAGTGGCAAGTTTCAGGTGCAAGCAAGGAGGATTATCAAAGATTTGCTAAAGCCCAATTAGACGTATATGGGCGTGCAAGTTTTGGGTGGGCTTATTGGGGTCTTAAGAACGTGAACGATCATTGGAACGCAGAGTGGATGATCAAGAATGGTTACATCAAGTTCTAAGAGTTTAATAGAATAATATTAAAGATCAATTGCTTAGAACTGTTGATCTAAGAGAGAAAATATTCCTTTATCTCTGTCTCTAGATATGAATTATATGACTCTTCTTTTACGACATAACAAGAAAGAATAATATTAATGCAGCCCTTTGGTTATAGGCTAAAAAAAATTGGTTCCAGGACCTTGGCCATGAGGATCCATTTCGTAACAGCTTTAATCCTGCCACATAACTGATAATATACATGCCTCATGCTTCTTCCTTTTTCCCTACAAATCCATGGAACCACAAAAAAAAAAAAAAAAAAAAAAAGTGAAGCTCCAATTTGATTAATAGCTAAAAAATCAGAACTAACATTCACTTATCCGAGAAAATATGTAAACAAAGAGGCACAAAATAAGAAGGGTTGCTTGTAAAGTTAACCATTCGAACAAAATACAAGTAAGAGAAAAGGAGTTGAATTTCTTATGATTTATAATTGAGTGTCGATGCATCGAACATATTCCCCAACACAACATCCACAGTAGTCCCTCGTGCTATTTTTAACGTTTTTCCTGCTTCAATAGCGCTTGTGAGTTGTTTCCGAGTGTGCACTCCTCATAGCCTAGAGAATTTTGTGGGATGCATTTTCTGCGAAAAATTAGCAGATTGTTCTTATGATGAGATGGAGGGATCATTTTTGCACGTGTAGTATTGCAACTGATAAAAGATCAAATGCCCAATGCCAATTGAATTACGCAAAGATAATTACTCAACAGTTTGATCTGAGAACAGGGCGCCGACTTGTAAATAAAAGAGTTTTGAAGTCCTCATCGTTTTAAGGGCATTGTTCTGAACGAAGTCTTTGATTAAGATCTGAGGGTACTAAAGTTAAGATGTTTGGTTAATTTGGTGGATGTCGATTAATAATGAAAGAAATGATGGAGTAGTTGAAACTAAATCTCGGAAGTTAATAGAAATTTGTGGTTTCGTGTGCGGGTGTGTTTTTATTTTTATTTTATTTGTTTTTAATATCGGTCGTTGGCTCTTAGTTGTGTAAGAAAAAATTCGAATTTTATCTGAGGAATTCCACTTCAAATATATTGAAACCATTGCCTCGCATGTGCGGATATTATAGATTTAAAACCATGATCCTGGCAGAGAGAGTGCCGTTATGTTGTGTTGCAATACAAAGACCCCATAAGTATGTTTTAGAACAAGAAATATAAAATAGAATAGAATCCATACGGCGACTAAGAAAACCATGTGATTTATATTTACATTTGAAATCTATATACATTTTTTTTTTCGAATGCAATATCTTCTTGAATTTTCTGTTCGTCATAAAAGTAGAGGAAATGTTTCCGAAAGGCCAAAATTGCGCGTTATAAAGAAAATCTCTCGTCTTTTCATTTTCTAGTTTGTGAAAATCCCGTCTTTTAAAGTATGGGAGGATTACCTTCATCAACTTTAATGAATTAAATAAATATTCAAAAAGATATAGAGGATAATTGACCAAAAACACGGAGAGAGAGGGGGGGGGGCAGTCGTAGTCATATACGGCCACAAGAACATCTCAAAATTGACAAGTCGTCCCAGCCATGTAAAATAAAATAATAATAAACTTCAATCTTGCCTTTAAATTTTTATCCCTGAAAAGGAAAATGCCTTTACGGCATTACCAACTCTGTTCTTTTCCCGGTTCTCTCTCTTTAAACCGATGTTTAGACTTTAGAGAGAGAGAGAGAGAGAGAGAGAGAGCAACTTTCTTTGAATTCAACTTCTATCCATTCCATTTATGTTTATGTTTATTATCGACATATGTATCAGATCCCGTTTCACAATCTCTATTAATAAGGACGCCCTCCCCCCCCCCCCCAACACCTTTACTCCCCTGACCCTATTTCTATGATTTTTAGACAGTTTGAGGAGTGAGTGAGCCATTTTTCTCCCCTCAAGAATCATTCTTTCTCTGCTTTGTTGGCCCCCAGTTAGCTGAATCAGTCAGGTTTGTGACATTTTTCTCTGATTAATTTTATTTCGAGTCTCCTTTTTAAAAAAAAAAAAAAAATTCGGCTTGTAGATCTCTATTTTGGGTTCGTGGATATTGCTTGTTAAGGAGGTTGATTTTGATCTGATGGTTGTTGAAATTGACTCTAATGATGTTGTGGGTCTGTTCGGTTTTGAATTGATCTGAACCCATTCTCGATCTGAAACTGCACTGCAGTCAGTGGAAGAGGGATGTCGTCGTTTTTTTTTTTTTAGTGACTTGGCCAGTGATTAGTGGATACATGGATTGTTGTTAAGATAGTATGATAGAGGCGCGCGCAGGGGATTCAATGCGGACAATAATTGCTTGGCTTTTATCATATTATTCCATATTTTGTGAGCATATAAATCTACCCAGTGGTAAGATCTTTGGTTTCACGCTTTCCATATATTCAGAGCATGTGGTCCAAGAGTTGAGTTGAATTTCTTTTAATTTGAAATTCATTAGGGAAAAAAAATCAAAGTTGATGATAATCTACAACATTAATCCTGTTACATGGATTGGACGCACTCTAGATTTATTAGATTAAAAAATTAATGATATTACTGAATTTTCAATTTGACACGAAGAAGTACACATATTCAGACATAATCATTTCTTTGTTATTTCCCATGTTCATAATTTTCTATCAAGGAAATTTTTCTTTCTATCCAAAGTAAAAGAAAATTTCAATCTTGATCCATTCGTCTCTTCAGCAGCAACAGTTTTTTAAAAACCACCAAAAAAAAAAAAGAGGCTTATGGAAATTGTGGGCTAGTTGCTCTGGACTTATCCTTTCACGAATATTCAATTAAATCAAATTTCCAAAGGCAAGTGCAAGTCAAACTGGGAAAGATTAAACAACATTAGGTCAATTAGCGTTACCTTGTGCTATGAATTAAATTTTATTATCTGAAAGTTTAAATTCCAATAGAATGGATATGGTCAGAGTTTCGTGTTAATAAGGCTTGGTACCAGTTGAGTCTGCAGAACATTCTCTCGTCGAAAATTACATTAATATATTTAAAATAAATAAATAAATCGGAAGGCATCTCTCTCAAGGTCCTCCTCTTTTTAATATTGCCCATTTTTGCTACTTAAATATTCTTTTCTATGTTTTATTGGAACATATAAAAATTAGTCTTAAAGATTTGTAACTTTTTTATAAATAAATTTAAGTGTTATATATATTTTTAACTTAGTTTATATTAATTTTTTACACTAAAAATAGTTAAAAATTATTCATTAATTAAACAAAAATTATTAATGACTTGATTATTTTTGTCCAAAAAAAACTAATTTGAAATAATTTCAAAATATATAAAACTCAAATAAAAATATAAAAAATTAAAATTATAAAAAATTAAGATTAATTTGATACATTATATATATAATTTTCTATTTAAATTGTAAGAAGTAAAGAAAAAAAAATATGAAAATAAAGTTAGCATTTGCATTTATTTTATTATTTTTTATTAAGAGTCACATCAAATCATAAAGCACATAATAAAAATAATTTTTAAAAAAATTAAAATTTTAAATTTAATATGTAAAGAATAATGTTAACATCATGAAAAAAAAATCAATTTATGAGACAAATAACTTTTTTATTATCTTATCAAGTAATTTCAGTGATGAAAAATTATTTAATTTAACAGAAATGATATTTTTTTATATAAATTAATTATTTATTTATTTATTTTCTAATTTTTAGCATTATTCATGTTTAGGTTGGGCTCCTCGGTGGAAGGTCTTTCGCGTCATTGGCGCCACTTCCAGATTTTACGCAATGGATGCAGGACAGAGCTACGTCCAGAATGTCTTGCTTCATCTGGGCGTCATCGTGGCGTCGTGGCGCGGCTCAATCAATTCCATACGTCGACTTTGGAAGGAGATGAGACATTAACGTTGCTTGGGGTCAACTGAGTAGTAGTATTGCCGTGTCTCACCGGAATGTCGGAAAAAACGAAATGGCGGTCAATGTTGCATGCTCAAGCTTTTGAATATACATATATATTATTCAGATTTGAGACCAAAAGGAATGAGCATACGTTCGGAATAAATGTGAGTGACTGAAAGGCAATGGATTTATTAGATTATTTTTTGACAGAGAAAAAAAAAAGGAAGTTTGGGGGGAGGGGGAGGCAGAACCACTAATTAACAAAAAGAAATTATGGTTTTGGTTCATTTAGTTGCATTTGTAGAGGAGTCATCGTATGGTAGACTTTAGCTTTGAGTTAAAATTTTGGAATTCTGGTAAGCTCGTTTGAGAATCTTACTATGGTAAGAGATATGATTATAATTGGAATATGATGCTAGAAATCAATGAATATTATCATACTATAATTGTCATGTACGTAAATCATCCCCATTGTAAAATGGTGTTTGTGTAAACATTTTGTCTCTGTGAATCGTAAAATGGTGTTTATCCATCAAAATTGAGTTTCTCCTCGTCAAAATAGGAGAAAGAAAAAATATTCACCCAACATCCGTCTGACCATGAAGCTCCTAAATATTTTTACAATTAGCTTGATTTTCATTACTGTAACGGAATTGCACAAAATTGATCTTTTCAAAATCATGCTTAATAGAATTGACGATGACAATTCCTTTTTGCTTAATAAAATTTTCATGAATTTTACCTTATACAGCCCTCAAAACAAAAGAGAGCTTACAAGTACCTTTCAAAAATGTTTGAGAAAAAAAAAAAAAAAAAAGCTTCTTTACTCTGAAGAGGATGTCTACAGCTCACAGTGGAGTTTAAGGTCGACCTTCATAGGCCAGCACCAATAATCCACATTTGAACTGATTGATAATGCGTTCATCAAATAAGTCAAAGCTGTCCATGCCTAACTCCGGTCATCGTGCCAGAAAGATTCGCGAAGTATGTTCAAAAGTTCAGCTGCTCCACCAATTTGGTCAGAGTTTCTAGACGTTGACATCTGAAATTTTGGCACGTTAGAAAAGTCAATTGTGCATTTATTTCTAAAATGAGACGAATAGTGGTGCAAAGGTGCGTCTATTAATTGTAAGTTTAAACTACCCCCAAAAAATGGACAAAAGAAACATAGAAATGGCGTTGTACCCAACAAAACAGCTGTTCAACATATGGGCCTTATGTTTGATGTTCGGAATTGCCCATGGGAGAGTGACTCCCACCTTTAAAGTTAAAGCAGTTAGTCTTGGAGGTTGGCTCGTCGCAGAAGGATGGATTAAGCCATCTCTTTTTGACGGAATCCCCAACAAAGATTTCTTGGTTTGTAAATGATTGTAATGTGTATTTTGATAACTTCATTGTCTTTTAGTTTACTTCTACGATTATGTTATTGTTGTTTCAAATTCTCCAGGATGGAACTGCTCTTCAGTTTAAATCAGTCACAGTTGACAGGTACCTTTCCGCGGAGTCAGGTGGAGGAACAATTATAGTTGCTAATCGTACATCCGCCTCGGGCTGGGAAACATTTAGAGTAAGTTCAAGTTTTCTCGTTTAGGTTCTTAGTGTTTTAAGCTGCCCGTTTTCAACAGATGTTCATTAGGTGCAAGTGATGTGCTCTGTTTGTTCATGAAGTTGTGGAGAATCAACCAGACCAGTTTCAATTTCAGAGTCTTTGACAAACAATTCGTGGGATTGGACACAAGTGGAAATGGGACTGACATAGTAGCTGTTTCTACTACCCCTGGCACGTCGGACATTCGAGATTGTGAGAAATTCTAAAAATTCCAGCCTTGTTAGAATCAAAGCATCTAATGGTTTCTTCTTGCAGGTAGGCTTTTGTATCCGTCGTCTAATAATCTTTAACTCCATGTATTTATTCCACCCTCTTTAGCAACAATACAGTGCGTGGCATTCGGGCTCGGAGGCACGCAGGCTGCCTAGCAATGGCCATTCCAGTGCAGCATGCAAAGTAAAAGACAAGCAATTTTCATCTTTATCAAGATATGATTCCTTATAGTGTAGAAGCCTCATGCACTAGGAACCTCTCTCCTTTTTTTTTTTTTTTTCAAACAGAATATGATTCCTCGCCAGATATTCGTTTTAGAAGTAAAAACCTTCATTTGTGTAAATTTCGTTGCTGCTTCCTTGTGGGATGTTACCATTACGATCTGGGAGTTTTTAATTGGTGGTGTACTTATGTACCCCAGAGTCGTTAAGCTAAAAGCGGTTAGTTAGGATTGGGTCCATGAGTATGCATATTTAGCATTTAGGCGTAAATCTGTTTTCCAATTTCAGGTGAAAAAAGAGCTAGTTACGGCTGATTATGGAGGTGATAGTAAATGGGGGGACGACGATCCATCAGTATTCGTAATGACCATTTCCGGACGGCTGCAGGGAGAGTTCCAAGTCACTAATGGTTATGGTCCAGACTTGGCCCCAAAAGTTATGAAGGTAAGAACGGCATTTTAAATTGCATATACTTTCAGGCTTCAAAGGCCGTAGTATGCTTAACCATAAAACTGAGGCTGCAGTAAAATTTATGATCAGGATGACTTTGACTTGTTTGTTCTACTAAAAATTCAAAAAAAGTGATTTAATGAAAAATGTTGAAATTTTCTGTATGAATCCCCTTTTCTTTAACTACGTGGCTTTTGTGGTTTAAAAATATATAATAAGTTAAATGTAAAAGTTTAAACTTTGAAATACTATCATATTTGTTTTCTTTTATTTTCATTCAATTTGTTAGAATTTATGTGAGGGACAATGGGATAATCTTAAAGGCTTTTACATGGAATTTTAAGTTCTCAACTCCTATATCAGTTCCTAATACAATATTTGCATTACCAACTACCAAACATGAAGAAAACCCTGTGTAATGAAGTTGCCTGAATGTATTCACCTCAGGAGCACTGGAGCACATTCATAGTCGAAGATGACTTCAAATTCATATCTCAAAACGGATTAAATGCAGTCAGAATACCCGTTGGCTGGTGGATAGCCAGCGATCCACACCCTCCCCAACCTTATGTTGGCGGGTCCTTGAACACATTAGATAATGCCTTCTCATGGGCAGAGTATGTACACCTTCGTCATTTACCACCGCAGACTAACTTTTACTTTCCTCTTTATGACAACACAATTAGTACCATTAATTCCCTCCGATTTTACGGCGGTGTGCTTGCAGGAAGTACAGGGTGAATATTATAATTGATTTACATGCAGCCCTTGGCTCACAAAATGGCGGGGAGCATAGCTCTTCAAGAGATGGCTCTCAAAATTGGGGGCTATCTGATGCAAATATACAGCAAACAGTTGATGTGATAGACTTCTTAACTGCCAGATACTTGGAATCATGGGTGCACATCCTACTACTATTATTTGGGACTCCATCAACGGTGATTAATGGTGCTAATTATTTTGTCAAAAAATGATATCACATGTAGGTATGCAAAAAGCCCAAGCCTATATGCAGTTGAGCTCTTAAACGAGCCTAGGGCACCAGGAGTGACTCTAGAGATGCTAAACAAGTATTACAAGGCCGGTTACGATGCTGTCCGCAAGCACTCCTCAACAGCTTTTGTGGTGATGTCCAACAGGTTAAACATATCCGAACCCAGAGAGTTGTTCCCTCTTGCCAGTGGCTTAAGTGGATCTGTGATTGATGTCCATTACTACAATCTCTACTCGGATGTGTTCAAAAACATGACTGTCCAACAGAACATCGATTTCATCCTCAAGAATCGGTCTGCAAATTTGAATTATATCACCACATCAAATGGCCCTCTCACTTTCGTTGGTAGGCACTTTTTTTATTACCTTATGATTGCTGGGCTAGACGAGGATTAAGATTTCGGTTGATATATTGAGCCTTTTTTTTTTTTAATATGGGTTAATGACACGTTCTTGCTTTTGTAGGAGAATGGGTGGCAGAGTGGCAAGTTTCAGGTGCAAGCAAGGAGGATTATCAAAGATTTGCTAAAGCCCAATTAGACGTTTATGGGCGTGCAAGTTTTGGGTGGGCTTATTGGGGTCTTAAGAACGTGAACGATCATTGGAAGGCAGAGTGGATGATCAAGAATGGTTACATCAAGTTCTAAGAGTTTAATAGAATAATAATATTGCGATAGAATAATATTAAAGATCAATTGCTTAGAACAGTTGATCTATTGGACTTTTAGTAAGAGAGAAAATATTCCTTTATGACGACATAACAAGAAAGAATAATATTAATGCAGCCCTTTGGTTATAGGCTAAAAAAAATTATTTCCAGGACCTTGGCCACGAGGATCCATTTCGTTACAGCTTTAATTCTACCACATAACTGATAATATACATGCCTCATGCTTCTTCCTTTTTCCCTACAAATCCATGGAACCACAAAAAAAAAAAAAAAAAAGTGAAGATCCATTTTAATTAATAGCTAGAAAAATCAGAACTGACATTCACTTATCCGAGAAAATATGTAAACAAAGAGGCACAAAATAAGAAGGGTTGCTTGTAAAGTTAACCATTCGAACAAAATACAAGTAAGAGAAAAGGAGTTGAATTTCTTATGATTTATAATTGAGTGTCGATGCATCGAACATATTCCCCAACACCACATCCACATCCACATCCACATCCACAGTAGTCCCTATAAACCATGCCATGTGAATACTCACATTTTAGGTGAATCATGTCTTCTCAATGTTTTTTACTTACTGTTTATTTTACCGCCATCAAACTAACAGTAAATCTGACCTGAATAGTGTGAGTGAAGATATAATATTATACTTGTATTGATAGGTACTTGCTAATTACTATTGTGATTTGACGAAGATATTTGGCTTGTGATGGTGGGTGTCACTTTCTTGCTCAGCAATTCGGGATATATATATATATTCACTGGTCACTTTCATGTGCACGCAATATTTAAGCAATCACCTTGCTTAAGATTTTTCTTCGCAAATTGTTAAGAATAAAACAACAATTGGTGGATTTACATGGATACATCAACTTCGAGTGAGCTGTTCGCATGTGTGGACACCCAAACCCACGATAGATATCACTCATTTTATGAGGGTCCTACTCCAAAGTTTCTTCCAAACCCCATATAATTGCCAAAGCACAATCATTTTCAATTATTTGTGTAACGTGCGATATATATATATATATTTTACTATATTGAACGTCTATCCATCCTTATAAAGAGAAGTGAATGGTGGTACTAACCATCTGGTTATTTTTGTTTAAAACTGATTGATGAGCTTGTGTGTTTATAAACATGGTTATGATTTTTTTCTTGGCCCAGCAATAAAAATAAATTTCATCAACAAAAGAGAAAGCTACAGTTGAAAGGAACACCAAATATTCACACACCCCTTGCGAGTTCGAAGACGAATTACAAAATTAGGGCGCTAGCATCTGGCCAGCATGTAGCCATTTACTCACCTTGTGGTTTGTGGTGCGATCAATAAAAGCAGTTGACCTCTATGGAAGATATATTCCTTTTCAAAATGCTCAAAAAAAACATACCACCACAGAAATGTAAGCATGCTGCAATTTACGTAATTGTTGATTATATTTTGTGGGTATGTGTCTATACTCTCTCTCTCTCTCTCTCTCTCGCTCTCCATATATATATATATATATAATAATCACTTTCACATGCTCGTCATCACTAGAAAATCTAATGTCTATGCCATAAGAAAATAATCAAAGTGGTGCACTTTGCAATATTACTATATTACATTGCACCTACTCAAGGCCAAGGCAAACTCGTCTTTTTCTTTTTTTTTTTTTTGGGTCTTTGCTCTTTTCCTCCTGCCGTCATTCCCCACAGTGCAGTTTATCTTTCCTAGGTCACAAGAAGTGCAAGTGTATATACACTTTTAAACAAAGAATTGATGTTGGAACTTTAGTTGCAGTGCTGCACGGTCCAATTAAATGACTCAAAGGTGAGGTTAGTCAGTGACCTGGTCAATTAATTAAGACGCATTAAGGGTAAAAATGGGACACTCAGAAAGAGATAACCCCTCGGAGAGGGGATGGGTAAGCAACTTTATTTGCTCGCAGCTTGTAGGCGCAAAATTAAAGTAATTAGCTGTCATCATTTTAATCAAGACACTTGAAAAAACAGGTCTTCTTTGGCGACAAACTTCTGTGGACCAAGTCCATGGTAAGCATATCGTGACATTAAAAGTGGATCCCTCTTACAAAATTTTTTTAATTGAATTTCATGAAAATTTAAATTTAAGATATTTAGTCTTTAAAATAATTTTAATACTATTAAAATATAACTTATGAGTATCCCACTTATTAAAATTAAGGTGAAACTTGAAATCTATCCCGTGTTTGGCGAAATTTATCATAAATTCGGTAATTAAAGAAAAATGTCTGTGCCTTTGTTAAAATGTCCAATGGAACAATCACACGTGTTTCACCTAAAATGCTTAAATGTCTAAAAAAATGTGTCAATTATGGGGAGAGACCTGATTATTGGGCACCTATTATTTTTTTAATAAAAATTTATTAGACGTAAACTATATAACAGAAACATCTCTTTTAATTTTCATAATTTCATACTTTTTTCTAAATTAAAACTCTAATATTTTAAAAATAAAAATTTAAGTTTCTAATTATTAATGTGTCACCTAAAAAATATGTAGCAACGCATAATTTACTTGATCACGAAAATCAATTACCTTTGGGTGTTTTATTTTTTGGGTTAGTGCATTTTAGTGTTGAATTTACTGCTCTGTTGCTCAGAAAAAAAAAAAAGTATGATAATCGACTATTTATTTGACACTTTAATCGGCGCAATGAAACCAAAACTCAACCCGCCAAAGCTTCGCGTCAAAATTGAAGTAAAAACTGAAAAAAAATCCGTCAGGCTAAGTGGCCGCTTGGCAAGCCAACACTCACGTTGATCTCTAGTTCCGAGAAAACTGCGAACTTTGGCTTCTCTTGTTTAAGTTCTTCAGATTTTGGAGCAATGTTCTCTTTCCTAAGCTTTGTCTCTGAATGACGTTATATTATATACCCTTCCAAAACAAGACAGCTAAAGCCCACTCTGAGAGATCGGTGCCTATCATTTAATATTATCGCCCTGTCGTTTAAGAAATTTTTATTTCGTTTACTAGTTGATGTTGCAAGGGAATAAGCAGACATTTGCACGTGTATTGGGATTATGACTTATGGTGCTCGTGTGACTAGAGCTGAACTGAAGTTTAGTTGCGTATACGGTAAACACAAGTGGGCGATTTCTAATAATAAAAATTACAATTATTCCAGTTTTCATCTTTAAATCTTTTAAATAAATTTCATGTTTTTTGTTGGGATAACATCGAGAAAATTTTTGCAGGACAATTGCCCTATTCGACCTCATGCAGCTATCCTGAAATGGCCAGACCATGCATGCAAAGGCACAGCCCCTGCCTGCACTGAAAAATAATTGGTGTGCGAGTGAGTGTGCAGAGCGTGCAAACTCTGGAGGGTGACTTAAAATAACTGAAATTCCATTGAGTGGTCTTACATCATCCAGTTGGATTACAAAATATATTTAATGTTTTGCATCAGTGGCTTCGATAGCATCCATGCATAGGGATGACAATGAGACTTGCCTCGTCTGATTTTGGCAACAACGCAGCCAACCAAAAAAAAAAAAAAGTTAATCACAGGCTAGGGTAAGGATCGAAGGGGGGAGTCCCTATCTATTGATACTACTTTCGTCTCTGTTTCGAAAAGATGATGCGAAAAAAAAAAAAAAAGAAGAAAAAAAGTTAAAATTTTTTATTTTACGAAAGTACATATAGTATATATACATAAATTTTTTTAACATAGACCTAAAAATTTAATTTATAAACTGAATATATATTCACATCATTTAATCTTAAAATATATCAATTAAAATTAATGCCTAATATTCAATAATACAAATTCGCATTCAATTCTCACGTCTAATTTCATTTTCTATTTAATTTTTTTACGGCATATATATATATGTGGATAAAAAGTAGAAATTAAAAAAATGACCTGTTAAAAAACAAAAAGTAGAAAACAACACAAACAGTGGGGCCAAATGACGTGGATTTCCCGTAATAAAGAAACAACGGAAATAATGAAGGGCCCAGATTCACTCCTCAGTTGCTGTTTATGTCCTGCCCCAACCCCCCTCTCTCCGTCACTCCTCTTCTTCTCTCTCTCAGTCTCCAAAGATTTCCTCCCTCGTAGGAAAGAAAAAAGAGGAGGAAAAAAAAAAACAAAGAAGACAGAGATTCGGTTGTGGAAGAAGTGACTTACCTAACAAGAATCAAGAAGAAAAAGAACAACAAGAGCGATAACAAGATGATGTTGGGAAAGAGGCCACGGCCACCTCTGGCGAGAACGACAAGTATGTCGGAGATAACGTTTGATCTAAACCCTGAAAATGAAGAAGCTCTGCCGTCGGCTGAAAATCCTTACTTAATTAGCCAAAACGATGTGAGATTTAGTGGCAACCACCCAGATCAATGGCTCTCGGCTGCCGCCACGGCCATGGTGTCGCCGAGATATCACCGAAGAGCTTCCGCTGACTTCTCGGAGACTGCTCACTTCTTGAGGTCCTGCTTCCTCTGCAACCGCCGGTTGGTCCCTGGCCGTGACATCTATATGTACAGGTACTTTTGGTTTGTTTCTTTACATCTATATGACTTGACCGTGGCGTCTAGTCTAATCTGACGGAGGCCCTGTGCTTATTTTCTTGTAGAGGAGATAGTGCTTTTTGCAGCCTGGAATGCAGGCAACAACAGATGAACCAGGACGAGAGAAAAGAGAAGTGCTCGATGGCATCCAAGAAAGAAGCCACATCCTCCGCCACCGTCCCAGAAGTTCCCACAAAGGGGGAGACCGTTGTCGCCTTGTAGTATGGCTGTAGCCTGTACCCCCAAGAGGCTCAGCCATGCAGCCCAAAAAGGCTCAGCCATGCCTTAACATATTTACCCATAGCCTCTATAATATTTCATATTTCGAGTCTGGAATCGTAAACTCATATGGGTTTGGATCTGGGCTCATATTTTATATCGAAATGGGGAAGTTCTAAAGCTTTTATCGATCACTTATTTTATGTGTTTCCACTACCTACAGCCATCAATATTGTAGCCCTCTCCCTCTCGTCCTCTCTCTTGCTATGGTAATGGAAGAAAATTGCAGATTTATCAGTATTTTGATTTCTCCATCTATTTCTGCAAACCGTTGATAATCATTTCTGGGCCTATTTCTGTGTGAACGGTGATTGATGCTTGGTGAGGAAATTTTTTTTTTAAAAAATATTTTTTATGTATATTCTTATGTCTTTTAAAGCAGCGAGTGTGATCTTCGGTATTGATTTTAGTGAGGAAGATTCCCGTCGCTTTCACGGTTACCACCATGTTGCTAACTTGCCGTTTGGCGCATACCGATGGAAAGGCTTCCACTGCTTCCCTAATAAAACGTTACCGTTAATGGACGAGGAACTTTTTCTTATAATTGAACGTTGAAAAGAGTAGTTAAAAAGGGATATTTTATGCCAGACATCAAAAGGATTCCTTTATTACTCCGTAAATAAGACAACTATAATCCAAAATTAAATGATTATATCGTCAAGGAAGTGAACTCCAATTGTATTTTCAACAAGGATCCTGCACAGCCAAATTGGAGGCTAGCAAAAGAAGAGTTAAGCCAAGATTTTGTTCAAGAGTGAAAGACGCAAGTCAATCTGCTATGCGATTATTTTCACGGTATATATGAACTTGCTTAATGAACTAATCCCTTCACATTATTTCTCTGTATAATTGGCTAAGTTTACGCAATAGAACACCATAATTTATCATTTGTGTTAATAACTTTATTATTAAGGTTTTTCGTTGAGATTTATAGATTTCTCTTTCCTAAGCTGAAGAAAGTGGAAGATTTGAACACTATAAGGAACCAATATTTGATTCATTATCAAAAATAAGGTCTTCTTCGTTAGCAGAATTCCAATGATTCATACAATTAAACTCATCACTAAGAAGATAATACAAAATAACTATGTCTTAGATATGAGACTTTCCTTCTTCCTTCTGTTTCTTAGGAATTTTTTCGATTCAAGGGGAGACGAAGGACATCATGATCACTGATACCTTGATTATCTATCACTGTTTTTACTTTTTTGTAGCTTCTAACTATGACATCAACCCCTGTGGAGGAAAGCTCAAGAAAGAAAGCCATTTACTATGATGTTAGCTATTGATATTTCTTATGTTAATAGAAATTACCCATGCGGCAAATTTTTCATTAAGAGTTAATATATGCACAACTATGCATCATGCAATGCAATGAGAGTTAGAAGTAGGATAATTAGTTTGAATACAAAGTGTCCCCGTAAGGTCACCTAGGTCATGTCATATCTTTCTCATTGTTTTTTTTTCCTATTAAAAAGTCTATCAAATTACATGATGCAATAATAAAATATAATATTAGTGATTTAATTTCTTAATATTAGTGGTCAATGAAGGAGAAAAGTTAATAGTTCAATTACAAAAAAGATAAGTGGACTTAATGTATGACATGTGATTGATTGATAACTCATTAAAAAGTGGGTAAAAAAAACATAATTATAGTGTTATAAATTAGTAAGTTTTTAAAAGTTTATTATTATAATTTTAAATTTGGTTAACTAGTCATTTTATAATCATTGAATACACTATTTTGTGTTCATTACTAGTCATTATAGGTCTACTTGCAAAAGGTATTGGTTTGGATTATAAGTTTCATACTTATTACCAATTATAACATATTTTATAATGAATTTTTATTATATTAAAAGAGCATAATGATACCAACTGAATATGTCATTCAAATAAAATGTATTCACTTTTAAAGTTGAAGTGGTAACTTGAAAATATGACAAACAAACAATTCTTACTCAATACATATAAAATTTGAGTTATAGTAATAAAAATATAAATATATTTATCTAAGAAATGAATTATTAAAATAATTGAGTAATTGAATGATATTGCCTGATTTTTTTTTTTTTGTTAAAAATGAATTAAGATGATCCTCTCACTAAGTCATTGATAACAAAGTTAGTGCAAATTAAAACTAAAAGAATATAACTAATTTCTATAGAGTATAACAAAAAATAATGAAAACTTAACCTATGTGATAGGAGGCCTTTTGAAGCAAGTTCATATAAGTAATAATAAGTTATTAATTGATTTTATGTGCATTATCAAAATTATAAGTTTTTTTATAGTATAAATAACAAAAAAAAAATTAATATTAGAAATTAAATTATACTTTTAATAAATTATATAAATTTCATAGATGTCCTGTTATTAGAATACATAACTAAAAGATTTAATTATATGAAAGTGAAATGACATCACTTTAATGAGATTATAGATAAAACCTCTAGAGTTATTATGAAAATAAATCAAGTATACACATGGCTTAATAGCACCAAATTATGTTAAATAACACAATTTTAGAAAATATAATATAAAGACAAGTTCATTAATATTCATACAAAGATATAGTTCATAGAAATTTTAAAATAATAAAATTTGTATATTTTAATTTTTGGTTTATAACCTGAAAAGACTAAAGATAATGTGTTGTATTTTCGTTAATTAACTCGATAAAATTAGTTTTTTTTAAATAATGGAAGATTGATATAAATTAATGTATTTTCAAACACTAATTACTATATTGTTAAACTTAGTAAGTTAGCCATTTTCTAACTATTGGGGTAGTCATTTTACGATCATTGGACTAATAATTATATGTTTATTACTAATTATTATGGATCACAATAACACTAACTATTTATTAAAATTTGAATTTATATTTAACACAATTTTATTTTATAAGTTATTAAATTATAATTAATATAAATTATTATTTTAAAGATTTTTAAAAGACACTAAACATCATTCACAACAATTTATAATTTATTGTGAGAGTAATCAAAAGATTGAATTATTTTTATTATCTCACTCTTTGAATAATATATATATATATATATATTGTATCATAAGAAGGTAACTCTTATAACATATTATAATGAAATAATTTATTTATAAAGATGAAAATTATTTTTAAAAATAATACTTAAGACACTTCACAAATAATATTATTTTTTATTAATTTATTGTTTATAATATTATATTATTTTATTGATTAAATTTTCAGCATTATGGTAGTTTGAAATAAGAAGACCAAATTATAATAGCTTTATACGGTTGGATTTGGGAAATTTTGGTGGTTGATCTCATATTCTACTCATTTGCACGCCGATTAGTTGGTAACATATGCGCAAAAGATTAAGAAATCTATATCGTGGTAAGGAATATTAAGGTGACTAATTATATTTGAGGGACCCATTTCATTCGATTTGTCAAATTGGAGGACAAGAGAACTAATGACAGATGCTATGGAAAGAACTCTTAGTTTTTTGTTTTTCAAAAAATAAAAAAAAAATCTTTGTACTCAGTGAATATGACCATGTAGGAACCCATACAGCATTGCTGTTGTACTCTTCTAATTTTTCTTGATTCGCTTTATTTGGTTATTTGAATTCCTTACATAAAGACCACCAAAAGAACAAAATTATCTTCAAACTTCAGACTCCAATCAATATATTTTGACTCTCCCGTCAATCAGATTTGATTTTACAAAAGTTTTTAAATAAATAAAATATATATATATATATATATATATATATATATATAATATACATATGCATAGAGTTTTGTGAGTTGGGTTGTTTTACATAGCTTTCATTGCTTCGCCTTGTGGAGGTCTAGGGGTGCCCAAGAAATTTTGCTGAGAATTACAAAACCATAGCCACACGAAAAATACTGCGAAAGAGCTCTGTGCTTCAATTAAACAAAGGATCAATTTTCAATTAGTAATTTGTTGAAAGTAACTTCGTTCTCTAATTGATTCTCTCAGCCTCAAGCAGCACACACTCTCTGGCCCAGAGTCATATATATATATATATATTCAAAGTGCTCCATTTGTGCAAGTGGCACGAGTCTCCATCACCCCTCTAATTAATTAGCGCGGATCCCCTTAAACTCCATTAAAGAAAGAAATGTATACAAGTTGCATTGCGTCTTTGTCTCAAGTCGTCCCGACATGACATGTGGGGACAGCGATTGCCTGTCCATTAAGCTAATTAATCTTCTGATTCTGATCCACCCTTTTTAATTTATCCCAAAAGTCTGATCAACCCGTTTGCCAGGGACAATTTTTTATTATTATTATTTTTAGCTTAAACCATGTTCGTCGCGTTGATTTTGGTTTAAGGACATATATTTTGCTCCCTCTTCAATTTGCTACTTGAGGAAATATTGATTAATAGCCTACTGTCAAATTTTACTCCTAGGTCGTTAAACACAATCATGAAATGGGTATCCATGTAATTGCTTTACTTGTTGTATATGAACTGACAAATTTTGACTTAAGATTAAGATTGGAAGTCATTTTCTACAAAAATGATGATACTTTTCTTTTAAAGGAGAGTTTTTATTTTATTGTATTTTATTAATTAGGCTATTTCTTTGTTGATTAATGTTAAAATAATTGTGTTTGATTAGATTGATATTACTTATTATTTTTACCTATTAAAAACGGTTAACTAGAAAAGAGAGGAATAAGATAAAATAGTATTATAAAAAATATTTAAGTTAAATATTATTTATTAACTGTTAATCCAAAATTATTTTTTAATCGTCTATCACTATACAGTAACCTTTAAAAGGATTTAATAGATGCTTAATATCTTTTTTTTTTTAAAAAAAAAAACTAAACATTTACAATATCTTCAAAATGGTGAAAACAAATACCTTTAGGTTAATCTCCACCAAGTGAAAAATTTTCGATGAGTATAGTGAATGTGCATGAAATGACAGCCACCAAGTTCCATTTCCCTTTTAACTTCTTCACCGACACCAATTTTTTCCCGATATCTTGTCTGCAACATAATATTTGGACGCATATTGATTCTCCTTAGAACAAATTCCTCTAATATTTCTTAAGATTAGATATTGGAGGAGTATATATATATATATATATATATATATATTTTTTTTAATTTTTTGTAATTAGCCAAAAAAAGGGAAAAATCAATTGAACAATTGTACTACAAAAAGCATAGTAATATCGTTTCTAAGAAAAAGGTATTTGAGAAAATTAGTGAACGTTTATGTGGCGACCATCTGTTTAAGTTTGAAATTTTTTTCATAAATTTACATAATTTTTAATATTTAATAATATTTTAATAATTAATTTATAATTTTTATATCTTAATAAAATTAAAATTCTAACATATATCTAATTATTTTTTTATATTATAAATTTATAAGTAAACTTAATATGTATTATTATATTTTTATTTTTTTCAATTAGATTTATCGATGAAATTTATGAGGAAGTAAAAATTGATGTTAATTGAATTCATATTTATATTTTTCAAAAAAAAAATCACAAAACTGCACGACACAAGATTTAAACCTAGTGTATTCATATTACTATTCATCAATTAGTCTCAAAATTAATGGACAACAGTGAAATCATCACTGGCCGCCATCGGTAGTCACTTCATTCATTAAAAATGCGAGAAGGTGAATTGTCGTGTATTGCGACTAAGTCCCAAAAAAGAATAATTGTTGTGGACCACCACCATGTATTGCGACTAAGACCCAATTAAGCTGCAAATTTAGCCATGTTTTCCATTTCTGGAGCACGCTGGTCCAGCCAAGGTGCGGCCGTGGCTCCACTCCACTCCACTACAAGGCATGGGTGCGGTTCATCCAGCTAGAGCTTCCATCTTTAAGCCTGCAAGCAGTCACCAAGTAACACCCTTCAGGTGTTACTTTATTACTATTTACAATTTACAATATAAATATGTTTTCGGGTCGTCGGAAATAATTGCAATTGAGTGCAAGGTCAATTGCCAGCTAAGTGAACCAGCCAATTGTGAGCTGGGGTCCCATTCCGCCAGACAAGTCTCGACCATTTATTGCTTTACACCTAAGCTCGAAGTACCAAAAATTGAAAGGCTTCTCGTGTTGTCCGTGCCAACCAATTGTCTGTACTCATTTTATTGCTAAAATGCCACGTCTTCTTGTCTATTTGGATTTGGCCCACCTCCTCTCATGCACCTCTTCGCCTGGTGGCCTCTGCAAATTTAAAGAGCCATCTATGACCAGTTTCCACATCCCTCCATTTTTTCCAACGCTTACTATGATTTTTAGGTGAATCAAGTCTATCACCAGACACCAAGATTATGAACTCACTCAATACAAATAGAGTTTATCACAAAAGAATAATATCTTATTAACTGTCTGAATAATTCATTTCAATTAGTCCCTGTCAACAATTCATATATAAGTATTCGGTTAAAAAGAAAACTCGACTAATTAAATCTTATTTGAAGAAACTATTACACTGCTAACATGGGTTATTTTGAGGACATCAATTTTTTGACTGTGTAATGTAAAATTTTACACTCAATGGATCAGTACATGAATCAAGTGCCGTAAACGAATTTTATATCTTTTCAATTTTCTTTTCATCGAAAATTACAAGTGGGTGGGTTGGATAACCGACGAGGTGGGCACACTTAACCTTTTAACTTTGCTAAATGTAGAAAGATGACACCAAGAGACCACCGCTACAATTGGAAGTTGACACATTTGCAACCAATTTTATAAGCCAGTTAAGTACAACTAATCATAACCGTGCCTGAGAGGGGAAGAGGCTGGCAGGAGTTTTACTCTAGGCCCATTTCTTAAGGACTTATGGGTGTGATCCTCCACTTGCATTTGCATGCTAGGATTCAGGACAAGGACTTGCATATATAATTGATTCGCACTTCCTGTACATGGAGTTGAAAAATTAAAAATACCAATAAACTTTAGCTCAATAAGACTAAAATAATTTTTATTATTAAAAATCTTAAATTTGAGCCTGAGTGGGCTGTGCTGGATAAATGTTAATGAGTTCCATTATTTCCTGAATGATGTAAAATATTTTGGTCAGCCCCGTATGCTGGATTCAATTTTTAATGCGGAGTGGGAGTATCGAGATGGAACCCAGTACGAGAGTGTACTTGGGCTGGTGTACCCAGCCCACCTTGTTCCTTAGACTGACTTTAGTCCATCAACATGGCGAGGTCCATTACCTAGTCAATGGGAGTCAAATCTCTCGACCACCCAACTGGGGGGGTCCTCCCCTCTTTTATTCTTTAGAAGTGTTTCTTTATTCACCTGAGGAAATCGTTAGTATGGGAATATATATATATATTTTATGAGTTAGTGGAATACTTCAGTTTCAAGAACTTGGATTTTAATTTTCATCGACTATTAAATTCGGAGAATCAAACTAGATAACATAGCATCATCGAGTCAGCAGTCCAAACAATCTGTGTTGCTTTGGTAAATCAAAGTGAAATAAGCAATAATGAGGAGAATAGGCTGATTTTTTTTCCATTTTTTTTTTTTTGTACCGTGGTTGCTGCACCTAAGATGCAAGTCCACCGGAGGAGAGCTTCCATCTGCGCCTAAGATGCCTCCACCACAAAATCCCGCAAGTCCCTACAGCCGAGAACGGAGGAGGAGCAGTTTATTGTGGCCCGCGCACCAGCACCAGTAATGGGAGGAGCACATTTCATGTCTGCATCGCTTATGTTCCTAATCTTTTTTCTTTCTTTATTCTCCTTTTCTTTGCCATTTGAAATGCAGAATCGTCCCTTTTTTTTTTTTTTTTTGTCTTTTCTTTTGTTTGTTTGTTGAGAATAAGATCACAGTAATTGCCATGATGATAAAATTAAAAGGGTTGTTTTAGTTTAATGAATTTACTCTGAGTCATATCACTTCTTTTAAAAAGGTGTTGGAACAATGGTCTTTCACTCTAAGAAAAACATTAAAGGTGCTGGAACAGTAGTCCCGACATTAAACTTAGGAAAATTTTCTGGCCCATGTACTGTGTGGCAAATTGCATTGGATAGAGAGAGAGAACCAAGGCTCTGCAAGACGGGGTTGATTTGACAGTGGCTGCCAATATTCCAATGGGCAAGGCTTTTACAGGTATGATGATGATACCTCACGTGGCTCACCCCACATTCTCCTCAAATCACAATAAAGGTCTCCCTTGTTCCACGAAGCCACACTGTAAACATGGTTTGTTTAACTTTTGGTTTGGTACAGGTACGAGCAATTTTATTTTATTTTTTATTATTTTTTAAAAAAATTATTTTCTCCTTCGTGAAGGGACAAAATATTTAAAATTCTAACTCTTCTTACTCACTATTCTTTTTCATAATTGAAACTATTTTTTTTTTAAAAAATCGAATGAACAAATAAATTTAATTTGTAGATATTATCAATAAACTCGTAAATATTTGTCGAAATTTAACTAATGCTCTAACATCACTCAAAGAACAGCGCAATTCAAAGTGAAGCCCTCGTTGTAATCTCATCATGGACTGAGCTAAACCATTTTATTCTCTTCATCTCTTGATACTACCCTTCTAATGTAGTTGCAGTTTATGTCTGAAGGTTAGAACTTTAGTTGGAGCAACTTGGCACTGTTGTTAGGTGGATAGAAGGGTTAGCTAGCCCGTGACAGGACTGAATGAAAAGTAGACGAACCTGAGACACTGGTCAGCGGACACGATGGTTAGGCCTGACATGGATTGGATATGTAAAGAACTCTATAATTAAAAATATTGAAATTTTTATAGGTGAGATATTGATTTTTAATAAATTTTTATTTTTAAAATTTAAATTTTTAATTTTGAGAAGAAGAATGTGATTTATAAAAATAAAAAATTATTATCATTGTTATGTACTTAACGCTCCAATGAAGCTTATAAGGAGCCCCCCCCCCCAAAAAAAAAAAAGTAGAATCCAGGGAAACATATTTTCTAATATTCTCGTTTAATTGGTATTTCCTTGCTTGGAGATGTCATTTATCTTATAATTAAGAATCTTTATTAAAACCATAGATTGTAAAAAAAGTACAAAAAAAAAAATGGGCCCAAAAAGGCTAAAATAAAATAATCCCGCATGCAGAAGAATCTGCAGAATCTGTCAGTGCAGATCTAATCCCAGGTTGGAAATATATTTGACCCGCAAATAAATAATTTTACGGTAGGGCGGCCGTCGGTACATGTGGCTCTAAACACACGGTTATGGGCTTAATTATGTTGTCGCCGCCGCTTAATGACGATGTTAATTTGATTCTCTTTGTAACGAACGAAGTTTAATTCAATTGGGCAACCATTTCTTTAAAAAAGCAAAAATAAACGGCTGCCATGCATGACAGATTTTTTTTTTTAATAAAAAAGAGAGTATTTAGTTGAAAACCGACATGGATGAGTTGCTAGTGAAAAAAAAAAAATATTCAGGTAAATTTGATCTAATAACGTTTATAAAAAGTTAATTATGCCACTCAGGTAAGCTTGCCAAAAAGTTTTCATGGATCTCATCTCGTGATCAAGAGCGTGGGCTGCATGAAACAGATTGTGGCCCTCAGCTCGGGATTTAGAATACAAAAATCAAGCAATTGATGGTTGCAACTGGCGAAAGTTGCCCCTGGAAATCTTATAAAGGAAACAATACATACACTCCTTTTGTCCTGGGGGGCCATGTTATAGGTTTAATCCCTTCCCGATATGATATGCCAACCCCTAGGCTGTACTGATAATTTAATCATTTATTGAAAAACGAAAGGGGCAAATTTTACAGAAAATGTAGATCATCGGACCCTTTTTATGGCCCCGCAAACCCGCCTAGCAAGTGGATGAACTTGGACTAATTTTTGGGTTACTGGAAGGAGGAAGTTTTGAAGAATAGAAGCTATCATCAAACATACCCTTTTGGGTTCTTAGCTGAGTTTAGGGGGGAGGAAATTTTTATAGGACGAGTGGCGAGGATTGAAATTCTTTATCGAATCTTCTGTGGGCATATTAATTTCATTTTCATTCATCATCTGCCATGGCTAATCAACTACTTTGGTAACAATACGTATTTACCATTCCATATTTATTGATTTGGACTAGACATCCATTGTATTCAATTCAAACAATGATAATAATAATAATAATGATAATAATGGGAGGGTAAGGAAAGCATGGATGTACCTACCCGCCAACCGCAACCGAACCTCCTGTGCATAGTTAATGCACCAACACACGACCATCCAAAGCCAACGCCACACAAAACAACGTCAAAAATCAACGCTCGGTATCCTTGCCATTAGCTCCCTTCCTGTCTCAGTAAAGTATGAAGGGCGAAAAACAGGCAGAAGGGTTGGTCGACTGCATCACCAAACCTTACAGTCAAGAAGACATTCACGCCGACGTTGCAAAATTTAGAATTGAAATTTCTTCGTCCTTTGATGCAGTGTGATAAGACAAAACTACTACCAGGAAATACATTTGACTTCCATTTCATTACGAAAAGAAGCTCACAAAAATCCGATCTCGATGATTTTTTGTTCTTTTAGTACCAAAAAAAGTGCCTTGCAGGTCGCTTTATGTTTTATTTATTGACATTTTAATTTATTTTTTTTGCACAAAGAATCTCAACATTTGAGTATTTATTAGACAAAAACGAAAATCTTCTATAGATAATTATTGTAATTATCAAATTTAAAACTTGACATTTGCACTTCAACTAATTTGTCCAATCTATTTTAATACGGAACATCCGAGAAATTTTAATTTAAGAAAGAGTGTCGTGGCAAAAATTCAAATACGCACCCATTAAAGCGAAAACAGGCTAACAAATCATTCAACTATCATATCAGGGGGCTGGATAATCTAATATAGAAAGACACTGATACTGTACAATAACTTTATTATTATTATTTTCATCGGATTCAACGAATGAAAACCCAACAAACGGCATGTGGGAAGAGAGTTAAGGGGTGAGATGAATTTATGCTGATTTCTTTTCGTTTGTAGAATTGGGTTTATATGGGAAAAATAAAGCAGCTGAGTTAGATAGAAACCTACTTCCGTCGCAACCAGTTTCAGACAGAGGGGGGGGGGGTGTGGCGGGGGCAGGTACCACGTGCAGAGTCTCATTAAAAGCCGTTAAAACTTGTATTCCGAACCTCTCTAACTCTAACCTACCAATTTGCAACATTTTCCATTAAAAACTGGCTTTACACTTCTCAGGCCAGCCCACACACAAACTCAAGGACGCAGACACACATAATGTCTGAAGATTGTGGATGGACATAACATGACATGACAACATCATTGATGCATAATCCCACAAGAGAGACGTAACCCACGTATAAAATTCTGTGTTTGTTTGATTCCCTTCATCTCCCCCCCTCTCTCTCATTTCTTTTCTTTGTGGGGTTTAGATTCTTAATACACGCTTGATTGCCCATCAGCGTAACTCAGCCCCAATTCAATTCCAGGCTCTGAATTCCACCTCTTTTGCAGGTTTGTTGACCATTTTAAATATTTTCTTTGAATTGGGTGTTGCTTATTTTAAGCTGTTAGTTGCGCTGTTTGAAGTCCTGTACCGTTTTGGTTTTTGCTGAAACTTTGAGATGGCTGTGAACCGTTGTGTCGGTGGCTTGGCATGTGTTTTTTTTATTGAGATTTAGCTCGTAACACATTCAAGAATTCAATTTTGCGCTTTTTCTGTTTTGAGGAGGAGAGGTTGATTTTGGGTTTAACGAGTTTCTTTCATTTTTCAATGCTATGATTTGTTTCTGTTGTCCACTACCTGAGATATTTCACTGATGGCCGTGTCTCGGCAATTGAAAATAGAAGTTACTGAATAGTTGCCATTTGGCTTTAGTTCTTTAGACCCTCATTTGTAAAGCAACTAGACAGTGAACCCCAGGGTGCATGGTCCGTTGTCCTATGAGTGCAGTTGAAGTTCAAAATTGACCATTTCAAATGGACCAACCCGCCGTTTGTCTTACTGTATTTGGGTGGTTTAGTTCATGTTTTGGTATTCTGTTAAACAAATAGATTTCATTTGGTCGTGGCATGTGGAAACCCCGAAAAAGAAAAAAAAAAGAAAAAAGCACCTAAACTTAAACTTTCCAATCTGAGACGTTTGGTAACATTGATCTTGTCTGTGCAGCATGCCACAAGCATCAAGTAAACCGTCATTAACATTGCATGTTGGGCATGGAAATGGATACATAAATGGGGTACTTCCATTGAGGAGCCCTGCTACTATATCCGAAGTGGATGAATTCTGCCACGCCCTTGGAGGAAAGAAGCCAATTCACAGTGTCTTAATTGCTAACAATGGAATGGCAGCTGTCAAGTTCATTCGTAGTGTTAGAACATGGGCTTATGAAACATTTGGCACGGAGAAGGCAATCTTATTGGTTGCCATGGCTACACCAGAAGACATGAGGATCAATGCCGAGCATATCAGGATTGCTGATCAGTTTGTAGAAGTTCCTGGTGGGACAAACAATAATAACTATGCCAATGTGCAGCTCATTGTAGAGGTATGTACATTGTGCTTTGAAGCTCTCTGTTAACACAGATTTTCTTTTGGTTTAAGCCATAGTCTGTGAAACGAGTTGTATAATTCAGTCAGATACTTGTAGAAGAAAGAACTTTGGTCAAGCTTATAAATTATCAGTTACTTTGACTGAAATAAATGTCTTGTAATGTTATTGTGATTCTCTAGTATCAAATGAAGGCATAAATTCATGTGAATGTTACATGTATTCCAGTACCTTTTGAGGCCCCTCAAGGGTCAAATATTTGAGAATGCTGATAAGATCAACTCGCATACAAGGGTTTGCTCTTATTTAACCAATTTTTATCATCAGATGGCAGAGATAATGGATGTAGGTTTGTCGACAATTTGTTATTTGTGGTTTGCAGATGGCAGAGATTACACATGTTGATGCAGTTTGGCCTGGTTGGGGTCATGCATCCGAGAATCCTGAGCTGCCAGATGCACTGAATGCTAAAGGGATTGTATTTCTAGGGCCTCCAGCTACATCTATGGCTGCATTGGGAGATAAGATAGGCTCATCTTTGATTGCTCAAGCAGCAGATGTTCCTACACTTCCATGGAGTGGTTCTCATGTAAGAGAGCTACTTGAGATGTTATGCTGTGATTTTTAGTTTTGAACTTATCTAAGATCTGCATTCTTTCCCAGGTGAAAATTTCTCCAGAAAGTTGCTTGAGTATGATCCCAGATGAAATATATAGGGAAGCATGCGTGTACACGACAGAGGAAGCAATTGCAAGTTGTCAAGTTGTTGGCTATCCGGCAATGATCAAGGCTTCCTGGGGTGGTGGTGGTAAAGGCATAAGAAAGGTTTGCCTCTAGCATGAAAATTAAGAAATTTTGGACCTAGAAGTTTTTACTTACAGAATATGTGTATATGCTTGATCATCAAATGATCAAGGCCAATAAATAGCAAGTCAAGTGGCTGGCATGGACCTTTTCTTGCATAATTCCATAAAATCACTAATTCTTCTCATCTCCTGAATTCTTTAGGTTCATAATGATGACGAAGTTAGGGCATTGTTCAAGCAAGTTCAGGGTGAAGTTCCTGGTTCACCAATATTTATAATGAAGGTTGCTTCCCAGGTTAGTTTACCACTGCTTGTTAATCTAAATGAAGCTCCTTTATACCTGATTATGGAAGCTTGGACCTTTTTAATGTGATTTTGTTTTTTCTCATTAGAGTCGACATTTAGAAGTCCAATTACTCTGTGATCAGCATGGAAATGTTGCAGCTTTGCACAGCCGTGACTGCAGTGTTCAGAGGCGGCACCAAAAGGTGATCCATTTCTTATATCTAAGGTCTGATGTGTTGTTCTAGTAAGTCTTGTTATCATTATTGTAGGTTCAGGGTCATTTATGTTCTTTGTCTGAACACATGGCATTATTTTTGAGGAATATGATTCTGTACAACCAAATTTTCTTTTTATATGCAAACAGATAATTGAGGAAGGTCCAATTACTGTTGCACCATTGGAGACTGTCAAAAAGCTAGAGCAGGCAGCTCGAAGGTTAGCAAAATGCGTGAATTACATTGGAGCAGCTACTGTTGAATATTTGTACAGTATGGAAAATGGAGAGTATTACTTTTTGGAGCTCAATCCTCGGTTGCAGGTGTGTGGAATTTTTCAGACTTCAGTTCTGAATCACAAAGTTGTGTTTCTTGTCTTTGAACTTATCTGCTGCATTTGGTATGGTTGCTAAATGTTTTAGACTTAGGCTGCATTGTATTTGATAAGGAAGCATTAATACTAGCTGGCAGCTAGGAAACTGCCTAAGAGTCATGCCAATTTGCTAATAAAATCCTTGGGAATAAAATGAATTTGAGAGCATTTGGCTCTCAAGATTATTACAAAAATTTCCCCTTTTGGCACACTATAGCTGCAAAATGCCCTTGTTGGATGACATTACTCACCTCAACTTGCTTTCATGTCTTCTCAGAGTGAAATAATCAATGACTGATTTCATTCTTTGAACATTATCATTTTCTTTTGACTTCTTCAACCACATTTCTAATGTAGGTGGAGCACCCTGTCACTGAGTGGATTGCTGAACTAAATTTGCCAGCAGCTCAGGTTGCAGTTGGGATGGGAATTCCTCTATGGCAAATGCCTGGTATGACATTAAAAATATTAGAATTGACCTGTTGGTTACTCATTGAACTTGAATTTCTTTTACATTTGGGTTAGTGTTTTTGTTTAAATAGAGATAAGGCGGTTCTATGGAATGGAACATGGTGGAAATTATGATGCCTGGAGGAGAACTTCAGTGGTTGCTAGGCCTTTTGATTTTGACAAGGCAGATTCTACAAGACCAAAAGGTCATTGTGTAGCTGTGCGTGTAACAAGTGAGGATCCAGATGATGGCTTTAAGCCTACAAGTGGGAAAGTGCAGGTATGGCTCTGAGAGTGCTGCCTGGTTTCTCCTGAAGTTCATTGCTTTAAAGTAAACCTGACAGAGTTACATGATATCGGACAGGAGCTCAGTTTTAAAAGCAAGCCAAACGTTTGGGCTTACTTCTCCGTCAAGGTACTTTCATTTTCCTTACCTTCTTACCTTAAATATTGATATGCTGATGGATTGTTAAATTTTCTAACATTAATTACTAAATTATGATCTGCAGTCCGGAGGAGGGATTCATGAGTTCTCAGACTCTCAATTTGGTAATATGAACTTCTGACATAACTTTGTACACTTCATTGAAATTTTTGTATTGTGCTAATTTTAGTAGTTTTCACTCCTACTAAAATTAAATACATGTTGTTCTGTTGTTATTTTGTGTGTGGATTAAATCTACCTTAAATAATTTGTGGGTATGTCTTCAATAGCTCGTTAATTTTGGCACATATTATTGCCACCCACGCATGGTCGGTTGGATTTGCCTTGTCCCAATTGTTAGTGTGGCTCTAATTCAACCTGATGCATACCCATATAACAGCAAAACAGCTTGATGCCATGCTAGGTTACACGACCATTGCCAGAACGAGCTTGGTACTTACATATATGATTAAGCTTTTCTTTTTATGTTTTTATTATTTGGTGAAACCATGAGATTCTGATAGTTGTTAATTTATAAAAAGAAAATTAGTTTAAACTTCTGCTTAGTTCCAGGAACCTAATGCCTAAACTGGCAATCAGTTTTATCTAGACCTTTTGTTGAAGAGGAATGAACTTGAAGAAGTTTCTTTTTGTATCATCAACAGATTGTAGGTACCTTAATGTTTATGTCATTAGTTAAAGTGTTAATGGCTGGTGTTGTATCAATTTTCCAAGGAATTTTATGTGAATTTAGAGCTATATTGATGTTTCAAAGTGGCTCTTTTCTATCAGCTGTGCTGTTGTAGCAATGCTAACATCAAGCCCAATCTTTCTTCAGGACATGTTTTTGCATTTGGGGAGTCCAGAGCTTTGGCTATAGCGAATATGGTCCTTGGACTGAAGGAAATTCAAATTCGGGGAGAAATTCGGACAAATGTGGACTACTCAATTGACCTTTTACATGTAAACTTCCCCTGCATTTGATAAAACTATATATATATATATATATTTTTATTTTTATTTTTTTTACTTCCATCTTTTGCTTAAAGCAGAAAAGAAAAGGTCATCTGGATTATAAACTAACATCAGGTGAAATGGTGCACAGGCTTCAGATTATAGAGAGAATAAAATCCACACAGGTTGGTTGGACAGTAGGATTGCTATGCGGGTCAGAGCAGAAAGGCCTCCTTGGTATCTTTCTGTTGTTGGTGGGGCTCTATATGTAAGTATCTGCGTATAAAGTAAATAACCATAATCTTTTTGCTGTTAATATTGAAATAAAATAAATATTTATGCCTAAGCCACCTATTATCTTTCTTGTTTGTTTGCCTCAGAAAGCATCTGCTAGCAGTGCAGCTGTGGTTTCTGATTATGTTGGTTATCTGGAAAAGGGGCAAATCCCTCCAAAGGTTAAGAGATGAAGAATATTAACTTATTTGGTTATTTTTTTCTATTAATTCTAAATTTATTTGTTCCTGTTTGCAGCACATATCGCTTGTGCACTCTCAAGTTTCATTGAACATTGAGGGCAGCAAATACATGGTATGTGTTGGGAGTTCCTCTCACATATTTAGCTAATATAATTCAAGGCACTTTCTGATTTTATCTCAGTGACTGCAATATTGTACACAATCAACATGTTGGAAATTTGTTACAGATAAACATGGTTAGAGGTGGGCCAGGAAGCTATAGGCTGCGGATGAATGAATCAGAAATTGAAGCAGAAATACACACACTACGTGATGGAGGTTTATTGATGCAGGTAAACATTCAATTTATCCATGACACTTCTATTTTGCATATATAATCTAGCTGTCTGTGCTCTCTTTCTTTCTCTCAGAGTGTATAACATTAAATGTTCTCTATTGTTTCAGTTGGATGGAAACAGTCATGTGATTTATGCCGAGGAAGAAGCAGCTGGAACTCGGCTTCTTATTGATGGAAGAACTTGTTTGTTACAGAATGATCATGATCCATCAAAGTTAGTGGCAGAAACACCTTGCAAGCTTCTGAGGTATTTGGTCTCAGATGGTGGTCATATTGAAGCTGACACTCCATATGCAGAAGTTGAAGTTATGAAGATGTGTATGCCCCTTCTTTCACCTGCTTCTGGTGTTATTCATTTTAGAATGTCTGAAGGCCAGGCAATGCAGGTAATCATGTTGCATTTAGAAAGAACAATCAACTTTGTTATGATCCTATGAAGCTGACTTCTTTTATTTCAGGCTGGTGAGCTGATAGCAAGGCTGGATCTTGATGATCCTTCAGCTGTCCGAAAAGCTGAACCTTTTCATGGGAGCTTCCCAGTATTGGGGCCCCCAACTGCTATTTCTGGTAAAGTTCATCAGAGGTGTGCTGCAAGTCTGAATGCAGCCCGTATGATCCTTGCTGGATATGATCACAATATTGATGACGTAAGTGTTTTCTTCTCTAATGCATTTTCCATCACAGTGTTGGCTATTATCTTTAACTTTGTTTGATATTGAGGTCTACCATGATGACCTTATGAATATTTATGCTGGATCCAATATTCTAATATGTTATGTTGACTATAGTTTTTAGATTCTGATACATAATGTCGATGATTTTGACAGGTTGTGCAAAACTTGCTTAGTTCTCTTGATAGCCCTCAACTCCCTTTCCTTCAATGGCAAGAGTGCTTGGCTGTTCTGGCTACCCGTCTTCCCAAGGCTCTCAGAAATGAGGTGATTTTCATTTGTGTTAGATCTCTGATTACTTACTGATGTAGTGGCATTTGGTTCATAGTATGATGCAGTCTTGCCTTGGTTCAAATTTTCAGCTTGAATCCACATACAGGGAATTTGAGGGGATTTCGAACTCCCCAAATATGGACTTTCCTGCCAAGTTATTGAGGGGTGTTCTTGAAGTGAGTTCCTCTGCTATAACTTCTTTTTCTCTTCTGTCCTGGGAAGTTAATACACTTTGTGGTATATGCCATTTACTGCAGGCCCATCTATCCTCTTGTCCTGAAAAAGAAAAGGGAGCCCAGGAAAGGCTTGTTGAGCCTTTGATGAGTCTTGTCAAGTCGTATGAGGGTGGGAGAGAGTCTCATGCCCGTGTCATTGTTCAGTCACTTTTTGAAGAGTATCTATCGGTTGAAGAACTATTTAGTGACAACATTCAGGTAATGGACTGACCCGGTTTTGTCTTGCAATGCTGCTATGTCTTCTGTCTATTTGAAATTTATGATATCAAAAGAAAAGGTCATATATTTATCAAAAAAATAAGGATTGATTGATATGATAGTACTCATTTTTATAAGTAACAGCCTTTCTGTTTATGTCATATTACCTTGGAAGATGAAATTAGATAAAGTGAATCTTTATCAACTGTTCTGTTTTCATTTGGTCTTCTCTGGAATGAATCTAGTCCTTTCCATGAGTAAAATTACCTTTGTTTGGTATATTCAGTGAAAGGTGGCAATTTAATCGATAATAATCTTTATGTTCTCTATATATGCATTCTAATTGTTTCCCAATTCCTTAAAATGGATTTTTGCCACAAGAATTTGGCAGACTTGTCTTGTTGTGTTTGCTTGCTATGTTTATCTGTCAAATTTTGTAAGGCAAGATGGTTTAGAAGGTCAATGTACACCATGCTTTGTTCTTATCATTTTTCCTATCCGTTAGTGCAATATTCTTTTCCCTGTTGTTCTGTTTAAGGACTCTGTGGTTTCCATTATTATGTTACATATTCCTTCTTCAGGCTGATGTGATTGAACATCTTCGACTTCAATATAAGAAGGATCTGTTGAAGGTTGTGGACATTGTACTTTCTCATCAGGTATCAAAATTTTTTAGATGCTTTTATCTCTGTTTCTTTTGCATTTCTGTGGCAATAATTGGACTGCACCTGTTTGGGTTGCAGGGTGTGAGGAGCAAAAATAAGCTGATACTGCGGCTGATGGAACAACTGGTTTACCCAAACCCTGCTGCATATAGGGATAAACTAATCCGATTCTCTCTACTTAACCATACAAATTATTCTGAGGTTGGCTATATTACCAAGTGCAATTTTGCATAAATTCTTAGTTTTTAATCTGTTCATCCTTCATTTTTTTTTTTTAATTTTTTCAGCTTTTGAAAGCTGAAAGGCCATGACTATCCAGGATTATCTTGGAATTTCAGTTTCTTTATTGGTTGTTTTGTTTATCCAATTGATATCATAGTCAAACATCAACATATCTGTGAATGCAGTTGGCACTGAAGGCAAGTCAACTGTTAGAACAAACCAAACTGAGTGAACTTCGTTCCACCATTGCTAGGAGCCTTTCTGAATTAGAGATGTTTACTGAGGATGGTGAACATATGGACACTCCCAAGAGGAAAAGTGCTATTAATGAGAGAATGGAAGATCTTGTAAATAATCCTCTTGCTGTTGAAGATGCATTGGTGGGTCTGTTTGATCATAGTGACCATACCCTTCAAAGGCGGGTTGTGGAGACTTATGTCCGTAGGCTATATCAGGTACCATATTTTGACTCATTGAAACCTTTTTTTTTTTTGTTTCACCTGTGTCAATGGTTTAATTGAATTTTTGTGCCTGTCAGCCTTACCTTGTAAAGGGAAGTGTGAGGATGCAGTGGCGCAGATCTGGTCTTATTGCCTCATGGGAGTTCTTAGAGGAGCACATTGAGAGGAAGAATGGGTGTGGAGATCAACTATCAGATAAAGCACATGTTGAGAAGCACAGCGAGAGGAAATGGGGAGCCATGGTTATTATCAAATCTCTCCAATTCTTGCCAACTGTTATTGATGCTGCAATAAAAGAAACAACTCATAGCCTTCCTAGCAGGTCTGCACAACCAGTTAGTTTTGGTAATATGATGCACATTGCATTGGTGGGTATTAACAATCAGATGAGCCTACTTCAGGATAGGTATGTGGGTTGTTTTCTGTATGGTGCTGTATCAAAAGTTGTCTTCTGTACCAGGTATTAGAACTCTTGTTGGCTTCATTCTCCTTCTTACTTGATTAATCCTTTGGCCTTTTGCAGTGGTGATGAGGATCAGGCTCAAGAGAGAATTAATAAATTAGCTAAAATACTCAAAGGGCAAGAAATGGGCTTCAGTTTGTGGACTGTAGGAGTGGGGGTAATTAGCTGTATCATACAGAGAGATGAAGGACGAGCTCCTATGCGGCACTCCTTTCACTGGTCAGCAGAAAAACTCTACTATGAAGAAGAGCCTCTATTGCGACATTTAGAGCCACCACTATCCATTTACCTTGAATTGGTTTGTTACTTCATGGCTCTAGCTCATATTTTTATTCAGAAAAATACAAAAAGGGAAACATTGATTATTCTACATCTTACATCTAAAATTTTGAATTATTTGTTTTGATACAGGATAAGCTTAAAGGCTATGAAAATGTTCAATATACTCCATCTAGGGACCGGCAATGGCACCTATATACAGTTGTGGACAAGCCAGTGCCTATCCAGAGGATGTTTCTGAGAACACTTGTGAGGCAGCCAACAACAAATGAAGGATTTACTACCTATCGAGGGCTGGATATGGAAGCAACCCGCCTGCATTTAGCCATGTCCTTTACTTCAAGGAGTATCTTGAGGTCCTTAGTGGCTGCAATGGAGGAGTTGGAGCTTAATGCACACAATACTACTCTGAAATCCGATCATGCTCATATGTACCTTTGTATCTTACGTGAGCAGCAAATAGGTGATCTTGTTCCTTATAGCAGGTACCTCTGTCTACATTCTTTTTAACTTTTGATATCGTTGTTGTAAGAAAAATAGGTTGGCAGATTTTCTGTGCAGTTTTTGATGTTTAAAGATTTTGTCACCAGGAGAGTTGACATAGATAGTGAGCAAGAGGAAGCTGCTGTTGAAATAATTCTGGAGGAATTGGCTAGAGAAATCCATGCTTCAGTTGGTGTAAGGATGCATAGGTTAGGTGTCTGCGAATGGGAAGTGAGGCTCTGGATGGCATCATCTGGACAGGCAAATGGGGCTTGGAGGGTTGTTGTCACAAATGTGACTGGTCACACCTGTACTGTACATGTAAGTGATTATGCTATTGACAGGTTCTTTACAAATCTTTCACCCAACTGTGCATTTGTTTACGAATTTCTTAGGAAAGGGTTATGAAATATAGGAAATGACCAATAGAAGCTCTTGACTTGCCCTGATTAAACTCAAATTGGTCATATGCCACAAAATTTTACTTGCGTCATTTGATTTGCCTTTCTATGGCTATAACTAACGAGAGAAAAGAATCAACTGCTGGACTTGTGTCTTTACTTTTCAAATGCACTTTAGTATGAGAATCTTTTCTTGCTATTGCAAGTCAGCATTATTATGTGTAATACGAATGCAATTGAGGTAGGAAAATTGCTTCTTGCACGAGTTATATCAGTGTTTGTTCTTCATGAAAGTGTTTTTTTCTGAGTACATTGGAAAAATTCTTCACACTAGAGTTACTAAGTTTTCATACGCAAATATGTATCACAGTTGTACTGCTGGATGGTGTCCCTTTCAGGTGTACAGAGAATTAGAAGACACCAGAAAACAGATAACAGTGTACCATTCTATTTCTGTAAGGGGTACTCTCCATGGCATAGCAACGAGTGCACATTATCAGCCTTTGGGAGCTCTTGACCGGAAACGTCTGTTGGCAAGGAGAAGCAACACCACTTATTGCTATGATTTTCCATTGGTTAGTCCATTCTTTTGTGCTTTTATTTGATTATTTTATCTTTACCTACATGATAAGAGGTAAACTAGCTCTAAGATTATGGCTGTGATTTTCTTTCAGGCATTTAATATGGCCTTGGAGCAAATATGGGCCAACCACTGTCCAGGAATTGGAAAACCCAAGGACAAAACTCTTCTCAAAGTCACAGAGCTTATATTTGCTGACCAAAAGGGTAACTGGGGTACTCCTCTTGTTCGTGTGGATCGTCCAATTGGACTCAATGATGTTGGCATGGTAGCGTGGTACATGGAAATGTCTACTCCAGAGTTCCCATCTGGGAGAACAATTTTAATTGTAGCAAATGATGTGACTTTCAAAGCTGGATCATTTGGCCCAAGAGAGGATGCCTTCTTCCTTGCCGTAACTGATCTTGCTTGTGCTAAGAAACTGCCATTGATTTATTTGGCCGCAAATTCTGGTGCCCGTATTGGAGTCTCTGAGGAAGTTAAGTCCCGTTTTAAGATTGGTTGGTCAGATGAACTGTCCCCTGAGCGTGGTTTCCAGTATTTATATTTAAGTCCCGAGGACTATTTCCAGTTTGGATCATCTGTGATAGCGCATGAGCTGAAAATTGCAAATGGAGAAACCAGATGGGTGATAGATGCCATTGTTGGAAAGGAGGATGGGTTGGGGGTTGAGAACTTATCCGGTAGTGGAGCAATTGCTAGTGCATATTCTAGGGCATACAAGGAAACTTTCACCTTAACGTATGTGACTAGCAGAACCGTCGGGATTGGTGCTTATCTTGCAAGGCTTGGCATGCGCTGCATACAAAGGCTTGATCAGCCCATCATTTTGACTGGTTTCTCTGCATTGAACAAACTTCTTGGCCGTGAGGTGTACAGCTCCCATATGCAACTTGGTGGACCAAAAATTATGGCAACCAATGGAGTTGTTCATCTCACTGTCTCAAATGATCTTGAAGGTGTGTTAGCTATTTTAAAGTGGCTAAGCTGTATTCCTCCCCATGTGGGTGGTGCAATTCCAATTTTAAGCCCCTCAGATCCTCCAGAAAGGCCTGTGGAATACTTCCCAGAAAATTCATGTGACCCCCGTGCCGCTATTTGTGGCATTCTAAATGAGAGCGGCAAGTGGCTTGGAGGTATTTTTGACAGGGGTACCTTCATTGAGACACTGGAAGGCTGGGCAAGGACGGTTGTGACAGGAAGGGCAAAGCTAGGAGGCATTCCTGTTGGAATAGTAGCGGTTGAGACACAGACTGTGATGCAAGTTATCCCTGCAGACCCAGGACAGCTTGATTCCCATGAGAGGGTTGTACCCCAGGCTGGTCAAGTATGGTTTCCAGACTCTGCCACCAAAACATCACAAGCAATTTTAGATTTTAACAGAGAAGAGCTTCCGCTTTTCATTCTTGCCAACTGGAGAGGCTTTTCTGGTGGGCAAAGGGACCTTTTTGAAGGTATCCTCCAGGCAGGTTCAACCATAGTTGAGAACCTTAGAACATACAAACAACCTGTTTTTGTATACATCCCCATGATGGGTGAACTTCGTGGTGGGGCATGGGTTGTTGTGGATAGTCGGATCAACTCGGATTACATTGAAATGTATGCCGATACAACAGCTAAAGGTAATGTCCTTGAGCCGGAAGGAATAATTGAGATCAAATTCAGGACAAAGGAGCTTCTGGAATGTATGGGTAGGCTCGATCAACAGCTGATCAATCTAAGGGCAAACCTTCAGGAAGCGAGGTCTAGTGGGAACTATGGAATGGTTGAGTCCCTACAAGTGCAGATAAAAGCTCGCGAAAAGCAGCTTCTGCCAGTTTATACTCAGATAGCTACCAAATTTGCGGAACTTCATGATTCTTCTCTAAGGATGGCTGCTAAAGGGGTAGTTAGAGAAGTGGTTAACTGGGGAAAATCTCGTTCTTATTTCTGCAGAAGGTTACGTAGGAGAATTGCTGAGGTCTCACTGATCAAGACCGTGAAAGATGCGACAGGTGACCAGCTGTCACATAAATCTGCCATGGACATGATCAGAAAGTGGTTTTTGTGTTCTAATGTTGCTAAAGGCAGAGAAGATGCTTGGATGGACGATGAAGCTTTCTTTACATGGAAGAACGATGAAGCAAACTATGAAGAAAAGCTACAAGAGTTGCGGGTGGGGAAGGTTTTGCTTCAACTAACAAATATTGGTGAATCTGTTTCAGATCTGAAGGCCCTACCTCAAGGTCTCGCTGCTCTTCTAAGCAAGGTAAAATACCTCGATTTTTGCTTTGTTTTACAAATTCTACCTCCCTACTATAGACAGGGCCCCATATAATTCGAAGTTAATGCAGGTTGAGCCATCAAGCCGACAGCAATTGACCGATGAACTTCGAAAGGTGTTAGGCTGATCTATGAGTCTGCTTCACTGGTAAATATGTGCCATCTCTCAATGTGCTTGTCCTTGAGCTTTGCAAAGTTGGTTCACTGGGGGGGATCCGGGGCTAGTTGCCTACCCCCCATGGAGCCGTACTTCCATCATCCAAACTGAAGCTTACCATAAACTGGGGGAGTTCTTGGGCCCGCCAACTTTGTAGTAAAAAGTGTAAATGGTGGTTAAATGAACATAATATGGCTGACATTGGCGGGCATGTAGCCATTTAAATGGCTGCTGTAATGGATCTTTTGCCTGTTAATGATTAATTTTTGTAACATCTATGTTGTGCCTTTATCATTTATCAATAAAATTTCAGTGGGGGTTCCCTCCATAGCTTCCCAACAATTGAATTCTGAACTTGGTTACCATTGTTACGTTTCTGGATGGTGATTTCTCATCCCTATCTCTGTGCTTCCCGCAAACACAAATTATTATACAATATTAGGCGCAAATGGAACACTATTAAAACATGTTTGGGGGAAGGTTACGTTACGTATCATAAATATAAAATTACCAGTAAAATATTAAATAATACAATTATATATATATATATATATTCGAATGAAAACAATATCTATTACCAATCCAGAGTACCAAACAATTCATTTGACTCTTCTGATGCTAGAGCATGTTTAATTAATACGCTGTCGTTTCAATTTCCAAACAGGGTATTAAATTGCCGGTTTTCCCTTGCTACGTTGTCGTTTCACCGGCTTCCCAGCCCCAGTCCGGTCCATTTATTGCCGTTTGGGAGAAGAGAAAACGGAGAGAGAGAGAGAGAGAGAATCATGGGGGCAGAGGATGAGCAGCAAGGAAAGCCGGTAAACGAGCTGCCACGGCCAAATCCCATTACAGAAGCTCAGTTCCTCTCTTGGAAACGCAGAAAGGTCTTTCCTTTTTTGGTTCTCTCTCTGTCTCTCACACTCTCAACGCTATTAGGGTTTTACGTTCTCTTACATATCTATTGGTTTATTTTTGTTCTTATCGTTTCACTTGTAGAAGAAAGGTTAAGAATTGTTAACAAAATTAAATTACTAGAAATAATGTGGCCGTCGATAAAAATGATACGGCTCCCATACTGCGGGCTCTAGAAAAGGGTCAGATGTGCTTTTGCTTAAAATTTCTGCAGCAATTACCTGTCATTTTAATCTTATTTGAAAACTAGTGCTTATTGATGGGTTGCTTTTCTCCAACGAAGTTCTTGGCATATGGCAGTAATGTTGCAACAATGGTTCAAAGGGAGACACTTGCAACCTGTTGGCGCTTGGCATGTGTTTGGAAACTCTTCCATTGTTGTTAAAATATATTGTATGATCCATGTTTTGAACTTCACAAAATAGTTTAAGCTTTTAGTTTGCATAATTTCTTAATGGTGTCAGAGCCTTCATGACCAAGTGGCCTTGTGTTAGAACCACACTACCCTTACATTTAATTATGAATTTCTATATCTATGGGCTTGTTTTTCGTTCGAGCAAATAACATATGATCTTTTTATGTGGAATGGTTTCTTGACAATCATGTCTTTCAAGTCAGATATTTCATTTGTCTGAAGCTATGTAAGCACATGCAATTTTGTGAGGCCTGTGTATGGAAAAATTTTTACCAATCTTTCATAATAGTCACTGTCTTGATCCGGTCATTAGGAAGGTGCTGCCACATGAAAGGTTTTTCTCTGTTAGTTTGGTTACCATATTTTGATTTGTACTGCATGAATCTCCTTTTGCAGGATGCAGACGCCTCAGTTAGGAAAGCAGAAGTTGCAAGGAGACGTGCAGAAGATATCGCTGCAGGAGCAGTGCAAATGAATGGCCGGGAGCTTTTCTTGCATGAACCTTGGGTGTTTGAGAACACTGGTTATTGAGGTCAGTTTTCATTCAAGTACATGGTCAAGCAATCATAGATGCAGTACACACACACATGTTTAGCAAAGAACATCACCAACCCTTTGTGCTTCATAGATACATTCATTTTGGTGATATTAGTGTTATGGTTCTATTTTCCATGATAGCAAAATTTGTTATTACATTTGCTTCCAGCAGGTTTCACTTGTAAATCTTGGCTATTTTTGGCACTAAGAGAGAAGAGGAGGTTTCTTTGCCCTGCCAAAAAATGTGGAGAAGTTGCTTTAGGCACTAGAAGTCATAGTTTGCATGCAGGAGAATTATAAATCTTAAATCATTTATGTATCTCCTCCGTGGAGTAGTGAAATTAAGTTTTCTAAACTGTCCAGGAGAGTTTATACTAATGGGATGTTTGCACATACAGAACAGGCGTTTCAGTTGATGTCATAGTTATCCTTATTAGAGATGATGTGCTTGGACGGTTTTTCAATCTGCGAGAACAAGTTTTGCCTGTACATTGCCATATGTCAAATGAGTTTTTTTTTATTTGACAGTAAACTTTTTGTTTTCTTAGAAACTTCAAAACCTGGAATTTTTCTTCTTCTTCTCTCAAGGCAATCAAATACCTGCACTTTATATTGCCGTCCATTGTCCAAAATTGATTCAGCAAGACCAAAATGGTAAAATATGCTCTTACAAATTCCTAATCCAAAGCTACTTGTGATGTTTCCTTCCCATCTCATCTGTTATTTGTCTATGATGCAATTTGGATTTGATGTGACGAGTAGAGAACCGGGTGGCTTTTTAAATAAATTCTGGTATACATCCTGAATTTCTTTCTTGTAACGTTTAAAAGGTCACCTGATTGTTACTGATCTCAGCGTCCCATGACCAATTTTCCGGTCTAAGTTTTTATTTTTTATTTTTGGTTTAACTCAACGTTATTTGTTTGCCTTTTTTTTTTTTTTTTTTTTTGTATGGTGGGGCAAGATTATCATCGGGGATGTTCTTTTAACCCCTTATTATTGGAACTCTCTGCAAAAGCCATAGAACATGTGAGTTTTTAAGTTAGTGCGAGAGCCCCTGAGCCCAAACCCAGCCTGGAAAAGGCCCATGCCGAGGGAGGGCTACTCACCCAACATTCACTGCATATCACAACCATTCCATGGCGCCAGTGTTGTCCGGTTCGCACTAATTAAACCAAAACAGGAAAAATAGAAAATAAGCACACGTTTCACCGTCGGTATTTTCTACCTTTTCTTGGCACAGCCTCGATGCAACTTTTATTTCTTTCATAGGGGTCTTAATCGAATGTCTTATCAAGCACTACTAGACTTGGGGACCTATCTCCCTGCGTCAAATCACTGGAAATTAAGTGACAGGGGGCAACGTTCGATTTTTATTTTTTATCTTGAATCGAGGAATTTTCTTGCCTGTTCTTCAACTGGGTAAATTCCAATTTCATTCTCGCCGTGTCAGTGCGTGAGTGCGCATGATTCATAAATATAGATACATACATAGAAGAATTTAGCAGAACTTCCAGTAATATATTGAGTATCATATATATTACTGAATTATAAACTATTTGCACAAAATGAAAAGAAAAACTAATAGTGGGTTTAGTTAAATTATAAAATTATTACATTCTGAAGAGAATTACCAGACCAATCAGACTTATAGCGTAATATCATCTATTTCTGTTTACCAAAATTGCCAGGCCCCTCTTTTAAGTATTTCACGGTGATGCAAAATACAGATACATGTATGGTCGTGACAAACAACAAACAAACAAACAGATATATCTGTACGTAGAAAAGAAAAGAATCCATCTAGTTTGCCCCTGCAATGCCTGTGCTGGTAGAGCAAGCTATTTTTGCTCAGACTCTTGCAAACAATCTTGAAGGATACGCAGATAACAATACAATAACAACAACAACAATGATAATAATTAAAGGATTTCGTAGGACACAACGGTAAATTGAAGGGGAACAAATTAACTGCGCTTACCTTCCTGTACTTCATTGTGCAATGTCAATTTAAATGGGGCATATATATATATATATCATTGGCCGAAAACATGAAATTAAGTCATGAATCAACAATAGGAAACATCACGAGTGTTAATTGATTGAGTGTCATATATGATAGAAGGGGTCAGAGAGACATGACCAGTCCATCGAAAGCGAAGATTGCCCAGGTGTATATATGTGAACAACCTGGTTCTCCAGTCCCTGCCCCTGCCTCGGATTCAAAGCATGCAAAGTTGATTATCAATAACATTAATATACAGAAGAATAAAAATTAATTAATCAAGAGCATTAATTGTACACAGGCGTATTAATAAGATTGACTTTTATTATTTAGCCTTGGGACAAGAACTATCACCTCTTCCTTCATGTTAGCATCTCTGCAAGCCGAATAGAATTTAACATGCATGTTAATTAACCAAACAATTCAATTTCTGCCCCGCCCCCCCCCAAAAAAAAAGACAGAGGAGAGGGAGTAGTCTGCTTTAAAAAAGAATGAAAATTTACCCGTTTGCCTCGGTAATATCAAATTTGTCTTGAATCAAGGACTTGACGACCCTAAACAAACAAACAAAAAATAAAATAATATAATATAAAATAATTGAGGCCAACCCTGACGAAGAAAACGAAACAACATGTAAACAATACTTAGAGAGTCATGCATGATTAGGATTTTAGCTAGGACCTATTTCTGGGACGCAAAGCTGGAGCGCTTGGGATGGCAAGAGGCAAAAAGCTGGAGAGCCAAGGCCTACTATTGCCAGCTTGCTGTGGTAATCGGATGCTGGATGTGGACACCATCTTCGGTTGCTGCTGCTGCTGCTGCAGCTGCCTCCGGGCTTTTGCTGCTTCCGTTCTTCTTTTCTCCACCAGACGCTGCTTAACTCCTCCTGCCATACTCCAAGAAACTGACAGAAAAAGCCTGTTGACCGGTCACATGAGAAGAAAAAAGAGGGCCGGAAACGATATACATTTATAAGAGGGGGGGGGGGGGGAGAGAGAGAGAGAGAGAGAGAGGGACCTTGTAAATAACTTGTTTGAACTTTTTGGTGCTTTATTTTTGTATATTAATAAATTATTTGATTTCCTTATAAAAATAATTGACTCTCCAAGGAAATAGCATTTGAAATTTTGAAAAAAAAGAAAAAAGAAAAAATGGTTTCCAGGGCTTCATATATTTCACTGTTTCTTCCTTTTATCTTTTCTATAATAGTGTTATGCTACTTCCTTTGATCTTATTTTCTAAAATGATATATTGCAACAATATAATGTAATTCCAATCTCTTTTCTTCTTCTGCTCCTTTTTTTTTTTTTTTTAAATTTCAAGACAAAGTCACATAATTCATAAATATATTAGAAAAAGGAAATCAAAGGGGTAAAATTTGAGTTCTTATAAATTAATTGTTTTAGGCAATTATAAAAACAGATGCAAGGTATGTCTTTATAAAATTTGTGATATGGAAAAATTTTATTGAACAAAAAAATTAATGGAACAATTTGACATAATTAATAAAATAATATATACATTTAATGATTTTAAAAAATATTCACTTTTTGACCTTTGTCAGATTTTATTTACTCGTCCTGTGGAGGGGAGCTCAGCTTAATGGGCTACCTACTGCATGTAAGTGTCTATCGTGGTGTATTTTGCCCTATATATGCAAGCATTCACCTATTCATAAAAAAAAAAATAATAATAATAATAAAAAGAATCCGACCATCCAGCATTGAACAACTGCGAAGTCAGTTCACATGATACAAGAGTCTAAATTAAAATTTAGTTATGGAGAAAAGCTTAAGTAGCACTTTGCAACACCACAGTGTACAAAAAGGCTGGCTATGTATATGGTACACGACATTTTCTTCTTTTTTTTTTTTTTTAATTTTTTTGGGTGTTTGCTTTTCGATGTACAAAACACTCCTAGCTGTAGATTTTGAAATTACACATGGTTTGGCAGGCACAACCGGCTTCTAAAGACAACAACAGGATTTTACACAAACTGATAACACGTAAGGAGAAGGGCGAAAAAAAAAAAAATGGGGTCAGTGTCAATGTCATTGCCCATTTTGCTGAGGGATTTTGTTATTATCATAATTTCTTTCATTGTCCATCTCCAGGTGCTGCCCGCTGATCTGGACTGCTGCTTGCAGGGTTATTGTAAATCCTTTGGATTAGATTCATACAACCATTCGTACATTCAATAAAGAGCTTAGTTTTACAGTGAGAATATTCAACTAGGAAGCATTTAGAATATAGGTCTTATTAAATAATTTTTTTTTTTTTTTTTTTTGAAAAACAAATTTGGTTTCTCCTTCAAAATCAATAAATTTGCAACCAAAACACCAAAATATATAATAGACGAGAGATCTCTTATATATATATATATATATATATATATATATATATATATATATATATATATATAACGAATTATTAAAATATAAAAATTATTCATTATTCTATTTTGATTGTAACATTTTACAGATTTAGTTACATATTTAATGATTTTTAAAGAGAAATTAAAAATTTAAAAATAAAACTCATTTTTTCATTTAATGTGACCCACATTTTAAATATTTTTGTAGTTAATTCTTCTAGCAATAAACTTTTTCTATTTAATAAAACAAAGACCATGATATCATAATATGGGGTGGGCATATATTTAGTCATGACTGATTGGTTATTGGGCCTGTGGCCTGGCTTCATTATTGCCCAGTAACAAAAGTCCGACTTTCATAGTCAATCCGGTGAAATCGGGCCTAAACCCGATTCCATATTGAGCCGAAACAGCAAAATGATGTTACCAGGTCCAAAATGAACTCGATTTCTCTCTTTCCCTCTCTTTTTTTTTTTTTTTTTTTTTTAATTATTATATATATATGTTGTTCCTAAACTGGTCAAAGTCGATCAATAAGAAAAGTGGAGAGAACCTGTGATTGAGTATAAAAGGAAGGCGGGATGGAAGCAGAGTGAAGCGCCGTTGGAGCATAGGTCTGAGGCCAAACTGGAAAGCTCGTGGTGTCGTTGGATGCAGAGTGTAACTGATCGACAGGGCACTCGCCCATGCTGTGTGCTTGTACGTTTGAGCTCGTTCCTTGCAACAGTGGGTCATAGATACTTGTGGTCGAGACATCTCTGTGGACATAAAACAAGAAGCTCTTTCAGTGACCACTAAGCTACTGGGCCACTGAGCCCTTCTTCTATGGAGTTCGGCCATCCTTTTCTTTTCTTTTTTTAAATCTAACCCATTTTCGTTTCTCGAAATTTTCGTTTCTTTTTTTTTTTTTAAAAAAATTCTTTTTAACACGGCCTTAATAAGTTGTTAATCCGTTCACGGTTAGTGAACAGAGAGAGAGAGAGAGAGAGAGAGAGAGAAGCAGGTCTGGCGACACCGTAGGGGTGCACAAGACCCTACCGGAGGCAAGACCCCCAAATCCCACAATTGTGAATATTTGGGAAGGATGGGGGCTGGTCTTAAGGCCGGTGATTCTTTAGATTGTGAGCTTTTCCCTTGTTGGGTAAAGAGTAATATTAATATTACGACAAAAATAAAAATATTGCATATATTTTATATATATACTGAAGTGATAATTTTTTATTAATAAAATAATTTATCTGATAAAATATGAAAAATATTATTTATCTCAATTATAATAACATTTTATAATAAATTTATAAATTTTTTTGGGATGATATTTAGCATTATTTTTCTGTAAATTTTAAGTAAACATGACACGTACATGAATGATGGTGTCATGGTTTAGTAGAATTTAATGTTTGGAAGCAAGACTCACAAAGTCAGAATTTTAGACTCTACTCATAGGAAATACTCCCTCTCCACTTAGGCAAAGACACATAAAAAAAAAAAAAGGAGGAGAGGATGGATGTCCAGGGAATCAACGAAAACAAACCTTAGGTTGGTGGAAGGGGCAGAGGGATCAAACATTTGGGGATGGCTGAACTGGGTATGGCTGTTTTGAACACCGTCGTGTAACCAGCCTACAACCTCATTCTCGAAAGATGGGGGCATCCCTTGCTGCACTTGTACGGGTAAATGAGTTCACGTTTGAATTGGATTAGAACGGGGGTTTCATGGACCGAAAAGTTTCTTGTCAATTTCTTTCTTGAATGAATATTCTTGTCAATTCTCACATATGCGATCTAAGTTAAAACTTAATTACCTGTAGGCCAGATGGATCATAGGACGATAGGTGGTTGCTCAGGAGACACTCCTAGAACACATATAGTTGGGGGTTAAACAAAGTTCATTTCAACAAAAAGAAAATCATGTTCAAATGGCCATCTTCCACCCACTCTTTAGAGAGAGAGAGAGAGAGAGAGAGAGAGAGGAGGAACCTTTCGTTGCACCACACGTGTCAGGATATCAACGAGATGTTTCTCACATGATTCTAGCTCTCCCATAGACGTGATTTTCATTGGGTCTGGCTCATATATCCTATGGTCAATGGACATATTCAATAAGCGATGCTGTCACTCGCAAACTTTAATTGAATGCATATGATTATCATGTTTTTTATTTTTTTTTGGGGCCCGGGGGGGGGGGATGTGGGGTGGGGAGCCAATAGTCAACCTTATCTCCTCTTCTGCGATCCCAAGTTGCTGCTGCAATCTTACAATTTCTTGTTGGAGTTCCTACAAGGGTTTAATTAAAAAAAAAAAACGCAAAATTTCAGAAATCATGCATGTAAAATTATGGGCATCTATTGGGATGTTCCTTAGTACTTACCTCAACATCGGAGTTAATGGTTGCCGGACTTCCAAATTGAATCATAAGGGGCGACGTCAGAGTAGACAATAAAAAAAAAAAAAGGAAAAGGAAAAGTCAATAAGACTGATGGAAAAAGCGGGTGGAAATTAACGAATATCATTGACCATTATTGTCGGGAGAAATTGAAAAAATAAAAAAGGGAGACGGGGTTGGACAAACTTGGCTAGTTGAAGGGCAATATCATTCTCTGTCTTAAGTTGATGAAGCGTCCTTAGTAAAAACTGCACCAGGAAAAATGCTTCAATTTCACTAAGAAACTCATAGATGAAAATTCTATTTTTTTCCGGCACTTAACGATGATTATGGCAAGGAAGGTCATTAGAAAAGAAACTGCAACATTTGTCTTGCTAGCATATATATAAGAAAGAAAGCTTGTGGAAGCTTCTGGTTCCATTTGTCTTTTTCATTTTCTTTTTTTTCCTTTTTTTTTTTCGTTGGTATGTAATGTTAGTTTGACCTGGGAAGACATGAAAACGACCAAGAATATAATAACATCATTGTGGTTACCTCTTTGTTTTGAATATCACTGCAAAAGAGAAATGAACAGATGGTTAAATAAGGCAACTACGATATAACAACGAAAGCGAGTAGGATAAAAGAAGAGAAACAAATTGGAATTGGAATTGGAATATATATATATGGTTCTAGAGCATACGGGTGTTTGCTGCGGTCAGGGAAAATTATAGCGCTGCAATAAGATTTAAAAGAAAAAAGAAGAAGAAGAAGAAGAAGAAGAAAGGTATTTACGATTCATCTCAAATTGACAAGCCAAATGAAAAAGTGAAAAAGGATTTAATTTAAAATGGACATGCAAATGAATAATCTAGAAGCATACTGCTCTCTTTCTTGGTCAGGGAGATTAACGTATCGAGTAAAAACGTCCTCTATCCTGGTAGTCAACACATAATAAATACATAAGTTTACATGTTATCATATTGTCAAGCAACAAAATTAAAGTCGAAAAAGTGCAATTAAAACGAGCAATAATCCAAACATATGGAAACCCCTAAAAAAAAAAAAGTAACAATAATAAAAGAAAAGACCAATATGAATGAGAAGATGCATGAATACTGACCTTACACATTTACATCAATTGAAACGATATAAAGTGCTTCTTTCACAGGATGAGTTTTAGCCAATTTAATTGTTGAAGCCCCTTTGGCATTGCTTCAGCATCCGGAAAAATTAAAGCTTGACAATAGTCTTAGAATTGAGGGCTCAAGGAATTGGCCGAGTAACCTTCACTGTACAAGCTACTGTCCATTGAACTAGCGTTGGCCTCTCAACTATCCAAATGAACTTTGAGTGGGGAAATAAAAAAAAATGCAAAATGAAAAGAAAAGGGGCTTTTGTTTTTTCCTTAATCATCAAAGCAAAGGGTTTAGGGAAGGATGGACTTTCATTTACATATGAATCGTTTGTAAGATTGAAGACTAGTGGCTCATTCCTAAATTGGATATATGTATATATATATCGTAATGTGAAAGTAAAGAGAAATGACTCAAAGATAGATCCCATGGAAGCTTTTTGGCTATTAGACCGTCTTTGCTTCAACAATTATGAAGGGGAAGGTAAAGGGAAAAGGGTTGCCTAGAGGCATGGTCAAAGATCCCAATCCGAAGGCTCAGAGTAAGCAAACGGAGGAGCCATCTCTTTTGCTCATCTTATGGAACTCCAGAAGACAAATAAATAAATAATAAATAGCCTGTATAATTAACATGTAAATGGAAACACGTGGAACTAATTTTTGTAAGACTGCTCTACTAATCATTGTTGAATCAGGAATGTTAATTAAACCAGAATTTAATCCGAGAGCTGCGTGGCTCTAAATTTATTTTTGACAAATGCCATGCTCTATAAGCTTAAAAAGTACCCACAGAAAAGAACGAAGAAAACAATAACAATAATGGCAGCGGAAAAGATAGGGTACACGAAAAAGATATACCAAATGTAACAACAGGGAACAGAATCAATAGGTAGCGAAGATTAAAGAAGAAGAAGAAGAAGAAAAAAAAAAGAACGGGATTCCAAATGTATAAATAACAAGTAATTAAATTATGTATATAAGGGAATGCATGTAAAAGAAAGGGACAGGTATACAAAACCTTTTCTTGCCCGAGAAGTGATTGAGACGGCCAGAGGGAGAGAACATGATAAGAGCAATATCAATATCGCAAAGGATGGAAAGCTCGTATGCCTTCTTAATAAGTCCATTCCTGCGTTTTGAAAATGTAACCTGCCGATTTGGGGTGTTTTCTATTCTCTTTATCTCCAGTTTAACTCGACCCATCTTCGATCTCTCTCACAAATTATGCAAGATTTTTCTTTTTTCGTCCCCTCCCCTTTTTTTTTTTTTTAATATCAGAATTTCCTTATATATTTGTTGTAGAGAAGGAGATTGGCCTAATATACACACAATGCATGGACAAGAAAGAGCCTTTGAAGGAAGGGTTGTTATGCATGTGAGGGAGTTTGAGAACACATATGAAGCTGATGGCTAGAATTGGAGAGAGAGAGAGAGAAATTGAGGGGAATTCTAGTGGATAAGAGTTTGAAAAATATAATTATTAATTATTAATTACACTAATGCAATTAACAGTTTGGTGGTTCAGTTGGCTTTTCCGTTCTGTTGGAATAAGCCCACTAAGACTTGTCGCTTGTTAACATCTGCAAAAGGGGCAACCTAGCTTGCTCTAGGTTTTGCCGCCTTTGACACAACTACCGGTGATCTGAAGGTGATGGGCCATCAATTAACACCGCAATTGCACTTGACGTACAGTCCAAACTCTGAAAACGTTCATATTCACACACTTATATCATAACAGATAAGTAAGCTAAAAAAATCAAAGAGCGGTAGCTGCATGCAATTGAATTTTTTACCAATTTTTTGTTTTTCTTTTTTTAAAAAATTTTATTATATGATTTAATCATTAAATTATTAAGTAAAATTTCAGATATGATAGGGTATAAATAATATACTTATTAAAATTTATAATTAAATGTGAGTATAGGGTGATTCGAATATAAGATCACTTAATTATTAAAATTTTAATATTATATTAAGAACTTATTTTATTTAAAAAAAATTTAAGTGATATTGAAAATATAAATTATATGTTATTTTTTCACAATCAAGTCTAATTACTGTCTTCATCAATTCAAATTATGTCACGGCGGTTGAGATGCTCCCCAGATAAGTTGCACAGGCCCACAGTATGGCGATTTCATATAAAAATGAAGAGCAGATACAAGCCAATAATTCCATGGTTGGCTGACACTTAAACAAAATATAATAAAAATTGGATAAGTTTTTGGCATTAATGTATATGATAAACTGACACTAAATTCAAGATACAATGGAAGTCGAGCTAGGCTTCTTTGGGAGGATTGGAATTCTTGGACTCGTGGAAAAACTCCAAGGGTTATACGCTCACCGTCAACTTCGTTTTGCGGCGCCGGCCAGTTGGCAATACATGTTCATATTGTCAGGCTCTTTGTAGCCTACATGTTGATTCCAATGCCGTCTACACCTTCGTTTGGTGCATGCATCGCATAAATTTACACAAGTCTGCCTCAACCACGAACATCTATTTCCCTAGTTATTATTAAAATAAACTTGGATTGGAATATCCAAGGATTAGGATTAATCCTCTCAAATTATTTTTTCTAATTTTGTTACAAAATCTGTGAAAGATCGTCTTCCGAACAACAATCACCAGATATCGATCATTTTTCCAATGAATTAATTTCGATCAAAACTCGAACACACAACACTGGAGTCTTAGAAGTAGTTTAATGCAATTAGTGAAAGAAAATTTGTAACGAAAAGAAGTCGATGAAGTCGGACATCCGGGCTGCCACGATGGTTGACTCGCCCTGGCCCCGTCCACCTCATCATTTTGGTCCAGCTAACCTTTACTCGGTTGGCTTTAATTAACCCAGAGGGTGCATTTGGGTTCCTGCAGAATCGCAACCCGAAATGCACGCCCGAAACTTTTGTGTGAAACTTGAACTGGGCTAAGCAGATGAAAATTAATCTTCAAAGGTACGGAGCTTTTAGAAGTCTTAGGTTCGAAACCTTACTGACCTCACCGTTTAGATCAACTTACCGAAGTGCGGATGGACGAAGCGGCTTGCTTGTGCGCTAGGTTTAACTTATTCAGGCGGCCAGACGGAATTATGTGAAGCGCTTGAGTGCTAATAAAGTGAGACAGAGCTACTTGGGTGTTAGCGTAGTGAATTGGTCGTTTACTGTATTGGTGATGGATCTAAGAGAATTGAAGGTTAATAGGCTTGGTAGCTTGCTGGACACAGAACATATCAAATATATATATATATATATATATATATATATATATATATATATATATTTAATGTAAAGAAAATAGAGCATCTTCATAGATATGATTAATCATACATTATTTATAACATAATAGGAGTTTAATACAAGTACGTGTGTCAAAAGGTTGGTGACGGGTGCTATTAACCTTTTCAAAATGGAGTGGTCATAGAAATTCACGTTAATTACGTACATAGAATAATCTTCTTTAGTAGGTGGTTGCAATTCCTGTATTTTTTTTTCCTTTTTATTTCAACACTGAAATGCCTGAGGGAAGGAACCAATCAAGCGTATCATCTACACATGCATATTTTGTAATTGTGCCCGCAGAATCTGAAAAGGGTTTTCATTACCAAGAGAATAGAATAGAATATGTAATTTTGTTTCTATATTTTTTGGTGGAATGGTTCACGAGGTTACAGACCAAGATATAATTTTATTACAAAGACACCGGCGTTGTCTTGATACCATATATGTGTGTGTGTGTGTGTGTGTTATTTGTTTCGAAAAAATAATGATAAAATTGATGCACTGAAATTTTGACACGTGGCCTTCTTCCTTGAGAGTTTGTCGATTTATGCGGAGTATAGAATCGTACTGGAGGGATGGTGCTTTAAAGTTCCTGAATTTGGGGAACAAAGTCAAACACATGAGGGTAATATTGGTCAAAACTTTTGTACCCATAACGGTACACAGAATGTCAAATGGTCGGCATATGCAAAACTGCATCTAACCCCTCCAACAAAGCAAAATGCCAAGAGAAAACTTATAGTAACAAGAAAATAAAAAAGCAAATCAAAAGGAAATAGGAAAAAAGACGATTAACATGAAACGTGTTAACATATTATTTGGCAAGCTCCGACTAGTATAACATTTACGACATGAATGACTATGGTTATAGTTAATTTACATGATAGAGCAAGCATTTGGGTTCTCATCGCTAAACATGGCGGCGTAGTGATCATCAACAGTGGTCTCAGAGACGGTGGCGGTGGCCGGAATGGCTCTGACATGGTTAGGAGGCGCTTTCTTGTCGTAAGCCTGAGAAACATAGGGATGCGCCACCAAAGTGTAGGGCACGTATGGCCATATCTCTACCTTCTTCTTTGTCGACTGAGCTGCCTCCAACACTTCCTCTGGCTCTACATACCCATTCACAGTCACCTTTTGTTGCTTCAAATCTACGTCCACAGATTTGGCCCCTGAAAAAAAGAAGCCAAAACATTACGTACGAAACGTGCATATATTGCATGCTATTAAATATCATAATTGAGCATGGTGATGCACAATTTAATACCTTTGACTCCCGACAGGACGTTCTTCACCTTACGTTCACAGCCCTCGCAGTCCATCCTGACTTTGAGTGCTACTGTTGTCATTTGTTTCTTTTTCTTGCCTTTCCTGACGCTGCTCAACAAAGTAGAGAAGTACTCCGCTGTGCCTCGAATTCCCATTTTTTGCGTATATTTTGTGTGCTTACTGCTCTCTCAATATTGTCTATACCCCGAATTTTCACTGCTGAAATTTTATCGTAAAGAAGTTTTTAAAAGGATGGAACTTGGCTATAATGTCAAATGGCTGACAAAGAGATGCAATCTATTTGTAGAAGGTTGGTGAGTGGCAGCCAGAGCGTTCGGCTTTTATAGACTTATGCAGTAAGCAGATTCAAGGAAGAATATTGGGAACAAAAGGAAGCATAATCTAAGCTGAATCTAAAACAAAAGAAGTGGGAAAAATGGGGAAAAAAAAGCAATAATAGTAGCAGTGAGGTTCGGCTACAAGCTTCCCTAGCTAAGCATAACCAATGTGGATACCCTTGTTAATTTCCGAAGATATATAGCAACTTAATTATCAGCACGTCTTCTACTCAAATGACCAGAATATATAGAGCATCTATGTACACAAGATGAAGGAGTTTTGAGCAAACAGGGCTGTTGATGTACCCCCGTGCTTTGGGTACACGAAAACTATCATAAAGTTATAAAGAAATGTAAAGTTTCAGGGGTAATTATCGTAGAAAAAGATTTCTTAAAAGTAGAAAAATCCAAATTGAAATTGTTGAACGCCTAAGTTGATTACTGAGGGGCTGCAAAGAGAAAATGCATGGCAAGTTCAGATGCCACGTTTAAGGATGTGCTAGTGACATGTGATTCGGAATTTTAATCCAATGGATTGAACCGTTTCCTCGTGGGGGGGGGGGAAATTAATATTTAAACTTATAATTACTTAATTATAAAAATTTTGATATCATATCAATAAATTAATTTATTTAAAAATTTAATTTATTAAATAAAATTTAAAATATAAATTATACATTACACTTTTAATAAAGACATATGGAAGATTGGGCGGTGGGACTGTAGAAATGAAAAGACGCAAAGAACAAAGCCACAAAAGGTCGTGTTCGGTTGCCATGACAAATGGCACCAAAAAGAAAAAAAAAAAGAAAAAAAAGTACCATAAAAGTGGCACCAAAGACTTTCCCCCAACTCCCCCCAAAGGAGTATACTACCCCGAAAGTAAGTTTTCTGCTTTCGGCCCTTCTAGTTGCCCCATCTTTTCTACGAATTGATATCAATATAATTCAATTAATCTGCTTTGATTAAGAAGGAGAAAATATCATTAACGTCCCGCACGCACACATTGTCTTTTGCGTTTGAGTTCATAATGTCCAAACTCTGAACTCTAAGGTGTTCATTTGGAGACATTATAAAGAAGCATAAGTCTTTCTCAAAAAAAAAAAAGAAGAAACTTTTACAATTCTAAAAATCCATTTTAAATGCCATAGACAATGTATCCATGAAGAACCTGTCTTCTACGATAAAAACAGAAGCAACCCAACCCGTAAATATGCAGGGATAAAAGGCAGGCGTGTGATGTTCAAGAATGAACTTGTCTGGAGTTCACTCCGTAGTCCGGACAAATTATGAAAGATCAACGCAAAAATTGTCACAAAGACAAAGCACGTGTGGCCACCGCCACTAGTTGGTCGATTGCTGAAAGTATGGCGGCCGCGTGCTGAAATTCTAGAAAAGTTCGAATGAAAGCGTGATAACCAGTTTAAGTTTTAATTAAGCGGTTTGCTTTTCACTACCGCTGTCTTATTTTGTTTAACAAAAAGGAATCGCCATGGAGGAACACAGGCGTAAAGTTGCCATCAAAGTAGCTTTCGTTGCGTCGATCGGACCGACGGCTCCCTTCCCAATCAAAACACATGCCTGCCAGTAACTTAATAATCTTCCAAAAAAGAGAAAAATAAAAAAAATCAATTTCCCGCAATCCACGGCCACCCAAGCTACACAGTCCTAGCAGTAGAAAATGAACATCCAGTAAAACACAGAGACACCACCCACCAAATCATTTAGGTGATCCGTAGCTCTCCCAGGCTACAAGTACATGTCTACTTCGCTCAACCATTCATTGCGTGTATGATTTAGTTCCTGCACCAGAGGCCTGCGGCCATAAAATAGAGTGGCGCTCAGGCTGCAGAAAATGCAGATTTTTGCGTCACTTCCAAATTTTAATACAATAGACACGAAAAATAACATAATAGAACTCGACATGCGATGTTCTCGTTTGCATTTCACATCTTACTTCTATTTCCTTTACCTCGTTTGTATGGTACATTTACAAAACTCGCTGCCATTATTCACCTAACCTCATCAGATTTTAAATATGACAATTAAAAGCATTCAATTGTATTGATTTTATGCATGACACAGGCGCCCAGAACGCGGGCGGAAAACACATGCTCTCTCATCAGCAGGTCGCTGAATCTCCTAGGACATAACGTGTTTCAGAATTTAGACACTAAAACCTGTATGGCCTAAATATTTTTACATTAAGTAGATAAATTAGATCCATGGCTGTAGTACCTACCACTAATTTCAATACAAGGATTCAACTGATTCTAATTAACAACAAAAGATATCAATAAGCCGAACCAGGGATAACTAGAAACCGACAGAAGAAATTTACAAGAGAGGAGTGGGGGATGGGGACTGAATTAGGTAGTCAAAACAAAGGGGCAGATAAGCAGTAGCAGTGATAATGAATGTGTTAGTTGGAGCACAGGAAATAAGCTGGTTTGCTGCGGTGCAGACGATTTTGAAGTTGTCCTCCCAACAACAGCGGGTGGAACTGCAGGTGCTTTGGGCTGGCTCCGATGGTCATTGGCTGGCAACCGCGTTGAAGAGTTCCCACTTGGAGGTGGCCCAAGATTTATCTCTGAGTTGTCACTTGTACCTTGACCTGCCAATAACATACACAATGTCTGTTGGCCATGGGCAGTCCTTTTGACTTTCCTAGATTCATCGCTACACCCTTGGCACATAAAAAAAGAAAATGTACAGACTCTATGTATCCACGCATCTGAAACTAAAAGCATTAGGGTTTTAGAATGATTTTACAAATGCACAGAAATTGCCAGTTAATGTTGACAACAGAACTTTGTTATAGTGTACAACCAAACAAAAGTCAAAAACAATTTCAGTTGAAAAAATTTGGTTAAACAATGACTTCACCCAATACTTTAATTCCCATAGACGAAGTTCTCTGTCACAGTTTCACCGGCATTAGGGGAAAGAAATGTGAAGGCCACCCTACGAGAAATCCCCATGATTTCAAATCCACATGTAGTTGGTACAACCATTTCTATATACAGACCTCTCAACCTACGTTGTGGAGAAAGACAAAGAGGGTTTTAGAAATAAGTTATAACATCCAGTCCCATTGTCCACGTAAAAATGCATATAGGCCTATTTCGTCAAGCCCATGATGCCATTATGAATATAGCTGAATGTCCTGCTGATCTCCTAGGGTAACTTACCCCTGCTTTCTCTATCAGCTCTTGAACACTTGACTTAAAAAGGAATATAGGGTTTAAACCAACAACAAACAAAGGAGAGGCCATAAGGCTACACTGACACTATGCTAATCATCAGTGAACAGATCAACACAAGCCTCCAAGCTGCATCAAATAACAGAGGTTTGAAGTGGCTCCCAATTCTCACAGTTAAGACAAATGTAAACTTTCACTATTTCTATGAGGAGGAAAAGTACATAAGAGCATCATGCCAGCCCCTTATCATCATACAAGTCTATTAGAATATTGTATAATTCTTTCAGAATGAGGTTTTGATCAAGTAAGAATTTCAAAGAATCACCTGCTCCGCCTATTAGGAGAATTGGTTCTTGACACAGGCAAAAACACATGCAACCTTTTTTGAGAGGAAATGCAACACCAACTTTGGTACTTACAATTGAAATTAGACCAGCTCAATTCAAACTTCTCCATGTCAAAAATCATATGATGACCAGTCATGAAGTTCTCTGCAAGCAATATGTAAATCCAGTATCACAACAGTGAACACAGATAATGAAAAGTGTGCAAAGTAGAAAGGAAAAATATGTATACTTACGACCAATGATGCCATAATTATCATCTGTATGCTGCAGTGACAAACAAAAGATAGCAAAATCCTGCACCGGAGTCTAAATGATTAATATTTCAACTATTCAAATTCAGAATCCATTATATGATATAGCCAGTTTTTCCATCAATTTGCCATTGAATTATTTCCAAATTGATGACCTCAAGATATAATGCATTAAGGACCATACATGAAGCTGACTGGATGCCCTAAATGTTGAACAGCAGGTAGGAATGAAACACCACAAATGAGATATTACAGATTGCCAATGGGGACACCAGATGTTCTGTAGATGCAGAAAGACAGTGCTCGTGCTCTTAAATACTTTTTTTATTATTATTATTATTTTGACTTGCTTTTCTTCTCTGGGGCTGATACCCTTGGTGCAAATAGTATTGCAGGTTCACATTTGAGGAACAGCTCGTGTACCTGATTTTGAATGATGGAATATGTTGGATTATGGACTGAAAAGCTTTGGTTATCAGGGAACAGAAATTGCAATGCAGGAATCTTCTGGGACTCCTGCGAGCTGTTATCATAATAATCCCTGACCATCAGCTATTGAAGTAACAGGAGAATGGCTTGCAAACCTACCCAATCTCACAATTCAACCTGGTATTGTAGCAGTAGTCCCACAGTTGGTAGCTGGTTCTCTTGGCATTCACTTGTTTGTCAAACTGTTAAAAAGAAACAGCCTTTTAACAGACCATGTAATAAAAATCACTGCACATTCAATAGCATAAATTAAACCCTCCGCACCTCTGACACAACAGTATCATAAATGTCAGTTGGAAGAAATGTGAAGGATGAACCACTATCAACCAATGCCTTGAATCCAGAATGCTTAAGGCAAAGATTACCAATGCAACAAGACTCCACGCGAACAAAGAAAGCATCACTGTAATGGTGAAAATTCTTATTTCAGCCAAATAATAAGCATCAATAGGAATTAAAACCAGCAATGGAAAATGCTTTGACTCATAAAGCCAGAAGCATACTATTTTCCTTCTTCAGGCAGGAATGGAGTCGAATGATCAGAGGCGTGCCCTTGGTCACCAAATAGAATTCTCCCGGAACCATTGTCCTCAAAACAAAGAGAGAAAGAATTCTTGATTAATCCTGCTTTTGTAAGCAAACTTGGGACAGAAATGTTTCCAGGTCCCAGACCCATTACACCATCAGGAGCAGCTCCATCTAAATAGCTGCCAGTTTGCTTCCTGCCACAGCTGTATTCACGAACCCAAATGAGAGAGTGGGGAGGGAAAGATATCATAAGTCTTGAGCATTAACATGAAACTGCCTATGGTCAATCACAATGCTACATGTACCTGGACAAAAAACCAGGGGGGAAAAGAGAAAATTGAAGGACAAAAGAAAATACAATTACCCAATAATGACTGAAGCTTGCACCTTTCTCCGGCTTGCATCATTAACTGAGATTAAATGAAGTTTGTCTTCAATCAAATATCCAGCACTTGACGTATTTTCTATATCGTTATAGTTAATGATGTAAGGGCAAGGATCCTTCAGATTTTTGCATTTTGAACCCAATTCACACAATTGATGGCTGCAAGAGAGGCGGTTGCTAGTGCTGGATGAAGATGGACTATACTCGCCCAGATCTCTATCCTGCATAATAGATGCCCCAAATAGGTGGGAGCACCTGCCGATTAATCATTGGAATTAAAGGCTAAATCTGTTACCTATTTATGGTCTAACTACATCAAATGTCAGCTAAAACAACTATATAGGAATCTTGTTAACAGTATTCAAGCGTTTATGGAGTGGATTTGATTAGTAAAAAGTCCAGTGCATGAATACTTCCATAATCTAGAAATTGATAAGGAAGACAACGCAATACAGCAGGAAAAGAACGGGTTCCTACAAATTTATGCAGTGGAGTTAAGGCTGCTAAGCTCAATGGTAACCATAATGTTGCAACTTGCAGCAAAACACCACCACCACTAGGAATAATAATAAAATTCATAAAAAACTGATTCCAAGTCAAGCTAAAGAGGAATTTCAATAATCTTCATTCACCATCAGCTTACGTCCCAAGGGATAACTGATTTAAAGTTGAACTAAATAGTAGTCAACAACACAATCCTCATAAAATACAGGTTTGATACAGGGTACCTCCCCCCAAGTATGACCTCCAACTCCACCCCTATCAAACGAAATGGAATATTAAGTATTGACTTCCAAACGAAACCAACGATACCACAGAATATCCAAGATGAACCGATTCATACTTTATCCGCACTAAAACAGGAGTGGAAAATAAAACACATAGTTAAAAAGAAAAGGAGAATAAAAAAAAAAAGTGTAATTCAACAATGTCCGTACCAAGGACTTGTAGTAACCGGAAGACAAAGGAGCACAGTCTATGCAATCACATGGGACCCAAAACATATCACTACCAGCATCCAATGCAACCAGAAAAGATACATTCGGTGTCCCAATATCCACCCATGCGTAATGCAACCTGTAGAAAAGCAAAAAAATTTAAAAATAAAAAAATAAAAAAAATTCAAAATTTGAAAATCCAGATCACACAACCTTGAACATTAGAACATTCTCTCATATTTTCGAAGGGGGGCAAAAACAAAAAACCAAAAAATTGAGGCGGTCTCTCATCTCAACCGTCGGATCAGGCGACTTTCAATTTCTAATTCATCCAAAACACTAGGAAGAATTTGACTGACCAGGCAAGATCATTGCCAAAGAAGAAAGTCTGGCTTCCCTGATCCGGAAACAGCAGCTGATTCTGCGAACCGAGCTTGATCCTCTGGCGCTTCAAGTCGTTACGGAGCAATGCCTGCATGAACTCGAAGCTGTTGGGTTTCGGCCACAAATCGCCGCTCCCATTGCCGCCACTCCGCGAAGTCCACACCGACTTCGCCTCGTCGGAGAAACGATGTATGAGCTTCGACGAGAACGTGGCCGCTCCAATCGATCCGTCGAAGAAGACTCCGATACACAGCACCAAAAGCACCGCACGACTATACATTGCACGCCTACAGTGAAGACTAGAGAGAGAGAGGGGGAGAGAGAGAGAGACTTTTCTTTATCTTTAACGAGAAATGCGTTTCTTTTGCCGAGAAAACAACAAAGAGCTATAAACCAAAAAAAAAGGTTTGAGTGTGTGAAGTTGTGGGTGGCGGGGTGCTAACGTGCGCGGGTGCTGCGTACGCTGCTGCTATTGCAAAGCGCAATAATGCGATGGACTCAAGAGGAGCGACTAGAGGGTGCGTTGGGTCAGCGCAAGTCAAAAAGGGGAAAAAATGAATTGCAAAAACGTTGTGCAGGTCGGTGAGGAGAGGAGAAAGAGCGACAAGTGTGAGATGATGTGTCGGGAGATGAGGACGTTTGGGTTTGTTTCGTGCTGTTTTGTGCACACGTCGGAATGGTATCCTATGTCTCCCCTTCTTCTTCTTCTTCTTCCTTGCCTTTTTCTTTTTTTTTTTAATTATTTAAAAATATTTTGAATGAAAATTGCCCAATTGCCCTCCTTCCTCGGCTGCCATTTCCTAATCTATCCTTAAGAGAATAGATTAGCTACGGGTGATCCTCTTGAAAGACGATGGTAATGCCACGAAATGCTAATCATTACCTTTGAAATTCAAGTTATTGGATTTGTGTTTTACAGAAACACCCTCACAAATAAAAAAAAAAGGGAAAAAAAAAAGATCCAAAAGAAAAATATCCAACTCCATAAAGCCTCTCAAAGGGCCATCCCATTTTTACTATTTGACCATTTCTTAAGGTTTAAGCCTCTCTAATCTCACTAACATGTATGAAAATGAGACAACAGAACCTGACTTCACTTGTTTATAGTACTCCCGCCCATTAAAGACCACCCGATGCGCTGAGTCCACATGAAGTCCACAAAACAAATGATAATTACTAGCCTACTTCATATAAACTTTACCTATTTTCTTTTTCTAAAATTTAAACTTCAGGTTTAGGAATTGATATTTAAGTTTTTAACCTCTTTTTTTTTTTTTTTTACACGTTAACACGTATACATGTAATAAAAAATTTGTATAATTGCATTAAACTGCCAACAAAAAATTACAAAATTTTACGAAGAGAACAATCTATATTAACAAGTTCTTAATTATTAAGATTTTTATTAGGAGGAACTACTTTTGTTACTTTAAGAACTTTTACTAATAAGTTATAAACCATATGGTCTGATTAGCCATTACAAAAGAGAATCAAAATTGAATTTGTGACATTGTACTGAGTCCACTTCTATATTCTAAGACAATTCACGTGAGGATTATTAGAATTACAAGGGTTAACAATGTGGCCGACAATTACAATGGTAAAGAAAGGTCACCTGGTTGATTAGGTTGTCAGTTCTATAATTCTAATTCTAGAATTAATGAAAAATAATATTATTTGAAAAAGATCAAATTCAAAATAGAAGTAGAACAATTTTTAAAAATAAATTGGAGTTGAAACTCAATCTTGAAAAAACAGAAAATAAATAAATGAAAAAAAAAAAAAAAGGAAGAGAGGAGCGGGCAGATAGAGAGGAAAGAAGATAATGTGAGGAGAGAAAGAGTCGCATAGATGAGAAAAGGAGAAAAAATATATACATGTATTGTAATTGAATACGAAAACCAAACAGAAATCTGAATAATTAATGAAGAAAAAAGGGGGGAGGATAAGTGCAAAGAGGGAGAGAGAGAGAGAGAGAGAGAGAAGAGAGATGAAAGGAGGTTGCATGAGAGGCGTAAGAAGGAGGAAGCTTTAAGGAGAAGAAAAAGAAAAAGATACTTAATCTTGTTCAATTTGAAATTTAAATCAATAATAAGAAGTGAAAGTAGAAGTTTTTCTTCAAATGAAAATATTTTTATTTTTAAATAAAAATAAAAATTAATACATTTTGTGATTTTTAATTAAAGCGAATAACATAAAAAAACGAAAATATCTATTTTTCTAATTTGTTTCCTTCAAACAAAAAAAAAAACAAATTAACGACATTATCTAAACAAGTTTTGTGATGTTTAACTTAAAAACAATAAAAACCAAAAAATTTCAACCATATCTGATAGGCCCTTAGTTTTCCCAGTCACCAACAGGCTGGCAGAGACATTAAAGAGAAGCAATATTGGTGACGAAATTGTTACCTAGAGGAAATAAAGAGGCAACGCTTTCGAACAATTTCATGCACCCAATTGAATTATTGCACCCTTCGCATTGAAACAACTTTCTAAAAAGCCACCTCTTGGTTTTAGACAAGACATCAATGGACACATTGGAACAGGGTGGCACGGGTTAATATGCGGAGTCAAAAACCAACAGTTTTTTTTTTTTCTCCTTTAAAAGATTATTTGTGAAGCTTGTCTGAGAAATGGGTTGCTAATCTCCCCCATTGATAACGTCCAGATATCCGTAATGACCGCCTAAAATGGTTAAATTAGATTAGCCAGTGATTTACTTGGTGAGAATCTGTTGACATCCTAATCCCCTAAATATAAGCAACAATTAGTACACTAGGAATTGCAGGCAAAAATTCAAATTTGTAATGCCACTAAAAGCTAATTAATTTCATCTGTCAAGTGCCAGGAATAGAAGGCAAATGTGATATTTCCTTTTAAATTTGGAAAAAAAAAAAAAGTTGATAAAAAGAACCGAGATATGAATACAAATGGAAAAAGCGCGTGTGCCAATACATATGCATATGCATTTGCCTGTCTGTACTGCGCTGTCTATCCTTCTAAATCAAAATCTTTCCTATCGTGAGTCGTCTAATTCGGTTGTTCTATCTCAGGTTTTGCATGACTGCCTTTGCCAGGAGATGCCTCCTCTTCCTTTTATTCTCATCTCATCTTCTTTATCTTTCATCGCTTCTCTTCTATGCAATAATACGTAAGTTTATCCAATCCCCATCTCTTGAATGTTTATATCTACGTCGTTATTGATGAACGCACGGACTGTTGTTGATGATGGTTATGTTTGGTCATTTGTGCCGTCGTTTTTGACTGGGATCTTACGTGGGAATGTGACGTTTTAGTCTTCAAACCACTCGTCTCCCCCTCTCTTTGTTTGTTTTATCAGTGCGGTTTGTGGTCAGTTAGCTTTATTTTATTACAATTGACATTAGCTTCATTTTATTATAATTGACAAGCTCGTTGGTTCGTGTGCTTATAGACTTCAAAGATTTGTACTTCTCTAGTCAGTCCTTTGCATTGATGTTAATCACAGGCACTTCATATTACATATAAACGTTTTTGTTTTGTTTGTGTTTTTTCCTTTTTTTTTTTTTTTTAGAGGAGGGGTGTGTCTGCTTTGGCATTGTGGATCACAGAGGAAATTCAAAAACCCTAGTTTTGGAGTATCCTTTTAGCTTTGGGCACCGCGATATGTTCATTGACGCGAGAAATCTGAGCACCAAAAATGAATACAAGTTCATGTGTGAAATCATACAATGGGATTGCGTGGCATATTAAATTAGATTTGCACGTTGATTCCTGTCAATTTTTTTAATACTACCATACTAAAGACACCTCGTTTCTTTTTCAATGTTAAAAGTTGATACAGATAGTGAGAAACTTGGAATTTTTCTAGAAAATGATTGATTGGTTTTACCTCCCCAAAAACAGATAGAAAGACTAGATAAATCTACATTCTCTCTCTCACTCACTCACTCACAGCATCCTTCTTTGTTTTTCCTTTTATTTATTTATTTAGTTTTACACAATAATAGTTAAGAGTAAGCTTGTTAGGCATTAGAGAGAGAGGGGAAACGAATCTGAAAAGTACTACGAAGATGCAGAATACCCCAAGGCATCAAGCCTCCTAAATCCCACATTTGTGGGTTTTTATGTTATTAACTCCTAGTTTATAGTTAACATCTTTTTGTGTACAAATGGTTAGTTAAGCTAATATCTTATGAACATTACCATTTGATCGCCGTAGCCTGTATATAAATGTACCTACGTACGGATGCTTCCGAATGACACTATTTCATGGACTGTGGGACATACAGAGCATGGAAATTGGCACTAAATGCTACTCATAAGTTGAAAAACTGTTTAAGAAATGTATACTAAAACTACTGTCTGCACGTCACTTCAGAATGACAATATTTCGTGGACTGTGGCACATACAGAGAGCATGGCAATTGGCACCAAATGCTGCTTATAAGTTTAAGAAATGTATACTGCATATACTAAAACTACTATGTTTGCACTTCACTTTTGTGAAGTGAAATTAAACGCTGTGATTCTAACTTGACGTGTCAATTATTTTCTTCTGTTTTTTATTTCCCACAGGCAACTTGCTAGCAGCATCAAGCTGTGAATGCCTCGGTTCCACATATTGAATCCCCAAATCTTGACGGCATAGGTATGAGCCGTCTTTATCCTCGATGCCATCTTTCACTTTGTTCAATACTGTTGTTCTTTTCGATAACATGCCGTCCAAGCTTTTAATTTCTTTCCCTCGTTCACTGAAATTTGTGTATTTATTGACCAGGAGAAACACAGCTTCGCTGCCCCCCACCACCATGGTTCCGACGCCTGCCTTCCAGATATTCAGAAGGCAAAGCCAACGCCATGCGGACCCTTTAGCAGTCTAATGATACATTCTCCAGAGCAGGAGAACGGGAAGCCTCAGAATCCTATCACCAGTCGCGTTAGTATGAGTTCTACTACAAGCGTTTTCGATTCTAATTATGGCATTTCGCCTCCACCATCTTCTACTTTCATTGGCGATTATATTGGTGCGGAAAGCTGTCTTGATCTCAAAAGCAACGAGGATATGTCGTTGCTACTATCAAAGAAAGAGGAGAGCGGTGGCTGTCAAAGTTATCTTCAGCGTCGTATTCAGCGAGATCAACGGTGGACAAGGAAGCGGGAGATCCCACCACCAATAACGTTGCTCGCACGCACTGGGAATCTGCCTTCTTCCCGGATGCCTTGTGTTTTGAAGAGGTTTTACACCGGTGATGGAAGGCTGATTCTTAAGGAAGACAGGGTTAGACATCACGAGTATTTCCAGGCCCACAGATCCAACGGTCGCCTCATTTTGCAACTTGTTCCCATGGACGACGACGTCTTCTCATCCCCTCAACATGTCTCTGATGATGAGAGAGATAATGACATTAAGAATCAGAATGGCGAGATTGAGGAGCAGTGTCACAATGCAGGCGATGATGATGATGATGTTGGCGAATCCAAAGTGGAAAGTAAAGAAACACTATATTTTAACAGTGGTAGGATTGAGAGCTATTGTGCTGATGATGGTGGTGATGATGACGATGATGTTCATGTTCATGGTAATTACGACGTGGCTCAGGAGGAAGCACAGGATCACAAGGTTCCAACAATTGAGATTGGAGGAAATGGGAGTGCAGGAAAATGCTTGAACTACATCAGAACAAGCCCCAGCTGTATCTACGGGGTGCCAGTACCAGCTCTGAGGCCAGTTTCATAGTGAGTCCTAAAATCAAATAATTAGGAAAACAAATTAAGATTTTAACAAAAAGGGAAGAAAAAATGGATAAACTCCAGTTATGGGGGTGAGGCATTGTCACTATTTTGTGGGTGTTGAGGGTTGAACTTTAATTGGGTTGGTTATCATGATTTATTTAGATGTTGTTCGTTTCCTTTTAATATTGTCCGTTTTGGATGACGTAGCCCACAAATCAAGAAACGAGAGAGATTAGGCCTTAAAAATATAAGAGCAACTGCAGAAAAGAGTCTGAATGATCGACTGTAGCAGTTCCCCACCCTACCCCTCCCCGCTTTTTTTTAAGGAAAACTGATCAAAATGAGATTTCTCTCTTTACATTATATTCATTTTTTGGTTTTTTTTTTTTCACCCAAATTTGTCGGTTAACTCCCAAAGAGAGAGCCATTACTCTACCTGACGTGGATCAGGCCATCAGAAAATCAATATTCGTTCCTAATAGTGATCTTACCTAAAACGACACCAGCGCAGTCATACAGTCGGCAATTTTCTTTTTTTAATACATTATAAATTGTTACAACGTTGAATTGATATCTATTTTATATTTATTTATACGGTTTATACGGACATGGCAGCTGACTTCTTAGCTTTAAAACCCTGGGCAATCAAATAATTTAGCATTAGATTGTTTTTCCTGCTTTTGGAACATTCCGTACTTCATTTTTCATTGGTTAACTACTGAACTTGGTATACTGTGTGACCATAAATTCAAAAGTAGTAGAAGTGTATGGCGACAAATTGGATGAGCTCCATCATTTATTTATTTATTTATTTATTTTTGTACCTAAATGTATGAATCCCCATAAACTTTGGGTTATTTGAATTAAGAATTTTTTAAAAACTTAATTTAAGCGCCTGAAACTGGATTCCTAAGAAAATTCGAACATAACAAGGTCGTCTCTTCTGGGAAAGGGTCAATTTAGCATAGGAGGAGGGTTCTTATACATTATAAACGTTATTTTTTAAAGAAAAATTAATAATTCTGTGACAAAATTTTATTAAAGTTAGTTTAATCCGAATTTCATATTTGTTATCAAATACCCTAACTCTAAGGATAGTAAGGAAGACTTAGATTTATGACGAGAACATTGATTGATTCGATATAAAAAAATTAACAGAATTTTATTTCAAAAAAAAGAAGAATGTCCTTAAAACTTATAAATTATAGGTATTATAAATTTTAATAAGTTATTTTTTAAGAAAAAAATAATAATGATATCAACTTTAAGTTGCAGTTAAAAAAATAAAAAAAAAATAGAATTACATCTAAACCCAATAATTCTCAAGCAAATAAATTTAAAGATCAAATGGTTAAACTCAAAAACTCAAATGGTCCAAAATTCTGAAAGCCTATGTTTTAAGCTTTTTCTTCTTTTTTTATCAGTGTGAAAATAACTCGACGGCAATTAATATTCTTCCGATGGACTGCAACTTGCTGAAGCACCAGACAATGGTCGGTAGTAAAGTACAAGCTGTGGTGTACTGGATAGCATATGGATTTAATTCACCCATCCCGAGCCAACGCAGAAATCTCCCCCACGCCCCTCAAAAAATTCTCCAAGCCTCCAACCAGGAGATTGAATGCCCTCCTCCCTGGTACACTGGCAATTGCAGTGGGACCAATTGGCGAGATGAAACCACCATTCATTTCTTCTTGAGGATTGTGGATCACTTTGATTACCAACTAAGCAAGCCAAGAATTCGGACTTCCTAATCATAATAATCAAGAAACAGCTACCTCCCAATATCGCTCCTGGGTCACTCCTGTCAGTGCTTATGATTGGCCCGGGCTCTTTTGGCTCTCTGTACTTGGCACTCCGGCACAAGTATTTAAAGGATTCAAATTAAATAATAAATGATTAATTCTGGCAGGCCTGCGCTGCTTCTGGCCTGATCCAAGCAGTGTGCTTCTGCTTCGCGAGTTTCTTCCGCTAATCTTCTGCGTCAACTCCCTTGGTCCTTCCATTAACCTTTTTGAGAGCGCCGTCCATGATCCAACCAAGCGTCACTCTCACTTTGGATTACAGCTTGCAAGGCTGGTTATTCAAACTTTGTTCCGCTTACGAGTTCTTGCTTGTTGCTTCTTGGGGGCAATTGAGGACCTTAGTGTCATGGAATCCCACGTCGGATAGGTGAGGGGGATCCATAGACCTTATAACGTGAGCGCTGCACACTTCAATAAGTTAACTTGGAAAAAAGGTAATGACCCGTGATGCATAGGACTCATGTCCACCGTGGGACCTTCGACGGGTACGAGGAAGAAGGGGATGTCACGCTGACGCTGCGCATTTCAATAGATTAGCCTTTTGAGGAGAGGGTAATGGTCCCGTAACAAGTGGTATCAGAGTCGGCCCATCCCGAATCCGATGTCCGCCGCCGAGCGCTCTAAGCCCAAAAAAATAGGGGGATTAGGCAGGGGGGCCCAGTCCACGACGAGGACGTCGATGGATTCGTTGGGGGAGAATGTCACGGAATCCCACACCGGATAGGTGAGGGGGATCCATAGGCCTTATAAATGTGGGCGCTGTACACCCCCAATAAGTTAACCTCTTGGGAAAAAAGGTAATGGCCCGTGATGCATAGGACTCCTGTCACGTGTCGAGGAAGAAGGGGATGCCACGCTGGCGCTGCGCATTTCACTATGTTAGCCTTTTGGAAAGAGGGTAATGGCCCCGTGACATTAGACTCTTAAGAGTAGATTAAACTTTGTTCAATCTACTTTCGTAACAAGCTGCTAGCGTGAAATAAATCTTCCAATCCGATCTTACAAACATATGTGATACTTAATTTTTTTGTTTAAAAATAAGTCCTCTAAATATATTTGATATTCATCATTTGATTAATTATATGTTTTTATTCTCCCGAGTCATGGGAATATTATTTAAAATATTAATTAATTTTTTTTTATTTTTCTTATAATATTATATATGAATTGCATCGTAATCTATAACATAGACAATGGGTGGAAACCCAAGAAGATGGTTACTGATGAATCATTGGCCTTACTAGTCATGCTAAAATGCTATCCTTGTTAAGCATGGACATGGAGAATATATATATATATATATATATATATACTGGGTGATACTGATTTTTTTTTTTAAATCTCATTCAATAGATTTTAACTTGAAACTTTCTTTAAATTTTTTAGTGTTAACAACAAAAGTGTTTCATGGGAGACATCAACTTTCTTCTTTCATGCACGGGTAAGATACCTGAGCTTTATCCTGCTAAACGTCTCTCGAAGACATCAAAGATACAAGTCTCATCATTCACTTATCTTAAAAAGGGAAAATTAAATCTACGTACACGACCTTGTAAATTAGATTTCTCTCTCATCTACACCGCGTATACCATTTCGAGCAAATGGTATTCACTCTGGTTCTGCGTGCACTATTGTGGTAAACCATTTAATCAACGACTTTTACATGTAAACTATTGGAGAGCTCAATATGATAACAGATGAAGTTCCAAATTATCTGTAATTTACTCACTTTTTTTTTTTTTTTTACTTATATTTTGATATTGAGTTGAGTTCACTTCTAAAAAAGCTACTTCTAAATACGTGTACGCAGATACTTTTCGATGAATCAAAGGAAGAAAGCAATACGTGTCTACAAAGGTTGTCGGTGGAGGAGCAAGAAGCAGACCTGGCATCAAACAAGGATGCCAGAGAGACAGAACCAAACAAGCTTAGTTGATAGATGCCTCTTGGGGTGCTTAATGTTCCAAGCATCTTTGCGCCCTTTACAACAGCTCTCCGCGCAATGAATCCTTCCTCCCTGAAATGGACGGCTTCTAACATAAGGAGATTACATGACTTCAATGGGGTTATTTCCATGTGCAGAAATGGAGGACGGTTTCAATAAACTAAAGGGTTTGTTAGTTGCAGATGATCCAAAGCTCTCTCTGCCAGCCGTTTCACTCTTAGAGATAAGGATACTGACAGTATCACTTTATCTTTGAGGGTACGTCCAGTTGGGCTTTATTTTTTTTTCTACTTTTTTAGCATAACATTTTTTTTTTAAAACAACTGCTTAATAATTTATGGGGTCAGCAAGTGGCTTCAAGTTTACTTTATATAATCCTGAATGATCCAAGCACCACTATGTCTATATAAATGAGTAGCCATTTTGGTAGATAATTTTATGTGATAAAGATCTAGAAGTTCGCTCTTGTAAATACAAGAGCTTAGATATTGTCTCCTTCTACGGCTATTATTCCCCCTTAAATCTTCCCAATCGGGAGCAATGGGACCACCTTTGTAGCAAAAGAGGGGAAAACGTGACTAACGTGAGCCATATGCCTATAGGTTAAGACACAATTCTTCTCTCTTTTGCATCTCGATCTTTCACATTGTCGACTTTCTTTAATCGTGTCATCAATGAGGACGCAGTGTATATATATGTCACAATATAGCAATGTTTTGCATTGGCAGACGGGTGCCTGTTGCTCCTTCAAATTTCTAGCAACAATATACATGATGTTATTTCATTTCTTTTTCACCGTATTGCCATTGTGTTGGTTTGGTTCATTCTATGCATTCGATATAAACAATGGGTTTTTTTTTTTTTTTCTTTTTTCTTGTCCTCCACGATCGGTTACAATTCAAACTTAGCAAACGGTGCTGGATCTTTTGATCATTGTTCAATTATGTGTTTACAGCTACTTCTCCAGAGGCATGGTAAATCTATCGGTGGCCAACTGTCCCTTTAGGTTTCCTAGAATGGCAGCTTTCCACCTTCTTAGTTGGTTTGTGCTTCTGCCTTGATTGGAAAAAAGTTAGTGGAACAGAGTTGACAGGTGAGGTGGCGGGGTGGGGTTCACCTCTTATTTTGTTTGTTTTTTCAAATGCAGGTGAGATGAATATATAATTAACAAAAATGAGTATACAGTTAACGAAGTTATTATTTTAATAAGATTATTATTTATATATACATATTATATTTATTACATACACATTTAGTTTACATATTTGCAAATCACATACTTTTTTATATATATATATAAAAAAAAAAAAGTGTGACTAAATAAGACCCGTCCACTTTTTTCTCGTTCTTTAAGAGCCAGTGTCTCTATGACGGGATCCCTTTTTGATTTTAGATAAGAATGCACTTACGTGTTAAAATGACCCTACGATAGACAGTAGCAGACTTTTATTTTTCAATTTAATTAATAAAGATTCTGATATGTGCCAAAGAAAAAAATCTCATAGTTATTTTTCCGATGGGGGAAAACCTGTAAGCATAGCTATCTCACACAAAGTCGAATATTAGAGGGATAATTAATTACAACTAACCGTAGATGGTTTGTAATCTTTTTCGTTTTTCTTCTGCTCTTGCAGGTTACTCAAGTTTAATTTTCGATTAATTACAAGCTAAAAATCCAATTAATTTATAACCCCCCAGCACCCCACCAATTTTTCTTTAAATAGAGACAGAGCTAGCAGAATCTTTTGAGAGGAAGCAGGCCATAGTCATTTCTTGTAGGATTGAAAAAATGAATTTCTCCAACGACGACAGGTCATTTAACAAGGTTATTCGATCCTTAGTTTCATCTCTTCATCGAACCAGATGGTGGTGGAAAGCCAATTCTCCATCTGCCATCCAAACACCAAAAGATCGGCCGACCAGCAGTGCATGTGGTGCAGGTCTGAAAATCCTAACGGACCTCTGTCAAGATCCACCTGATCATCATCCAAGCCTGGTTGTCCATTCCTGGACAATAAAATCACCATCACCATCGCTTTGGGGTGTGTATCGATCACTGTCTCAATCAACAACCTATTCTTCTCAGTCCGTTGATGTGGCTGGGGACTTGATTGGAACCGAGAGTGGCGTTCACGTGGGGATGGAGTCCAATGAGAGGCCTCCAAGATTGCATAGTTTTGATGATCAAGAGGCTAGCCGAAACCAACAGCTTGCGATGAAAACGGAGTACCCACCACCCATACCCTTACTAACCGAAGCAGCTGGAAGCCGCATGCCTTGGAATTTAAGAAGATATTATGTTGATGGAAGGCTGAGCCTTCGAGAAGAGAGAGTGAGGCAGCATGACTACTTCGAGGCTCACAGGGAAAATGGCCGTCTCATCTTGAAACTTGTACCCTTTGACGACGATAGTGTTTCTGAGGAGGAAGACGAGCTACAGATCCTTGATTTTATCAATGGAGGAGGAGGAGAACAAGAAGAAGAAGAAGAAGAAGAAGAAGAAGAAATGGAACCATACTCAAATGCTGGATTCGAAGGCCATAATATTGGTGACCGGGTTTATCATTGGGAGGACAAGAAAATAATGGTTGGGAAATTAGGAGCAAAGGCAACGTTTCCTTCTTCTGTGCCTAAATCCTGCTTGGCGCATTACAGCGAAAGATGCGAAGATCTAGGAAAGTGCAATTCCCGTAGAAATGCCGGTACCGCGTTCATGGATCAAGCTCCAGGTTCTGCTCCTTTGTCTTTCTCTGTCCGAATGACTGCTGCTGTTGTGTAGAAGCCAGACTGAATAAAATTAGCAGTAAGTTTTCCAGCCAGGGGGGGCCGTCCAATTAATGGGCAAAAATAGGAGGCTATATAATGTCTAGCTGGTAATGCATATATTTTTAAAATAAATCAATAAATAAAAACTTCAGAAGACACAAAATTTGTAGCAAATGGATTACCAAAGCGTCAACTTCAACTAATAATTACGGTGAGTTAGCGGGGCATGTCGCATTTAAATTCTGCGTCCCTCTCCATACTGTTACGCTTTTATACCGATGAGCAACAGAGATTAAAAGTCAACTAAGCCCCCGCGCATCGACAGCCCTCGGCTCTCATCCCCTGGCTGCAGTGCGGCGACAGGACCAGGAAAAGTTGCCATTAATGGCGGCTGGGCCTCATGGTAGACACACCCTCTGCGATTCCTCACATCCCCCATTCTCGCTTCGCTTTGCTGGGACAATAACCACAAGGCCTACCCAAAACGGATCACAATCAGAAGCAAACCATCCAAGAAAGGAGTAAAATTTGTCACTAACAATAAATTTTTTTAATTTTAGATATAAATTATTAATCTCTGGTCCTTACGAGTCAAACAAATGAGAAAGGAATAAAATCTAAGGAATGGTAGCGGTGTGTTGAATTGTAAAATTGGGGCGTCACTCCCAATTAGTTTGGAACTGTTAGGTTTACATAATTTTAAATGTTGTGGTCTCGATGCACTTTTTTATTTATAACTGCTGGCTAAACAGATTAGACTTAGGTTTTCAACACAGCCCAAATTGAACATGATCTCAGAACCCAACATTGGTTTCTCTCTCCCCAGGATTACAGTATGCTCATTTTTCTTTATTTACAAGTTCTTCTTTGCAGGAGATTAAAATATTTGTTGAAAATTGAAATAATAAAATAATAATAAATGCTTTTGTTTTCCTCCCGTAGAAAAACAAACTAAATCAGCATCTACTCTTATTTTTGCTGTGGTAAAAAAAAAAAAAAAATCTAAATCTAAAAATCTATACCGTATTTCTTTTCCGTCGGGTGGGATTACGTCTCCCATCTGAACATCATCCACGTGTCATTATCATCTGCATTTCCTACATCAGCAGCAGCGTACGAGGATCTGAATATTAAATATATATTTTTTAAAAATTATAAAATAATATTTTTATTGAAGTGAATAATTTGTTTACTTTAATAAAATAAAAAAATATATAATATTTAACATTATTTATAAATTAAAATCACGAAAGGGGGGAACTGACATTTAAAAGGAACCTAACGTAACATAAAAATAAAAACAAAAATAAAATAATGAGACCATCTGGGTACTGTGTGCAGTGTGTGTATCTATATATATATATATATATATATTTTTATGAAAAGAATGGAGAGGAGAAGTCTTCGTTGATTTTGTATTTTCATTTCTCCATCCCATCTCTTGGTCCTTGGCTTCCACCAGGTACAATCTTTATGATTATCAAGCCAATTCTTTGTTTTTTCTTTTTATTGAATTAAATCAGGTTAATGTACACGTGAGGCGTTGAGTTTGTGAATTTTGCTAAAATACGAGGTCAAGCTTTCGCCTTGGTGGAATTCTTGTACTGGGGTTCCTTTAGATATCACTGTGTTTATTGAATTTTGCTGCTTTATCCCTTCTGATTGTAAAAGTACGTGAATTGTTGTCTTGTTGTTGTTTTTGCGTTTTTTTTTTCTCGATTCTCGGGTTTTGAGAGCGAGTTGGGGGTTTAATATGTTTTGTGGGGACAGTTCGTGTGATCTTGTAAGGATTGGAGTGAATGCTACAATTCTTGTTGTTCGCAATGGATATTTGTTACTGGCGTTGCATATTCGGCTGGGTTTTGTACTTTTTATGCATGAAATCAGTAAATTGATGTGTTTTGTGGGTTTTTAACAATTAAGGAGATCATTAGACATGGTGGGTTGGTTGTTGGTCGGGTCTATGTTCTTGTCGTTGGAGGATCATAAACCTTGTACTAAAATGTTGTTATCTTTCTTTGCAAGCTCGTTTCAGGTTCTTCTTGAGATGTATGTGTTTTTGTTTTTTGTTTTTTTTAAAAAAAAATTTATAGTCATAACCTGTTCAAATTCACGCGGTTGTGGTTGAGTGACTTTTTTTTTTTTTTGGCTGGGAAAAGCGGGTGGGCTTGTTCATTAAGGTCGCACATTTTCACTGCTTGCTCGTACCTTTTCTGTATGGATTTTGATTTAGCAATCTGAAAAAGGCTGCTTATTTTTGCAGCATTCGCCTATTTCAAACCGATGCTCCTACTCTCTGGGTTTCCTGATGGGGACAATTTTAAGTTTGGCTGGTTCCAGGTGTAGGACAAATGAACAACATCAGTTCCTACATAATTCTATTGGCAAGAGGCAAAAGACTTCCTGTAGCTTTTATGAGGAGAGCCCAAGACTGATTCCATGTCTTCCTGACGAGTTGTCAGTTCAGATTCTTGCAAGACTTCCGAGAATTTACTACTTTAGTCTGAGGTTGGTTTCAAGGAAATGGAAGGAAACCTTAATGAGCCCAGAGCTGTCTAAATTGAGGAAGGAACTTGGATTAACAGAGGAATGGCTATATGTATTGACTAAATTGGAAGAGAATAAACTCTTGTGGCATGCTCTGGACCCTGTATCAAGAAAATGGCAGAGATTGCCTCCAATTCCAAATACTATTTGTGCAGAAGAATCTATGAAAGTCTCTTCTGGGTTTTGGATGTGGAACAAGGTGGGGCCAAGCAATAGGATTGCTGAAGTTATAAGGAGTTGGCTTGGGCAGAAAGAGACATTGGATCACATGCCTTTTGGCGGCTGTGCCATTGGTGCTGTTGATGGGTGCCTGTATGTGCTTGGTGGAGTTTCTAGAGGTTTGACAATGAAATGTGTATGGCGATTTGATCCTGTCCTCAATAAATGGAGTGAGATGACTTCCATGACTACAGGTAGGGCTTCTTGTAAGACAGGCATCTTAAATAACAAACTATATGTTGTTGGAGGGGTTAGTTTGGATCAAGGAGAATTCACTCATCTTCAGTCTGCTGAAGTTTATGACCCCTGCACAGGTGCATGGTCTGAAGTTCCAAGCATGCCCTTCTCTAGCACTCAAGTTCCACTTGGTGCCTTCTGGTCTGAAATTCTGAAGCCTATTGCTACAGGGATGACTTCATACATGGGAAGATTATGTGTTCCTCAAATCTTATACCTGTTGCCTTTCTTTGTTGATGCTGGGGGTAAAATTTATGATCCTGAAACAAATTCGTGGGCTGAAATGCCAACTGGCATGGGACAAGGTTGGCCTGCACGACAAGCAGGCACAAATTTAAGTGTTGTGATCGATGGCAAATTGTATGCAATTGATCTCTCTAGTTCTCCGGACAGTCATATGATAAAAGTTTATGATCAGGAGGAAGATGCATGGAAAGTTGTCATCGGAAAAGTCCCTATTCACAACTTCTCAGATTCTGAATCTCCATATTTACTTGCTGGTTTTCATGGAAAGATACATGTCATCACAAAAGATGCCAATTGTAAAATTACAGTGATGCAGGCTGATCTATGTGACAATGTGGGTGAAGAACCTTTGAGCCCGACTGCTCTTTCTACTGGCCCCTTGGTTGTACATTCTGCCGCACCATCTGACTCAGAAGGAGTCGTTTGGAGGGTCATTGCCGATAGAGATTTTGGGGCTGCTGAGCTCGTCAGTTGCCAGGTTATTGACCTATAGCTAGTCATTGTTTAATGTGTCTGGTTAATCACGAAAGTTATTTGGCATTCAGCCAAAAAGAAAAAAGAAAAAAGAAAAAAGGCTGTACTCGGAATGCCAGCCTATGCTAAAAATTCTTAATACATTCACTCATACTTGTGTTCTGTACTCGGAAGCCAATAATCAGGCAAAAAATCAGAAGATTAAAGGGGACAAAGGAAGAAAACAATCAGCAAGTTGGTCCTGTGCCAGCTTATGTAACATGTCACATTGTGAACATCTCGGGCTGTTGTTTTCATATTTGAGGTTGCGTATGTTACTAAATATCCATCGTCTAGTTATGAGACCAAGGATAATTCGAATGCCATAATGTTCAAAATTTGGACATCGACAAGAATGTCACTGTAGTGAAGTTGTCCACTCGTCAACCTTCCCCTACGCCCCCCACGCCCACCCCCCCCCCCAACCATGCGCTCAGAGAAGCGCGCACGCAAACCATTTGTCTGTATTTATACGGATTTGAATTAGATTGTTGTCTAACTGGACTAAAAGGTTGAAGGAGACGAAGGTGACCAGTGGTCGGTGAAATCAAGAGTTCAACAGTTTTGCCACTGGACCACGGCGGGAATGGCTTTAACTGACTTCTTTTAAGACAAATTTTTTAGAACTTCTTCATAACTACGGTTGAGAACTTGACGACGAGGGAGCCTATTGATTTAAAAAGTTGCTATTAAAAAGGAAGGACCATATTAAGGGGGCCAATGAAATTGGTTCCTTTGAAACGACAAATAAAGTGGTTCTTTCAAAATGTCTGCAATACTGACCCTTTTCTCTTTTGCTAACCATAACTATTATTCCATAAAGCTTCTTAGTTGCAACTGGCGTCCGGCACAAGGATCACGTTTCTGTTGGCTGCTAAACTTGTGTTGAGTTCCAACGAAGACCCATGATTAAAAAAGTCATAATATGTCTGGTGTTGGTGTTGGTGTCGCTTCCATGTCTGAGATTGTGCTTCTATTTCCTATACTTGACGGCCAAACCCTGTTCGAAACTACTCATGCCCGAAAGAAATAGGAACACTCACCAAGGACTTAGCTTGCTGGCATGAACGAGAGAATGGATAACAGAAGATTGTCTCTTTGTGGAAGTGTAAAACAAAAGTGTTTTTGTTAATTAAAGAATTTCATTAACTGTACAGTATAAGGACATACAGCACCGAGACCCAGAAAAAGGTCACAATGTTACTGGAATTTATAACTTGTGATACTGACAACCAGTAAATATGGCTTATACTCACAGAGCCGCTTTTAAGTTTTTGGCCTGCGAAAGACTTCACGTAAAGGTAACTTTAAGGATTAGAAAGCCAATAAATGGTCAGAGGCAATCTGCATAACTTATGTGATAACACAAGGTGGAGTCATTAGATTCTTAACTCCACCTAGGGAAGGCAGCAAACTAGACATGAGCAAGGGGTGTAACAGCGACTATGAAGAATAATCGGAAAATGATGGGGAAGCATTTGACTGTAAGGCCTTCTTGGATGCCCGGACGTTCTTGAGAGTCATCATGAGTTTCTGTCTATCACCTTCAACCTCTGCAAATTGAAGGCTTAGCTGTGAGTAGCGGTCATGCATTTCTCTGAGTTCAGCCTCAACGGCTACATACCTCCCCTTTATCTCCAGCATGTCCTTAATCAGCTCGTTTATGTCTCTAAAGCTCTTGAACACTGCCTCCTCGTCATTGTGTTGTTTCAAAAATGAACTGCAAAAGGAGAATCTCACATTAGGATTGATTACATGACCACCAAAGATGTCCAGTGATCGTGCACACGACCATGCATGATGAATCCATGCACAATAAAAAGGGCAAATCTCTAGGTATGAAATATGCACCTCATAGGTTGCAGCTTAGCATTCAAAGGTGAGTAAAGCAGGCAAGTTTATGTAAGGAAATCATTATATGCTGGTTGTCATCAACCCCAAAGGTAATTACTCACAACTTGGCTAAGTGATCTCTCTCTTTCTCTCTCTCTCTCTCTCTAAGAAAAGCAGCAGTGTGGAAGTGTGGATAAGGACATAGGCAAAACAGCTGCTGCATACCTCTGAACATGTGTATAATGAATGATAGGGGTTTTCATAGGTGAAGTCAATGGCATACCTCTGGAAATGGATGCTCGATTTCTTTTGTGCCTGCAGTGCTTCGGCAAGCTCGATTTCTAGCCCAAGGACCCTTTCTAATGCACTTCCACTCCCTGAAAATTCACTATACAGGGGGAACATGCTTCCCAGCTCTTCATTTGCCTGAGCAAAAAGCAGAGAATTGAGTGTCTGGAAAAAGCCAACTACTTTATTATAAGAAGAAAGAGTTCAAAATTTACCTTTGCTAATTGGATTAGCTCACTTTGCAATCTGGAAATTTTTGGTCAAATTTACTATCAGTTTGCCCAAGAAGTGAATTCTCATTTTTCATTCTTTCCAGCTGTGTGCAAAACGAAAATCAAAATCAGACTGTGACCAAATATTATTCTCCTTGCATATTTTACATCTAGACCTAAAGGCTTTAATGCTATCCGTAACCCTTTACTATGCCAAATGATATGGGGCCAATGAGTGGTATAAACATCTTCCCACTTACCTGATATTAAAAGATGTACATACCTCATTACTCAAGTGGTCCATGCTAGATTTTAAGCTGTTGGCTCTGAAGTGATCATTGATTAGTAATAAATGCTTCATTTCACCTTGCAGCAACTTCTCTTGATTTACAACAGAACTTGTGGGTCCATTTCCACCAGTTGACACAATAGCATCCTGATAAAATAATTTTACACACAAAAAGAGAGCAGCTTCTTCAATGTGCCACAAGAAAGGGGAGATGCTAGATGAGAAAGTGGAATGGCATATCGGAGATTTATTCCATGACTAAATACAAAGGACAAGTTTGAGTTATCACAAATCATTGACCAATTAACACTGCTCACAGTGCAGTACAAACTGGTAATGCTGTAAATAACACTCAAATTTTTTAATAATCAAACAATCTAGTAGAACTAGTACAACTGTTATAAAGAATGGCAGATGGACGTCCAATGATAGTCATCATATTTTGGGTACATCTTGTACACCAAATCTATTTTTTTAGGTCCCATTTCTATCTCAATAACGTGTTCAACTATTTCCAAGATATTTACAACTATTTTCTAAATTTACCTCATACAGAAAATAAGAATAAAAAAAGTACATAAATTTCATACTTTTAAGGGCAGAAGTGAAGGCCTGTTTTGGCCTAATAAGATTGACATTCAGAACAGGGGAAACACACATTTTTTGCCTATTAAACTCCTTACATTTGATGCATAACTAAATTTGCACAAGCAGTGAAAAAAATATAAAAAGGCTTGAAAAGATACAATGGAAAAATTGTCAATGATTACCAGCTCAGGTTGCACACTGATGAGTCTGCTAGAATGGCTAACTTCATCAGTAATAGCTGAGCTATTACTTGGGTCTCCTGTTGAACCATTCTGAAGGCTTACAGAGATCTTCTTACTGTCATTTATGATAACTGGCTCATCCGAAGTCATGGAATTTACTTTATAGGATCCATCATTTCTAGCCTCCTGATTCTGTGTCTGTTCTTTCATCAACGTGAGCTCCATTGCAAGGTTCAACTTTTCCTCACATTCTTCCAGATAATTTTCAAGTTTTTGCTTTTCTTCCTTGCAGCATTCGAGGCTTATCAATGAGCACTCCATTTCAGCCTTCATCAGGTCATATGCCTTCTTTTTATCACGCTTATCAGAAATGACTGATTGCAACTCAGATTCCAACTCAATGACCTTCTTTCCTAGTTCTTCATTTTTCTTCAGGTGAGAAGCTTCAGATTTCTTTCTGTTCTCTAGCTCATCAACTGCATCTTGTAACTTCCACAGCATTTCCTCACTATGCTTTTTGGATATAGACAGCTGATGTTTCAGTTCTTGCACTCTAGATTCATACTGCTCTTTGATAAATGCAATTCTTAAAGACTCGTGCATGGCGACTGGTGGAGCTTCATGTTGTCTCTTTTCATGAGCCTGGTTACATTCCACATCAGCCTTGTCTTTAAGCTCCTTCAAATGAACAGACAGATGTCTGAACTCTTCTGTCTTCAAAATCTGTTCAGAAAGCTTCTGCATAAGTTCGTTGCACTGTTTCCTCAGCATCACTGTTTCATCATAAAATCCTTCTAGTGAGATGATCTGATTTTTCTGTTCAACTAATTTTGCTTTCAGTAGTACAACTATGACTTCCATTTCTTCCTCAGAGATCATCAGATTATCAATCTCTTCTTCTAAACTCAACAGCCTGCCCTTCAGCATTTCAATATCAAGAGAATACTGACTTTTATCCTCACAATGACCAGGTTCTGCATTTTGAGACCCATTCATGTATCCCTCAAGCTCTGCTGTTACAGCTCTGTTCATGTCAAAAAATAATCTGTTTTCAGTGCTAGAAGCCTCCAAGTCATGCCTAACAGAGTTAAGGCTAGTCAACAACCTTGCATTTTGTTCCATGTACTCGGCTTCAGTGCAGAGACACCTACTAAGGGAAGCACTCGTATTAATATGCTTCTCCTGAAGTTGGGAAAGGCGCCCATCTAACAAGTGGAGTTCCTGGATAAGTTCTTCAACTCTTCCTTCCTGCTGATTTTTTGTGAAAGTGAGTTTCACATCTGCAGCTATTAAGAGTTCGTGCATTTCCAGCAACTGAGCTTCAGTATTGGGAGTCAAGGTCTTGAGATAGGCTAACTCAGATTCATACTGAACAGATTGGAGTAACTGGCACTGCTTATCATTTAATTGAGAAGATAGATCTGTAATCATACTCCTTAATCTATCTGTCAAGGTTCTCTCATCGAGCTGTTCATGAAGAGTTTGCAATTTTTCTTTCAAATGGTTGGACTCTGATACCCGTTGGGAGCATTCTTCAGTTTTATCCTGTGACAATCTCATCAAAGTTTGGTTTTCACCATGCACAGATTCAAAAGACTCTCTTAAACAGTTTAGTTGTGATCCAAGCTCGGCAGATTCCTGAGATTTATCCTGCAAACATGCCATCAAAGTTTGGTTTTCCTCTTGCAGGGACTGAGAACACTCTTTCAGATGGTTCAGCTCTGAAGAAAGTTCAGCAATTTCTCTGATTCTATCCTGTGAAGATACTATCCATGCTTGTTTTTCATCATGCCAAAATTGCAAACTTTCTTTCAAAGCATTCACCTCTGATGCAAGCTTAGCTGACTCCTCTGTTTTATCCTGTGAAGATGCCCTCAATGCTTGGTTTTCCTCATGCAGAAACTGCGAGCTTTCTTTCAGACTGTTCAGCTCCAAGTCAAGTTTGGCATATTCCTCAGTTGTGTCCTGTGAAGATGTCCTTAGTACCTGGTTTTCATCATGTAAAAGTTGCAAATTTTCTTTCAGAACATTCAAATCTGATGTGAGCTTGTCAGCTTCCTCAGTCTTAACCTGTAAAGACATCGTCAAAACTTTGTTTCCTTCTTGCAGAGATAGAAGGCTATCTTTCAAGCTGTTTAACTCAGAAGCAAGCTGCGCAGACTCATCCATTTTAATTGTTATAGATGCCATCAAAGCTTGGTTTTCCACCTGCAGAGACCGCAGGCTTTCTTTTAAAGTCTCCAATTCCAATGCAAGCCTGGTGGATTCTGCATTTTTATCCTGTAAAGACACCATCAAATCCTGGTTTTCCTTCCTGATTTCTGATGCAGTCACCTTACTCCTTCCAAGTTCTTCATTCACAGTCTCTAAAGTCAGGATCTCCTTAGCAAGGTCCCCATTCTTGGAAATAAGTTCTTGCAGCTTGGCTTCCAAATGATCAAGGTCAGCAAACAGTTCTTCATGCTGTTGTGCATATTTTTCTTCAGCCTCAGAGCTAACCTTAAATCTGGTAGCAATAGCCTCAATGTCTAACTGAAGTTTCTGGGCCAAAGAAGTTGACTCATCTAATTTATTAGCCTTATTCCGAACATCACATTCAAACTTATTTTTTATCTGCACAATCTCTGATTTAGCCTCAGCAATGGTCATGTGGGTAATATCCCTCTCATGCAGCAAACGTTTCTTCTCTTCCATGAGTTGGTGAATCCCTTCAAATGTACTATGCTGAAGCTCTTCCAATTGCACCAGAACCCCTTTTAAGTCACTGCAATTCAAATCCTGATTACTAGATGCACTCAGGGAAGGCAGTCCATTGATAATTTTGTCATCAGATGAAAACAAGATACACAATTTATTGTTCAGAAACTTGACAAGTTGCTGCAGACTTTCTTTTCCAGAAGCAAGCTCGTACAATTGACTTCTAACAACTTTCAACTCCTCCTGTAAAGAAGAATTTTCACTTAAGAGATCGCCATGTTCTACGATTTTCTTTTCTAATAGATAGGCTAACTCAGTTTTCTCTTCAGCACAAGCATTAAATTTCCTCTCATAGCTTGTACAAAGACATTCCCATTCAGTTATATTCTGCATAAGAAGATGATTCTCATGTAACACATTTTGCAGATTGCCTTCCAAACTTTGGTTTTGCAGAGCCAAATCATTACACTTAGCAAGGTAGGTAGCCTTGCATTCATTTAGCAAGTGAACTTCGTCCATTGACCAACGCAGCTCTTGTGTCATCTTTTCACTGGACTCGTTTGATTGATCTAGCTGCTGCATGAGTAAATCTAATTTCTCTTTCATGCATTTGAAATCATTATTTGCTTCAAGCAAAGTTTCCTGTAAAATCTTTGAAAGCACATCCAAATATATATTTACACAATGCATTTCACAAACTTCTTCTTCAACCTTCCGGTAAAGCCCCTCTTGCAAATGGAGGGACCTTTTCAAATCATCCAAAAGGATATCTCCACCTAGCTGCTGTTTCTTCACCCCAACATATTGATTCTGAGTGTGCAAGAGTTTTAAGGCATGAAATTCCCCAGAATTAGGCGTCTGACTCTGTGCTGATTCGGGGGATCTTTGAAAGCTTGGTTGGGAAGAATCAAGAAAAGCTTGCCTGATGAGGTTCTCATTGGTCTCATGCATGGAGAAAACCTGGAAAGAAAGCAGTTCAAGGTCCTTTTGTAATTGGTCCACAGCAATAGAATAATTTAAGCGTGCTCTTTTGAGGGCTGCTTCTGCAGCAACAGCCCTTCCTTCAAGCTCCTTGTTAAGGGAACTCAGATCACAATTCTCTTTTGAAAGTCTCAGTATCTGGTCATTCAGGTCCTGTCGCAGAGTCTCCATCTCAGCCTTGGTAGATGAAACTGTATACAAGTAACCGGATTGCTCATTTCTGAGATTCTGCAACTCTCCCATCATCTGTCTTTGATTTTCCTCCAATTCCTGAACAAGAGCTTCATAGTAACACTCCATCTGGTCTATTTTCTTCGCAAGGATTTCCCTTTCAGCCTTTGATTCATCTAACTCTCTCAGAAGTTCAAAAATTTTTCCTTTCATTGCATCAGTAGACCCCACAGAATTAGGTTCATGAGACACCAGGTCAGGTATGCCAAGACAATGCATCATGCTTAGTTCTGACTGAAGCAAGGGCCCATCAAACCCAGTTCCTGTTAAAAGCTGTCCATTCTCACATAAATTCAGTTCTCCAATCTTCTTCAAGCATGCACCTCCAGAAGGTACAAAATTAAGACTGGAAATTGCTAGTCCAGTTCCTTGTTTGAGATCCTGGAGACTGTTGAGCATTGCCTCTAAGTCTGACTGAAGAAATCTTAAGTCATTTTCATGGTACCCAAAGCATGCCCTATTCTGAAGCTCTCTTATCTTATCTTCCATAGCTAATAGCCCATTCAGCCATCTCAGCTGTAGATCTTGAATTATATGATCCTGTTTTGACAACATATCTTCTTTGCCAGTAAAAGGGAGGCACGATTGAGAAACCTTGACCTGCTCAAGATCATCTTTCAACTTCAAACTCTCTGATTTCAGTGCAGATACCTCTTTTGCTAGCTCCGCTCCAGAAGCAATCTCATCAGCAAGCTGCCTAGAAATTATTTGGGCTTCATCACCTATTTTATCTGCATGACTCTGTAGGGAGCTTAACTCCATTTTTAGCTCCAAAAAAGATGACTCGGCCACTTCCAAGCTTCCTCTTAATCTTGTATTCTCTTCATAAGAATTTGCCAAGTCATTGTCAGCAGAATAGTCTGAACTCCAGCCATGACCCCAATCACTATTAGCCTGAGTCAGAAATCGCTGATCAGAGGAATCACCTTTCTCCAGCTGAGGATTTTGAGTAAGGCAAAGTCCAGCTAAATCCCCGGAGACAGTACTTTTAAGGCTATCAATTTCAGGAGTGCTGGATGTATCATGCTTCTCAGCATATATACTTTCTGAAGTGTTAGAAGATCCATCACAGCCAACACCTGAATCTGCATAATCTTCATTTGGTAGCACCTCTTCCTCAAGTGAAGCAAGATTTTCATGTTTTCCTTTGAATTTAACTCTGGCATGTACCTATAATCAGGAGTAATAGACAAAAATTCAAATCAATTGATTGCACTGAAAGCACACTTTTATCATTAAGAAAAGCCCATTGGCAACAAAGGACTTAGAATATAACTTTATCCTGCTTGATATCCCATTGTTGGAATTCAAGAGTTACCCAAATTACAATTTGTAAAGTTCCTCAAAATTAGACTGTTGGTCCAATTTATTGTAGAAGAGAAATTAAAAAAAAAAAATCTCCTTGATCCACTTGGCTAAATTCCCCTGATAATTTACAAATTAGAAAGATTTGCAATTTCAATAATTTACTATTCCATTTTTTTCTTTCTTATAACATAAAAAATGCAAAAAAAAAATGAAATACAAAGCTTTTTATCTTTTACCCCTGTTTTAGATCTTCGATGGTCTCTGGTCATGTATTATAGTAATTGCTTGTGAGCTCATAGTTCTGTTTTGTATGTGCTTGTCAGTGTCTTCCATTTACAACCGCAAATTTGAATTTCAACAATATTGGCCTGCCTTATGCTGGTACCATTACTCACAACTAGGGATTTTGTACTCCAGTATATGCACCTCTCTTCCAATGACTTGATCCTTTATATGACAACAGGCCATATAGGCTGTATGTCATACTGTCCATGGCAACTATGTAACTAACTTGAAACAGTTCACCTAAATTACAGAGCAATATTTTTCCTTGTGAAGAAAATATTGTTGTCTGCTATAACCAAGTCCTTTCAGCATCTGAAATTAGTTTTTTACAATTTTAATGGTCCTTTTACATTCGTTCTAGTTAAAGATGAACTGCCAGGATATTTTCAGAATAATATCCCATGGTATGTTATTTGCAGAAGATATCCTAGGGAGGATTAGGCTGTAAGTTTAGACTTATTGAAGAATACTCTAGAATCACACAATATGCATTCTAATTTAGCAATACATACTACAGGATATCTTGGGGAGGGATTAGTACACATGAACCTGACCTATCTGCCTCTTTAAGTTTCAAAGTTTTTCTTCTTTGTGTCTCTTTGCTTTCCTTTGAGAACTGGTTAGGCTCCTAACTCACTACCATTGAAAGTTCACAAACATGCATATCTATTTCTAACAAAATTATGTCAATGAACAAGTTAGATTCAACAATAATAGAGAAATAAACAGTTATTGCAAGCCATAAATGTATTCATACAAAACAAGAAGCCAAACCTTATCCATCTGATCATTTATGACATCTTCTGTGGATGATAACCTTTCAACAACAGAAGATTCACTGGGACTGTTTTGGTCTGTCAGTAAAACTCTCTCTCTTAGCTCCCTTTGATGCTCGAATTCTCTGAATGCATTGAAAACAAAGATAAGAGATTGTAAGAGATGAAACATGAGTATGTGCATTGTCATGGGGTACCTGAAGCCAGTCTTAGATGTGAGCAGCTGTACTGTGACCTGCAAATAAGTAACCAAACATTAAGCAACATGATAATAAGCATCAAGGATCGGGAACCGGGAAAACTATGCTAAAGCAAGCATATGTAGGATATGCTGATACTAGAAGCTTCAAGTATGCCTACCATATTCTATTGGAATATATCCACATAGCAGTGTAGTCGTAAACTAGGTTCATAAAGATTAAATCATGCCTGTCAAAATATAAAATTAAGAAATTCTTACATGTAAAATAGTTCCAAAATCACATCCATGGAGAGGCAGAGCAACAACAAGGGGCTTTGATGCATCAGCATAATCCGCAAGGTTAATTGTAGCCTCACCAAGGACACTAGACCTTGAGGAACCCTGATTTTAATCAGATGCAAGACAGAGAGTGTAAGCAAGAATCAGATTATGCCAAAAAATCTATGAAGGAAAAAAAAAAGGACAAAAACCCAATGAAAAATTGCTCACAGAGCAGGGGACTTCAAACATTACCATTGCCAGAAGAAGCTTATAGACCTTTTCATCATATTTCTTTGTTCTAATGTCTTGCAGAAGTCTTGTGGTCTCATAGATAGGATCTGCCCATTTGCAGGTCCCATTTCTCACATTGGCTTTTGTTGTCTTTGCTGTTGGTTTTCCAGAATCAGCAGGGATGAAAGATATAAAAAGCTTATCCCATCCTGACTGTGGAATCTAATTATCACAGAAGACAGTTGGAAATAAGTCAATGTGAAGTTCACATACAATGGCAAAGACAAGATCTGGTTTCACATCAAGCAGGCGTAAGCATTTAGACATACTTTTCCAATAAGATCAAATCCAAAATTTTGACAATTCTGTGAGCTGCAGTTTTTAACATATCTGCAAAATATCTAACATCCTCATTGATGGTACTAATTGTGCTTAAGCAGTTAGCTTCAGTTACTGCTAAAATTGCTGTAAAAACCATAAGGATCTTCTACCCAAACTTTTTCAGTTCACTTTACGTATCATTTATTAGGAAAACGGAGCAATATGAGAAAGAACTCTTGTTTACTGACTTACATCTTGGTGTGTTCGTATTCGAGTTTTGACACATTTAACTGAATGCTGATTGAGCTTCTGGTGTAACAAAGCTTATTTTGAGCATTTACAATCACAAAGCTTTTAAATTCACTTTGTCAGCTATGCTATTGTTTTTGTAGGAAAGCATCCATGTAATCAGTAGGAAGTAGACAAAGAAACAACATCAACAAGGGAATCCAATGAAGTTCTATGAGAAAGTTCAACAAACCAACAATTTAAAAATATACATATATCAAACAACTGAACATTTTCAAGAGCAAACTTACATGCGTAGCATGAAATTGTAGTCGGAAGACCACCTTTACTTTTGTTTTCTCAAGCTTCCACTTGGTAATCCTTGACATTATGGTAAAATCAACCAGTCATTGGCTGCATAAGCATTTTGAGCCATAAGATCCTCCATCACTGTGGGAATGTAATGACTTTCAAAGATTCAAACAAGTAAGCTGATCAAGACAATTCAATAGAAAAGAAAAATTGAAAAAAAAAAAGTATGGGAAAAAGACGAGAACTTAAGGTGAACACAGTCAAATCCAGATTAAGTCTGGTTGCGCTTGAAATTTTGATGACATGTACATGCAAAAGAAACCTATGAAAGTTCAATTGGAGAATTATAGCACAACAACAACAATGTGCTGCGCCCAGTACTTCTGAGACCCTACAAGTTCCCTGAACTAACAATCAAAACATAAAATGCGAATAAAAGTCACACCAAACAAGAGAAAAAAGAATGAAAACCTAAGATGCAAACTGCATATAACAGAGACCCTCCACATGGGCAACATCACCAGCTCCAAATCAAAACTATGAAGCAAATGCAGTTTGACTTAACCCTACTCTAATCCACAAAGCAGCACAAGATACAACAGATAATGCCCATACTAAACTTCCATTTTCTCATCAATCAGACAGAGGATACGATAATGCAATTCGAAATTCAACCAAAAGCAAGTCGAATTCTATCTCATGCCCGCTTCAGTGAGGCGGAAACTTTACCAAAAACGATTTGCAAATTGCCCAGGAAAAAAGAAGAAGAAGAAGAAGAAGCAAAACTACCAGATCGAAACCCACAAATATGCGGCGACTATCAGAATCGAAGCCCGTAGAAGGCCGAAGGAGAAAAGCAATGCGCGCACTCTGCAACCTGAGACTAAAGCCTCAAAGCCGTGAGAAAGACTGACACAAAGAGAAGCAAAGAGTAAAAGAGAGCCCCCTTCAAACAATAAAAAAAAGGAACCAAATCGCCTAACTAATATGACCAAAAAAATACAAGAAGAAGAAAAAGCAACTTTTGAAGTTTACCACGCAAAAGCTTAAAAAAAAAATAAAATGAATCCCCCAATTGTTTTTTCTCCAAGAAAACGACAAAGAAAATATAAAGAAAAGGGTCCGAAGTTCACAACATTAGGAAAAAAAAAAAACGCCAAAAGATGCGCACAGAACAGAAAATGCAGATACAGAAATCTAACAGACTAACCCTGCAATAAAGCAAAATGTTAAATATGCAGATCGTGTAATGTTTTTTCCTAAGAGAGATAAAAAAAAAAACATACATTTATTTAACAAGAAAGATTTTTGTATATTTTCTTACAGCCTCTCACGCTGTCGTTAGGACAAAGAAAAGATGCTGGCTATTGAGTGGATGGATCTGCAGGTGCTTAGCAAGAAAGCGAGAGCGGGGCAATCTTTACAAGGAAGTCTCCCTCTCTCCCTCTCACTCTCTCTCTCTGTTTCTTTGGTCGGTCAGACTTAAGAACTTGGGAGAGACTGGATGCTGGGCTTGAGAAGAGAGAGAAAAATTAAGTAGAAAATTGAACTTAATTAATTTAAAAAAAAAAAAGGGACCAGTGCTCAGTTGGAGTTGAAGTAGGATGTAATTGTAATAAATAAGGAGGAGGGTTTGATTAATTAGTGATTAATTAAAGTGAAATGGTGGGGTTTGATTTTTCATTGAAGTTGAAATCACACCTTCCATTAACAAGAGAGATAGAAATGAAGAAGGGGGGAGAGAGAGCACCAAGAGCATATATATATATATATATATATATATATATGTATATATAGGGCTTAGTTACGTATGGATACTGTATTTTTTTGTGAGGCACTAATGGAAAGAGAGATCCCGCCAAAGCTTTGGAAACCTGCTCTTGTCTTCTTCTCATCTTTGAGTTAAATTTATTCGGTGTTTTTGTCGGGTGGGCCCCCCGGCTCCAATGTTTCAAATTGGCAATAGGTTCGTGTTGCAGAAAATACCCTTTAATGCCCCTACATGGGCTTTGATTTCTCTTGGATCAAAATAATAGAGCACCCTCACCCATTTGAGTTCTAGGCTTCGAGAGCTTGTGAATGTTTTTTTTGGAAATTTTTTTACACATTAAATAAATATATATATATATATATAATATGCCGTCTCTTGATTATATTTTACATCAAAAACGACAATTTTTTTCATTGAACTATAGAATAAAAGAAGTAAAAATTTTGGATTCTATTTTGTATAAATATTTTAATAGTTAAAAATTTAGATTTATCCTTATTATTATTATTCTTCATAGCTGATCATCCATATATATATATATCTATATCAGTTGTGTGTCATTGGCTTGGTAAGTCTTTACCTAACCAACTACCTAATATTATGCAGCTCATCAAATAGTGTTTTTTTTTTCTTTTCTTTTCTTTTTTAAGCTTTTCTTCGGGATTTGACCTGAACTATTCGGTAGATTCTTACATGGGACTCCCTCGATCTCACTTTGTTCTCAACTGTTGCCACCTCCCGGGGGCCCGGAATGAAGGAAGTAAAAATTTTAGAGTCTATTCTTAGTGGACATTTTATTAGCTGGTTTGAAAATTGATCTAGCTTGATCAGTGAAACGAAGTGAGAGGCCGGGAGGCAGAGAAAAGTGTCGAGTTGATCTGGCTCGACGACTGGAGAAGGAAAACGAAATCAGAATTTGGTCGAAAAAGAAGCATGGCTATGGACACTAGAACGCTTTCTTGAAACCTACGATCAATAATACCCTTTTTTTTTTTGTAACAGTTAAAGAATGAATTCGATTCATTAGGTTCTTCGGTTTATCTAAGAAAGAAAAAAAAAAGAGCAGAGAGAGATAAGAAACATTTTTTATTATGATTAAAAGAAAGTTTATTTAGTTGTGTAACAAAGAGAGTTGTCATTATTGTATACATTTAGATTCAATATATCCTTAATAAAAACAAAATGAAATGTAACCAATTAATTAATTAATAGTGTGTCTCCTAAGGCACATTATGGGACGTAACAATGGTTACAAATTTAGCTTCGCTGTCTGGATTCTTTATTTTATAGCTGTAAGCCCTATTCTAGACTTTAGTCGCGACGACAATTAAGAAGACTACAGTGCGAAAGCAAGTGAACATGACTGGGAACGAAAATTTTCACAATTTTGGGCATGGAAAATTGCCGTAAGTGAGGGGTCGCGGTCGGCAGTCTGAGTGGACGCCCCCCCCCCCCCCCCCCCCCCCCCCCCCGCGGGTCGCATGGGTTTGTTCTAGCAAGCACGATACCATCATCACTTGTTCAAGAAAAGAAGCCTGATATACCCATCACTTGTTGTCTCAAGAGGAGGAGGAGGAGCCGTGAGTAATTTGCTGGGGTAAATTTGACTAAATTGGGGTATTAATTACCCTGGCATTTTACAAAGAGGCAATCATGAAGGCAATTAATTTTTGGCGACTTGAGCCAACGAGTGTATCATACGGCTTTATTTGGTGGTTATGATTTGATATTTAAGGAATCTCAGGCACAATGATAGCAAATTTGATGTGACTAATTCCCATTATTGTCCGGATCTTGCCCAATTAAAGATTTAATTAAAAAAAACTCTTTTTAACTATGTTCATTATAATTTGCAAGAAAATATTAATAATATTATTATTCATACTATTTAGAAGCACGCTAAAAATTAAGAGTATTTTAACAATTAAAAACTTAAATTTTCATTATTAAAATCGCAAATTTAATTTTAAGAAGAGAATGTAGAATTTATAAGAATAATATTATTATTCATTTAACATAAAAAGAAGACCGTATTTCACAATAAATGACACATACATTAACCAAAGTCTTTTGAAAAAACAAGAAAGTACAGTGGAAGACAAAACCCAAGATTAGCATCTGCTCACAAAATAGATAAAAAAAAACTAGCTAGTAGCCTTCATGAACCCTAGATCTTCATTTCCTTGAGCATGCTTTTGCTCGTAATCAGAGGAAACCCTGGCGGTATGATGATCCCTCCCAAACCCCGAGAAGAAGCAACCACTGCCACTAGATTTCTTGCCTTTCTCTCCACCACCACCACCACCTTCTGATCTCTTCGCCTCTTTCTCCTCCGTCATGGCTTTCCTTATCGCTTCTTTGTGCAGCTTCCTCATCACATAGATCTCCGCTAATCCACTCCCAATTGTTGCCATTATCAAAATACGATCAGTTTCAGTCGTATCTATCCAATATATATAACCAGAACACCCCCAACAACTACAGGCAAGACAGGATAAATATCTGTTACTGTGTAGAACACAAATGGGAGTTTAGGGAAGATAGGCTGAATTTATAGGCATTTGCACGTGCCTGGCTTACTTGCCGGCCAAGCCGATGTGCTTTGAATGTTTTGTTTTTCGGTCGGAAGGTTTACTTCGTGAGTAAGTTCCATTTCGATGGGCCATATGTGGTTCATAACCTGTTACGGAATGGATCATGTATGTATCGTTATTTATCTTGTATGTATTTGAGATTTTTTTCATTTATTCATAAAAATTAGTATCAATGATTGGCTTTATAAGGTAAAATATTATTTATGAAATTCTTGTCATTCAATAAAGAAAGAGAATTACATTCAATATCAAAACAAACAAATTTTTTTAGAAAAAAACTATATTTTTATAATCTTGTTAAAGAAAATTGTACCCTTATACTATATAGTAAATTGGCTCGCGTTATAAACTAATTTTTGTATTTAATTAAGTACTAAAATTTTACAGAAAAATGGGATTCAGGCTGATATATATTGGAACTACCAGTACCACTTCTTTTGTTTGGAATTACTATTTGACCTAAAAAAAAAAAACTGTCAAATTAAAACACAGATCGCAAGAAAAAAACAATACTCTAATTGGTATATTTGCATGCTTTTTAATGAAAAATTAACTGTGTATTAATTGGATAGGCTTACGTAAGCAAAGACGTGGCATCTATTTTGTAATTGCTGTGAGCTTTCTTGAACTCCAAGTCTGTGGGCCATCTCATCAATTTAAGTCGACTCCAGTTTGCACACCCAAATAAAAGGTCGATCGGTGGATAGGTAGAGAAATGAAATCAAGTCACCGACAAAAGAAAAAAAAAGGGTGAGTCATGGTGAGTTGATATGAGCGTTTTATAAAATTAAGACTTGTTATTGTTTTTAAATATGTGTTTTTTGGTTAAAATTTTTAAAATTAATAAAATAATTTTAATATATAAAGTCTATATAATATCTCATCTCTAATTCTTTTTTATCTTTTTTCTTTCTTTGCCTATAAAATTGCGCCCGTAAAAGAAATGCTGACCCCAATTTTCCGGGAAATTGAAATTTCTTGAGAAGCAATGGAGATGGGTTACAGACGCTGGGACCATATGCTTGCTTGGTGTGCTGGCTAAGGGCCAACTAGACATGAGTTGTTCAGGGAAGCACCGCTGAAATTGCTAATACTGGACCCTTTTTTTTTTTTTCTTTTTTCTTGGGTTTAACCTCAAGCAAAAAGAGACGAAAAGAAAATAAGAGCCGAATTATCTGATATTTGACGTGGCTGATGGCTCTCAGCTTATGGCTCGGTTATTTCAGTAACGTCAAATCGAGCAAACATGTCACCGTTAAAACATTTGATTCAAACATTGATAGTACACTCAATTTTCAAATGATGTAACTCTGTCAAAAGGCTTATGTCTGCCTCGGGCGATGGGCCGAGTCCAAGATTTGTCCTTAAAGTCAAGCTTGTCCGATGCCAAGATTTGGGCCAGACTGTGTGTTAAGATTTGGGCGTCGTTTAAAGATTGTAAACCTACAGATGATAGGAACAAATTTGCTGTAAATATGCGTAGGCAAGTGTAGTTATTATTGGAGACTTAGATGAGCATCAGGACTTTAACATGTCCTAAGTTCAGGAATCAGTATTTCCTGAAACATTCCTTCAGCCTCATTGAAGCTTCTAATATACATTCTCTGTGTCCAAATGCACTAATTCTGATATACCCTTCGCCACCAGGACCAAATCCCCTGCCTGGAACCGTTACTATATGCATTTTTTCAAGAATTTCGTTGAATACATTCCAGGAACTCGACGACGGAAAGTGCAACCATATGTAAGGGGCATTTTTTCCACCATAAACTTTCAGTCCAATTGATGCAAGTGCATCCACAAGAATTTTGGCATTCTCCTTGTAGTAGTCAATGACATTGCTCACAGCCTGAAACATGTAATAAGGGGACAAATCTGAACTGAAATCATTGGATTTACCATAACATTATCGGAAAGTGTACATTAAAGTTTAAAACAGAGTAAAGATAAGATGTAGTATCCAATTACAATTACCTGGTAACCATCAGCAGTGAGACATGCTAACCCTCCAGCCTGAGCAATGCTTGATGCACCATTGAAGCAGGTGCTCACAATGCGGTTGAAATCCTTTATTACTGGATATCCATTAGAGAATGACAGCTCTTCAGGGACAACAGTCCAGCCAAGGCGGACACCGGTGAAACCAGCAAATTTGGAGAAGGATGAAATTTCAATCGCAACCTACATCCCAGAGAGAGGCTAGAACCTTTTTTCGGGAAAATGTTTCACCGTGTGAAATGTAGCAACAATTAGTGACAGACCTGTCTCGCTCCAGGAATTTCAAAGATTGTTCTTGGGCTTTCATCTGTTATATAAGCAGCATAGGCAGAGTCATAGATGATAATGGATCCATTTGCCGTAGCAAAATCCACCAATTGCTTTAACTGTGACCATGATGCGGCATTTCCAGTTGGATTGTTTGGAGAGCAAAAGAAAATGATGTCTGTTCTGGGACTAGCTGACAAGTCAGGGAAAAAATTGTTCTCAGGCTTACACTTCATGTAAACAATGTTACCATATTTGCCAGTTTCTCTTCAAACTTCCCAGCTTGCCCGACAATTACACCGGAGTCCACATAGCCCTGTCTCAAAAATACAGCCCATGAGAAAAATGGTAACTACTGGTGATGGAAAAGAGAAACTCCAAAAGAAGGAGAAATAATAGCTGATTGGCCCCACATAGGCCATGGTGTTACCGGAAAAGATGGATCCTCCACAGCCAATGTCACGTTAGAGCCCAGCAGCATCTGCCATTGTCTATGGTTAACGTCTCGGAATCCACCATAAATAAATAAATAATATGCCTTATCACACAGAGCGAATCACTCACAACTATTATTTTATTTTATTTTATTTTTTCTTCATTCATGTATTCCAATCAACATAACTGTTAAACGTACACTGCCTAAATATTAGTGGCATAAAATAAAATGCACGAAGTCTTGTCACCTGAAGTCTAGATATATCACACTGTGCCCCGTCTGACACAAAAATCTCATGTCCTTTTACCCCTGTATCTCCGTAAAATTTGTGTGCAATGGCCATTCTCAATTCCTGTTCAAAGCAACAAATAATAACGACAGTTCAAGAAATCAATATTCCACAGTCTTAACGAATTAGTTGTTGGTCCTTAGATATCTTTTGGTTTCAATTATCAAGTTGGCACCGTTTCTATGGTATGTGTATCTAAAACAATGCACGTGCATCTCTTCATTCTTCATCAGCCCCCGACAATAATAACGATGAAGCAACGAAAAGGGAAAATTACCATGTTTCCTTGCTCGGCTCCGTACCCTTTATAACCCTGAACCGTTGACAAGGCACTTGCATGCTGTCATGCAACAAAAAAATAAAAATAAAAATAAAAAAAGGTGAGACGGAGACAGATCAACGAAGTCAAATCATAATAGAAGCAGTTGGGCACGGCCTAGCACGCCCTCGAATAATGTTCAGTCCTGAGTCGAAGTTCTTTTTCTCGCTTTAACTTGCCCCCCCCCCCCCCCCGGGCCTTTTCTAGACCCATAATGGTTAGTTTTCTAGTTTAAATATTATATTTCTAATTAAGAGTGTTTGATCCAAATATTATGTATTTTAAATTTATTAAAAGATTCATTTTTTAAAAATTTTTATGAACCCTAAAATTCAATATTTTAAATATAAAAATTTAGACTCTTAATGATTAGTTTATTTTAAATTGAATGTGTAAATATTTTTACTACGATCTATATGACAATGGATAGTGAATATACATGGGGATGGAGCGGGGTAAGGCTGTGCAATAATAATGTTTTGGTAGCGGAGTCCGACGATATTTGCCATGCGTTATAGAACTGTACAGGAGTCTTCTTGAAGAACTCTAATCAAGATCATGATCGGATGGTGCATGTTTCCTGGGCTTAAGCTTGTAAACAATGATTTATGCACAAAAATCAATTAAGAAAAGGCTTGTAAACAATGATGCACCCACCATCGCTCTCCCATGATTTGGATTGTATTTATACTGAAACAGGATAGTTGGGAACTAATTAAACTGATTAACTAGATATCCTACTGGCAAAATCATTATAAGGTATTGTTTTTTGAGAATATCTCATTGATTGAAAGCCTAATATTTCTTTTATGGATCTCAATTCAAATCCGTAATTGAAAGGCATGAGATTAGCAACCCCAAAAACAAACAAAACAAAAAGGAAAAAGTAAGAGTTATTTCACGATATTAAGTTTACGGTTTAATAAATTTTCTAATGAACTAAGGAAGAATGATTATCAGATAAAGGTATGCATACATTTGAGCAAAATTCTATCGCCGATAAGATACTATAGGAGGGCAATGGATGTTAAACATTCTTCATGCTGTGTGATATATATATAGAGAGAGAGAGAGATGCATAATATGGTCCGTATGTTTGTAATTTAATGTCATCCAGTAGCCGAGCAAGGCCGTCACCTCAGCCATAGCCGTAGCTATGATCACTGGTAAAGGCTGTGTGGTGTCACCTACACCAAGCTTTATCAGCCTTGCCGCTGGATTCTTTCGAAGCAGCTCTGTCTCCCGCTTGGCTATCTGTTGAAGGAATACCAATAAGATGAAGCACAAATCACAGAAACGGAACAAACCAGAAAAAAAAAAAAAAAAACGGAGTCAATTCTCTGAACTACCGAATGCAACATTAAGTACCACATAATTAATGCCAAGCATGCCAAAAGTAAAACGATGTTGCTGCAAAATATCCAAGCCACTTGCCTCAGGAAACAGATACTGCTCACTTCGAAGGTTCTCCATGTTGACATTGCGATGGACTTGCGTGCGGTAACCTGTCAATTAACACATTGTATACATAAATAATTGCGGGTTTCGAGTGTCAAAAACGAAAACACAAAGAAAAAAAAAATCTGAGCATCCAATTAGCTGGCCAAGTTGTGGCCTGTTCCGAGACTTACCATCCCTTTTCTCAATGTTGAACTTGGCACTACAAATAGCCGTGTTCGTACCTTTAGTATGGTAACGTAACCTGGTGTTATATGCTTTACGTGAAAACTGATTTGCATTAGCTACGCAACTGCACCATGACATTTGGGAGTAATACATATTGCAGAATCTTCTGCTGCTCCCACTGATTTTCTGATCTAAGTAAAAAAAAATTTAAGTGATGATTCATGTGAAGACCAGTGACCTTATTAACAATGTTATATATATTACTTGAATGAATGTGCCAATTAGGAGTTCCTGGAAGCAATGTGGAGCATGAGACAATCTATTTTGGGGATCAACGGAAGGTTCCAAGATGGAACCCGGAAATGAGCGGCCAAAAGATCAAGCAGCCAACACAATGCCCTTTATTAATTTTTTTTTTTAATTTCATAACATTGTAATATTATATATGGTAAAATTATATAAACACGGTATATTTAAAGATTCAAAATTTGAGTCTATACATTACATAATCACAATTATTGATCATATATTTTAATAAAAAAATTAAATATTCATTTTATAATTATAATTTATGATAATGTTACGTGACTTCGTATTTAACAAATTGGGTGCATCATCGTATTAATACTTGTTATTAATCTCTATGCACAACAAGAGCTCTACCTACTGCTGAAATTATATGATTTTTAACCCAATAAATAAATAAATAAATATATACGTGCACCGGTCATCCATAATGTCGTTTACCGATACAGCTTGTTTCACCAAATTCATAAACATTTTATTCTCATTTAAATAGTTCATCGATATCTGCACTATTTTCCACATTATCAGAAGACGGGCGTCTCATTTTCCTAGGGAAAAAACCTCTTTTTTTTTGGAATCTACGGCAATTCCATCCACCAAAAGTCCACAAGTGCTGTACCTTACGTATAAAAATAAATGCCTTGGTAGGTCTAGTCTTCCCCGACCGTGTTTTTTAATCAATAGAATTTCTTACCAACGAATTGTTGTCATGTCACCTTTTTAGTACAGTTGGCAGAAAATAAAGAGTTAGTCAAACTAAACAATTTCTAGTGTGACTACTGTTAGTCACATGGCACTTTGACGCAGCCACTGATCCAAAACTATGTAACTTGCGTTGAAGGAACGCTCCAACTCTTTTAGAAGTATAATTGGTAAGGGGACAAGAATTCACCGGCTGCTGAAATCCTTGCACGCAAAGAGGCTTTCGTTTTCCAGTGTTCTGCTTGGAAAGGCAGTGTCCTTTTGAAATTTGGAAGTTTCCCTCCATGGCTGCAGCCAAAGTATCAAAGTAATTAACTCAATTAAATTTAATATTATAATTATATAATCATATGAATGTATTATTTTGTTAATTTTTTAAAAAATTATATAATAATTAAAAATACATATAATAATATAAACATTACATTTTTTATAAAATAGTAACCATCTAATTCTAACTAAACAATAAAATTATATTAAATTAGACTCACTTAATTTAATTTTTACTAAAATTCTAATCAACCAATCTTGATTAACTTCAACTTCCCTCAATCATAATTTGACAACACTCTTAATTTTAACGTCTATTTTAGTTTGATAAATACTTCATATTTCAATAATTTCACAAAAATATCAACTACCTAATATTTAAACTTATAATATATTAATTTAATTTTTAAATAAATTTTATCTATCAAAAAATGAAAATGAATATCAATATATTTATTATGTGTCACTAGACTTTTTACTAAATTAATTTCAAAAAATTGTCAATAAATATCTTTATTAAACTTTCAATCAAAACTTATATTTCACTCAACAAATTATGCATTCAAATAGTTAGATAAGTACTTGAAACTGTAACTATATACTTTTCTTTATAAGTTGAGAGAATAATAGATCATTTATTGAATATCTAAGAAAAAGTAATAAATTTATGGTTAAAATAGTAATTAGAAATATTTTTATAATCATTTATATCTTTACCTTAATCATTATTAAAATAACATATAACATATAAAGGAGTAACTTTTGGACAAAAAATAAAGTAGGTCATGATAATATATCAATTTTATATATTGTATAATTTTCTTAATAAGTTGCATTTGAAGTTGATGGATTTCATTAATTTGAGTATTTCTTGTAATTTCCATAAAAAAATGTTAACCATTTCATAACAATAGGATAAACTTGAAATAATTAACTATTATAAGTAGTTAAATTTTAAAATTGAAAATTTAAGAGATGTCGTTAAAAAATTTTATTTATTTAGATAAAAAATGTAAGAGTAATTTCTCATAATTTTGTTAAAGAAGATTGGGAAAAAAATTATTTAACTTGAATAGGATGAATGTAATTAATCTTTTATTTATATAATTTGAAAGTCAAATAATTGGAGTCAATATTATATTAAATTTTCTTAGAAAATATAATGTTATGGTTAGATATTTTTACGAGGCTAACTTATTATTAATTATACATACTGTAATATTAATATTTATAGGTTTAACATTTATTTGAAAGACAATAATTTTTTTTTTGGTCATTTGATTCTTTAAAATTCTTATTTTTAAAAATAAATATTAATATTATTAAGCCAAAACTCAGTTGTTCGAAAATAGATTGACAGGTACAAGACTACTCCAGGGGGAACGAATTCGAATCAAACAAGCCACTTTAGTGGTAGTGGAACGTAGAATTCCTTCAATTTAATGTAAGCTTCCTTGAGACACCCACGCCAAGTCACCTTGGAACTCCCACTCATCTGCCCTCGGAAAAGTCTAATTTCCAAGACTCGAGCCCACCACCACCACCACCCCCCCCCCCCACCTTTCCACTAAAAAATTCTTACAGAAACTACCCGGAAAGTATATTGACGATGACCCTTACATAAATTCAATGCAACCACCAAGAAATACTGACCACATCTGAATCTGGAATTTCGTGAACTAATCATCAAAAGTCGACGATGAAGACCAGAAGAGATATGCAATGGTTTACATATTAATTGTCGAACCTTTTTCGGGGACCTTACTTCTTGTTATTTATTGCATCTGTTCGTTACAATATGTGGCTCATCGTAATCTCGGTCGACCCACGTCAACGTGATATATTTTGACGAGTCTGAAGTGATCTAACGATGGCAAGTGAAAAAAAAAAAAAAAAAAGGAAAAAAAGTGTCCATAAATTAGGCCATTTCTAATTATTTCTATCTTCTATTATTTCTCTTACCTAACCCATCCGCGATTTCTAACTTAAATTTCGGAGCATTCTGGGTTCGAGAATGTTTATCAGAATGATTGGACGATTTTGGCGTTTGTTTGTGAAGATTGTGACCATAGAAAGTTTAGTACGAAAAAAAAGCAAGAAGATGTGTGGAACGTTATTATGTCTGTTATGTTAGTATACATTTAATATTAATATTCTCGAAAAAAATAAAAAGTAATTTTTGGGCCCAATTCCTTTAAAACATTCTCAATAAACTTGTAAAGTTTATAACTATAATTAGTTTGTAGGGTTTGATCAAGACAAAAAAAAGAAGAAAGAAGAGTAATTATGTTAAAAGATTTTTGTAATTATATTAATTTCATTTTTTAAAATTTATTTAATATATTTTATTAATTAATTTCAATTTACATTAAATATTTTTATATTAAATACGGGTTCTTTCCATATCACGTGATGGGGGTGCTCCTTCTTAGTACCGTATTATTAAATTTATTAACATGATATAAATTTTAATTTTTTAAAAAATTAAAAAATATAAAAGTGTATATTTTAAGATATTATAATTTTTATAATATTTAAATATATATTTTATTTTATTGATTTTTATTTTTTAAAATTTTAATTTATATTATATTAATAAGTTTAATAATATGATAATAAAAAATATATTTATATTTAATATAAGTTATATTTAAAATAACGAATAGAATAAATTTGAAAAAAATTAATATTTTTAATTTTTTGTTATTTTAAGGGTCTTTTTGAACCAAAAGCTACGTGGTAATCAATGATTGGATTGGAATACCATCTCGGCATATACCAGTCCAATCTAATAATTTTCCCTCTTCTTCTCTCTAATCAAATCCTCCTTTCCTAAAACCCTAATATCAACTCCACTCCAAAGCCATCAGCTTCAACGCGACAGTTCTCGGCGAAGCCATTTCTGGTTCAATCCGGCAAGCTCTCTTAGCACTTCTTCTTGAAATATCAATGTCGTTTTTTGTTTATTTTCGCGTATTTGCATTCTCCACCATTAATCCTGGTAAGGGAGGGCAATGGGTTTTAGAATTTTAATCGTCTTGTTCTTTGTCCCTGTTTTTTTTTTTTAAATATAGTATTCCATTGAGCTTTTTCGGATCATCAGAATTATGGTTTCTTCATCTTTGGATCTTGAGTTACTTTATGTCCTTGTGGAAATGTACGTGGTTCGGAGATAAAAGCTGAAAAGTCAAAATTGTGATTTTGATGGTGTCTTCGGAAATTCGATTTGGGATGCGAGCTGATAACAACAACAACAAAGCTGTAATCTCAAATTAAGTCTTAATCCCAAATTCGATTGGGTTCGGCTATATTAATCTTTTCCCGTCTTTTTGTTCTATTGAGCACTAAGTCAGATATGAGATCTAATTATTCCAAATCCTTCATAATCAAAAATTGTCAAGTCAACCTAGGTCTTCCTCTCTTTCCTCTAGCCACCCACCTGAGTTTGATCATTCCTTTTAGTTGGGCTTCAATGTTTAGAGTTTTCATCCCAATGGCAATTTTCAGTGAATGTTGTCTGTAAACATTTGGAGAAACTATTTTTGCTCTCTGAATTAATATTGATTATGATACTTCTGGGTGAGTTTCATTCTTGACATTAGGACTAGAATGGCAGTAGTTTTAGATTGAAGTGCGCTAATGTCATTAACTTTTGTTAATTGTGGAGGTAATGTGTATATGTTTGGGGCCACCTCAGTATGTGGTTCAAGTCTTTTCCTGGTGTTATGTTTTCCAATCAGGCATTATTTTCTAGATATGTCTAAGATTTTCTTTTTTTGGTCCTAATGTCTAAGCCTTTCTAATCCATGGTTTTTCCTAATTACAATTTAGAACCTTCTGGAGAACTAATGGTCCTTGGCCACAAAGTGTAGGAGAAGGTTTTTCCTAATTACAAGTTAGAATTTTCTGGAGAACAAATGTTCCGTGGCCAAAAAGTGTAGGAAAAGCTTTATTCACAAAGTGCATGAAAAGTGAAAACATGTGTAACTAAAGCAAGCCCTGCATCTACTGTGGATTTTGAACAAGTAAAATTCTATCAAATTTCACAAACTGCTTTCTTTTCTGTAATTTTCAAATACATTTTGCAATTTAATCTGAACACCTTCTTGGCCAATTTGGGACACTTTGCTTCACCTTTTCTTTCTCCTTGTTCTTTGGCATGAAATCAAGAATGTTTGCTAGGATGTTGCCATTTAGTGGTCTCCCTGCATAAGCTTGTGATCCAAAAACCTTCCCTTTTAAATTGCATGAGAAAACAACTCTTTGTGGGGTATAAATAATTGCATTATTTGTCTAGTGCAATTGGTCCGTTAATTGCGTACATATTGGACAATCTCAGGGCACATGGTTGGCTTTTCCATGAGGATGTCTTGTCAAGCTGTATGACTGAAGCTGATGATCTGCAACATTCCAAGAGCGAATAGATGGAATCAAGTGTATTGCCATGCCTTCACTCTAGCCAGACATGCAATTAGTAGTATTCATGAACCTGGATTCTTCAAAACTATGAAAAAAATTGAAGTGAAAGGATCTTCTAGTTTGTGTACTCATTCATCTGATGGAGAATTTCAGAGACAACATCCTGTTTTAGTAGATGAAGAGCAGGCATGTTCAACTTCAACCTTAAATGCGCAGTCCACACCTGAAATTGAAAAAAAGTATGTGCATCGTGTTTATGATGCTATTGCTCCCCATTTTAGTTCTACGAGGTTTGCCAAGTGGCCAAAAGTTGCAAAATTTTTGAGATCATTGCCTTCAGGATCTCTTGTGCTGGATTCAGGATGTGGAAATGGGAAGTACTTGGGTTTAAATGCTGATTGCTTTTTTATAGGATGTGATATTAGTGCATCACTTATTAAAATCTGTGCAGACAGAGGGCATGAAGTTCTTGTCGGTGATGCAGTTCAGCTTCCTTACAGAACTGGTTTTGGCGATGCTGCAGTATCCATAGCTGTGTTACATCACTTAAGTACAGAAATCAGGAGAAAGAAGGCAATTGAAGAGTTGGTCCGAGTTGTCAAAAAGGGTGGGTTTGTCCTAATAACTGTTTGGGCTGTGGAACAGGAGGATGGGTCATTGGTTGCTAAATGGACTCCTCTGACCCAAAAGTATGTAGAAGAGTGGATAGGACCAGGTAGTCCTCCTGTACGGAACCCTTCATCCTTGACTCTGGAAAGCATCCCAGAAAACGAGGAGAATAATTCTAAAGAATGTCTCAAAGATTCCAAGGAGAGTTTGAACGAGGAGTTGAAAGAAGCTTCGCAATTAACTGCTCGAACTGCTAAGCATTTAATGGCATATGAAGATGAGAGAATTGCTAGCAATCAGCAGGAATATTTTGTGCCCTGGCACTTGCCTTATCATCGTGCTGAAGTGAGTGGTGCATCAGTTTGTGCTCTGGCAAATGGCCTGGCCAAAAGGGATGATAAGAAGGGTGCTGTAGTGTACAATAGATACTACCATGTTTTCAGCGAAGGTGAACTTGAAAGGTAGTACCTGGTATATTTTGCATGATTTTGTGTTTTTTGGCTGATTGAATGGACTTTTTCTGTGCTTCAACCACTTGTTAAATTATTATGATTTTTATAGCTGTGGAATTGTGTAACCAAGTATTATTGCCCTTGCATGTTCTGACTTTGATATGTAAATGTTTTTTCTCTTTTTGTTTAAAGCTCTTCCCCATGTTGTTATGTGTTTGTGTTGATGCGGTGAATTAATTCTTATTTCCCATTTTATCATCCTTGTTTTGCAGGTTAGTCTCTGGCATGAACAATGCGGTGGTAGTAGATCGATTTTTTGACAAATCCAACTGGTGCATTATACTTGAGAAAACTTTATGAGAAGCACCCTTGCTGATGCATGCAAGAGTGGTAAGCAGTGATTATTTATGACAAGAGTGATTGCCTCCGAAGACGCTCCAAATATGCAGCCTGGGGACTATGACCATCACAGCAAGCCATTCTGATATGTTTTTGGAGTGTGCAGTTTGGTTTACAGAAAGGTGGAAATGAGTGGTTGCTTAGTTTGGTCGTTGTGATCCACCATCGCTTATAGGAATTATATGTTATCCTTGGGTGAAGGAACTATCGTCTTAAACAATTCTGTCTACCGAGTTGCATTCAATATCGACATTTTCACGTCCTCTGAATTTTTTCGACCACTGCTTTGGCCTTTTGGTTCCTACATTTGCTTGTAAAAACTAGTTTACTAGGAAAGTGCAGTTAGAAGCAATGGAGGTATTTATGAAAAGCTCAAATTGACATGATCTAGTCGCGTAGCATGGTTCAAGTAAATTTCTCGTGTGCTGATTTCTTGTTGCAGACGGAGGCGATTTTCTTGATGGGTCCTGAAAATTATGTTTTGGGAGGTACCCACTCACCAATGGTACTGTACGTGGAGATTCCATTATCACCTTGTGCCAGAATTTTCTACCAAGACTAACAAACAACCATCTTTCCATAAAGCGAAGACGTCAGGTCGAATAAAACAAGTGATCTGCGGGAGCATCACTTTTTTAGGCGAAAGGAAACGAATACTTAAAGAGTGACTGATCAAAGATATGAACATGCAATGGATGGACTCCGACTTGTTAGCTGACTAACGATCGCATGCGTGTCTTGTTAATTCTTCTAATACTAGCGAAGTGTGAATGAATAAATTGCCATTTTCTAGGAGGGAGGGCCACGAAATTCTATGTCAAAAATGTTACTGTCCACGAATAAAGGACGACCCTCTTCTACTCCGCAAAGGGAAATTCTTCCTTGACAAACAATTTTTAGTTTAATTAAAGACCAGCTACAATTTGAATTTAAGGCTTTTAGTCTTAAAAATGATAATTGTTGTCGAACGCGACTTTCATAAACTCATTTGGTGCAAAATGTATTATACAATGTGTAAAATATTTAATACTATAGTGACAATATTTTATACAATATCAAAAAAATCATGGTGATATAGTAAGTATTAATGTAATTTTTTTAATGTTGTATTTTATGTAGTACAAGATATTTTACATATAGTCTAAATCTTTTTGTGTTTAAATGATTGGTGTGGCCCTGTAGTCAAACTCTTCCCCAAATCCTCATCATCTGGCATTTGAATTTGCGACATCAACGTTTGAAGTTGCCGATAAGGTACAAAACGAGATTGCTCGAGCACAAAGATTCGAGCGTACCAATCTCGTAGGAAAGCCTAGTACATGATTTTGGCAGGTAATAAGGGAATTTTAAACTGCTTGTAACATAACATGAAAGAGGAAATTGAGGATAATTGTGTTACCATTTCATGTTTCAGCTTGTATATTTGTCATAATAAAATTGGAGAAAATAAAAGAAATAGCGGTTTTAATTTACAATGTAATTATATAGAACCTGCTCAAATTCATTACTTCTCGAATGCAAATTTTAGCAAAGTGGAAGCTGCGACCTATATGTGTCCTCCATAAGGAGGCAAAACCAAAACTAGAGGTTCAAGCCCCAATCATAGGGCTGATATGTCACCTTAAGCTGAGCACTGGCAAGTAAATCCAGCAATGCTTCGGAGTTGGTTGGCTCTAAGTAGTTCGATGCGTGCTTGAGTACCTCAACCTCATTCTTCCCAAAATCGACACTAAACCTTTACACAAAATAGCAAAATATAATGACCAACCAGAGTTTATAATCTCATAAATACACATTAGAAATTTCTTGGGATCATTAGTTAACCATTGATCAATTCAAGTAGTGACATGCATTCAAGCCTGCATGTCTTTATGTACAAGGGCGAATTTGTCCTCAGCTCCCAAGTCATCCATAAAGACCTAAATAAGTTGACTAATATGGCCCTCAAATGCAGCTAATGATCAACATTGACTTTTGGACTCATAAAGTAACTGAACATTTATGTGCTCGGCGGAAGTTGAGAGAAAGTAAAAGCCTAGAAAATGATGTCAGTTTTGTGGCTGCGTGCTTGCATTGTACACAAAACTTCTCGTGTGTGCCTATATATGCATCGGTCTCCATTTTGATTGAGCATACAGTAGAGATAAATTTAACATCCCATTTACAGCATTGGAAATTAATAAGGCCTACTTACCATTTGAGTATCTTACTAACATGTGCGGCCTTGGCATTCACATCAACGATAAGCCCACCTCCCCTTAAAAAATTACGGGCTGCCTCCAACAATTCTTGATCAATGTTCCCAGGGGAGTAACACCGAAGTGGGGGCCCAGATCGGGTACCATAAACCAATGCAAAATGAATTAAAGGCTCTGGATATGGAAGAGCCACCTGATAAGAACACAAACCGAGCGTGAGGTAACTGTATCTGAAATTCCAAACAGAAAAAAAAATAAAAGGACAAGTTGCGGCTGAATGAAACTCTCCAATAAATGCTCACTCGCTCACTCACAACTCAATGGAAACCAATACTTAACCATCCTGTTATATAGACACACATGAAATCTGAAAGCATGACCGGCACCTAAATAGCATACTTCACTTTTTTGGCTCCACCGTAACTTCCAGGAATGGATTGCTTTCCAGCAAACCACCCCACTCCATTCAGATGTGATAAGGGGCATTAAATACTAAAATGCAAAGAAGAGGGGATTGGGCAGTTTAAAATTATGAGCATTCATCCCCCAAAGCTGATCTCACGTAGGAGGAAAAAGAAACTCTGACAACATATTTTCATCTACAAAGCAAATCTACTAGTTAAAATTCGCTTTCCAATCAACCATACAGTATAAACAGAGATAAGAGTCTGATTATATGCTGATATACAGTTTCAAATCAAAAGAAAATGAGCCAAAATTTCATTGCTTCCTCTAATAGCAGCCAAGTTGATCTATGAAAATGAATGTCACTTATTGTTCAACTGGTAAGTCTTATACCATTAACCAATCGTAGTTTCCCAGGTCGATAAAAATACGCAACTTGCTCTCACTCCCTCCAGACAACATATCACCCCGGGTGGAAATTTAAACAAAACAAAAGAGAATTTTTTGAAATATATAACTGGCCTGTATATGCAACTCCCTAGAAGTAGAGCCATAGCCTCAGGAAAGCAGCATGTCTGACTTCCAACCATGAAATGTAACATGGATGCCAATAACCCTGAAAAGTAATGAACTGTCTCACCTTGAGGCATTTATCTTGCACACTGAATGGCTTCATGAGAGCATATGGTGGTCGTTGGTTGCTTCTCAAAATGCCATTTTGAATGGTGGAAAGTGAGAAATGGCACCCACCTATCAGGTACGTAAACTCTCCAAACAACTTTCTCCATTCCAATGCGCCTGTAGGATTACCCAATACGAGTATTGCATGGATGGCCATCATATTGGAGAGATTTATGAAAAAAGCAAGCCTCTCTTCCCTCGATATGTCACACAGTTCTACCCTTTGTAGCTCCTGAATTATCCCCAAATACCTATAAATAAACTGTATTAGCAAAATAACGCAAAGCATGAAATACACTGATGTTTCTTACATGACCAAACCTCGCAAATTCCTCACTTCCATGAATGCTTCTGTAGTCTACATGCTTTCCATCTTCTGATGTGTAGGCTTCAAAGATTGCATATGACAATAATCTCAGCCTCGATGAAATTTCTGTTATAGGCTTAGATTTCGCTTCAATTATACCCCTGGGAATGTTATGACATTGGGATGACACAGGATCATCGCCCAAGAAACGGTATAAGTGGTTACCATCCTCAAAAAGATTCTCACTGCAGTTTTAGGCACCAAAAAGAACAAAAAAGAAATTTTCATCAATTAAGACACGAACTACCAAAAAGAGCATAGAAACAAAAGATGCTTGAAAGTACTTTAATCTCAAGGGACTCACCCAAGAACTTGTCGGAAAAGAGTTTGCTTGCAAGCTTACGTCCAAATTCAATAGCCTGTTTCATGTGGCAATAGAATGCAAGGCCGAAAAAAAAAAAAAAAAACAAAGATAATATTAGAGCGGTGAAATGTATGTACTGAGTTTGCATAAGAATTTAGATTGCCAGTTTAGCAATATCTAGTTGATTTACACAAGAATTTCATTACAAACTAAAATTGAATTCTTCATCTCACCCCCATTTTATTTCTAAAAACATTTGAACTACCATGCAATCATAAGACAGATGCATGTCCTTAAGGCCGTTGAATTCAACAATTTCCCCTCCAAAGAACAAGGAAATGAAACAAAATACCTATAAATCCAATATTTTTGTTGGCCTTTACTCCCTGTTAAGTCATGTAAATTCTAATCTTGCAACAAGAAGCATGACAATTGTGGGCCTCCAGTAACAAATACATCATTAATCACATTACAATAAACAAAGCCATCTATTTCAAACGCAATATACAAAATTGTTCCATCCACAAGTTTAGGGTGTTTGGTCTTCTTGCAAACAAAAATATATGTATTTGAGGAACGGCAACAAGAAATTTTACCTTAATGTTTTACAGACTCTACACATATATAGGAATAGCCGTTGAGAATTTAGTTTAGTGATTCTTCCAAGGGCCTAGACCTATGGAACCAAAATTAGCAATGACAATGTATAACATCACAAGGCTGCCAAAGGTTTTGAAAACTCCAGTAATCACTCCCAACAAGCAAAGAAAGTAAAATTTCAAAATGCACCAGAACATGTTAACACAAATGCTTCTAAATTAGCATAACAAAAATTCCAGGAAAGTTTCCCTAGGAGAAATAACTATATAGTAGCTGCTCAATGGTCCATGAAAGCTCCCACCAAAGTGTTGAAAACTCTGGAGCAGGACTCTGAGATGTGAACAGGGTTTTTAAACTCCACTGGTTTACAAGTAAGAGATTTGTGGTGACTACTTTGACTGTGAACAAACCGGTCTGTTTTTTTATCTTGAAACTATTTCATTTGAGGAGTCAAAAGTTAACCAAGTTTAAGTTCAAAGCATGTTAGCCAAAAACACCTAGAAAATTTATTGCACCTCATCTCTGAACCAAAAATTATGATACGTATAAGCTCCAAAAAGAAACTGATCTTGTAAACCAATTAAGTTCAAATTTTTTCCTGAAAGACACAATATCTGCATTATTGAATGTCCAACATAAGTGGCATATTTACCTATCTCGACTATCGACAACTAGGGGATAGGGAACCTGGTGGTGGGATAGATCATATGCCATCATAAACTGACAATTCTGAAATAATAAATGCACCACATATGCCAGAAAAGAGAATCCAAAATATCAACTGACCTCTTCCCTCTCTAGGTGCTGGTCCTCTGATAAGAAATTCACAGCCTCCGTACCCAGAAAGCACTTGGCAAACCTTCGCATCTTATAAAATCGATCCTTAACAACAATGGTTTCTTTCATTTTCCGAACAATAAGAGCAAGTTCATCAATAGACCCACTACTTGATGCATCATCTTCGCCAGAAAGAGGTGGTAAAGGAGCTTGAAATGATGGTGCTTCTGTAACTAAATATTCAATCTTCTCTTCAAGCTTACCAGACTCATCCAAGTCTTTGAGCTCTCTCAAGCCCCCAATCACAACTTCATTGAAAAACACCTTTGGAACGGCAGAAGATCCTGTAAATTTCTCTAACTCCAGCTTTCTGCTAGGGTATACATCAACGTTAATTTCAACATATCTGAGCTGTTTCTTATGCAAAAACAACCTAACCTCTTTAGAATCTTGGCACCCTAATCTTGTATACAGTATAATTTGTCCCTTCATCATTAAAGGTTGTGGTGGTTCTTCAGTGACTTCTGCTCTGTGCACCACTTTGTTTAAAGCTTCAGTATCAGGAGAAGTCCTAATGTAGTTTAGAGGATTCCATGCAGACCTCTCGACTGATATTTTAGAAACTTCTACAGTTTCACTATCTTTGGCTGAATCTAAAGCCTCCTTATTTTCATCAACAGGAACTTGTCCAACGTCATCTTTTTTGCCAGAAAGGACACGCAGAACATTAGTAACAGCAACTAATCCCTTCTCCTTGACAAAATTCCTTAGAACCAGAGCCTTTTCAGGCCAATGAGGTACATCAACTAGAGGATCAGAATCCAAGAATGAGAAGAATTTCTGTTAGCTTCCATCACAGGGCCCTCCATTCCACCAAAAATAGGCTCCTGATCCTTATTTCCTTCTGTAGTTTGCCCTTTTTCCTTTTCAACTTTAGACTCCAAGTCCCTACCCTCATCCATTATGTCAAAATTGGCTTGTTGAATCTCTATGTTCAAGTCTTCTCCTTGGGATTTTGACTCCATTTCTCCATTCGTGTCCAGCTTTTCTAAATCATTATGGTTAATATTTTCACCTAAAATACCTACTTGACGTTTAGACTCTATGATGGAAGTTTCGTCAATCTTTTCTCTAGTGTTATATTTCTCTTGTTCCTCATCTATTTTGGAACCATTAGGAGTGATGCCTATAGCATTAATCTCCTCTGGTATATCCCTTTTGTCATCTTTCTTGACATCAGTTGCTTCTGCTTCCAGCTTTTCATAACTTGGAGAATTTTCTACATCAATCTCTTCACTAGTGTTATGTTCCTTGTCCAATTTGAAACCATCATGAGTGACGCCTATAGCATTAATCTCCTCTGGTATATCCCTAGTATCATGTTTCTTCACTTCAGTTGCCTCTCTTTCCAGCTTCTGATGAGTTGGAGAGTTTGCTACATCATCAATCTTTTCACTAGTGTTACGTTCCTTGTCCAATTTGGAGCCATCATGAGTGATGCCCATAGCATTGATCTCCTCTGGTATATCCCTTTTATCATCTTTTTTCACATCAGTTGCTCCTCCTTCCAGCTTCTGATTAGTTATAGAGTTTTCTACATCATCAATATTTTCCCTAGTGTTATGTTCCTCGTCCAATTTGGAACCGTTGTGAGTGATGCCTATTGCATTATTCTCCTCTGGTAGCTCTATTTCATCATCTTTGTTGACATCACTTGCTTCCTCTTCCAGCATCTCATGAGTTGCAGAATTTTCTATATTGTGGTCTATTGATAGAGAATTATGCGTATTTTGCTCAAAAGACATTTCGTTTCCCAAAACAATGGCTACATACAAATTCCGGAATAAAACTCGGCACAAAGTCACTCCTAAATATCAACTCCTCTGCCTCCTGTATATCATAAGGGTAACAATAACTTGGAAGATGCAGAAGAGCTGGAAAAAAAAAAGCATCAAAATCAGAAAAAGATGTATTGCTGATCTAATGAACTTTTTATATCAAGTAATGAGAAACAGAACTATACACAGAATCTAAGATTCATGCAAACCCAGGGCATGTAAAAAGGACAACAATGCAGTTTAATCTTGCTTAATGCAGCGAGTTTGGGGATAAACTTCCGGAACTGGGACAAATACTAATGCGAAAACAGAAAAAATAAAACCATCTTTTCACTCCATTTCTAAATTTCCAGAGTGTACAAATCCCAGTTCATGCTGCAAAATGTACCCAGACTGAAAAGATGATCCACTGACCGCGCCCCCCCCCCCCCCCCAAAAAAAAAAAAACAGAAGGAGAAACAAGAAAAATAATAATTATTTGTTTTCTCATTAATGTTGCCATACCCTTTTGAACCATAGTTGAATGGCCAACACCACGACATGTATCGTCGTAAATGAATTACACTGCTATTAGCTTTCTTGCAAGAGATGGGCACTGCTTGAACCACCTCGACTTACACATCCATAACAAAGACAAGGACAAAAAAAAAAAAAAAAAAAAGGCCCAACGTCGTTATTGGCCTCAGAAATCTTGGGAAATTGGTTGTTGCATCCCACAAGCATCGCATCACATGCGAATAACTATAAATGTTAGTGACATGAATTTGTGTTGACATCAAAATATAAATCCGATGGCTTAGAACATGCAATTTCCCTTTTTATTTTATTATATTTTTTTAATTTATAGAAAGGAGACATGGTTACATGCCAACCCTCAAAATCTTAAACGACAAGGTGAAGTAACGACAGACAACAATATTATACAAAATGCTTCTACGCGGACTATGATCTAATACATTTTCGTGAGTGTATGCCGATGTTTACGTTGGCGTCTTACATTGCGGGGCAGGGAACAAATTAAAGGTATATGTATACAAATAGTCATTTGTTTATTTATTGAATTAACTATTGGAGAGGAAGAAGCAGGAGCAGAACTTACAGATCTGAAAACACAATCCGAGGTGGTGTTGGTGGTGGTGATAACCGTGAAGAGGAAGGAGACTAAAATGGAGAACAATATCTGAAAGTGATAAGTTTCCCGAGGATTAAATTTTATTAAACTCAATTTAAGACAATTGCTTTGGAGTTTGAGTTGACAAACGAAAATGAAACCGTCGTTTTTGTTTTTTTGAGAAAAAAAGAATGAAGAAACGGGATGGTTGGGGGTAGAGCGGGAAGCCCGCGGGGTTCATGCGCGGAAATTTGGAAAGGAAGAAGATGTGGACAGCGCCGACGAGAACGTGAGTCTTATGTGGGTCTCTGCACCTTTTTTTTTTTTTTGTTTTTTTGCTTTTTGTTTAGAAAAAATAAATGATGTGTGTGTATATGTAAAGTAGAATGTATATATAATTATTAAATAATTTTATATACACAAAATGAATATTTATTTATGTATATATATCTTAATTATATGTGCATTATATATTTCGGGGTGTAATTGTACAATTACATTGCCAATAAACTGGACCTGGCATTTTGGACTAAGTGTGTGGTATCAAAGATTTCAGAGACCTCCAGCGCCATAGATTCCCAAGAAGTTGCTGATCAAGCTGCCCGAGTAATAGAGCTGAGGACTTCTTCTTCCTTCTACTGCATACCTCTCGCCTTTGTTGGAGGGAAACCTGTAACTTAACAGAAGGCAAATAACCTCAAAATGGGGTTGTTCCTCTGGTGATGCATAAGTGTTCACAATTCTATCCATTGCTATGGCATACACCTCACTGAAGATCATCTAGAATGCAAACAGTAACCAGAAGGAGGATTTGCATTCCACTCTAGGTACCCACACAAACCAATTACTGTTGCAAAGGTGTAATCGTCCACCTCAATATCTTCAGCCTGCATCCTGTACATGAGCTTCAAGGACTCTTGGCAGAGTCCATTCCTTGCATAACCCATAATCATGGCCTTCCAAGAAACCAAATTCCGTTCTGGCATGCTGTTGAAAACTTGAAATGCCTCTGAGACATGTCCACATTTGGAGTACATATGAATTAATGCACTGCCCACAAAGACATTAGATAAGGCAGAGGTCTTGTTGGCAAAGGAGTGGAGCAATTTCCCTTGGAAAACAGATTCAAGATTAGCACATGCTTTCAGGGCAGATGAATAAGTATATGAGTTCGGTTCCACACCTTCCTCCATCATTTCTTTCAGAAATTCAAGGGCATCGGGCTCATGTCCAAGGCATGCATAACCAGAGATTATAGCAGTCCATGAGAAAACGTCTCTTAGAGGCATTTGTTGGAGGATTTTTGAGGCAGTGCAAGACTCCCCACATTTACAGTAGAACCACACAAGTGTGCTTCCCAAGTATTCATCCAAGGTAATGCAATGCTTCACAATTTGCCCATGAAGTTCTTTTCCCATCAATAAGGCCCCAATTGAACCACAGGCCCTTAACGCTTACTATAGTTAAATTGTTAGATATTATTTTCCGTCTCTTCATTACTCGAAAGAGACTTATTGCCTCATCACCAAGTCCTTTCCTGGCATATCCTGCAATAAGGGAAGTCCACGTAACTGTATTTCTATTCTTCATTCTCTTAAAAACCTTTCTTGAATCTAAAATCTCTCCACACTTTGCATACATGTCTACCAAAGATGTCCCAATAAAAAGATCGTCTTCATATATCCTCTTAACTATCGCCCCATGTAACTGTCTCCCAAACTTCAATGCCTTCTCCTCCCCACATGCTGTCAAAACACTGCACGCTGTGAATTCATTGCCCCAAAATCCTTCAGTCAACATCCGGAAGAACATCCCAAAGGCCTCCTCTCCACGCCCCTGTTGGGAGCAAGCGGCAATCACTGTAGTCCAAGAGACCACATCTCGTTCCACCATCCGATCGAACGCACAGAATGCACTTTCCAAGTCCCCACATTGGGCATAAAAATAAACAATGGCACTGTGCACAATCAAGTTCTTCCAACTACCCTTCACAATACAAGCATGTATTTGTCTCCCTGGCTCAAAATCCAATCTCCGACTGCACACATTCAGCACACACACAAAAGTCTTACTGTTGCCCGTAACCCCACAATTTACTGAATCATTAAACAATCTCAACGCTTCATTATCTAAACCGAAATTGGAATACCCATTAATCATCGCCGTCCAGCTGACAACATTTCGGTGCGGCATTCCATCAAACACCTTCCGCGCCTCGGTTAAATTTCCAAGCTTCAAGTACGCACAAATCATATTATTGTTAGCATAAGGCACCCAATTCTGAAACCGCCTGAAAACAAGCGCGTGTATCCTTTTGACGTCTTTTACATCGTTACAACAGGTCCGAAGCCAGAGTGCAAGGGAATCCGAGTCTAAGGGATTTGGATGTGGTGGGAATTCCTCGGAGACGGGAGCGTTGTCTGATGAAAAGGGCGTCCGAACACACGAAGCAGCAGGCGAATCGTTGTCGCCGTGGCAACTCGTACGGCCACGTCCGTTTCTTGAAAGAGTTTTGGGTTTCGAGAATCGTATGGGCTGAATGGAGAAGAGAGAAGGCTGTTGCAAGAGAGCTACGTTTGTTAATGACAGCATTTGTGTGGGTTCTGTGTATTCCCGCCAAAATTAACAATCATCAGCTCGGAGTTGAAAGTTGAAATAAAGGCAGATATCCAGAGGCTCAGTCACAGAGAGCCGTTAACCTCTCTTTGCGGCACTAGACCGCTCCTCTGCGTGCCGGGCTGCTAGCCGTTAGCCGTTTGGCGGAGGTCGGTTCGAAATGACTGATTTGCCGTTATTCTATGTTTAAACGGCGTCGTTTGATCACAGGAAGAGTACCCCGCCATTAAATGTCGACGTCGACGAATCTAAAATTTAAACGTCACTCTACGATCTTTTTTTTTTTTTTGGTAACCGAAATAAAGATTTAAGTGAAAATTCTGCTAAAAAGAATTACAAAAAGCGGGGAGGTAAAAAAAAGAAAAGAGATGACCGATAAGAGGAGAAGAAGATAAAGCCGTAACGGCTTTAACATCCAATTTGGAAGCAACAAGACGGGAGTGGGAACACGAAACGGAGAAGAATATTTCGCTGTTTATTCTATATACCCTCCGCCTTCGTGGGAACGTCACAAAATTCCGTCATTCCCTTGGAAAACCTAAAGTTTCAAAATTTTTGCCCACAGCCCCTGGAATCTCACAAATACCACATGTAACCCAATACTCCGTCCCAGAAAATGGAATATCAAGGACGGTGCCTTTCCGGCCATTCTTCGACGGTCGATTATTGTCTCCGGGCGCTTTTCTTCCCCGTAAACTTCCGCTAGTAATCCAAATCCAACCTGTAAAAGCAACAGCATCAGTGAACGAGCCTCAATTTTGGTTCTTTACTTTTTTGTGTTGGCTTTCATGCTGTTTTCATTTTCTGTTTGGTCTCCCGAGATTGCGTCGCAAGCTTTCAAGCAATTTCTCGTTATTTGATTGCGAATTGTCTTTTTCGATTTATGAGGAGAAAGCGATGAACATAATATCCAGCAGCTGCTGCGCCATATGCGAAAATTCCAATCCTGCTTCTATTTGCGCTGTTTGTGTGAACTACAGGTACCATGCGCAGAACTTCAAGCGAATTTATCCTTTTACTTAGCTGTGCTGCGCTTGTTAGTTATTTCTGGCATGTGTGCTGAATTTCACGTGATGACTTTAAGTTCTGTATGGGAAAGCTTTTGCAGAATCAGATTCAAGACAGGTTATTATATTGGGGGTCATGCAATAATGACTGATGGCATTGATTTGTTGCGGTGTGTTTTTTAGATTAAATGAGCACAGCACATTGTTGAAATCATTGAAGAACCGTCGGGGCATCTTGTATTCAAGATTGAGTGAAGTCCTTGTTGCACAGGTTCTATTTCATCTCTGTCTTAATGGGTTGGGGGCCCTGCATTCATCAGGGATTTCGTTGGGGAAGTTAAGAGGATTTCGTCAGTTTAATGCATGTAATCCTCATCAGGGCAAGGCCGACGATCAGATAAATTGGAGGGTGCATAAAAAAGAGAAGCTTGCTAGCTTGAGGGAGGAGCTCTATCATAAGAAGGAGCAACTCATTCAGGGTTTGTTTCTGTTATTTGTTGAATGCAAATGCAGTTGTAGGATTTTCTGCCACTCATAGTCCTAACTCATTTGTCTGCGTGTTGCTTTGCAGGGAAGGCTAAGATTGGCAGAATGTCTTATGATCTAAGTGTCAAATATGGGTTACTTGAGTCTGCTAACAAAGTGGTATTATTTATCTGCCTTTGTTCTTATGTCGTAATGGGGAGCTATCAAAGACTGTATAGGTTTTGCCATCAGGTGTTAGTGTTAAGATGTCTTGTGTATGGTTTTGTGCTTTGCAGTTAGAGAGAAACCGAGTAGAACTGCTGGAGAAGTTCTATCCAAACCATATCTGCACCCAGAGTTTAAGCCAAGTGAGAATTTTATCTAGCTGCTTTTACACTTTTATTTTTATCCTACAACTCCGGTGAAAGTACAATGTTTGCCTTTAGATGATGTGGTAGTTTGGTACATTTTTAATCCATTCTTTTTTGCCTCTGATATGAACAGTATATCAGGTATTCTGTGTATCACTATCGCTTGCAATTTTCATTTTTTGGGCTCTGTTTCATTTTTTTTTTTATGCATCTTGAATTTGTGAGCACCATATTTATCTGTTAATTTTGTGGACTGCAGATGGCAATTACCTCTGAACTATTACATAAACAGTCAGTGGTCATAAAACAGGTTTGCAAATTGTTTCCTCAACGCCGGGTAAGTGCTTCAAAATCTTTTTTTTTTTTTCCCTTTTTTGGGTTACTATGGGTGATTTTTAGTTGGAATTCAAAGAAAATTTGGTTTTTATATATAAAGGATAACACAACATTTCAGTCTTTCAAGCCATTTCACTAGGGCATCATCAAGGGGAATCATGTTACATTGACATGATATTTATCTGGTATGGTGCATGGAATGTATAACAAGGTGGTTTTTTTTACAATCAAATTACAACCTTTTCAAATAAAATGAGTGATATGCACCTAAGCAATTAAGTTGACGACAAGAGGAAGCAGCTTCTTTGTGCTGTGCTATGGTAGGCACAGAGGCACAATTGGTTCTTAGACTGAGTTAGATCACAATCAATCATCTTTAGTGATGCGAGTGGATTCCAATTCATTGTGAATTGTGCATAGTTTGTTTGTCATTGTGCTTTCAAACCTGAATTTTTCTGTGCCTGGGCACTGGGGACCTTCCCTCATGCTATTTGGCAAAAGGATGAAACAAGCATAAGTTCATAAGGCAAATTGCTGGATTTGATTGATTAGGTGAATAGGCATTGATCACAGGCCATCACTCTGGTTGATGATTACAATTATGTGCAATGGGTCTTTGAGATTATAATGCTGAAATTGCTAGTTCCTACCCTCCCCAATTTCAGCATATTGATGAAGAAAATCCATTCTGAATAACAATTCAAGGATGTAATTTTTCCAAGCTAATTTATTGTAGTTTTATGTGCATTTATGCATGGAATGAGGCTTTTGTGTGCATGGTTTCTTGCCAAATGCAGGCATTAAATTTTTAGTGTTGAAATCATGAATCTGTTGAACTGTTTTATTTTCTTTAGGTGGATACAGATGGGGAGAGAAAAGATGGCTTTAGTGGTCAATATGATCAAATCTGCAACGCACGCTTACCAAGGGGGCTTGACCCACACTCTGTTCCATCAGTAGAGCTCGCTGCCTCCTTGGGGTATTTCTTCTCCTTTCTTTTAGGTCACAGTGGCTTGATGCTTGCTCCTATTATCACCTGCACCAATCATCGGTCACTTTTAAGTTCCTTTTTAGTTTGTTGTTTACCAGGTTTTAATTTATTGTGATGATAATCTGTAAACCGAGTGAAATGATGAGAAAATGTTCATGTGGCCAACTCCAATTTGAAATTAAGGCTTTGTTGTTGTTGTTGTTGTTATTGTTGTTGTTGATAATCTGTAAACCCCATTATTGGTAACAGATACATGGTACAACTTCTAAATCTCGTTTGCCATAATTTGGCTGCTCCTGCGCTTCATAACTCTGGTTTTGCGGTAAGCACAGCTGCACTTCTATTTAATGACAGAATTTTTCTGTTGGATACTTTGCCTTCTGCTCCTTTGCTGACTTCTCTTTGTTAGGCCTGTGTGTTGGCAAAAGATTGTTAAGGAAACCTGGGAACAATAAACTGAAAGGAATTTAATTTTAATAGCATTTGCTGAGGAATTTTTAATAATTAACATTCTTATCATTGGTGGGAGTATTGTTTGTGCAGTTAGACTGGCTATTTGGGCTTTGGTTAAGTGTTCCTTGAAATTCATTTATCTAGCAGTTTCTCTATTTTCACCATTTTGTTCTATTATGACCTAAGTTTAGGGTGAGATTTAAATCCATCTTAACTAAAGATTCTTAAGTCAATAATCTTGGTTGCCCTCTCCCTCTCTTCTGTCCATCCACTTGGATTTGGTCACCCCCCTTAGTTGGAGCATTTCTAGGTGTACGTTGGACATGTCCAAATGAATTTTGGCAGTTTGAGTTCTTATACTCCTTCATTCTTGGTTGAAAGTATTTTCCTTTGTAAACATTTGGCAAATGACTCAATTAGGAAGTACATTTTCCCTTAACTCCCAAGGTTGAGTTCAGAAATTAGTGAATATATCTCAAGTATTATGTTGGATTTCATGTAGTTGCTGAATGCACGTTTCAATTTCTCAGGGTTCCTGCTCTCAAATATGGCAGCGAGATTCTTATTGGAATGCACGTCCTTCTCAAAGGTACATTTGTTCTGGCTACAATGCCCAACTCAGCTTATCAAGTTCTTGCACTTAAAAGACTTTTTGTGTGATGCAGCAATGAGTATCCCCTTTTTATACCACCCCAAAATTATTGCCTTACCAATGGTGAAAAATCTTGGACTGATAAAAGCTCCAGCAATTTTGGCGTTGCTTCAATGGATTCAGAGGGAATGCCCTGCCTGGATTCCTCTCAAAGTGGTAGCTTCAATTATTCTTCTGCTTCTCCACATTCTGTCCAAACACACAAGGAGTTGCAGAAGGGAATTGCTCTTCTCAAGAAAAATGTGGCATGCATAACAGCTTACTGTTATAACTTGCTTTATTTGGATGTCCCCTCTGACACATCTACTTTTGAAGCTTTTGCTAAATTATTGGCTACATTATCTTCCTCAAAGGAGATTCATTCTGTTTTGTCATCGAAAAATGGCCTGTTCAAGGTCTGTCTTCTTATGAGTCTTAACAATCTACGTTTATATCGTGTATGATTTCTAATGATTCTCAACAATATATCTTCCTCCAATGCCCTGCATCATGTCTGCTGTGTAAGACAAGATTTCTTGCTAGAACTCACAAGTCCTTTTCTTTCAGGGTTGAATGTGCCATTTTGTTGTTGGATCTTTGTTTACCCTTAGAATACAATTATGTTGATTTCCCACACATGAAACCTTTTCTTTTTGGTTTAGGTCAAGTAAGCAAGTGCAAAAATTAAGCAGGTCTCTATGGACAGTCAATTCTGGTATTTGGTGCCTGATTGAACAGAAGTAGATAGTCAACAGTTTTTCACCTTGGTAGCACTTCAAGAACTAGAATTTGATGTCTTGTCTCTCAAAAGCAAACTCTTCAGTTAATCCTGTGCCGATCAACTTACCCCTGATCTTATTATTTGTGTACATGCACAATGCAACGTCACACACATAAGAAACAATGGTCATTTATGCCATCTTCCTGCCAGAACCCCAAGCTTGGATAAGATTCCTCTCTTTAGAACCTGTCCATGGTCATGACTGCAGTTGGCCATCCAGAAGTTTAACTCCTCAGGTTTCAACAAAATTTCTTTGTCCAAAATTTGTGACTGCTTCTGTTTATGCCTTATTTGTTTACAAGGCCTGATAGCAGTATTCATGTTTTGTTGGCTTTTTAGACTTAGTTCATTGCTAATCTGTAGATGTATCGAAATCAACTCCTCTAGTTAGTTGGGTGGATCACTATTACCCTTTTTCTATTTTGGTGACAGCTTAAGAAGCTTAATTTTGTTTCCCCTCCATCTAAATTGATAGGTTCAAGAAAGAAGCACCCGCCAAAGGATGGAGCATGTGAATTATTGACCTGTAGAGTTTAACAGGCATGGCTTCCTTCTTGCAGAATGTGTGAATTATTGACCTGTTCTAATCGGGGAATGTAAAGAATATGTGTGATAAAATATTTATTTTCAGTTAAAGCAGTAAAGAGATTAGTTTCTTGCAGAATTTTCTTGATTGTAAGCTTTTTTCTTTTTTCGGTTGATTGAGAAGGCAACATTTGCGAATGACTTTCTATGACTTTCTTCCATTAACAACAGCCTACATCAATCGATAAATCTGAACAGTCGCCCTTCAGAGGGGCAAAGGAGTAGACGTATCCTCCCTGAGAAAGAAGCTATGGCAGTCAAAATCAAATGCATCTAATCTATAATCGAATAGAACAAATTGACTATAAATACACCACAATAAATGAAAGGACTTAAAATATCCACCTGCCGCTTAAACAAAATGATAAAGGAGTTATAAGAAAATTAAACAAGCCGTCAAATATTAATCTTTTAGTCGAGCTTCGCAACATTAAAAAAGCTGTTAAATATTAAACGAAATACCTTGCAGCCGAAAGGGGGCAAGAAAATGGACTAAATGATCTGAGACAGAGACTGACAGACCTTCTGCTTCTTGAGCCAATTATTCTTTTCTGTCATCTGGAGCATTTTTTACTCTCTAGCTGATCGGTATAAGCCTGCAAACATATAGAACTGAAGTGTACGTTATTAACTCGATTAGAAGAATTCAATCCATAAAACAAAACAAAAAAAGAAAACACATTGCCAATGATTTCTGACAATTTTTAATGTTAGAACTGACCTGTTTCCTCGCCCTCGACCTTGCAGCAGACTGACGATTTTTTATCATTCATTTTTGCCTTCTTTCGATGGTCTTCTCCATCTTCTCATCCAAATACCGGCGCTTATTTGTTGCAGCATTCACCCTAGACTCTGAAGATTTTCTCACAGGTGTTGTCTGAGCATGCAACATCTACAACTGGGTTGTGGTAAAGGAGTTTAGAAGCATGAAAATTTGGCTCTAACATGGCCATCTGTTGTTGCTGCTGCAGCTGAACTGTGCCATCTGCATCTCAAAACAATCTGCCTGCTGTGACACCACAACCATAGGATCAATCCCCATAACTGGCCGGTGATCAAGTCAGCCATTTTGATTCACTGTGCTCTCACCACGCCAGCATGACCTAGAAAATTCTCAAGTGTATTATCCCTTAAATTTTGACAGATAGATCTGTTATCGGTGGCGCTTGCATGTTCGAACCCCATCAGCTGTTTTCTTGCTCAGGCTTCCATTGAAACTTAACAGTGAGAACCTTTGGAACAAGAAATTTGAAATAAGAAATGGGAAGTCGAGGTTGGAAATAAGGGTTTTTTAAGAAATAAAAGGGATAGGATCGGTTTCTAATTATCAGTTCGAGGGAATTGAACTCCAATAAGTTAAATATTTTGGTGATATTATTATTTTTGTTGTCCTTCAAAATAGTCTTATCGTGACAATAAAATCTGGAAATCAATCTACAAAAAAATGATGAAACTCTTAAGTAGCCTCCTCAATAAGAAAGTTAGTTTATTGAATAAAGATTTAGATAATAACTTGATTTTCATGCATATTCTCCAAGAACTGTCTTTTTTTTTTTTTTAAGGACAGTAAATGAGTATGGGCTAACACTCGATCTAATGATACCCACGTTAACAAGTGTATTCTCGGATAATAACGGAATATGATGGTTGTGTGTCCTTTGTGGGGGTAGACCTACAGGCTCAACAAACAAACTAGAAAATTTAGTCAATAGTACTGTAACCTCTTTCTCTTGTATAAAATGTGATTTGGCCACCTCTACACCTGTTAACTGTATCGGGAACCCATGTCCCACCTTTTGTAGGACTTTCTCCATTCGATGACTACTAGCGGTAGTCACTTTACCCCTATGTTTGCCGTGTAATTCTATTGGATGTCCATTTAATAGAAACTTCATTCTTAACTTAGAGAAATTCTAAGTAATATCTCTCAAGGTTCGTAACCAATCAATGCCAAAGACAATTTCATGATCTTCTAAGGGTAGTAAGAAAAAATCAACATAAACAATTTGACCTTGTAACGCGAGTTTTACCTTTGTGCACTTCCCTTGACATGTCAAGTTTCTCCCGTCTGCAACCTTCACAACAAACTTGTCATAATCTTCGATTGGAAAAGCAAATTTTTTGGCAGTCTTTTCATCCATAAAGTTAGTGGTACTACCTGAGTCAACCAGTACCATTACTGGTCGTCCCTTGATAACTCCATCAATCTTCATAGTTTGTCGATTCGAATACCCAGCTAAAGTATGCACTATAGGCTCATTTATGAATTCAACAAAGGTGTCATCATCATCTGATCCCGTGTGGTCAACCCTTATTTCTTTAGTCTCCTCAACTGGTTCAATCATTAAAAGCTTCCCTTACTTACAATAGTGCTTCTTGTGCCACTTCTCATCACAGTGTCAATACAACCCTTTTGCCATTCGCTCTTTTAATTGTTCTTGGGTTAAGCGTCTAGTGTTAGAAGAACGAGTAAGAGAAGATAAGTTGGTGTTACCTTCAATGGGTTTGCTAGTCATATTAGCATATAGTCGACGATTTTCAGCACCTAACTTCTCCTCCTGTAAGCGAGCAAAGGAAATAGTTGCTATCATTGTTTGTGGTTGGCGAGCCTTGACTTCTCGTCAGATGTCAGGAGTAAGTCTTTCAATGAATGTTCCCACCAATTGCCTTTCAAACCAATCTTTAGCTCGATTGGCAAGTCGTTCGAATCGACTCTGATATTCAAGGATAGTAGATGTCTGAAGAATTTTTACAAGCTCTCCGTCAACATTATGATATTCCAAGGACCCAAATCGCACAAGAAGGCCTTTAGTAAATTCAGCTCACGTATAAATTTCACCATATGTTTTGACCCAATCATACCATTGGATTGCATCACCTTTTAATTGAATAAAAACAATTTCAACTTTAGAGAGCTCTGGCGTACGATGGAAGCGAAAATATTTTTCAGTTTGGGAGATCCAACTTGCGAGATCACTCTCATCCCAATGGAAAAATTCTACCCTTGTGTGTGATTGGGTATAATTACGATTGGTACCTTCATAGGAGTCCATAGGTTCTTTTTGTTTGTCAGTAAATCCGGGAGTGTTGTCTCCTGACTCTTTCTATGCAATAGAGAATACCATCTGTTCAAGTTTCGTGAAAAACTCTTGCATAAGAGATAATGATTTTTTAATTCAAGATATTCGGGCATCAGAATCAGAAAGGTTGTGTGAAAACATACTGTAAGATCGCAAATTGGTGATACCCAAATTTTTCTTTTACTGTCGAGTAAGGAGTATAAAAACTTTTTTTTTTTTTTTTTTTTTTTTTTGATGAAATAGAAATAGGATCCCTAAGAACCTGGCTCTGATACCAAATGGTGAGAACATAGGGTTTTGAAATAAGGAATTTGAAATAAAAATTGAGAAGTGGGGATTGAAAATAAGTATTTTGCAAAAATAAAAGGGATATGATTAATCGTTTCGAGAGGATTCACCTCCAATGATCACTTCGAGAGAATCGACTTTCAATAAGTTAAATGTTTTGATGATATTATTACTTAGTTGAATCCAAAAGTCATAAGTATTACATTTATATAGACTTGACAGATTACTATTAGGGATATAATCTCACCTACTAATTCAAAAATAATAAAAGTTAATCTCACTTACAAGAGATATAATTTCGTCTATTAATTCAAAAATAATAAAAAATAATTATTAATAATGTCACCTACTAATCTTACCTATTAGGATCGCATTACTTAAATTTCCCATTGTGAATGAAGAAGGGATTTGCACTGTTCGCCCTTCTTCAATAGACATTTTTGCAGTTACTCAATCCAGTTGCATAGCATTCAAAAGGCTTCCGTACGTTTCCCAACTGATGATTGTGCACCTCAGTTCTTTTAATGAACTAAACGCTTCTTATGACGACTGAAAAGTACATTTCTTATTACTAAATGCTTGCGCCAAAGAGCGTCTGGCTACAAGGAAGGGCAATGTCTCCAGAATTAAAAGAGATGGGAAGCAGAGAGAACACGGTGATTAAGCAACAGGACTGAAAAGGGGCAAAAAGATTCAAGGGCGATGGTGGTGAGGAGAGACATCTGAGCTGCCAGAAAGAGTCGAAGAACCCGTTAGAAACTAAAGATTTGACAGCAGAGACATCAATGAATTGTTAGTCAGCAGGCTCTTTTTACAAGTGTGTGTACGTCATCCCTCCCAACAGCCAAACCTGATTCTCTTGCCGAATATTTGGGAAAAGGAGATTAAAATTCAACGCGGTAACCAATGCAAAATTGCCAAAGCTCATTTCTTTCACATCGTTCTCCCTTTTCTTTTCTTGGGGACTTCCATCTTTTACAGTGACGTAAATAAAACATCGGGAAAGAGATTAAGTTGGCCATTGCCAACAGTTTGATGCACTCCCTCCCTTCAACCCTTCTGCAAAATACGACAAAAAGAAGGAAAAATCCACGGACTCACTCCATCCTATTGAGGCACCTGTATTTAAGCATTGAAAAGATATCTTTTATTCATTTTAATAATAAAAAAAGATAAATATGTGATAAAATTAAAATCAAACGAATAATTCAATGACTTCCGTGCTTATATTTCTAAAGATAATCCTATTTTAGAAAGTAAAAGCAATATAAATGATAGGAATTTTAAGTTCGGTGACAATGGTTTGGCTGGTGCCCCTGAGTCTGATTCCCCGCAGGTTGGTCTTTTTTGTGAGAACAGAAATGCCGTGCCATACCACATTGGGATCATGTTAAGCATATGCACCTCTTTTACTAAGGTTTTGAGGGTATCTTTTGTGAGAATTTTTTTTACGTAAATTTTATTTTATAAAATTCAATGTAATTCAATTTAATTTTACAATAAAATTATTTGTTTTAACATAAAATAATTTTTTAAATATATAATAATTAATTGAAAAATGAATCACACGTTAAATTTTGAATTTTTTAGTGCGTGTAAAGTTATTCGATAAAAAAATTATAAATTATCGAGTAAAATTTAAGAATAAATTAATATTCAGCTCCAAAATATGTAAGCAAAGAAATTTGAGGAAATTTTGTTTATTTCAAATAGGTTATGACGCGTCTCGGCGGAAGCTCACCAAGCACTCTCACTCACATGGAAGAGGTAAAATACGGATATTCCCTCCTTATTTAAGCCATTTTTGGGGCACCCAAGTGGGTTTAGCCGCTTTTAGACTCTGCTCGTTCATGGGAACAAAAGCAATTCCAGCGGCTAATCTTTCCAGAATGAAGATGATTGATATGTAAATATCAATGGCATAGATTTTGGAGTCTACTCCCCATCATTTTGGAGAGCCTGACGCGTCTCCGAAATTCCTCATTGGTCTCGCCTAAGACTGCCGCATATTGGCAGATTCTGCCCAATTTGAGTCACTAGAGCGGCTTCATTCTATCTAGAGTTCTCTTCTCGCTCCCAATATTTAGCTTTCGAAAAAAAGGCTTAATTAGTCATCGGTACGTGGAAAGCACGAAGGAGAAAGAAAGATTGAGACGTTAGGCAATTGGTTTCTTCGCGAAGCAATCAATTTCCTTATTGTACAAACTTCACCCCGTGAAAAAAAAAAAAAGAAAGAAAAACTCTATGTTGTGATATAACAAGTACTTAAAAACAGGCTGAAGGAGACTGAACCTTTGGTCGGTTGATCCAAATACCCGCAAAGTCTTTAGCAGACGCATAGTCAAACAATTCTTAATTATTATACATAATTTAGTGATCATAAAATTTGAAATTTTGACACGACATATAAAATAACATATTTTGTTGATACTTAATTTTTTTTTTCTTTACTCTGGTTTTAAGCATAAATAAATAAATAAATAAATAAATAATCTTGTTTATGAATGAAAGATATATAAAAATTGTCAAAAGAAAAAGACGATGAGCTTTTCTTCCAAACAAAATTAGGTCCAGCAAATGGGTGTACAGAGACGATTCGCGTTACAATATTTTAAGTTATCTTTTCTACTGCTACTAATGTAATTTACAATTTTTAAGTTCTGTGGGAGATGGGAGTTTAGACAAGCATATCTCATTAAATAAGAGGGGAAAACAACGAGTATGGAAAAAAAATTTCAAATGTCCCATCTCAACGCATTAATATTAAAGCAAAAGTGGTATCTTTTCCATGACTCAATTTCGGGAGTTGGTATCTTTATTCCTCGCGTTCTTTTTTTTTTTTTTTTTTTTTTTTTTTTTTTTTTTTTGGCCACATGGATTCTACTCACTTGAAAGTGGAAGGCGGAAGGGACGCCCTTAAGAGGGCTTGATGGTTATTCAATGTGTTTCCTATAATCGGTTTGGATTCGAAATTTTTTTATTAATGTATGTTTTTAATAAATATAAATAAAAATTTATATTGAGAATATTATATTAAAAGTTAAATTCATTAATACTAAATTATATTACAAATTTTATTAAATTTAACAGTATTTAAATAATAGATAAAAAAGAATAAATAATTAATTTATACATGTTATAATTTTTTGTGCACATCCATGAGGGCTTTAATTTACTGTAATTTATAAGCGAGACCAGGGCTTTAAATAGCATTCCATGAGGGCAATAATGGCCCTAAGGGTGGCATATACTTAATACACGTGCAAATTTTCACGGTAGATTATTTTTTTTAAAAAAAGTAATTTGTTAAAATATATAATATTTATATTTATATAAATTAAAATTCTTTTCTTCATTCTTTCGATGACAAATATTAAAGTCAAATGACTTTAATATTATTTGTCACAAAATTATTAATTTTTTTTCAAGTACTCATATTTATATACTTAAAATTCTTTTTTTTTCTATACCTTAAATTAGATTTTAAGACATACAGTATTGTTTAAATTAAAAGCGATAAAGAAATACATTTTTAATAGTTTCAGTTGGTTCACAGCCCCTCGCAACCCCAATTTTGACTTTGTGTCTGTCCATTCTGGTTTCTGTGTCTTGTTCATGGCCTTTGAATGCTAAGCTGACTCACCACCTGCTCGCTTAGGCTGGCCTGCTACTGATAAATAATCCTTGCCTTTTGTTTTTTCTTTTAATCCCGTCGGAAAGAAAGAGAGAAATTTGAGGTCATCATGTATTGTGAAACCATGGCAAGAATAACCCCATCGATCGACTGCTTTTTGTTGATGGAAGGAAAAGCGGCCGACTTTTGAATATCACGGATGCTTTTGTACCAGATAAGAAAGGGGGGAGGGTTAAAACTTATGGATTTGGATACGCTAATCATTGACAAGGTAAAAGAATTTTGTACAACCACGGTACCTACCCACCTGCCTATGCGGCGTTGCAATTCAACTCAAAATGCTAATGCGAAAATGAAAATTGGGTAGTAATTTGACGTACACACACAGATATAAATATTAAATTTCATTTTAGATTAAGGTATTGATGAGTTTTATATTTAACATGAAATGGTTTTACTTAAAATTATTATTAAAATAATAGTAATTTTTATAATAAAAAAATTAAACGAGAAAACAACAAATCACCTTTATTATAATATAATAATACTGGCCGACCTGATATCTTTACTATCTACGATAGACATTAGACGCTACAACACTCAAAGAAAAAGCTTCGCGTTCGCAAATTTGTGCAAGAACGTTACGGCCAGGTCATCGATTACCTTTTGCTTTTTTTTTTTTTCTCTTTTTTGTATTTTGTTTTCTTCTTCCGAGTTAAAAAAAGAAAAAAAAATCTCTTCTCTTCTTTGCGTTAAAACAAGGGCTGAGGCAGGAGACACGTCAGACACGACAGAACGTTGGACTTTTCTGCCCACTTCTGACATACGTCTCTACGTGTCTTACATGTGTTACGCTCTCCCCATATATTCAATTTGTAAATTTTTAATTTTTAATAAGTAAAATGCTAGTGTACCGTAGGGACCAAGTCTAGGACGTGGGTCCCGTGTCCTTGTTCATTTTCTTTGTGTTTTTTTTTTCAATATGTAATTTATATATAATTAAAATAAAATACATAAACAAATAATATAAAATGTGTTATTAAAAATTTTTATATGCATAAAATTAATATTTATATAATATACAATGAAATTACTATAAAAAGGGATTACAAACCGACGCACTTGCGCCAACGTCCCCCGCCAGGGGCCAGGCATAGTTTTGCCAGACCCAGAGTTTTCGTTGGATAGGATTGACAGCAGGGTGAATGTAAGGCAGGAGTGCGTGCATAAGAGAGACAAGAGGTGAGTTTTTCTATGCCTCTTTTTCTCACGATAGTTGCTAAGTATGTGCTAGTTGTACAGCGACGTGGGTTGACTGTAGCGTTCGAAAGATAAAGCCAAACCAATTTTGTTTTTCTTCTTGTTCTTTTTTTTTTCCCAGTTTTTGTGGGGGATTCTGCTTTTTGTGTCTTTTTTATTATTTATTTATTCGGTCTGGGGCGTTTGCTTTCGACAAACGAATGAATGGCGGTGGTGTTGCTGATTCCGTAGGCCAACCCAGTGTACTAAAAAACAGGTGCAGCAGCAGCAGCAGCAGCAATATTGAGCCTGGTTCTGTTTGCACTAAAAGCGTCTGTCGCTACTACTAGGAAGAGATATTTTGGACTAATTTGCAGTAGACGAACGTGGGTCTTTGTGGTCTTCACTTTCCTTCATCTGGCAAGTTAGAGAAGTGAAATAGCATGTGATTTCTTGGTGCCCATTCTTGTAAAAGCCTGGTGAATTATGTTGTGAGAGGTAAGCATCAAAGACGGGTTGGCTAGCTAGATTATTCTTTATTTAATGCTTTTTGTTTGGACTACAAGGCCGTGGCCCCTGGAATGTTATTCAATCTGTATGGATGACACCGTTTGCTCTTCTGCGCTTATTTTGTTTCTGGGTGTTTGAGGTTTAAGCTCAACAATTTCGAAATAAAGGGTTCTACTTCTTTTTTTTTTTTCCCCCTTTTGTCTCGCCTTTTATTCTAGCTTCAATTAGCAGCGACCTTCAATAGAAGCCGTCTTTCTGATTTCTGGGTTTATTTTAGATCATCACATCCCTTAGCCTTACTTTTTTATTAAACCAGAGAGCTTATTAAAACTAGCTACATATTTTAGCTGATCAGACTATTTTTAAGGAATGCAAGATTAGGATTTTCAGAGATGATTAATCCTAAGATGGGTTGTAAAATGGATGCATAATTGTTGTTTTATTGACCTTGATTGGTCCCCAAGTTACTGGACCCCTGATCAAAGACGTTCTAAGAAATAGTCACAGGTATTCACGAAAAAGCATATCAGCTTCTTTGATATCACTAAAAGTTTCAGTTCTACTAGAATTTAGTCGTATTACATTAGACAGAAGCGCATGTGACCAAGCCCAAAACTGGATGCCCAAAATCATCTTTTTGTTCTGGTGGAAAATGGTAAAAACTCAATTAAGTTTGTCACTGAATTTTCTTGATGCTTGGTAATGCTGTTGTTTCCATTTCCTGGATTGTCAGACCATGAGCTCTTTGTCGACTCAACTTGCTTCCTTAAGAGGAATGGGCCTTTATGAGAATTTCCACCAGGTTAGCTCATGGGGAGACACCTTCAGAGGTGATGCTAACCTAAATATTGAGTCATCCACGGGTGCACAGGTGGATACTTGGCCAGACAACAGGGTGATGATCTGCGATGCTTGATTTTTTGGTTAATGGTTGTTAGGATTATTTGTGTGATTGATAGACCATAATTGACTTCTCTGGTTAATTTTCCCTAGAACGAATATGTCTCTCGCAATGCAATGAAATCTATTAGAAGTGAGCAAGAATCAAGCAGACCTTTTGATAAGGTGACAAAACTATGCCTCTCCATCTATCTTCTTCTGGTTTCTCTTTCTTTCTATGTTTCTTATATTTCTTTAGGTTAATGTTTTTAAATACTGACAAAAAAAATGCCTGGCAATTGAACACAGCACCTTATCATAACTTAGTTCAGTTTGATTATTTAGTTTCATCTCAATGCATGTCTGCAGACACAGAGACGCTTGGCTCAAAATCGTGAAGCTGCTCGAAAGAGTCGCATGCGGAAAAAGGTAGTAAGTTAGCGCACTCCTTAGAAGTATCGCCAATGGAATATCTTGCATTAGGACTTACAAAGTTCGTATCTTTGCTGGTCTTTCTTAGGCTTATGTTCAACAATTAGAATCAAGCCGTTTGAAGTTGCAACAGTTGGAGCAGGAACTTCAGAGAGCTCAACAGCAGGTGGGAACAAAACATTGCTTCCTTTTTGCTTAAGTTTATCCTTCTATGAAAACTCATTCATTTATGATCATCACTGGAGTATAAAAGCTATCTAATACATCTGTGAATGCCTCACTGCAGGGTGGATACATTAGCAGTGCATCAGATTCTAGTCATTTAGGATTAAATGGAAACATGAACTCAGGTTTGTGATTTCACGAGCTGGCAGTTACTGTTTCATATACAATTGCCTCCCCCCTAACTGGTGGACTTCAGATTTCCTTCTTTTTGTTGCAAGAATACAGAGAACCTAAAATTATATCTGTATGTTACATGGATAGTGCTACCTGTAAGTTGAATGCACATTGCGGCTTACTTGCTTTAAATAGTGCTGTTTCTGGTTGGATGACCTTTGGGGTTTGATGGAACTGCTTTTGTAGTCTTGTCTTTTAAGTTTACTCTGAGATACTTGTGTAGAACACATGTTGGACAATTAGAATGGGTATGGCTATTTGGCATAATCCTGTTAAACAACTGAATGTGTCTCTATATGCAGCCTGTTGGCCCTGCAATTTGTAGTAACTGTTGCAGGACAGGCCAAAAGTGTTGAGAGTAAACAAGGACCTTTTGGAGTTTTTAAGTGATGCATCATGTTTCAAGCATTAGGTTTTGTTTTCCGTTCTTATTTGCAAAATACTGATAAAAAAATGAGTCAATAATCTAAGGATGTTCTTTTATAATACCAAGCATCTCTATTTTAGCTAATGTTCTGTGCAAAGTTTAGAAATATATATGTTCAAGGAAGCATAAAACTTTTGCCCATACTTCCTTATCACCTCTGAACTGTATTCATTCTCTTCCGTGAATACGGGCGCTGTGATCATTAGGGTCTGATGTGATCCTGCAGGAATTGCCACATTTGAGATGGAATATGGTCACTGGGTTGAGGAGCAACATAAACAGATTTGTGAACTCAGGATTGCATTGCAAGCTCATGCAACTGATATAGAGCTTAAGATACTCATAGAAAATGGACTAAATCACTATAAGAACCTTTTCCGAATGAAAACAGATGCTGCAAAGGCTGATATCTTCTATTTGATTTCTGGGAAATGGAGAACGTCAGTTGAGCGCTTCTTTCTGTGGATTGGAGGATTTCGCCCATCGGAGCTTCTTCATGTAAGGCTTAGTTCCATAAAATTTGTTATTTCAAAAGTTTTTACTTGTTAGTGGTCACTGATCAATGATCACGCTGTTGGCTCTATTTGTCATTCCGATTTTGTTTTGGGACTTTTTGCTCTGTGTTTTGGGAGATTTATAGATGTCGTGTCACTGCCTAACACTGAGCTGTCTGTAGAAATAATACCCGACTTTTTCAAAAGCACAGCGCTTTGAGATTCATTGTTATCTATACCTGCAAGGAAAGGGATGAGATGTAACTCCTTAATTTTCCATGTTTCTATCGTAGATCCTCATGCCACAAATTGAGCCCTTGACCGATCAGCAGCAGGTGGATGTCTGTAACCTCCAACAATCTTCTCAGCAAGCCGAAGATGCTCTCTCACAAGGTATTGAGAAACTCCAGCAGACTCTGGCCCAGAGCATGGCAATTGACTTAATGGGTGATGGAAGCTACGGAGCTCAGATGGATTCTGCAATTGAGAACTTGGGAGTTCTAGAAAGCTTTGTGAACGAGGTAACAAATGAACTGTGTTTTCCTTGATATTAGTTGAAGTCATCCATATTTTGCGAGGTCTTCTCCTTGGCAAATTACTCAATTTCTTGTGTGTTAATTTCTCTTAGGATTAGTAGGAGAATTATCTACTCATGGGAATAGAATTAAACATTGTTTCTGAGGATTTTCTTTCCGCAAAGCAAGTTTGACAAGACAAGCTTTTTACTCAAACCATGTTTTTCTCAATTTAACAAACAAACAGGCGGACAATCTCCGGCAGCAAGCTCTGCACCACATGTCTCGGATACTAACAACACGTCAAGCAGCTCGAGGTTTAGTTGCATTGGGAGAGTTCTTCCACCGTCTTCGCGTTCTGAGCTCACTGTGGGCTGCTCGTCCTCGTGAACCTGTCTAGCTTTCACAAGTAAGTAGGACTATTACAAGACAAGACTAGAGCTTCTAGGTGAACTCACCAGCAATATCATGTGTGTGCTTACGACGATGCAGAGGAACTAGTACTTGTGTTTTTTTTTTTTTTTTGGTTAATCAGCTTAAATGTTTTCTCATAGCAGCTTCGTACGTTTGGTGGTGTAAATCTGAATCCTGTGTTGTTAGAGCATTTCTGAAGCTGGAAATAACGAGGCAACCCAGTTTATGTTGGATACAATATTGTACAATTGTTTGGAAGGCAGAGAAGCAGCTTTTTGTAATCAGATTGATTGGCATTTATGTAAACTTAGCAGAAAACGAGCATTTATGAAATCATTTGGTCTTATTATTTTGAGGTGAAGTAATTAAGTGCCGTCCAAGAAGAATGCGCGAGCGATCTTTTTTTTGTTTTTCAACAAATGAAGACTAACTATAATGATTTAATTAAAGTTTATGACTAAAAAAATAAACATTTTGAAATAAATGGCAGGGTCAAATTGATAATCGGACAATTGACCAACTGCCACGTTGACAAGGATCCAAACGTCGACAAAATTGCCGGTTCAATTACCGATGGAAGATAAAATCAGAGGGCGCAGGAGGATATAAACCAATAAAAATAAACTCTAAAAAGAAAAAAAAAATTCAATAAACCAAAAAAAAAAAACAAAAAGCAATTTCTTCGCGTCTTCAACGTTCCAAGAACAAAGAGAGTAGGGAAGAAAGAAACTTCATTTCAATCAATCAACTAACAGTAGCAAATCAGTTTCATACACAGAACGAGCTTCAATTTCCATTTTTCCTTCTCTCAGCTTTGCTGACCGATTTGATACAGTTCGTCGATAATCAAAAGTTTATTATTATTATTCTTTTTTGGTTTAAAGATTAAAAAAAAACAGAGAAAGAGAAAAAAATATGAGCCACTTAAGAACGATCTGTAGGCCCCACACCTTGCTCTCGTCCATCGTGTGTTGCAGGCAGCAATCTCGATCCAGGGTTAGGGTTTCGTTTCGAAACGGCCACCAGTATGCGCCGCCTGCTTTGTCCTCTCCTTGGCTCCATAGCAGCGGCGAGGCTTGGTTTCGCCTCGTTCAGAAGAGAACGGTGGTTAGGGCATCTAATTGCGCCAACCGCAAATCCCCGTATGAAACTCTGGGTAATCACTTAATTCTTTCTTTCTTTCTTTTCTTATTTATTTTATTTTATTTTATTTTTGGATATAAGGAGTTTATGTTGTTTGACTGTGGGGAAAATGAAGGAAATAACTTTTAAAATGTTAGATATTATATCATATGTTCGGTCTTCTTAAGTTATGTTTGTTTCTGCCGGTGAAGGGAGAAAGAAGAAAAAAAAAAACAGAGAGAAAAATTGTTTCTATTATTTTGAAGTATCTTATCTATAGTTGTTCTACCGTATGTGTAGTGTAAATTTATGAATTTGCCATATAATTATGTGGTTTTGAAATGTAGAGTTGGAGGGGGATGCTGATGAGGAGCAGATAAAGATTGCTTACAGACGCCTGGCCAAATTTTATCACCCGGATGGTTTGTTTCTTCGTCTTTGCTTTTATTTGATCATACTTTCCAGCTTCTTGTACATGAATGAATTTTCATAAATCGTGCATGGGGTTGGATACGGTTTTCCCTACCACTGTCTTGTGTCAACCGTGCAAGTCATAATTTTATCATAGAGAAGTCTTGCTGCCCTTCTGCGTTCCATTGTAGTGATATGAGCAATGAATGAGGCAATTTATGCACCATAAGCTTGCCTTATGTTATTTCTGGTTATCTAGGTCCTCAGGATTTTGCACCTTTGGGTCAGAACTAAGCCTACGTGAGTGCAGTATTACAATACGTGAGAGTGCTTGTATTTTGTGCTGAAATAAGATTTCTGCGATATGTTTCCCTTTCCCTATGGTGCTTGGTGTTTGCTTTGTCTCTTGCATCTATTTAAGGACCTGAAAACTTACATCCTTGTTCTTCCCATGTTTAGTCTATGATGGTAGGGGAACCCTCGAGGAAGGGGAAACAGCTGAAGCTAGATTCATCAAAATTCAAGCAGCATATGAGCTGCTCATGGATGGAGAAACGGAGGCAATATGATATGGATAACAGAGTGAATCCAATGAAGGTAATCCTTCCAAAAACAATAACAAATTTGGTGTCTAATTTATTTACTAATGGGTGTAAAGAAATGACGAACAATAGCAAATGATTGCCAAAATATGAATGATGTAAACACGGAAGCTTATGTTTTTTCGGTTAATGCATCAGGCTTCGCAAGCATGGATGGAGTGGCTTTTGAAAAAGAGAAAAGCTTTTGATCAACGGGGTGACATGGCCATTGCAGCTTGGGCTGAGCAGCAGCAGCGAGAGATGAATCTCCGTGCACGACGTCTTTCTCGGTCCAAGGTATTTGAATATTTCACGAGTGGCTTCAATGTACCAGAAGTCCGTTGACATCACCTTGACTTTGCTTTAAACTAGCTAGTCAATTTCTTAGGGTGATATCTGGTCAACATCTGCATGTTGTGATAAGTGGGAACCAGTTTGACTAGTTAGAAATAAAATTTTCTTGGGATAAAACCTTTACCAGGTATTACATGGAGAACTAACCCCCATACTCACTGACAGTTCTGAAAGGCTTCTGCCTATGCAGACATGGCCAGACGCATTAATGAAATGTCTTCTGGTGGTTGTGTTAATTGGTCTTGGTACCTTTGTTGGTGACTAAAAATGTAATCAATGGCCTTAATTGCTGCCCTTTTTGCAATGTGGCATCTCTCGAATTGCCTAAAAATTTTTTATTTTTGATTGATGCGTGATAGGTTGACCCAGAAGAAGAGAGAAGAATCTTGGCAAAGGAGAAAAAGGCATCAATGGAATACTTCAACAATACCCTCAAAAGGCATACCCTTGTCTTAAAGAAAAGGGACTTGATGAGAAAGAAAGCAGAGGCTGAAAAGGAAAAAGCCATCAGTCAGCTTTTAGCAGCAGAAGGCCTCGAGCTGGACACAGAAGATGATGATGAAGCTCCGTAAAGAATTATGTTAATGTTGGTATCATGTTGGTTAGCGGCCCCAACATTGTAGGATATACATTGGATTCCTATTAGGTAACCCACCGCCTATTTGTATATATGATAATTGTCTCAAGTAAGAAATTAATGAGAAATTGCCACGGTTTGATTGTCTACCTTCCTCTCAAATTCTAAGAGTGTGTTGGTTCAGAAGGCTGCTAGGGAGTAGAGCGACCATAGCAGTAGATGGCCTGTTTTTCCACTTTTCAATTGAAACCTTACAAATACAAAAACTCATCAGCACCATCTCAAAAACTCTCGAGGTTGTAGCCTTTCATCTATATCTGTAGCGTGCACCTAGGTTGGCGGTGGAGCAAAATTCGATGAAGATTGCCTCTTGGGGCCGATTGACCTCCAGCGTGTTTTTCTTCTAATTGGATTGATCTTCCTTCCAGTTCTAGCGTGTTTAGCTGAAGCAAATTTGCCGTTCGCATTTCATTTCGATCTCTATTTTCAAGCTTAGGCTGGCTGATTGCCGCACGCGAAACGGCAAAATTTAATCATTTCCCTGGAAGCGAACGTCCTCCTATTCACTTCTATTTCCATCTATAGGGGTAAAGATTTACATCAGTTTTCTGACAAGTTTATCTTTCTCGTACTCTATCTATTTATATCTGTCTCAATTTCTCAGTTTTTCATTTTTCCTGAAAATCTAAGAATTGTGTAATGAAAGGTATCTGTTTAATAGAACATTTGTGCAATTTTAGTTTTTTTTTTTTTAATAATGTCAATAAAATCCGAATTTTGTATTATCGAAATAATTGCGGTTTGGATACCGATATGATATGCCTGAGGTAAGCCACTCCCAATCAAACATAAGACACTAAGCCTAAAATTGTGTTTGGAAAAAAGGGAAAACAGCGAAAAGAGTTAATTTTCTTATTTGGAACAGTATTATTAAAACACTGTCCATAAAACTAACTGAATTGGTATTTTAATTAGTAATCTGATACAGGAATTAGTGATTTAGTGCATTTTTATATTAAAAATAAATAAATAAATATTTAAATAGACTGTAAAATTTAAATTTTATTGATGTTAAAATCAATTATTAAAAAAATGTTTACAGTCCTAAGAAATTTTTGAACAATAATTTTTTATGAAAATATTTAAATAGCACAGCAATAAATAACCAATGATTTTGATTTAAAGATAGGTACTGGTAATGCATTTTTTTTTTTAATAATATAGCAAGTGAAACAGAAAAAGAAAAAGGCATTCGGTTGGGGGGGGGGGGGGGGGGCGGGGGAGAAGAGAGATCTTCGGTGCCAATGCCAGGAGGACAGCCAAAGTTAGTTACAGAGATTGTAGGGTGGGGTTAAAAATGAGATTTTCCAACCAATCAATCAGCAGCAACAGAGAACCACCTCCCCCCCCCCCCCCCCCCAAAAAAAACATTCTTCAGTTTTCTATTTTCCCCTTCCCAGCCAGCCCGCCCGCCCGTTCGCCCGGTCGCCGTCCCCAAGACGACACTGTCTCTTCCCACCAGACACACACCCGCTTTTACATTGGCGTACACACACACACACACTCAGTCACTCTTTTCCTTACACAGAAAGAGAGAGAGAGAGAGAGAGAGGGAGAAAAGAGAGTGATAGAGAGCTGATATGTGATATGTTCAAAAACCGTTTCTTCATTTTCTTCTTCTTTCTCTTCTGCTTTTACTGTTACTACCTCCAGTGTCGTCTATCTGCATTCTGCTTTTCGAATCCCTAAGTAAACAATGCCGCCACAGAACGCCGAGCTCCGCCCCGTGAATCCGCGGATCTGGAGAGCCTGCGCAGGCTCCTCCATCCAAATTCCCACGCTCAATTCTAGGGTTTACTACTTCCCTCAAGGCCACCTGGAGCAGTCGTTTTCTCCCACGTTTCCTCCTCCGCTCCTCTCCAATCTCGTTCTCTCCAAACCCTTGATTCCCTGCCGCATCTCCTCCGTTCAATTCCTTGCCGATACCGTCACCGACGAGGTCTACACCAAGCTCCTCCTCGTTCCGGTTGACCTCTCGTCCTCCAATTCAACTGCCCTCGGCTTTCTAGAATCTTCCCACACGTGGCTGCCTGCCCCGCGCGAAGGTGTGGGAACCGAAGATGATAAGGTTGTGCCGTTCGCCAAGATCCTGACGCCGTCTGATGCGAATAACGGCGGCGGCTTCTCCGTCCCGAGGTTCTGTGCCGACTCCATTTTCCCTCCCTTGAACTACCACGCGGAGCCGCCTGTCCAAACCCTGACCGTCACTGACATCCATGGGATTACTTGGCAATTTAGGCACATTTATCGAGGGACACCGCGCAGGCATTTGTTGACTACTGGATGGAGCAAGTTCGTGAACCATAAGAAGTTGGTAGCTGGTGATTCCGTGGTTTTCATGAGGAATTCAAGGGAAGAAATGTTCATCGGAGTTCGCAGGGCGGTGAGGTTCAATAAGGGTGGCAGCGATTATGCCAGGTGGCGAGAACAGATTGGCGGCATAACTGGAGATTTCAAAGTTAAGGGGAACGAGGTAGGATTCTCGAGAAGCGGGAGAGGGAGAGTGTGTCCAGATGCCGTGACAGAGGCAGCAGAGAGGGCAGCTCAGGGTTTGCCGTTTGAGGTGCTGTATTATCCGAGGCCAGGTTGGTATTCAGACTTTGTGGTGAAAGCTGAGGTGGTGGAGGCTGCGCTCAATAGGTTTTGGGCCGCTGGGATGAGAGTGAAGATGGCAATGGAGACTGAAGACTCATCAAGGATGACTTGGTTTCAGGGGACGGTTGCTGCTGCTTCTGTCCCAGATTGTGGGCCATGGCGAGACTCTCCTTGGCGCATGCTTCAGGTATGTATATGTATGGCATGTTTGTTGGTTTATGTGCGTCTAGTTATGTGGAGTGACATGATATCCTCCATTGTATTGTCATTTTCCTTTTGTTTTAGCAATAGAATGCCATTATTATCAAATATTTAAAGTTACAGCGAAGGGTCAATTATTGACTAGTGAAAATAGGCTTCTATTCTGAGTCACTTCAGGAAATTCCTTGGTGGAAACCAAGGGTTGTAGCTGATTGCTTATGCTTTACATTTGCTGCATTGCAATGGGACACAAGACTCTTTTGACTCTTGATTCTGCATGTTTGCCTGAATTTTAGAAACCCAATTTTTTCTTATCTTCAAGATGTACTTGGTTGTGGTCAAACTCGGCAGCAATGCAGAATTTGGTATTTGACTACAATTGTGCATTGCTACATGGTGAATTTATATAGAGAATCATCAAAGCTCAATGATAAAAGATTCTGAGAAGGTGATAGATAACTTCTGGTAGCAACTTCAAATGAGCAGCTCCTATGTCTTTCAGATGGCTTACATACACCTAATAATTTCCCAAGTTGGAAATCTTTTTTGGTCTGCCATTGTGATAAGTATATCTTGTTGATGGTTTTCAAAGTGGATATCTATCTTCAAGAGTAGGCAAAAAATGGTCATTTATGGAACAAGGAAGCGTTTGATTCTCATAAAATAGCTAACTGAAAAAAATTGATTTTGTTTATTGTACACGAACATCTCCATACAAATTTGCAAAGTTTCTTGATAGGCATAAAACTTCCAAGGTACTGTTTTACCTGTTTCCTGTGGCTTTGGTGCGACAGACACACTGTGCTTGCCATGTTATATTATGGATTGTGATTTTAAGGGAAGTAAATGATTTAATAAACTGTAAATTACTGTTTGTTCCTGCTGTTTGACCTTTTTCTTCATGGAATGGGTGTACCTTTTATATTGGTTGTTGTGTAGCTGAAGATGCATGCTTGTTATAACCTGTGAATTAATTTTTTGGCTTGCACTTTTGGTTTTCTAACAGCTTGATTTTCATTTAACTCTTTCTGGGACTTCTTGTCTCTTCATTCTGGTTTTCTCATTTCTTGGACCTATATTTTGCTATTCTATACATGCAGCCGTTATCCCACAGCAATTGTGTGATTATTTGTGCCTGTTTCAATGCACCAAGTGATTGTTTGTTGAAGGAGATTAGCACTCTTACCTTTTTTTTTTTTTAAGATATAAAGTTAAAGAATGCAGCAGCTTACCAAACTAAAAATTATATGAAACACATGGATTAATTTCCAAGCCAAGTGGTTTCTTTGCTACCTCAGTTCAATAATTTTTTCTACTTGTCATTTATCTCATTCACTTTTTTTATTTTTTTGTCTATTTCCTTTCTTTTTATATTTGACACAGGTTACATGGGATGAACCTGAAGTTCTGCAGAATGCAAAGAGAGTGAGCCCCTGGCAAGTTGAATTTGTTGGACCCACACCACTGTTTCATGCTGCATTTCCCCCCTCTAAGAAATTTAGGTTTCCTGAGAAATCTGCGATGCTGGCAGATGGAGAGCGAGAATTCTTTTGCCCATTGTCAGACCTAACTAATTCAACGATGGCACACTTCAACCCATCTTTGTTGAATTACAACACTTTTCCTGCTGGCATGCAGGGAGCCAGGCAAGATACTTTTTCTGTATTTGGTTTATCCAACTTGTTAACTGAAAACAATCCTCAGATGCTCACTGACACTGCCTTTGGTAACAACATGACTCCAAAGTTGAAAACATTGCCTACTGAGCTGAACATTGGCAGTTCACAGTCTGAGAACTTATCATCAGATAGCCAGAGTAGCATCTACACTTCTGGTATGGTTGCTGAAGACCAGGGCTGCAACCCAGTAAAACTTGGTGCTGGTACATTTCAGTTGTTTGGCAAGGTGATTCACATGAATCATCATGTTGAAGGTCATTTTGATGATGTTGGCTCCATGGAAGATGATGGGAATAAAGGCTATGAGACAGAAGTTAATAACAACAGACAAGATCTTCCATTGACTTCATCTTTCACAGAATTACTCAACAGGTTGGATGTCCCATACCAAAGGGCTTCAGCTCTTGGAGCTTGCTCTTTATAAAAAAACTTTTTTGTGTCTTGCAGTCAAGTGTGTGTACAGGTATGGTTATCTGACCATTCATCGTAAGCGGCCAAATTTAATAAATGATATTGCTAGAGTGCAGTATCAATGAATGAGTGTAGTTCGGACAACAGCTCTTTAACTGTAGAAATATGACACAGTAAACAACATATATTGCACATGTTGGTACTTGATTTTACTTGAGCCTCAGATATTCGTTAGAGTGCGTCAAGGTGGACAATAAAGAAATAGTTTCCCCCTTGTTTCTAATTGATAAGGTAGGCAACTCTTTGAAGGCATGTAGCCCTTCATTGAATTGTGGCAAAATGGACAATAAAGAGGCAGTTTTCCCTCCCTTTTGGAATTTTGGTGTCACAACAAGTGGTTGAACCTGGTGCTAACATTTTCCATGTCTTCTCTCTCTTTCTGGAAAGTACCTTCTGCCAAACTGCCAACTTCATAAGTCAAGGATACATTAAATTACTTTATTCATAAACATGCCTTTTTACAGTTGCGGGCTTTATGGTGAGTTTTCGTCGGTTTTGCTAAGAATTTGTAGCTCCAAAGTCGTGTTCTCTTAGGATTTCAACAACTGGTGACTAAAATATTGGAGCTAAAAGCTAAATATGGCTTTATGCAATTTGGCTGCTTCTTAATCATGGCCATGCAAGTTTCTGACATACTGTTTGTTTTTATTTGCAGGTAGTACATGCGGAAGAAGCTGACTTCTTATTAGGTCCTAGCAGTAACAGATATTGTAAGGTTCTCTAGTCAGCTGTGTTGGGAACTAAAGACATTGGAGATGTGGGTTTTGTTTAGAGGAGATTTGGATGCCTTTTGGACATATGCATGTTGCTTGAGATTACGATATATTTCTTGATGTAGTATCTTGGATATTTTCCCCTTTTGTTCTTGTGTAATCTTCTGTTTGATCTCAAAGGACTTGGGAAAGTCATCTGTGGTTATGTGGACCCAAATGGGGTAAATGCTTGCCCGTCCTTGTTTATAGGGAACACAGATGCTTGATCTTGCAAATTGCATATGAAACCCTAGAATATGCAGTTGCCATTTAGTAAAAAAGCTCCAGTTTTTATATGGTCTGATCAATGTAAAATGAACTCTGTGGAGTGACAAATGTGCTGCTCGCATGGCACTTGAGTCGCAATAATACATAATGGAGAGCAGAGATAGGATAACGCAGCCTCGAGATCCCAATTTTTAGGCTAATATAGCCAAGTGGCAAGCTTTTCTAATTGTACGAATGAGAAACATTTGCTAATACATTTGTAATCGTACGAAACCAAGGCAGTGAAGGAAACGGCATCCGTTTTCCCTCATCGAATCAACGACACGTTTACAAGCCTCAAGCTCCCAAAGTAAGCATACAAGTAAATAACTGCATTGCCACCAACATCGGATCTTGATTGACCTACGCAGAAAAAGTTCAATCTCCGGCTGATGATTCCAAGCCATTTGACGTTGTGCAATTACCAACCTTCAAACACAGTTCCCCCCACCCCCAAAAAAATATCCCTTCAAAAAAGAAAAAAAAAGGGGGAATTCACTTATTATCAACCCGATTTTGTAAGGAAACAGAAGAGTTATAGTGGGAGAGATGAAGAGCAGAACGAAGGAGATAGCGAGAATCGGTCCAACAATTATCAAATTGAAATAATCCCAAATGGAAATAGACTCCAGCGAGCTTGACGATAAAGTAACTGAATGCAAAGACGACGACGCCGAGGACGCCATCGACAGGGAGAGAGAGAGAGAGAGCTTGCTGGAGCTTCTTCTTGTTGACCGATACGTCGTTAGAAAGGTAGTTTTTTCGGTTAATTGGCTCCGATCGGAAGTCCAATTGAAAGTCGAATTCAAGTCCTTGAGATTTGGAGACGCACTTTAATACCGGCGGTCGAAAGCACCGACTCGTTCGGCTTTGTCAATATGGGCTCACCTCGGCTCGGTCCTCGCAGCCCAATAATAACCAACAGAAAAAAAAAAAAATTCTGATTCCTTTTGTTTACTTTATTTTTATTTTTAAATTTCTGATAATTAATTAATTAATCGACAATAATCGGGTGCTGCGCGCGTGTAAGATAGATTTTAATGATTCGATCTAACTGAACCTGATGGTTATTCCGTCCAGATGGAGGAATTTTTCCTAGCCGTATTTCACAGCAACGTGCAACTTTCTGTTATCTAGAATAATTGTTTTTTTTAAGAGAAACAAAAGAAAAGAAAAGCCTTGGCTGCTACCGGCTATTCCCGGTCACCAGTCACACTTTGCCCCGCCAAAAATCCAGCCAGATTCATCCTCTCGATCCCTGTCCACAACCAAAACCCTCTTCTCTGAGCTTTGCTGTTACATCAGGAAACCAAAGGGAAATCTATCGTCAGCCACTGAGAGGGTTAAGGTTGAGGTTGGGATTGGGGTTTCTTCGTTAAAACTTGTTTGGCGTCGAAGCTTTACATGGAAGGCTCTGTCCCGGGTTCTTCCAACAGTAACCACAGGCCAAGGATTCGTTATCTCCGGTGTAGTTTCTTCAGGAACTGCTGTCGTTGCTTCTGTTGCTGTTACACTTATCCGTAGGAAAGAATTTTTTGGAGTTTTTTTGGGGATAATTTTGTAAATTTTTTGGGAATTTATTTTGGATTGTGTGTTGGCTTTGTTGATTGATTTCGATTACCATGGATTTAAGAACGCAAGCTCAATCAGGCCTTTCTCTCGGGTTCAGTTCGCATGCATCTTCGAACCCTAACCCGTTTCCGCTGCAATTGCTCGGTGAGAAGAAGGAAAACCCGAACCCGATCGAAAGCGATGACGACGATCGGGAAGAGGAGGGCCAGCAGTTTAGCTTATTGGGACACCATATGTGTCTCAAGAGGCAATGGGGGGACGCCCAATCGTCCTCTTGTTCTTCGCCTTCGGCTCCAAAGCGAGCTGCCCTGGAACCCTGCCCCGAGTCTCGACGAGCCATGGTTCGGGCTTGGGGAAACCAATCTCTTCCCATTACCGATCCCGAGATTCATGAGATTATGGAGAATGAGAAGCAAAGACAATTCCTTGGAGTCGAGCTGATTGCCTCCGAGAATTTTGTTTGTCGTGCAGTGATGGAAGCTCTCGGTAGCCACTTGACGTACTCTGAGGGGCTGCCCGGGGCCAGATGCTACACGGGCAATCAGTTCATAGACCAAATTGAATCCCTGTGTTGCAGTCGTGCATTGGCGGCTTTTGGCGTTGATTCTGATAAATGGGGTGTGAATGTCCAGCCATATTCATGTACCTCTGCAAATTTTGCAGTTTACACAGGGCTTTTGTTGCCTGGTGATCGGATTATGGGACTGGATATCCCTTCTGGAGGGCATTTGAGTCATGGGTACTATACTCCAGGAGGGAAAAAAGTGTCTGCTTCCTCCATTTTCTTTGAGAGTTTGCCATACAGAGTGAATCCCCAAACTGGGTACATTGATTACGATAAGATGGAGGAGAAAGCCCTGGACTTCAGGCCCAAGGTGCTTATTTGTGGAGGCAGCTCATACCCGAGGGAATGGGATTATGCAAGGTTCAGGCAAGTTGCAGATAAGATTGGAGCTGTTTTGCTGTGTGACATGGCTCACATTAGTGGTCTTGTTGCTGCAAAGGTTTGGCAAATGCTTTAATTTTAAAACTTTTTATTCACATTGTATTTTTAAACTTGGACTTTGTATTAGCACTTTCACATTCTAAAGAAATTGATGTTCTGGCTGGTTCTAAGAAAATTTAAATTAAGCTTTTGGGTGCTGGCTGCATTACTTTCTGTGAAAATGAAATCAAATAGTGTTGATAGACCTACAACTATTAGCGTAACTTAGATTTTTGTTTGTTTTGAATGTTGGTTAATGACTAGGGGACTATCCCATCAATATGAAAACTAAGCTAAAAGACTGTATTTCAACTTGGTAACTTTGGCATTGATGACATGTTGACTAGCTAGATCTGCACTTAGTAGTTTTGTGATCTATTTGTCTTGCGTGACTCAGTTTGTTGATTGATGTATGAGTTTTTCCTTCCTACAAAGAAAATTACTTCTAAGTCTTCTCCATCATTCAGCTGCAGATCGGTATGAACCTTTTTTTTTTTTTTCCTGTGTAACATTCTATCCATAGGGCAAGCTAACTGGCTTGAATCAGCCTCTTTTTGAAAACAGTATTAAGGTTACATATATCTAACTCTTCTCCCTACCTCACACCTGTTGGAGGCTTATGCACTGTTTAACATTCTATCAATATATGAAGAATTGTAACTTCACTACCTTGGTTAAAAGGATTTCTGGCATTCATTTTTTTCCTGAAAAAGATGACATAGGAGATTGAGTTCTAGCACATCCAGATGGTGGCATGTCATTTCTTGTGTCGACTGCTGTTGGTCCTTTAGGGAGAATGTTGTTTTTTTTTTTTTTTCTGGACCAGAGAAAAAAAAAAAGGAACGTTGCCTTTTTCTTCTGCTTGCATAATCACTAGGATAGTATATTTAATGTCTCTAGCATATAGCTGGGTAATGACAGAGCCTTTGGCTATCATCTTTTTGGCATTACATTTCAAGATGCTTAAATTGGTTGAGCACTTGAGCCGTCAAATTGTGGTTATATTTGATCATTCTTTCACCTTGGCTTTCATACTTTTTTCAGGAAATAAATTGTTGTTAGCCTCAACCCACAAGTATCATTTGATTTGGTTGCTTTTCTTCTTATTGCTAGTCTTGAATTTCAGCCCTTAAATTGAATGGATGAAGTGTTACACTAATTTCACAGTTCTTTTGGTATTGCCTGTGCACGTGTTTCTATGCTTAAAAAAAAAGTGCCAATCAAATAAACATGGTCCTCTGCAGTATTTATCGTTCCTTGCTATTGTTTTTGATATGGCTTGTCCTTGTCTTTTTTTCAGGAGTGTGCAAGTCCATTTGATTATTGTGATATTGTGACCTCAACAACTCACAAAAGTCTTCGAGGTCCTAGAGGAGGAATAATATTTTACAGGAAAGGCCCAAAATCAAGGAAGCAAGGCACACTTTTAAGCCTTGGTGATGGCAGTAGCCACTATGATTATGAGGAAAAGATAAACTTTGCAGTTCATCCATCTTTACAAGGGGGTCCACACAATAATCACATTGCTGCTCTTGCCATTGCATTAAAGCAGGTAGCTTCTCCAGAGTACAAAGTATACATGCAACAAGTGAGGAAAAATGCCCAGGCTTTGGCATCTGCTTTGCTTAGGAGAAAATGCAGATTGGTGACTGGAGGGACTGACAATCATTTAGTGCTCTGGGATCTAACTACTTTGGGCTTAACAGGTATAAATTTTCCCCCCCTTAAACTTGCATACTACTTGCAACAATTTACTTGGAGAGTAAATGTATTTTGTGTGTTGAGTCTTCAGTTATCCCACCCAATCAATTCTATTTTGGGTGTGTATAGCATGTCGATTTCACCAATAGCATTGCATAAAATATCTTGTTTGTTGTTGCTATAGTCTGTCTATTGTTTCCTTGTGATAATGAAATTTACACTTCTTCATGTATTAGTTGATCAAAATGCTAGTATACAATTCCTATCTGGAACCTTTATTTCCCTGCCTATGGATTCTATTAAGTTTGTGATCAAGAAAACTGAGGCCATATCAGGTATTCCCTTGGGTTCATTTTGACCGCACACTAATCAATTCAATTGATTGCAAGACACAATCTCTTTAGAAAGTACATAGTTGGTGAATCCTGGAAAGATGAACTATAATTGTGTTGTGTGGCCTTTGGAATAAAAGATAGTGAACCAAAAGGATTAGAAATTTGTACAGGTTGTCCTTGTACATTTTCCAAGTGTAGCATATCCACTTCTCTTTATCTCTTCCCTTCTTGAAGATTGATTTTTGTACTGGGGTTCAAACTTATTTTGGATCACATCGTTTTTTACCTAAGACCCTGAGGATGGTGGCAAACATTGAGTGTGACAATGTATAAACAATTGAAATTATGCTTAGTTTAATTTTTTTTTTTTTTTGTATCCTTCTCTATACCTATGTCTAAATACAATGCAAGTTGTCTCAGTGCACATTTTGTATACTTTATCCTCTATGTATGACTATATTGTTGTTCCTTCTCAGGAAAGAACTATGAGAAAGTTTGTGAAATGTGCCACATCACCTTAAATAAAAGTGCTATATTTGGAGATAATGGTGCTATTTGTCCAGGAGGGGTCAGAATTGGTAAGTACTACATATACCCTAATGTTATCTAATTCTCAATGACTTTATGGTAATTGCGATGTAGACTATATTACAAGCTTATTGTCATGGCGTCATTACCTTCTCCCCAAAAGGCTAAACTGTTGAGGTGTGCAGTGCCCATGTTTATAAGGCCCAAGGACCCCCTTCACTTTTCCAATGTGGGATTCCGTCACATTCTCCCCCACCGAATTTATCGACGTCTTCATCGTGGACCGGGGGCCCCCTGCCTACTCTTGGGCCTAGAGCGCTTGGTGGTAAACATCGGATTTGGGTTAAGCCGACTCTGATACCACTTGTCACAGGGCCATTACCTTCTCTCCAAAAGGCTAACCTGTTGGGGTGTGCAGCGCCCATGTTTATAAGGCCTAAGGACCCCCCTTTCCGTCACATTATGCTTGCATTACCACAACCAATACTTAATTTCTGAATGCTTCTGGTGTCTTGAATTCCAAGTTGTTCTTAGTCATTGCTAGTGTATCTATGTGTCAGTTGCATGCCTTATTGGCTAAACTGTCTTTTATGATTTCCTCAATTTCTAAGTACCTTTTTCTACTATTCTCGCTCAGGTACTCCTGCCATGACATCGAGAGGTTGTTTGGAGTCTGATTTTGAAACAATTGCCGACTTTCTTCTTAGGGCAGCTCAGATTACAAGTCTCGTGCAGAGGGAACATGGAAAACTGCCGAGAGATTTCTCTAAGGGTCTTCAGAAAACTAAAAGCATCCCTGAGCTACGAAACCATGTTGAGATATTTGCTTCTCAGTTTGCAATGCCAGGATTTGACATTTGAAATATGTGAACAGAGGCAACTTGCATGCCGTTTTAGGTCGCTTCCTTGCTTCTGTGTAAGCCCTTGTTTGGACTTGCTTTTGTTTGATTATACCGCTTGCCTTAATGTTTCATTTGTCTGTTGTATATTTCAGATATAGGTGAATCCTCTGCATACATAACCAAGTTATTTATATATACATTTCAAACAGTAACTTTTTGATCTTGTAAAAATCAAACAAGTGATTATAATTTGCAAGGTTTTGTGCAATTCGATGGTGTGCTTTAGTGACAATTTAGTTTTTGTACAACAGCTGTATTTGTTCCCCTTTTTATGGCCAATTGGCCGTTACGCTAAATTTAAGGTGATGTGCTGCCGCATGAGGCTGTTGCTTTTACAAGTGTTTCTGCTGCCCGCCTATCCTGTTCCGTTACGCTACCTTCAATCAAAATCGCTTTTCGTGCATTGAATTATTTATTGATGCGTTTACTGATCTTTTCCGCTACATGTAAGTGAACAATGCATATTTGACGCTTGTGTTAAACAAGCAGGGTAGTCAAAGTAAAGAGAGAGGCCATTGAAAAAACCAAAAAAAAAAAACAGAGAGGAAGGTAAGAAGCCATTGTCGTTCAATCGACGAAAGTTGTCATAATTAAGGGCTCGGTGTGTGTTTCACAGGTAATAATCACTCACGGTCGCAGGATGGTGCCTTCCAGCATTGTTGCCAACACGCAGCTTTTCAGCCAAAACTTGCCGCTTCTAGCGCAGCTGGCTTCCCTTATTTAATTGCTTTTACTTTTGTCCATTATTATATTACTTTTGTTTGGTCAGCAGACTCGCACGGAACCCTGCAAGGGAGGCAAGGCATGAATTTCCGGCGAGGGACAAAAAGCACGAGATACGGTTAGAACTGAGAAAGGGACCACCCATATTTCCTGTATTTTTTTATATCATTTTTTCTAGAACCCCAAAAGTGGGGAAGAAAAATGGCAACATAATATATCCGTGAGAGAGAGAGTAGAAGAGAGACATGTCAGGAAGAGGGATGTTGTGCCAAGAAGCTTTCATCATCAACCCCATTGCTTTCATAAGTGAACTGAATCAGACAAAAGCTTTCTTCCAGTGTTGAAAGGGAGGGAAGCGCCGGTGGGGCGGGGGGAGCAGGGGGAAACTGCTTTTGAAAGTAAAACTAAGCCAGGAATCTCACAGTCCTTCCCCCTACGCTCCTAAAGAACCCACTTTCATCATTCTCTCCCGACTAAAATGATTAGTCATTTACTACTACTACAACCAGAGACCACAGCACACTTTAATGCCTATGCAAATCTGATTAGGATGAAAACCACTTTGAATGTTGCAATTTGCAGAGGCACTGAATACATTAAAAAATGCAAACAAGGATTTGACTTGACGTGGAAAATAAGAAGCTTCCTCTTTCTTTCTTTCTTCATTTGTTTTTTTTTTGGGGGGGGGGGGTTTGTACATGAGAATACAATAAATAAAAGAAGAAATAAGAAGCTGACGCTTCAATGTTTGTATAAAAAAAAGTAGCAACTTGGCCCTGGATAATAACAATTTCATCGACGGTTTTCTGCCCAATCTTTACCACTGGTTCCACATTAAAAAAAAAAAAAAAAAAAAAAAAAAAAAAAGCTCACCGCTCACTTTTACTTCCTTCGTTCAACTGAATGTCTTCTTCTCTGGGTTTTCAAGGACAAGTGCCACTTACTGCGGCAACTGTGATTAGTTAGGGAACTAAAGGAAGGAAAATAAAAATTAAAAGAAAAGGGAAGAGAACCAAAGAAGACAAATGAAAATTAGCAAAAGGGGAGGAAAAAGAGAGACGAAAGAAAGAAAGAGAGGGGATTGCAGGTTCAACAACTGCTCCCTCTGTTTTGTTTTGTGTTCTCTCCTTACCTTCAATTTCTCTCTCTCCCTCCCTCCCTCACACACACACACACACACAACAAGTGCTTTATGCTTTTATCTATGACTGCAAAAATCCAAAAGCTTCTTCCTTCCTTCAACAATTTCATCAAAGAAATCATCAAGCTGGCCGACAATATTCTCAACTCCAGATCTCAACACCCCAAAACATGTTCTCAAGTTGTCCACTCTTTCCCTTACCTCATCCTCTGTTTCCCAGTCCACGACTACCCTTTGTCCACACCTCTCCAGCTCCCCTCTCAGCTCCTCCATGGCCATCTTGGACCTCCTGAACTCATACAGCAGAATCCCTGACCTCCCATTTATCTCATTTATTTCTGCCGCCACCCTCTGCTGCAATCTCGCCGTTGATATCATGAAAGCTGATCCGAAAAACAGGCAGCCCTCGCTGCCTCCTCGGAGAAAACTGGAATCAGGCCAGCAATAAACTAGCCCGTATAGCAAGATCATCAGCAGCAAAGAGCTGACGTTTCTCATTGCGTATAGAACACCTCGAAATCCATTGAACCCATTGAGCTTGGATTCTATTCCGACCCGCTCATCCCAGCGCAGTGACATTGGTTGGATTCTCGTTTCCATTAAGACTCTATTCTCCTCCTCCAATCCCACCGCTTCTCTTCGACACCCAGAAATCGCCCGTATGACCTGTTTCAATAATCCAGCAAAATTTTGGAAAAAAAAAAAGAAAACTTTTTAGTAGCTGTAATATTATATAGTGTCCAGAGGAAGAAAATACAATCAAGAAGAGAATTTTTGAGGCGGGGTTTGATTAAAATTTTGGATGAACCTGGCGAGAGAGTTGAGGGGAAAGATAACGATGATTGTCAAGCGAGGAAATGATATTAAGTCCAGCAGAGTAGTAGTTTTCCATTCCGGATAGGCCTGATTTTAGGACGTGGCATACCTCCCACAGCTTGGAACTCTCGTCCATGTACTCATCAAGCCACTTATCACCCACAGGCAAATGGAGTTTTTGGACAAGCAAGGTCAACTGAGAGTGGAAAGATCTTAGCAAAGAAAGTAATCTTTGAAGGAATTGGATTGACATGAAGTTGTTGTTAAGAGAGACGCGTTCAAGATCATCGATCCCTCTAGTGAGAAAGGAGTAGAACCCATTGACAGAGTTTGTAGAGGATGGATCCATTGCAGAGGAAGAGACTATTAGGCTCTAAGGAAGAAAAGAAAGACAAGACCAAAAAAAAAAAAAGATAATGAGAGACTGGAGAGTTAATAAGGAAGAGTGGAGGAATGGTAATATCAGGAGTTTGGAAGAAGAATGGAGTTAGAGAGAAAAGGGGGTGGTATTTAAATTAAGAGAAAGAGAAGAATAAGGCGAGAAGGGAAGGATGGAAGGGAGGGAATATCTTAGAAGCTCAGGTTTCTAAGGTTGAAAAGGATTGTTGGGAGCAATGATGGGTGTTTCCTATAGAGGGGAAAGGATGATTGGTAATATGCCATTTTCATTGTAAAATGGGCAGAAAGAAGACAGCCCCCTAAAAAGAGAAAAATTACCAGAGTTTGCAAAAATAAGTAAAAAGAAGACAATTTCCAAAAAAGCAAAAGAAAGGAGAAATTTTGCTCGCTCTTTCAATAAGAATCCCCGCTCCCTCCGTTGGCCGGAGACCCAACACCATCATCCCCCGCCTCATAGGGAGGCGCGTGACGCACACGTGGTCGACATCTCACTGCCGACAGTGGGTGCGTGAAGAAGGGGCTTTTGGACGGTTGATCCTCCGCTTAGGTTGAGCTTAATTCGGTTATTTTACGGCAGCTGCAGTCGTGCTTCCTGCTTGTATATGTGCATCCTATTGTAATTTTGATCATTTCAAATGAATAGAAAGTTTCTTGCCCATAAAACACACACGCATACACTAACATCTTTCCTTGCTGTGTCTGCTCCATTTCTCCTCGCTAATTTGGATTATGCCCATTGTTAAACGTGAGATTATACCATTGTTACATATGAGAGATTGCACGCGACTTTGAATATATTTTGTGCAGAGAGAGGAAGAGGGGAAAGTGGGTATGCTAAATTTATATATTTATATGTAATTGGCAACTTCCTATAATGATAGAGTGAGAGGTTTACGATTGTGTTGATCAATGATTTGACATATAATTTCTTATGGTAATCTAAATTTAAATATTCTTATTATCATTAATTTTTAAAATAATGAAAGATTATTGTTGAATTGTACTGTATTAAGTTCTAAATTTTTTAATACTAAAATTAAAAATGAAAGAGATTTGTATGAATTTAGTAATATTTCAATAATAAATATTTTTAAAAAAATTAATAAAAGTATGATGAGCGCCAAAAATAAAAAATTAAAAACAAAAAAACAAAAAAAAGTGAGGGGCTTTTTTTTTTGTTTGACTGGGGGGTTGTTGACTGACTGATTATGCTCCTACATCTTCTAATTCCTTTCCTTTTTGGATACTTACAAGTCCTGCCTTTTGGTTTTGATTTTAGCGCTCTTTTTGGCTCCTTCTTCCCTCTTTTTCTCCCTCGAGCACCCGACTTCGCTCCTTTACTTCCACCCCACCCCCCCCCCCCCCCCCCCCCTCACTCCACCCAACCGAATTTGATGCTTCTATTTTTCCTAGAAATATATTTCTCATTTTGTTGTTTTTTTTTTTCAGAAAGGTTTAGAATTGGAATGATGGCGGGTTTTCCCTCTTCATTACTTTCTACCAAGAAAAATCAGTCTTTTTAGGCCTTCAACATGATTTGATTCTTTAGTTAACACCTTTTTTATCTTGAGACAATGCATATGTCTCCCTCTCTTCTTCAAGTGTCCGGCCCTGTTCACCGATATCGTAGTACGCATGTATATTCGACCCGATTGCTAAATCCAAGCTAAATTATTTTGCAGAGCTTTTTGAGCATATCTGATGCCGTATCTACAGAAAGGATATGTGTGCGTGTGTGTGTGTGTGTGTGTAATTTTATTTTATTTATTCATTCGTTTAATTATCATCCTTGGCTTCCAAATTTGTTTCTTTGACCAAATGGGGTTGCTAATGATCGCCGGGTATACCAATTACTATGAGAAAAACAATCAAATTAATGAGTTCGAGTGAGATAGGGCAGACTAATTACATGTAAGAGCGGTTGATGGTCAGATTACAGGTCTTACATTAGCATTCTGAATCTTCGGTAGGAGGAAAAAATTGTATCAAAAACTTATCGCATGATATATAACATTTGATACTCATAGGTCGACAGAGATACCTAACGTTTTACTAAATTTTGACGGTGATATGATCGCTGAAGTGCCTTGGGACTTTGTAAAGTGATCATACGTACGTACGGTTTGAGATATCTGAGTGCCAACAAGAAGACTATTAGGCCGAGGCGTTATACTGAAATAATGTGGAAGAACATATTGCTTGGGGGGGGGGGGGGCTTGGAATGGATTTGAACCCAAGTGAACTGGCCAAGGCATGTTTTAGGAGGTCGTTGCCACTAATCCTTATATATATATATAAAAATAAAAGTTCCAAAATACAGATCTTATCAAATACCTTCTTATTGTTGGAACGATTTGGTTGTGTTTACTTGGAGTTAGAAGGTCATATTTTGTGGTGGGAGGTGGGGGACCGTGAAATCTTACTTACAGCGAGTAAAGCTTCATTTCATGAAAATTTGTTTCGCGGAAAGAGTGCTCGTGGGTTTTTGGAGAATGTGACATCTTGAGAGAGAGAGAGAGAGAGAGAGAGAGAGAGAGAGGATGTTGGTCTTTTTTAAGATATTGTAGATTTCATTGGGAAGTGAAGAGCAGCTCTTACATTGAGTCCATTAAATTTATAATGTTTGCTTATATCTAAGGCCATTGATACCGGTGCTCACGAATCTATCTTTGATCAATGGGGACATTTTGGCACTACATTTTAATTGAACATTACAAGGTTGCCCTTCCAAGTAGTTTAGCTAATGTTCCTCTTTTTCCACCCACCCCCTACTTTATCTTCAATTAATAAGGGGAATAATTGTATAATTGTGGTGCCTTTGACCAAAAAAGGCAAAAAAAAAAAAAAAAAAAAAAAAAGGGAGCGGGGGGGGGGGGGCTTGATCTATGTGTTCTTGAACAATTATTAAGAAATTTCAGCATCCTGTTGTCATTGAGTCTGAGTATCGTTGTCCATGGATAACGAGTCCACTTCAATATAGATATGTTGATGATGGAGATTGGTTCTTCACAAGTTCGAGCTCAATTTGATTTGGCTTTGTCAAGGCCACACATTTTACTCCCCATATTTCGGTACACCGTCTCAGACCTGGCGGTTAAAAGGTCAAATTTGGTCCAATCCTTTCAACTACTCGTTTCAAGCTCAGATTATCTTTGCTTTTTTTCTTTTTTTTTTTTTTGTTGGGTTTTTGTGTCAGATGATGCGATCTCACGCTTTGGAATGCCTATTTGCAACGAATGGAACACTATTTCTTGTCCATTGGAATAAAAATCAAAATGTAATTGGGGTTAAAATAGATGCCTGAAGTTTGATATTTATAATATGGAGATGCTAATTCTCGAACTTACAAACAAAATGTTCTCTATTTTACTACAACAGCGAGAGATTGTTGATTACGTTATTTTCTGACCTAAAGCCCCTTTTTGTCCCACCACTGGATACCTGTTTTTCTCCAATTTTTCTTGAAAAAGAGAAAAAAAAAAAAAAGGAAGAAGAGTTCTATGCAGCCTTAATTTGCAGTAAACCTCATGTTACAGCTCGTGTATGCCGAATCAATAATAGATATGCATGCCATTGTACGGGTCCACCAATTGAAATATGGACGCATATGATAACTTTGATATATATATATATATATATATATTGGCCGGCATCATCCCATCATCATGGAAAACCAATCCTCTTCAGAAAGAATATTTCATCTTCTTCCTAATTAATGGCCTTGAAGGATACAACTGCATTTTTATGGCCCATTGTCAATGACGGTAAGACCACTATTTTCGTATGAAAATGATGGTTAACACTTTGTTCATGTGAAATTATTTAAAGGAGGAATTAGGAAAAGAGGACTAGAGGGAAAAAAAAAAAAGAAAAAAAGTTCAGGAAAATTCAGAAAGAGATAAAAAAAAAAAAAACCAAAAGCTTTTGCAAGATTATTCAGCCTCTGAATTAAAATCATGGTGGAGTTGAAATTAACTCGTGTGAATACAGTTCGCTGGATCATACAAAGCAAAAATGGTGCAATCAATTTTGAGGTTTTTATGCGAGACAGAAACCAAAATTAAATTTATATATCCGCCATCATTCCAATGTTCTGTTTTTTTTTTTTTTTTTTTTTGGGTTCCGTTTTTCCCGAAGTTGTCTTAATGCACAGACAAATATTTCATTTATGTCAAATTGAGAAATTTCAGAGTCTGTTGATAAAGATCAAGGTATTGGGCTAACGTTGGTTCTTTTTTAAAAAAAAAAAAAAAAGAAAAGAAAAAAAAAAAGAGTCCACGCCTAAGCACAGGGAGCAAAGCAAAGCAAAGCTTTTTCTTTCAGAATAACCTGACAATGCATTCGAGTTTCGACTTGAATTTAGCTTGCTTTTATGTGATAATTCATGAGCTGAATTTGCCAGTGATACAATGATTGCAAAGAAGAAACAGAACCACAAATTAAAATCTTTCTTGAATCTTAATTGGTGGCTGACACTTTCCACTTATGCCCCCCTCTACAAGCCCAGCTCGACGTATCGCGGGGGAGAGGTGGGAGGGGCGGTGGTTACAGATGAAAATTAGTGAAAGAAAATAAAAGGAAACTTACCAACAACAAAAAAAGGTCATCGTCGTCGTCGTCGTCGTCATCCCATAAAGAAGTTAGCATAAATCAGGAGCAATTAAATCACTGCCCTGTATATGAAAAGAGTTCAAAAAAATTATATGAAAAAAAAGAAGACAAGTGAAATAATTTTTAATACAGAAAATGAAATCACGAAAATTAAAATAATAATAATAATAATAATAATAATAACAAAATGTAGCCAATCATATGCAGCTACGAGTGGATTGTGAATTTATGATCCATGTCTCGAAATTCTGTTGGGCCTTTTTATGATGTAACAATTTTTTTAGTCCGATGGAGGGGAGGCCGAAATATTTGTCCAATAATGTTGATATTTACCAAAAAATCAAACTGTTGATGACTTGAACATCAAACGTTTTGGAGATACATGGGGATAGGCCGGAGGAGTTTTTCTTTCTTTTTTATTTTATTTTTTATTTTTTTTTATTTCCTTTCCCTGGAGAGACTGACTACTTGTAAAAAACCTTACTTTTGTGTTAGGATGGACTGGATCTTTGGTCTTTATAATTATAAACTCCCATTAGAATATATAGAATGATTTTGTGTAGATTTTATTAGAAATCCACTGCGGACATTGTTCTTTGTCTAATCAAATCATTTTGGCTCAAAGTTGAAACGACTCGGATTACCCTCAATTATTTTACATTTTACTTGTGGACAACTTTGCTTCAAGGGAGATCTGAAAGGCCACCAAAAGAGATTATCCTGACATGACCCAATTGATCTTGGGAATCAAACGACTTCCCAGACGTGTTCACCAGATGAGCCGAGGATTTGCCAGTCTTTCTCCTCCTCCTTCGTGCAATTCCACCCCCCCCCCTCCGGGGGCCCTTGTTCTTTGCTAAAACCGTACTAAATAAATAAATTAATGAAATTAGATTAACTGATAGCTGGCTAATCTATCACTATTATATTCGTTGGCATGAAAACTGTTAGTGGGATAGGTAACAAACACGTAGACAGCATCCATTTCACATACAAAAAGGTACTTCCGGTGTTACCACCACCAAACCATGTATGATTTTCGTCAAACCCCATGCATAATAATATAATAATGTCTTGATAACACCGTCTTGGAGTTACTTCCGTTCCCATAAACGTGGCGGGTTCAATCAATAAGCAAGCCTTTTTTTTCTATTATTAATTAAAGACTAATTACAAAGATTTTATGGTCTTGCTGCAAAAACAAAAAAAGAGTTTTTCTAGGATTTTATCTTTTTTTTTTTCCTATTTTTGAATATTGAGGTTTGTTTTGGACAACAATTCAGTTTGTTTGTCCAACGCTTTGTTGTTTTTTTTTTTCTTTTTTTTTATGATATTGAGTCATGGCCAATTATATTAAATTGTGAAAGAAAATCCCTATACTATAGTGAGTTCTTGGTGTGTATATTATTTTATTACTCAAAATTCTTGCTATAGTGATAACTAGTCATGACAAAACTCAAAGGGCATTTAAAAAAAAAAAAATTAAAGATATTCCTATATTTTATAAAGAAAGAAACAAGTAGGAGACTTGTATTGAAATGATTATGTATGCGAAGAAGAGGACCCAATAATCATATTAAAAGTCCTTTTACCTTAGTCTTAGAGTCTTTGGGGGCCATGCCCTATTGCCCCACTTACCTTGCTTTGACTTGCATTGATGGTGAGGGATGCGAGAGAGTTGTTCTCTTAACCATTTTTCATTTTCGGTTCGACTAGGCTGAGAGAGAGAGAGCCCACTTTCAGGATTCCCTGCCACTATCTCGTGCTTTTTATCTCTCCTCGTTCCCAAAAAGAGAAGCCATCTAAAATTATGATGATTCAGCTAAAAACCAGCTCAAACCAGGAATTTAATCATTTAGAGTGATACACGTAGCCCAGTGCCTGTAGGCTTTATAAGTGGGGCATCTAATGAGAGCCCCTAGGCCTATGAGTTCGTAAAATAAAATAAAATACAAATAGTGAGGCCTGAGGGATTTTACTTTTGTATGATTACGTTTTTTTTTTTTTTTTTTTGGGATCCAGAATTTGCATGCTAAAGTGGGCAACACATTACCTTGCCATGCGCTAATACGAGCATGCCACATATTTGCAAAAATATGAGTAGGAGGGAACCATCCAACCCCAATGGTGAATGACAATTGTGAAGATGGATGGCCACAACTACAATTCTGACGAGTGACATGATCTTTTGATGCTCAGCAGAAGAGACTCGACCGACTCACAAAAAAAGAAAAAAAAAACTTTTTTCTGGTGGTCAATTTGCACGCAGTCATTTGATCTTCCAAATTGTGAATTCTGCCAATTTATTAGGGTGGCAATTGGAGTCGACGGTTCCGTGTGTTTTTAGACGTTGACACGTGGCTGCATGTTCTGGGGTGCCCAATATGCGTTAGCAAGGAAAAAGGTGTAAGAAAAAGACTCATGCTGTATATATATATATATATATTGGTTGCTAATCTTTAATATTTTTAAATAAAAATTATCATTTAAGTATTATTGTTATTATTGAATTTCAATGAATTTTTATGTATAAGTTTAATATTCATAAATTCAAGATTTTAATACCATGTTTTTTATATAAACTTCTATTTATTAAAGGGTGAATAATAATAATAATAAACTTTAGTTTTAATTAATAAAAAATACACTAAAATTATCAAATAGCCTGTCAGCTTGAGTAGTTTAAGGTGCCCAATATGTATTACTTGTTTTATCAAATCGGTAATGTAATGTTAAACTGCTCACGTGCTCTTGAAAAGAAAGAAAAAAAAAAACACAGAGAGAGAGAGAGAGAGAGAGAGAGAGAAAATTTTATAATATAAGTCGAGTGTCTCGAGCATTTAAGAGGAAGCTCGGCCATTGATGGACCTGGTCCCGGGTCGATTTTCCTTCGGGCCACGGTGCGTGTGACACATGGGTACCCCGTAAAAGACTTTAGTTACTCGAAAAGCCTCCATTTGGGAGTCCTAGTTGGCATGGACAACTAGCCAGCTGTTTGATGACTAAAAAAGGGAGGGGAAACCATCAGTTAGTACTAAGGCTGCAAAGCAAAAGTATAATGCCACTGCATTATGATTTTGTGGGCTATTAATGGGTTTAGTTGAAGAGGGTAACCATTGATGGAAGTTTTTGTGGCTTCGGCGTTGAAAGTACTGGCCAGCCAGTGGTCCATCAAAACCAAAGAAAAAGGACTTTTGAATTCTAAAGTGAAAGTGGGATCCCAAGGATGGTGGGGGAGGGGAGGGGAGGGGCTCTTGGTGTGGGTTGCCTTCATTGAAAAACGTTTTTAGTGGAGAGAGAGGTGAGTAAAGTTACTGCTTACTAGCTAGTAATTACCCCTTTTTTTTTTTTTTTTCTCGGCCGGGATTGGCATTATTATCATTGGGAAGTTACGTCGAGGAGATGAGAAGGGGGCCTGGGGCCTGGGGGCTGGGATACCCGATCTGGTCACTTTGGAGTAGGCCGCAGGCTATACGGTCCCACATAATTGTGAATTTTTATGTAAGGTGTAGCCGAAAAGTTGTTTGCCAGCACCCAAAAATCCTATACGCATATTTAAAGCGTTGCGGCTGCTTGGTCCAACTGCTGCGGAGGAGTATTTTGCAGAGGGTTAGCCGCACGTAATCATGTGTGCACAAATCCAGGAATTGAAGACGAAGGGAAGCCGTGAGCAAGAGACGGGAAGTGAATCCGCCGTTCAACCTTCTTCCACAATTTTCTATCATAGATATTATGTGAAAGAATTGACTTCTTTCTCACTTCTAGGTTTGTTTAGAATGGTTGTCCGAACTGCGGTGCCAAAGCAAATTGCATAGACGACGACTACCGGACCTCTTCCCATCATCGTCGTCGTCATCATCATCATCATGACCACGCTTGAAACTTCGTTTTCATTAATCGTAAAAAGCTGTTTCAAGGTACGACTGATGTTTCGGTTGAATTGAAACTGGCCCGAGCGGAGGTCCATCATCTGGCACTGTATTATCCATGTCACCACAAACAAAATGTTCTCATCATCTTTTTTTTACTCCTAAAAACTAAAAGGGTTCTTATTCCCTTTTGTCATTCATTCATTCGATTATTTCTTATCAAAATTATTCGTAATTTATGATAAGTGTTGCTTTTGTGGATCCAGACGCAAATTATTTGATTCCCAATTAATGTCGTGACTGTCAAGTCTTGAAAAGTGACATTGTTCATTATTTATTAGGAATGTGTACAATTCAGGTCCGATTAATTTACCTATTATTAATTGTTAATATAATCAATGTTAACTAAAATAAAATAAAATAATACTATTTAATTAAATTGATATTGCTTATGACCGATGATTAGTAAAATGAATAATCAGGATTAATGTTTTCTATAAGTCAGAGGAAAAAAATTAATTATAAAATTATTATTATTAAAAACATTTTTAAGTGAAATGCTATTTTATTTGTTACATTCAAAAAGTAATTCACAATTATTTTTCTTATTAGTTAATTTTTAAGAGATTTACCGGATAAAAGCAATCTTTAAAAAATTTTATCAAACTCTAAACTGAAAAGCAATTACACCCTCTAAACAGCAAAATCAAACACCCTCCTAATAATACTAGGAAAAATAAATCGACCTGCATATTCAAGAATTATTGTTTATTCTTTTTTAAAAAATTGGTTAATCACTAGTGGAGTTAATCAATTAGCAACTCTTGACACCATTCTCTCTGCGATGCAATTCGGATCTGCGATTCAGTAACTAGTGGAGTTAATCACTTGGAAAGGACGAATCAGTAAAGCTCTAGATTGAAAAGACATGCCCCTCACACTGTTTTTTTTATTATTATTAATTTTCATTGACCATTCATTGCAGAACATTGCAAAATTTTCTTTCCCATCTTCTGCTTTTCGTGTCTTGTTTTTCTCGTGCGTGCTTGAATCATTTTTTGACCGCCACCACGAATGAGAAGTGCTCTCACATTAACAGTTTTTTGCCAGTTATCGAATCGTACGTGGAAATACTTTGCCCACTTATGCAAACTGCGTAATGGATAATCAACTTCTTAAATCTGTATGTTGACAAACAATGGAGTATAAAATGTTACCAAGAATTAAAAGTAAAACCACAATCAGATCATCTACCAAATGCAAATCATATTCCCAGCAAACACAACTTAGTACAATTAGATAGACAAATATAGTCGCAGCAAACATTCAAAAAAAAAAAAAAATCGAGATCACTGACACTGATAACTAGACTCGACCACTGAATAACACACACACACACACACACAAAAAAAAAAAAATGAAAAGAAAATCATTGGACAGTAGAAAGCACAGAAATACCTGCCCAATGTTCTCCTTTATTTAACAACTGGGCACCGACTCGAAAACAATTTTATTTCTCACGCGAAGATGCACAACAGAACATCAACTTCAAAATGTATTCGAAGTCGATAGTTGAGGCTTTTCAAATGGTTACTCTTCTGATTCAGACTCAGCGTTCTGAAGCCACTCAATGAAAGGCTTCACATTCTTCCAAACTGGAGAGGCTTTATTATCACCACCCAGGCCCTTCTGGTACCACTGTAGGATAATTTCTTCTTCTAGCACATCATTATCATATAATGTTTTGAGAACCAATGCCACCTCTTTCATTGCCGGGCTGGCCTTCCCACAGAAAAGTTCAATAGCATTAAGCAGAACCATCTGTGATCCCTCCTCCTGAGTTGCCACCGCAAGGTAATCCTTCTTCTTGGCAACTCCTTTAGCAAAACCTTTCTCAACACCCTCAAACAGGGAAATGACCAGAGAATTCATGACCTCCTGAGGCGTCCCAGAAAGTGTACCCAAGAAGGATTTCAGTTGGCTTGCAGAAGAACCCTTTTTCAGATATTGTTTTAGCTCGTCAACCAGCTTTTCTTGGGTGCCAGTGCTCTTGAGGCCATTCTCATGTGTTGGAGACTTCTTTCCTGATTTTGGTTTTTCTTCACTGGTAGAAAGCACTACCATGTCTGCAGTAACAGAACTCAACTGTTCCTGGATGCGTTGTTTAGCTGCCTCCAATGAGGTATCTGTCTGCCACTGGACATTGTCTCCATCCTCATCATCGTCAGCAGACACATGGTCATTCTCATCAGCCTGGCTATGAGCTGGAGAGTGATCCTCATCCGAGCCATTACATTTCTTCTTGGTTGATGTGCCCTTTGATACATCCTTTGACCTGGCAGAGGTACCTTTCTTCTTCATTGCCTCCTTTTTAAGCTTCTTCTGCTCCTCATCAGCGGCTTCACCCTCTTTGAGCCTCTCCTTCTCAGCCCTCCGCATTGACTTCTTGTCTTTGGATCCCTTTTTGTGCTCGGGAGGATTCTTGAGAATAAAAGTAGTAAGTTTGTCCCTCATATCAACATCAGACACAAACCCACATGCAGCACATTTCAGGGTGATCAACTGTGTCTTACTGGTTAAAATATCGGTCTCAGGGTTCCCACAACTATGGCACTGAACATATTTCTTGATGAAGTTCTCGAGAAGCCCAGCAAGTTTTGCAGTTTCATGGGCTCCATTCACAAGTGAAGTACCAGTCTTCTCATCAAATTTGGATTGGGCTCCAAGCTCATTGCCAAAGTACTTTGTGGTGTAAGAAGCAGGTCTACCTAAAGCTTTGGCAATCTCAACCATGTTGACCACATTAGTCTTGATGCCATTTCCCCTACCTTCGATCTTGGTAATCATCTTCGGCATCTTATACCTATAGAAGGCATCATCACGGTTGGAAGCACCAATATTTTGTAATGCCATCTTGATCTTAAAACACAAGAGACAAATAACAAAGTAATCAGAAGGCAAAGAAATCAGCAACAGAATTTCCTAAAAAGTACAAGCTCCTTCCAGAAAGAACAGGCTGCATAAACTGGCAACCCAGCCAAAGTTCAGAATGTCCCTCAAATAACCCAAGATGCATACAGTCAACTTCTTCTGATGTATGTCTGTTCTTTTTTCTAGGCGTAGGGCAGTATTCTCCAAGCAAACCAATTGATGACAAAAAGAGAGAGGCCCGTTCAGACATAAAAGAGGCTTCAAACTTGACGCCCTCCACTTTGTTAAACAGCAGAAAAGCAGACTGAACTGCCAACTTCCTGAAACTAAACAAAGGATATTTTCAAGTAAACAGTCCCAAGCGCCACTTTAGACAGTATTCAGTCCTTAAGTAACAGAAAACTGGAACTAAAAGTGCTTACATGAAAATCAAAACCCTAACAGTCCCATAGAAGAAAATAATTTAAATATAACAGAGACTCAGAGCTGTTCTCAACAAACAACACTACTGCAGAACCATTTAAAGAAAAACTAGACCTGATTCTGATTTAAACTGTATGTATCCAAGGATTAAAAGCAACTAATAAACCACCTCTTCAAACTAGCTGTTCAGTAAGTTCGTTTTTTAATGAAAAATTAAATCCTCATAAACTACGGTAAGATGTAAATGACACCAACAAAATATCAGAATCCCAGACTAGAAAATCCAATAACAGCTTATAAACATTTAAGTGCACAAATTCTGACGAACCCAAATCACGCAATTTTTAAAAAGCTGTCGACAACAGACAGCACATGTATAATAAGAAAAAAAAACTGGCACAATCTTTCTATAAGCAATTTTCACAAAAATGACATGCTATATACCACCGCAGAACTGAAACTGCAGAGTTCAAAAATCAGGTAATCACGTGGAAAATCACTACTTCAAACTGTAACAAACAAATTACAGAAGTGCATTAACGAAAAATCCACGATGAAGAGAATGGAAACCGCAAAAAAGACATCAACAAATCTGATAAATCAGAAAACAGCCACAGAAAATCAACGCATATCAGACGACCAAAATCCCAAAACCAAAACACATTCGACCAATACAAATCTAACAGCCGCATCACAATCCAATATATATATATATCGGAGAGAGAATTTGCAGATCTAAACCGACTCCGCAACAGATTGGGAATATTAAAGCTCCGATCGAACACAGAAAAAATTAAAAAATAAAAAATAATAACGAAAAATCAGAAACTGAAAATTGAAAGAGAGAATCGAATTCATAAAACTTAAAGACTTCATTAAAAATTATTATAAAAATCAAACGCAAAAGAAAACGAACCGTAGATTGGATGCGGAGACAGAAAAACGGAAGAGGAGATCAGGAATCCGAGGACGATTCTTTGGGTCGTTTTCTGTGTGTATTGGTGTGTGTGCTCGCTCGTGTGCTCGCTTGCTCGCTCGCGTGCGGTGCGTTAAAGCGTGAGCAGATTGCTGGAACGCGGCCTTTTATAGATAAGGCTATTGAGACAAGTCACTCAATATTTTCTACATTTTTTTTATTATATATATATATATATATATATATATATATATATATATATATGTACGGGCAAAGCTCACAGCCGACCTAATTTAGGTTTTCTTCGGGCCAATCGATTATGTTTCTCCTTGTTTTTTTTTTTTTTTACCCATTTACATTTTTTTACTTAAAATTTCGGATCAAAATTATCAATCTTCTGAAGTCTGGAAGTTTCTAATTTTCTATGAAAAAAATAAATATTTATGTACAATTTTTTTTTTCCAACAAAAGAAGGTTTTTGGATTTATTTTTATTTTCTTGATGGAAGTCCAATATGGAGTTAAAGTTTCTAATTTTCTATTTTTTCATTTTGGTTTACTAATAAATTAATTATACCATAATTTTTTATTTTTTTAATATTTAAAATTTAAAATTTTAATTAGTAGAATGTCGTTTAAAAACGTTAGCATATTATTTGTGGTTTAGCTGCAGCTTACAGTAACCGTTCATCACAATTTACGGGAAATTTACCCAATAAATTCTCGAAGCTGTCCGGCGGACCCCGAACAACTGGATTTTTTAGCCCATGGCTTAAGCCCATTAAAATGCCTGGCCCAGCTCTTTCTGCATACTTATACTCTTTTAGGGTATTGTTAATTTTATCTTAGGAATTTAAAATTTAAAATTTTATCATAAAAATAAAATAAAATTTAAAATTATAAAAATAATTAAATTTTAATAAAACTTTCAATTAAAAATTTGAAAACGCGAAAACAGAACCAAAAGAGAGACTAATTACTGGTTAGTTAATTAATAAATTCAATCTTTTCTTCTTCTTTTTTTTTTGGGCAAAGATTCCATCCATCTCAGATATAGAGAACAGAGGAGCAGCAATGCTTTTGAAGTAGGATCCAGCAGTCTGAGTCTTTCAAGAATACCGGTACTTGTATGCCCATGTTGGTGATTTAGCAATTAATGACGCGGACCTATTGAATGATTACAAAAAACTAGTTCTCAAGTATGTTTGTCTTTCTAACGGGCCAAGTGCTGCCACTCTATCTGTTGCTCCATCTGGTTCTCAAAGCCAGCATGATGACGAAACTGCAGAAGAAACAGAAGATACTGCAGAAGAGAAGCAAGGTGAATCCCAAGAACTTTTGGGGAAGGCAGGTGGTTCAATTTCACTTGTTAATGAAGAAAATGTTGAATCAAGGTCTCAACTGGATGGGGCAATTGCACCTCAAGAGGAAAGTGAGGATGCCACTTCTTCTTAGTGAGTATACCAATACATTTCTTCCATGGAATTTTACACTTCCATTGCAGTAGAACTCAAGCTTCCCTTTTCCTTCTGGCTGGAAAATCGGGACCTTTGAATTTGAATGAGAAGGCATTGTTTTTGCACCAAAAGTATGGTGACAACAGTTAGGAACAAATGGAAACTGGTCATATTGCTTTGCCATATAGCCAGTAGCATTTCTATGGAGATACAGGCTTTATGGTTGACTCACGCAACAAAGCCACCTCTGGGAATTCGTTATTGTGATATGCAGGGTAGCATAATCGGCTTAAGCACCAGAGTGATACTCTATCTGAACTGAACAATGGAGGAAGGGACCTATAGGAATCCAAACTCGATATCTGAGATTGGAATCCACCCATTATAAGAGGGCTGGAGTTCTGCAGGGTGGCCCAAAGTAATGTTGCGAAAACCTGATGGGCCTCCTAAAGTTGCAATGAAACCATAGGTTAAAAAAAAAAAAAAAGACATGGCACGATCGATCAGTTTTTGATTTCTAAAGCATGAAAAGCACTGAAATGTCATTTTTATTACCGATTAAGACGCCTCCACGCATGTGAAGTCTTGCGATTTACTTTTCTTCGACCCCCATTTTGGGTTGGGACAATCCCTTGTGCATTTCTTGCTGTGCCCTTGCGAGAAAAGTATCTTCTGACTTAGTTGAGTTTGGGACCACGCCAGCCCCTGATCTATGGAAGCAAACAATGCCTGTGTTTGGTAACAACGCATGGAATGTCTTTTGCTATGATTTGTTTTTCCTGATCTGTGTCAGGTTCGTTTGCCCTTCTTGGCCTCACCATACACAGGCAGATCGATTAGATGACAAATGATGACCCTTTTTGCCTTAACTTGATAATAAATCAATGCGTTAGTGGGTTCATTATTAGCCGATAAAAAGGAAAACACACCACAGATAATCCCACGCAATTTTGTGGAATTCAACGCCGGCCTAATAAAGATAGCTGTAAAACTCTCTGGGTAGCAAACAGGCCAAGGCCCTTTCTGTAGAGGGGCCAGTGGTTCAATAATTTATGGTAAACCTGTCTTGGACAATCTCTGGCTGTGTTCTGGTCAGCTTCTCTAAGCCTTTTTTGCACGTAGCCCTGCTGCAATCTGCCGCCATGCTAATTAGATGCAGTGAAATGAGGCAAAACAACCTTAACTTTTCTTTTTATGGGAGGTATCATATATGAGCTTGGTTACCCACAAAATGAACGAAAGAAGGGTATGTTTTCTTCCGAAAAAAAAAAAAAGAAAACGAAGGAAACATCATAATTAATAAAAGATTCATCTCATTAAGTCCAGTCTCAATCTAATTCTTTTTTAATATATATTTTCCTTCCTCCTCCTTTTTTCCCTTCCTTATATTACAAATTTACTGGTATTGTTCCCCAAAAAAAAAAAAAAAAATCTTTTTCCAGTTTTGTTTCGTTCTACTTTCGTGAAATTAGTGAAGTGTAAACAAGAAGCAACACATCTTACACTTTATTGTTTTTCCCTTCCCCCTCCCCCCTCCCCCCCGCCACCCTCTTTTTGCATCATCAATGACTAGAGGGGTCTGAATAGCAATTTTTTTTCCCTTTTGAGATGAATTTTCCAACTCAAATGCTAATCTTATCCTCCTCCACATCTTCAAGAAATTAAAGCACAGAAATATATTGTTTATTTTTCAGAAAATAGAAGAAGAAAAAAAAAGGATAATTCCAAGTCCATGAAAACTAGATGCACGCAGTAAAGGACAGAAATCCTCACTGTCGAGACCGTTGTCCATAGAAAAATAAAATATTTGGGAAATAAATAAATAAAATATATATTGTAAATAACAACAGAGGCTACGAAATCGACCGACAAATATGGAGGAGGTACCAAAAATTGCCTTTCACGTGCCTTACACATGTCCCGTGTACCGCGTGTCGGCAGCGTTGGACACCACACGTGCCCAATTTGGAGTCTTTATTGGCTTTTTTATTTTGCACACGTGATATGCACGTGGTAGGTTCCTGAATTTAGTGTCTCAGTTACGTGATGCGACATCGATCTTAAGTCAGAAGTGATAGGCGATTGAACTTCTGTACAAAAATTAATATGCGGGTAATGTGACATTAAAAAAAAAAGTCTTAAATTTTTATTATTAATTTTAAATTTATATATTTTAAATCAATATTTTTAAATAAAAATAATTAAAACTATTAAAAATTATACAATTTAATCAAATACAAATTATTAACAGTTTGATCACTTACAAAATTTAATAAAAATTTAAAATATATGATTTAAAAATATAAAAAATAATTTTAAATATTTAATATATGTTGCATATTTCAGAGATCCAAATTCAAATATTTTAATTAAATTAAGTATAACAACGTATAAATTTTGAGAAACTTGAATAGAATCGATTTCCTAATTAGATAAAATATTATACATACTAAAGGATGTGTCACCCATGATGATTGTCTCGTATGTATTTTAAATTTTTAGATATAAATCAGAATTACAGTAATTTTTATAAAAAAATGAAAAAGTAAAATAGTAACCCCATAGTCTTGTCAAAAAAATCCCATTAAAAATAATTTTTTTTTAAAAATATATGTATATAATCTAATTAAATATGTATAGAGACATATACTTAAATTAAAAATCTTTGATGTGACAAAGAACGATCTCTTTTATTATTATATGACGCGTTTCGTTGTTAGAATTGTATGTAGTATTTGTGTATCTGTTAATGGGTGCCTGTCCCTTTAGACTGATGAAGGGTTTGTTTGTTTTTTTTTTTCTCTGTTTGTTCCTTTATATTATTGTACATATATCTGCACTAGGGCTTTGCCTTCGGATGGCTGCCAACCAATTTAAAAGCTAATATTATTATAAGGAGGTCTAATAATATACAATGTCTTAATCATGGGACCGTTTGCAGACCAAACAAAAGAAAAACGTATGGCATAAAGTTGAGGACAAAAATCAGGCAATTATGTCAAAGATAATGGTGACCAAGGAGATCGCAACCCAATGGTCAATCATAGGACTTCTGGCGTACGTTAAACATATAAACAGCAAGCAGCCTATGCTTTGATACGAAGTTAATTTTATTACAGTAAAGCATTATTATTACAAGCCAAGCCATTTTTCTTCTGGTACTGCAACCAAAAGAAACGATATTACACCTTTGTCAGTTTTGGTCTGTTGATTTCAACGACACCAGTCGAGAGAGTATCTTGTGGTCAATCCGCAGATCCCCATTTTTTTAAAGCAAATTAGTAGGTTTTTTGGGGGTGGGGTGGTTTATTATTTCTTTTGTTCACAGGTAGAAGATTTGAAAGTTGTAGTAGCATCCTCTGTGAATTTTCTGCTTTGCTTTGGATCTACGTTGTATGATTTGTGCGCGTTGTATAAATGATTATGTAGGTTTCTTAAAACGATAAAAGTTAGGCGAACGTGTAGATTGACCGTTTTAAATGCAATGCATTTGAAGTAGTTTTGTTCTGTAATTCATTTTTTTTTTTTTTTTTGTCGAAATATTCAAGTTTTTAAAGAAAAAGCCACAAATGACGTGATGTCATATTGATGTTATACATGACGTTAACCGCGTCTGGACTGTGTGTGTGTGTGTGTGTGTATGCGCACTCGGACCCTCGTGAAATTTGCTTCCGTCGAATTGCGGTTGGTGACTCAAATCGGAAGGCAGCCGTTCAGGTCAGGATGAGGAGACAAAGCTGGGGTCTGCATATTAATCTTTTATAACAAAGAACCAAACATGGCATAATTTGGTTGGCTGTGGGTTTTGTACAAAGAGACCATTTCAACGCTTATTGCCCACATTCGCTTTCTTCGAGCTAAGAAGCATAATACTACTTGCCATTAACCTCCAAAAGATAGGTCTTTTGGTGAGCTGTTTTATATCAGTTTTCAAACCGTCAATTTGTTATTTATTAAGAATATATAAAGCTAGACGCCTTTATTTATTAATTTTTAATTTATGGGTGTCATAAATTGGGTAATTGTTATATTTCCTTTTTTTGTTTTTTTTAATTGAGTCCTATTAAGTTAATTTGAGTTCCTAATTCAAAAACTTGCAGCATTTGGTTTGCATCTCGGGAACCGAGGAAATAAAGCATCTGTCTTTTCTTTGAAATTTAAAACATATTTCAGTTTAAGTTTTAAGTTCGATTACAAACTCAAATGGCGGAGCAAGGGGTCACCTAAGAAATACGCATACATCATATGCACATGCCCTTGGATTTGAGAAAGTCGTCAAAACTCAAAAAGCCTTTGCAACCAATAAATAAAAATAAATAAAGAAGTCATCAAAAGCCCACTCCACGCCACGCTCAAGAAACAAATTTGAGAAGCTTAATGCCGCCCCACCCCCCCTCTCCCCCCCCCCCCCAAAAAAAAAAAAAACTTTTTTTTAACACCTTGCTTCTTCATAAAACAAAATTGAGAAGCTCAACTCCCTCCTTTAAGTGCCTTGCTTCTTCATAGCCTGCTTACTACCCCCACCCTTCTCTCTCTATGTCTATATGTGAGAGTGTGAAAACACTGTTTTAGATCAATAGGAAGCAGAACTACAAGATGGGCAATGGATACAAAGAATACCTGAGCCAGCAAAACCCGCATCAGCAACACAAGGGCACGTTCTTGCCGATGATGTGTTCAGCATCATCAATCAAAGATGCGACCCTTCCTACATGGGAAAATCGCTGCACGTCTTTCTCCAATGACCCCTTGTCTCCGAAGATCGGTTGCATGGGACAGGTGAAGCGAAGCAACAGGATCGTTGGCTTCCCTTCTTCTAGCACCCAGCAGCTCAACACCACAACTCCAAAAGACACAACAATTTCTATCAATTACTCCAAGCTCAAGAAGATGTTCTCTGGCAGAAATCTCACCACAACCACCTCCACTACAACTGCTTCAATCCCAAACATTATCCATTACAGAAGAAGACAACTGAAGACCTTTAATAGTGATGCAAGGGGATCCAAGACTTTCAATGGAAGAGAGAACCGAGTTGGTTCTATCAGCATAGAAGACATGGATCCTCCTCTGCCTGTGATAAAGAAAGCGTCAAAACCAGTTGATGGAGGAGAAGCGAATAGTCTTTGGAAGAGGAGATGCGTTGGGGTTTCATTGACAAATTTGCAGCTTCAGCAGATTCAACTTAATAGACATAGTCTCGCCCCAACCTCCGTTTGAAACAAGAAATTCCAAGTGTAAGATAACCCAAACCCCATATATGTTCTTATAGCGTAGCTCAATTCTGTTATCTGAAATGAATCGCATAATGGTCATGCTGCCAGAGACGTATACAAAATCGTTCCTATGGAGATCCAGCCCTTTTTGTTTTTTGTGTTTTTTAATGTTTTTGCTTCTCCTAAGATTTGTATTTACCTTAGATGGATCACTAGATTTCACGTTCATAGTTGTGCGCAAATTGGACATAATTGTGGGTCATATCAGCTTCAATTTGTTCCTTCTTTCTCAATTGCATCAAATCACATTACGATTGATGATAACAAAGAATGCGGCTCTACTTGCCATATAAGAACCGCCCATAGGGAAGGAGCGGCAGAGGGGGAAACTTCTTGGATTCACCTACCAAAAAAACAAGGAAGTCAAGACCTTGACGTCTGCCAACAGGCCCATTAACCTTGCAAACGGCAGGACAGACGACTTCAAAACGCACCATGCAATCTAGAGTCTGAACCTCGTAGGATACAATGCTTGAAGGACAACGATGAGCTGCGTGAGTTTCGTTCCAATGCACTACAAGCTCAAGTGTTTAGTTTAAGGCAAGAAAGCATTCCCTGTACTCGTCAATTTTTCGGCACTTTCATTTGCAGAATGTCCTCTCAGATTCGAAGAAAATGTATAAACGAGACAACTGAAAATGCTGGCGTAACTTTAGAGACGGTATACGAGACGGTTATGCCACCCAAAGCATCTGGAGATCTGCGTCGAGAAGAGTTGGCCCGAAAGCTATACCGTACAATGCCTTACCTTTTGCTGGGAATATAAAACTACATTAGGTGCCCTACATTGGTTGCGCAGTTGAGCCTCTAAGATACTTTGCTGGCCTTTAAAACTTTTGATCAGAGTTGGCAAATTAAAACACAGAATTGAAACGCAAGGTGATTAATAAGATCAGCAGCCACTGCCCAGGTTCCCTTGGCTTGGGTTAGGTAGTGATAAATTTGACAAAGGCAACAAACTAGCTAGTTCTGTCGTAGACCCATCAGAGATCCTACATCTTCTAACATCATCTCCTAAGATTTAGCTATACAGGCTAAGGTACAACTCATAACTACACAAAATTAATAGACAAATAAGCAACATCAACCCTGCTCTTTATAAGGAGTCCAGATCAATTTGCTAACATCAACCTCGAGACCACCACGGCCAGCAGCTTTCAGGTGACGATCCAAGACCTTTGGATCTGCACATATCACATGCTGCCCCTTCCTGTATTGAATCAATTCCAGGCTCTGAAGGGTGCTCAATATGTCCTCTGCCTTAATGGCTGTCATGTCACTAAGCTCCTTAAAGATATCCAGGGAAATGGTCAATACCAAGAAAGACGGTACAGAGCAGTTGAATTCCAAAAAGAAAACTGTCGGATGTTAATCAAGATGCAGGCTATGCATACCTTGATAGAAATGTTGCCTTTGTGCTTTTTCAAGATATCCAAGAGAACTCGGGTCCAGTATCCTCTGTAGCTCAATAATCCTAAGTCAGAAAGGGGCCTTTCAGGTGTGCCAACTTTGCCTTCTTTCTTTGAAAGTTCATATGCTGGCCCAAATCAGCAGCAAAATAACAATCAATTCCGATATAGATATATCTGCATAAAATGTTATGCTATACATACCCTCAAAATTAAAAGTAATAACCTAGCCTAGAGATTAAGTAGTCAACAATTCCAAAGCATCCATGGGACCTATTTGAAAGGGTAGACTCATAACATTTGCTTATAAGATATGTTGGTTCACAAAGCCTGTCCCCTGTTAAACTACATATGGCTTTTACTGTACAAGCTTCACATTAGCAAGAATGTCAAATTGAAATAAGAACATAAGTAGCAATGTCAACAGAAATATTCCGCTGTGGACTATGAAGCACCACCTCGAGCATTACAGGATAGATAGAATACACACACCAAACAAGAAGAGGTCCAAGTTTCAATTAATATTTCTAAACATGTCTAAAAGAGCATGAAGAAGGTACAACAAAGAAACTCAAACTTAAAAGTAGGGGTTTATTTTGGGTGGGAAGGTAATGATCAACAACTTACATCATGCAATCAAAATCAGTAAGAAACTAAGGAAATAAGACATAATATAGCAGGGATCTCACAGAAAGCAATTAAAAATTTTCCATAGCCTTTCCTTTGATAAGGAGGAAGTGTGAGGATACACGCCAGATTATATGATTCTTCTGAATGCTTTTCCTGCATCATCATACACGATCAAAATGAGCAACAAGAGTTAAAGTTTACATAAAGAATAACAAACTTCAAAGACTGCCATTGGTGAAAATACTTTGCTGTGCAGTCAAATTTGAAAACTACAAAGAAAGGGTGTCCTGAAGAAGGGCCAGATGTACATGACTTTAACCCTATTTTAAATTTCCTAACAAAAAGCAAGCTTGCAAGAACAGCGCCCAATGTCTATCAAGATGTGTGAAGTGACATGATGGAATAAAAAGGGCAAAACATAGGACAAGGAAATATTTGACAGGTTTCTTATGTCAGCATTGATGTTTACATACAAAATTTTCATTTTGAAAAGTGAACCAAAACAGGGAAATTTACAAATGCTGCCTGCATACATATTGTGGTTATGCTTCACCTGTTTGTAATAACACACTATATTCCCAAAAAGGAGCAAATTACCTTGGAAAAATATCCAACCATGTGGCATCCTCGATCATCACATTCACACAAGACATAGAAAAGAAAGAGGTCAACATCATAATAAAGAGTCTTGTGATCCAAGAACAACTTTGCCAAATAACAGAGGTTCTGCCCATAAACCTTGTTCTTTTTGCCATCAACCTGAATCACAACATTCAGTACAATAAATGCTAAATCAACAAAAATATTTTGATCTATAACACTAGTGAAAAAAGGAACCAAGAAACTTTGTCAATATGATATAAGAACACAAGGGTAGAAAGCAACAAAGTGATAACAATAGATGACTCCTTTTGTAGGACAAAGAACAAAAAACCACATGAAAAGATAATGTGCCGGAAAAAGGTTATCCAAATGCTCCAAGCTAAGAGACAGGAAGCTTTTCTTTAGTTGGATTGTCTTGGCCAATAGGAGTAGGACAGGACAAATTAACTAGTAAGCTACAAGGGGAGAAATATGACATAACATAAATTATGACCTAAAATGTCTCGGTGGTTCCTATGGAGTTCTGGAATTACAGAATTTTCAACCACTATTAAATAGCAACTACTGAAAAGCTCTTTTGAACTAAATTAAGTGACATGGCAAGATCCACTTATCCCAAAGGGTAACAAAATAAAAGGCATACCTCAAACATTGATAGAGTACCACAACGATAAATCTCATCGCCTGGGGGATGCTTGAGATCACACTTCCTCTACATGGATAAATTGAACAATCAAATAAAAATTATTAAACAGCCACTTTTAACCATCAGAAATAAGAAATACACTGACAGGACAAAACAAAATAAAAAATGATGACACAATGAGTTAAGTTATTTGAACACAGGAGACCCCAGTTCACATACTATTCTCAACAAAGGAAAGCAAATTTAAACTAGCTGGCAAGAAGTCTGAAGATTATGCAACTAACTCAACTGAACTGCTGAATGACTCATCATACCTCAACAATCTCAAACAAGGATAGTCAATTAACACTTGATCATTCAAAGTTTAAAACATTTGACAATTAGAATGATATTGAAATGCAGTTGTGGTAGAATCTCCAACTAATATGATAAAAAGCTAGGAATTCGCTGCATGGTCAACAAAGGTGAGGATATGAACAGATCAGTAGCCATCCAAGAAGAAAACAAGCTGAGAGAAAATCCAAATATTGCAAGCCACCACAAGCCCAATTGATGATAAAGATTGATCAAAAAGAGGCAGAGAACAACCCTGAGTAAGCAATATCAACTAAAAAAATTGACCTCAGTCATCGAACAAATATCTCAACCATCAGCAGCATAGATCAACTGGAAACTAGAGCAATAACATGTCTCATCATACAAGTCAAACAAACTGACATCACAAGATTTTATGCATGACAGATCCAGCAGAAAGCAAGAGAAAAAAGAAGAATTTGACGTACTGCTTACCATATGCCTTTGAAGCTGTTCTTTGCGCTTCATGAAATTGAGACAAAACTCACAAAAGTACAGCTTCAAACAGTCATTGTATTCTGGTGGAAATGGGGAGAAGTACCATGTCTCAATCTCATATCTTCCAAGTTCTATAGTTGCTATATTTTTTACTTTTGTGAATTCCTCATGCTCACGCAAACTGGCGGCATCAAGCTCCTCATGGCCCTGTATATTTGCAGATCCTTGTGTCATAAGATCACCCCGAAAAAGAAAAAAAAACACAAAAGGGAGAAGAAGACCTCTTTGTCATGCTAAACAATCCAACAAGTTGACAGCAAATTCCAGTTACCTATATGACATAGAATTGCTAGCACCTTGCCTACTTTATACCCTCTTAAAATATTCCATTAGTGAATTACAAAACTGATGACATAGATTCTCAGACTGTTCATACTAAACCACACCTCAACATGTGTCTCATCAATCTTCCGTTTCTGGTGGCGTGTCATTTTCAATCCTGTTACCTGAAAAAATAGCATTTAAAAATTCCTTTCAGTCAAAAGGAAAAAAAATTCTGCAGGAAGAGGCTACCAAAGGAACCAAAAGAAAGGAAAGAATCCATCCTAACCAAACATTGAAATGAATGACTGCTGAATGGGAGAAAAAAAAAACAAAAAATCTAAGTCATATAGTTACCTTATCCTCCACTTTCTCATCTACAACAGTCTCCACTGAATCAAGATCAAGTTGATCAAGCTTCACCCATTCATCAAGCCTCCTATTGACTGCCAAAGAGTCAAAACAAAAATTAGATGGATCTAACCACAAAATAACTAAATACATGCAATCATTACTGCATGTGATATATAATTACAAACCAAAGTATGCTGAGAACTTGAGCATCATTCTCAAAATAGTGAATACATTTAACAATATAAACATTAGAGAACAGCAAACCCGATATCTTTGAGAAGAAAATCAATACTTAGACATACACACACTAGCTGAAGTACTTTTTGACACCAAATCTAGTGGCTATCTCACTTGGCATAAACCAGCCTGAGATATTTCTTTCGCTCAATCAGGAACTTCTGCATTAAAGCCCAAAATTTCAGAATTTCTCATAAGTTAACATCATTCTCATTTTGTCAAAACCTGCTAATCTGTCACACCTAAAATGGACACAAAATTGAAGTTTAACTGTACAAGAAACATGAAAGACAATTTGATTATGCACAACATATGGCACATCTCATCTTATTTGTTGTATGGACCCCTCCCAATGTTTTACATGGTTCCTTTTTCATTTCCCAATCTCTTTCAAATCCAAATCTTAGAGTTCACCATCTTTTTCAATCCCAAGACCCATGAACCAAAATGACTCTAGCTTCGTTCAGTATAACACAAGAGGACCAAGACAGATCAAAACCAAAGATACTTCAGAACCTCAAAAAATGGATTCTTAAATGAGCACTTCATAAGGAAGAAGGTGGTTTCATTTTAGTTGGGATTGTTTGCACAAAATACATGGGAAATTTAAATATTTCTCCTTGATAATAGAGGCTCCATTTTGATTTTAGTAAATGAAAAGAGAAAAGGCTGAAATTATTTCATTGCACTTTAGACAATGTTTGTTTTATGCTTCAGGTCTTGTTAAGTGATCTAGCTTGCCTATAACACTAATATCCCGTCATTTCTATTGAATGCTAATGTGTAGCCTCACAAAAGTCTACGAATATATTCGACTGAATGGTCTAACTTATTAACATGATTGAACGAAGACTAGGTTCACTCAACTACCTAGGATATGGCCCCAACATAATTTTTTCACAACCATTTCAGAATTGAATACCCAAAAAGTAAAAATCTATAAAAGACATAATTGACAGAACCTGCATGCAAATTATTCCAAACGTACCGGTTCAATTAATTACAATACTTACAGAAAGAAACGCCTGAGTAATCCCAAACGAAAAACCCTAATAACCCTAAATCTAAACACAGGCATCAAAAAGTTGACAATTAAAATTGATAGACTTACACTCGGTGTAATGGACGTAGTACTCGTAATCGTTGGGCCCACCAGATTGCATCTTGCGGCGCTCGATGACCTTAACAGGATGGTACTTGCCGTCCCTCCAGCGGCACATCACGCGAGTGCCCACCTCGAGCGGCATCACACCCGCCCTCCTCTTTTTCGACGGATCCGAATCCGTCGGCGTTGCGTCCAAGGCGGCCGGAGGCATCTCATCCGCCGGTGGTTGAGATTTCTTGTCGCCGTCGGCGGTGGTGGCAGGAGTCGGACCTTTGGAGCCGTTCTCTAAGTTCGTCGGGGTATCTATTGATCCCATGGTGGTGGTTTTTGAGAAAGCTTTGGGGCGGGTGGCTTAGTCAATCTACCTATAAAATTAAGTAATCTGATGCGCTGAACGGCCCACGGTGGCTGGTGATTTTTCACTCGTTCCCCTTCACTCTTTTCCTTTTTAATTTTCCCCCCTAATTTTTATTTCTTCGCGTTCCCTCTTTACGTTTTTTCTCTCCTCCCAAATGGAAATTCAGCCCTCAAAAGCATTTATGGTTCAGCTCGACTTAAATAATAATAATAATAATATCTCCGAGTGGAGTTAACAATAGCCGAAAGAGAAGACTAACAGAACTCTCTTTCCCGACTAAATTGTGCAACGCTGCCTCCACAAAGACCTGGGAACAATAGAGGGTTCGTACCGAAATTGCTTTGGAAAACAAGGGAAAGACAAGAATTTGCAACAAAAGGTAAAATTTGAGTCTCCGGTTCTGAAATATAATTGTGCACAATTTCTTTAAAGATTGAATCTGTGAGAATATGTACATTTAACTTTACAGCGCAAGAACAAGAAGCGGCACTTTCAATTCCTTGCAATATATATAAAATAATGCCAAACGAGATAATTTTCGTGAAAGACAATGGAATTCAAGCCGCTTGCAATACACTTAATGTAATAAACCCTCACCCACTGTACAATTGCTCTCATTCACAATGAATGTACAACAGTGATGCCAAAACATCCGCACTTGTCCAACATCTCATTCCAATTTCAACAGGATACTGTTAGTAAGCCCTTCTTGGCATCGTGCTGCCGAACCCCTCATGAAATTGGATATCAGCCGGCAGATAAGTAGTTATCCATGACGGGTGGCAATCGATTTCCAGCAGCAAAACAAAAAAACCCAGAAAGGTGCCCATTTACCTGTTATTTTCGACTGGTCCTCCAAAACATGCATCCTGGTCGCTCTGCTTCTCTTTTGGAAGGCAATCAATAGGAATATAAAAGTATCCTTTAGGTAATTGCTGATTCTTCATGGATGCCTGATCTGATGTCATAACTAGTTTTTTCTCCAAAGTCTGAAATTTTACACAAGGTGTGAGTCTCTTGTGTTTGTCTGAATATTATGATATCACATGCCTTAGTGAAATAAAATAGTAAATGATGCAAACGAATTCCTTACTTTCCTTGACTTTGCACTCCATTCTGTGTCACCCACAAGATTACGAGATGCAAGAAAAGGACCTTGAAGGATTTGTTTCCCACCAAACGAAAGCCTCCTCAAGGGCTTTTGCACAAAAAGATGCTGTGACATGGAACTGTCATCTGTCTTCTGGTCAGTGTCCATGGAAACATTATCCTTAAGTTGCTTCCTAACAGACAAGGTGCTGTCCACCGTTGTGTCATATGATGATCTCTGGAATGCATCGCCGTATGATTTATAACCATCTGTGTTGCCTCTAATAGATGTTGTAGCTGACTCTGAACTAACATCCAGATGGAAAAATGAACTATGAACAAGTAAAGATCGAGCTACATGATCCCTTTTGCAAGCAAGGATGTTGTGGGAGCAAAGAACCAAATCACGCTGCAAATGTTCATAATAAACATAACCCCAAATAAGAAACTCTAGAAATTAGAACGAGTTTTTAATAATGGGTCATTTTATCCCAAAAGACTATGATCAAAGATAAAATAAAGCTGCAATAGGAGCACAAATAAAACTAAAACATTAAAATATATCAATGAAGAATGTATAGAAATTAACACAGGCACAAAAAGATCTTTCAAAAGGAGTAAAATATTGTTATGTCCTGGAGAATCTGATGTCTCCACCACCTCAGTAATATACAGTGGGACTAACGTGATCCTATAGAAGTAGTAGCAAAATGTTCACACGTACAATTGATGAAAATGAAATGGAGAGCTGTTCAAGGCAGGTGAATCAATAACAACAGGGGGTGATAGTGCTTGCTTGCTCGGGTTTACTTTCAACCAATTCAGTTGTCAGCCTGGTCTAAGAGTTCAGTTCACTCAAAAGTGGGTAGCCGTTAAGGAAGGCAAATTGGCTTCTCCGGTGAAAGTAGGACTGCCAGTTCTTGGTGGGATTTCTAAAATCCATAAACGAGCCCAACAAGACCAAACAAAACAAAAACAATAACAACAAACAAAGCTTTAATCCCAAATTTGATTGGGATTGACCTTTCTCATCAATCCATTCTATCATGAAACTAAGTTTAGTGAGAGATGTAGGTGTTTTAATCCTTTCCAGCCAAAGATTCCCCAATCAATTAAGGCCGTTTAATTCCAAATCTCATCATCCAAACAATAACAACAAACAACGCTTTGATCCCAAATTTGATTAGGATCGAGCTTTCTCATCAATCAGTTCACTTATGAAACTAAGTTTGGTGAGAAATGTAGGTGTTTTAATCCTTCCCAACCAAAGATTCCCAAGTCAACTAAAATCATTTTCTTCCTAATCTCATCATCCAAACAATAAAAACAAACAAAGCTTTAATCCCAAATTTGATTGGGATTGCCTTTTCTTGTTGATTCATTCTATTATGAAACTAAATTTGGTGAGAGATGTAGGTGTTTTATATCCTTCCTAAGCAAAGATTCCCAAGTCGACTAAGGTTGTTTTCTTCCTAATCCCATCATCCACCGAAATTAGATCCCTTCTTAATTGGACATATCAAAACCATTGCATGTGTGGCTGTTTCAGCTTATGTCCAATCAATGCAACCTAATCTGCCATAAACATCTTCATTTCTTATTTGATTCTTCCTAGAGTAGCTACATGTCCATCTAAGCATTTTCATCTCTGTTATAGTTAATTTTTTGAACATATTTCTTGAAAGCCCAACACCCACTACCATACAATATAGATAGCCTAATCACTGTTTGATAGAATTTAGCCTTTAACTCAATGAGAATTTTCTGATTGCACAAAACACCAGCTGCACATCTTTGTTTCAAACATTCAGCCCTCCTCACAATGTACTTCTCTGTATTCTCGTCCCATAGAATAATAGCCTACATAACAACATTTACATTGAAAAAAATCTGCACCATTTAGTCTAATAGTTTGCTGTATTATTCTCACAATGTTGCTAAAACTAGAACAAAGCTTTAATTATAAATTTAATTGGGTCGACTACATGAATCTATTCTCGCTGTTCATTCCTATTATGCACTAAATTAGGGAGTTCCTCCAAATAATTACAATGCATATAACTTTTATTCAATTCAACCTAAAAACCAAATATTCTAGGTATTCCTTCACAAAATTTTCAGACTAATCCCTCCCTACTCTCATCTATCAAGACAAAAATCTTGTTGCAGACAAATCATGATTGAGTACATCCTCTACCACACCTCCTATGGTCTTTACACAAGATAACTCCTTAAATGTCCCAATGTTTTCAAAAGTGTGAGCCACTCTAAAGTGCTAAGGTTTTTAGAACATAGGCAGAAGGCACAGATGCACCTCTGAGCAAAGTGAAACACATTTAAAAAATAAATAAAGTTATTCAACAAATTTAACAACTAATTTAACTTATTCAAAGCAATAAAATTCAAAAAATTAAAGCAAAATATTTCATATAGCATATGATATCCCATTCAGAACTTTCATTAGAGCCCTTCAAAAAATAAAATTAACCCAAGGCAGAAAACACATAGAATGTGCTTATTGTTTGAGTGCCAAAAAAAAACGGGGGGGAAAACCTTCTGTTTGTGTGTGCCTTCCATTTGAAGCACATGGATTGGACTAAGATCAATAATAGAATTGTGATGAATATTGTTTTTTTTTTTTTTTCAGCCTGTATTGGGTGGATTGTGCAGGAGTTAACAGGAGTTGTATGTAGAGATAGAGAAACTGCAGATGTATAAAGACAAAGAAAACATGCTTTGATTGATTGAATAAAATAAGAAAAACAAAATGAGAGTGAAATAAAGGAGAGCTGGACAAAAAGAGGGACAAGGAGAGAGGGGGGAGTAGGGACCAGCAGAGAAGAGAGATCAAGAAACAAAGAACAAAAGAAATAGAAAAGGGCTGTTTTTCTTTCAAAATCAGAAAATTTAGGTTTAAAACAAAAGCACACTTTTGTTGCACCTTGAACCACACCTTGGGCATAAAAAGCCCCAAGGACCTGGCACCTTAGGTGTGCCTTTGACAACACTGACATGTCCTCTACTAGATCACTGAATAATGCAGGAATATTCTTTGTACTCACTGCCTACCACAATGCTTAAGAACTCAATCATATGTTTTCTAACTATGTGCAGATCTAAGGGAAGGGGATTCACTCAATTCTGTTTGAAGGAAAGTACTACAAGGAAACATATTTATCCAAGCAACATAATCCCAACAACAGAAATCTAGCCATTCAAAACCAATTTGCCAGTTTTACCAATTGCTATTTCAGAAAAAGCTACCTTTAGTTTTTCACGCTTAATAATCCTCTCACATAGAATACGCAATCTCTCTAGTTCAACCTGCAGAAAAGCATTTAGAAATATGGTTAAATTGTGAGCACTGCAGAAAAACTAATAGTGGATCAAAACCTTAACATGAGAAGATCCAGAAACAATGCATCATATGCCTTTCCAAATATCATGAGACAGCAATTGTATAAGAAAATTTTAGTCAACCACATTTCAATCAACCCCATAAAAGTTCCTTTCAAGGACCATAAAAGTATATTCATATCCATTATAAGAAGCATACAGATAACACTGTAATTGATTTTCCACATGCCTTCAACCTTTTTTCTTCCCTGATGGACATTCCTAATGCTGTGAGGCCTTGGACAACAGACATTATATCTAGTTTTAAGCCCCCTATCTACCAAACAAAATCTCATGCAAGAATTTTATTTATGAATAACACAAAGCAAAATCTACATGAGAAGATAATATGTACTGTGTGGAGTCCCAAAACTCTGCAACATGGTAGTACTTTCAGTTTGTTTCATCAATTATTTTGATAGTATTTATGAGACCAATCATAAAGGAAGATAGACAGAAACAGTACAAATTTCACTTACTATAGCCATCCAAAAAGGAAAACTAATTATAGGAAGCCCATACCCTGATCTGCCTGATGCTCTGTATCTCCTCAATTCCATGTTTTAGAGTCTCAGCCTACACAATTCAAGTAATGTAAAACATGAGGCAGCACATAAGTCATAGAAGGCCAACAGACTCATCTAGAAACACTTGGTCCTAACCTTTTCCCTCTGCTCCAAGCTGTGTTTTTCACAGTAAGCCTTGTGCTGCAACTTGCCATTGATGGTCTTCACATTCATGTAAAAACCTGTACTTCTAGCACAGGATGGATGAAAGGTGGCCCGACAGTGACCATAAGAACACTGCAGATATAACACTGTTATTGATACCTACACTACTGAATTCATCAAGGTGGCTCAACTGTGGCAGAAACAGACAATGCTTACTGACAAAAATGCTAAAACTCACCTTGATGCAGACACCGTGTTGGCGGTGGCAAACACAACAAATGTTGCTCCCTTGTCTAATGGTTTCCTGGTGACCAATTAAGGTTTTCAATAAGATCATTGCAAGTTTAGTTAAAAGCATGTGAGATATGATAACAGCACCAATTTTTACGTTGAATATCGTACTATATGAATACCTACTAAACTACTCTTAAGTACTATCTACTTTAACTAAATGTCCAATAATTCATCATCTGAAAAATGCACATTACCATTCCCTCAATTGGATTTACTTGTCCCCTTCTGAATGATGGTTCAAAGACCCACTACAAGGAAAAATTAATAATTAATATCAATTAAACTCAACCAAGAAAACAAAAATGTTAAGTACCCAATAAAGAGAAACACTCAACCTCAGCACAGAAGGCATGGACCCATTGGCCATCACTAGATTTTCTAAAAGCACCAGTAGTACCACCACATAAACCGCATTCAGCAACAATGCAAGGCTTCTTCCAGAAATTAACAGAAGGAGCTCCAGAGCATTTGGAGTACATTACTTCTTCGCACAATTCGCAGTACCATGGGCCTGTTGATTCCTTGACACTATGGTAACAATCCAAGTGAACTGCAACCTGTTGGAATAATAATTTCATTAACAAACATAAGTTGATCATGAAAGTTTTCAAAAAAAAAAAAAAAAAAGCTAAATCAAAGCCAAGTCTGGAAACCTTGCAACTCAAGCAGACTAAGATAGGGTTCATTATTGTCTCAGATCTTCTACAGATATCACATGATCTAGGATGGTCTGCAGAAACACCTGAAATGGGCTGAACAAAATCAGAATATTTTCCTGATGAAATCTTTGGAACAGCAACTGTTGGAGGTGTCTCCTTTGGACACAGCATCACCTGAGAAGAAATGTCAGCCCTACCATTAGTAGTGTTAATGTTGGAGTATAATATATGATCCATATTCTAAATCTCACCAAACAACTTAAGCTTTTAGGTGGTGTGGTTTCATGACATAGTATCAGAGCCTTCATACTCAAGTGATCCAAGTTTGAATCATCCTACCCTCACATTTAATTGTGAATTAATTATGAATTTCTTGTTTGTTCATGTTTTAGGCCTAAATGAGTATGGCCAGTTCACACTTCCAGCCCAAGCGAGAAGGTCTTCTGTGTGAGGAGGCATGTTGGAATATAATATATGATCCACATTCTGGACCTCTCCTAACAACTTAAGTTTTTAGTTGAAATGGTTTCAAGACAACTAAATTTCTGCAAGGAGGAAAGATGATAGATTTTGAGAATCAAATGATAGCATGATTTAAAAAAGAAAAAAAAAAAAAAAAACAAGACAGTAACCACCACAAAGAAAAGGAGGTAACCTCTTGATGACCCAATTCATCAAAGGTGTCTTTTCTAAGTGATGAGATCCTAGTAGAAGAAGCAGCAGCAGCAGTGGCAGCAGCCAGCACAGCTTGGGCTTCCTTATGCCTTCTTTCTTTCCTGCCCTGTTTCTTTGCTTCTCTAAGCTCAAAAAGATAGTGGTTAACAAGCACTGCATCCCATCTTTGGCTCCTTGCTGCATCAATCTCCTGTGGCAGATTCTCAGCAACCTTACAAATTAAATTATCTGTAAGGGCAGTCCACCAGAAAACCAAGCATTATTGTGCAAATATCATATGATGTAAGACAACAAAAAGAATATTTTATATACTGCTGAAGTATGAAGCAAGAGAGAGCCAACATGGGGAGAAATAGAAATGAAGAAGGAGAATAACAAGATGACAAAAGAAAAAAACAAGAATCTTAAAGAGATTGTAAGAAGAAAGGATGGACCGGTAAAGTGCTTCCTTGCAAGAGCATTGCAGAGAAGCATGTGTTGGAAATAAATAATTTCTCCCTCAACTTCTTCTGCTGGAGACATTTCCAAAACACCCAGTTTCTTTGCTTTAACTAGCTGCTCCAAATCAATTCCATCGGATATGGAAATCATGTCGCTGCATTTTGAATTTTCATTATGGTGGTCACAGCAAACACTGGCATTTAAAGAAGTCTCCATACGAGACATTTTTCCATCCAGCTCATATGAACCTGCCCACATGAGACACCCATATAATCTATATGTAACAAAATTGAGCAACCAGAAAAATCTTTGCATCCAATGCCCTAGCTTTACCTTCAAAGCCATGACTTTTGTTCTTTGGAAGTAGTCCAGACTGCATCTCCAACAGTTTCTGGCAGATAGATGGGTGGACATGAAAAGTTGAACATGCTTCTTTTTTCCTACAAAAGATGCAATAGTAGAAGAAAAGATAATCCTCATGTCTTCGTATCACCATATGCAATTGAAAATAGGTAAAATGGTTCAAACAAAGGCCATACAGCACATTAAGCGCATGAGGGGGAGGGGTAGAGAAGATCAGGCAGTATGCAAAGCTTACATAAGATCATGGAATATGGAACTTAAGTCCAAATAAACAGGATTTCCCTGATCCACAATGGCTGAATTGCCAGACTCATGAGTAGGCACATGTGCTGGTTCAACTTTTTCAGAAAGCCTATCAGCCAAATGATCGTCTGAATAATCTGTGCATATGTCAAAAATACCCAGATGCCATGTCATAGATGTACAGCATTAGAAATTGAAAATCTATACCACAGACAAATGGGTCAATTTGTTGTTAAAAGCCAGAAGTGAATTCCCTTTTACAGCTCATGACTAGCAACATTGGAGGTACACTATTCTCCATGTATAGTGCATGCTACAATCATAAATTATCCATTGATCCCAATATTGCAACAACAATTTGTCACTTAAAAGTGCACAGCACCAAGGCTGACTATGTTAATGTGATTCTAAGTCCAACAAACATTTCATATGTGGTCCTATCTCAGAATGTTTCTTCTGCAGGGCACAGGACACACTACAGGAGTTTGCATTAGAGTTTGGGGTATATCTCACAAAAGAGTTAACTTGCAAGCCAACAACCAGGGCAGGGGAAGAAAGAAAACAGAGCCCATACCAACTTTGTTTGGGCCTCAACCAACACTGTGGTGTACAGCCAGTTTCAACTTTCCATGTGGGAAAGTAAAACAACACTTGCACATAAAATCTAGCTTTGCTATATACAACTTTACCAAGACAAAAGCTACTTGAAGGAAAACACTGCATGATAAAATTCCAGCTCTAGAGATAACATTCCTAAATTTTACCATTTACTGATGATGCAAAATTCAAGCATTTTGTGGAAAAAGTTAAAAATTTTCAGAAAACTACATTGTACTTAAAACAAGAGTTAATATATTTCTATAAGAGTCCAATATAATATGTGACAACTTCCAAAGCATATAAAAAGGAAAACCAAATGGGACCATTTAACCAAGCAAGTGATCACTTTCTCCCAAAAAGGAAGAGCATTCATTGAAAAAGATGATTCAGAAGCATTTACCTTCAGATTTGGGAAGATGCTCAACCATAGAGTCTTGAAACCCATCATGCTTCACTAGTTTCTACAAATATAAAACAAAAATCTATCTTCAGATTTAGGAAGGTGCACCATTGAGTTCGGAAAACAAATGAAAAATAGAAAAAGAACCCCAAAACAACCAAGAAGATAAATAAAAGCTTAAGAAATGAAGAAGAAACAGAGACAAACATGTTGTTTAACAATGACTCAACTCCTTTCTAAAACTATGGCTTCAAGTTGCCAAGATACCAGAAGAAAAGGCATCCTGGACAATAATGAAGCATCATAAATCAAAGTCTTTATGTTACCCTATAGTCAAGTGGGGGAGGGGAGCAAGTATTAGTTGGGTAACCACTGGCTAGCCCCAGCAGCTTTCATAAATCATAATTGGTTATCCTGTGGCTCTTTCCCTCTATTACAGAAACAAGTTTTATGCCAATGGAGAGGGCAAATTTGCTCATAAGGACCCAGTTACCATATATTGTCATGGTAAGGAAGATTCATCATTACAAGATTTATTGGATCACTGTTATTCTAGCTTTCCTGGTTGCACATCGTTCCAAAACCAGTCCAAAACAATGACAGAAATTGCTAGAATAATAAATTGCTCACAGTTGTAATGTATCCATAGCCAGAGTAGCATAAGATATTTTCCACAGTTTTCCATTCTTAATTGATAGTGCATTTCAAGCATCTACAAATATAGGGTTACAGATGTCCTTTTTTATCAATCACGATTGGACCATTCAAGCAACCAATTTCTACGAAGAAAATAGCTTATGAAACTCTAGCCTCACTGTCAAATAATGCCTTGAAAAAATTTGGCAAAAAATGAGCTACAAGCATCAACACTAGAAAGAATACATCTGCTAGCAAAAAGAAAACCTTAACAAGGGAACAGCCAACCATTTCTCAGACCTCAGTAAAGTCAACTGGTGGGACAGTGCCTCAAAGGCTTCAACAACACCCTAAGCTAAACATGTGTACCAATATAATTAAAACATGTGTTAACAGACCCTCTGCAGCAATCAGCTTAAAATTTAGGTTCCAAGAGAGGGTAGACAAAACTTTGTTGATTTGTCTAATACAAAAGGACATATTCACCACAATAACTTCTGTGACCAGCCCAGTGAAGAAAGGCCAAAGGAAGTTTGTTGCAAGTGCTTTGCTACAGTTATGCCACAGACTAACGTTGCAATGACCATTCAACAAATATATGTGGTCCAAACTGACTTCTATTTTCAACAGGTCAAATAAAAAAGGTAATCACTTCCAAAAACAGTTCTCTAAGAGTTTAAGACTGCTGATGAACTCTGTGCACCAATGGGCTCAGACTCATATGAATAGAAGGAAAAATTCTGGAGATGTAAGGGGCATTGTTCATGGAAGGAAAGATACCTGGCTAAATAGAGCTTGAAGAAACCAACTTTCCAAAGGCATAATAAATTCTAGACCTACAATATTGATGACAGGTGAAACCCAAATTAATTCTGTTCAATATGTGGGGAGCATTGCCAAGAAAAAAGTGACACCACATACAGGATTTCTTGTTTAAACATAAAATTTATACCTAAGAATGAGACCTTTTAATTGGCCAAGCAAGATTTAAACATTACCACCAAGCCTAAGTTGAGAAGTTAGAAAAAGGAAGATGCACCATTAAGAAAGAACTAATATGAAGAAAGAAATTATGTAAGGATCAAAACCCTAAAGGCACATATTCTTTAACATCCCAAGGATATAGCCATTCCTAACTCCATAGACTTATGCTAACACCTGTAATGCATGATAAGAAGTTGAACTCGATATAAAAGGAAAAAGGACCCAAAAAGAGAAATATACGAGAGACTGAAAATTTTAATACATATTCAACTAAAATCAAATAAAGAAGGTATGTAACATTGCATGCAAAATCCAAATGCTTATACCAGCATCAATTATCCATTTTCAGTAAGGATATTCAAAAAATGTTTTAGAAAAAATGCAGAACCCTGTATCAGATACAGAGCTATCAATACTGACTGAAATTGCTAAAGTAGGCCAATAGGATGTAAAACAGCCACCATGCAGTCAAGCACCTAGGCTCCTCTGCCATTCAACAGAAAAACTGTAAACAGTGCTTCATACAGTAAATGACAGCTTAGCAATGAAACCAAGCAATTCCTTTCCATGTAAAAATAAATCAAAAAATTAATCATGGACAAAGTTACCTTGTCAGTGGTGCCATGCATGGATAATTTAGTTGAATTTCCCTGATCTTCACTGATTGATTGATCTGCTTCAAGCTCATCTATCTCCATCCCATTGTCACTGGGAATTTCCTCGGAAGCATTTATTACTTTGTTGCCCCTTTGAATTTTAATGATGCCATTGGTTCTGCATGGGGCCAGCAACTTACCAGTGATGGGACATGTAACATCAGATTCCAATACTGCAACATCAGATTGGTCAGCAATTCCCATCCTAGTCCGTGGACAAACACCTGAAATGGCTTTAACTTTCAGAATCTTGTGTAATGTGGCCATATAAACATGATTTTTCAGCCATTTTAGTATTTTGCATCGCCAATCAGGAATCAAACTATCCTCCTGCAGAAAAATGGTTGAGTCAGGAAAGAATAATGAACATCAAGTTGAATTTCTTCAGGAAAAATGAAGAAAGCAAAGTCATTATTTTGTGAATTACAGCAAGTGTTGAAATTAGTGAATCAGAAGAGATGCCCGTCTGATGCAACATCTTTCACATCAACTTTTCCTCGGTCAATCAACTGCATGATTGCAATGTGAAAATCAGAATCTCGCATCAATCAAACCTTCTGTTAAAATAGCAGAAAAAAAATCATTAACTAAGACAAGTGGAAACCAATCCACAAGCCTGTACACACATTTTAAGTACCTTCTTCAAGAGGAATGCTGGATTTACAGAGTTAGAAGGGTTGGCATCCTCACTCTCACTTCTCTCTAATACTCCTGTACTAATAAGCTGGTCCACGTTCCCACATTCTGGAATTAGCATGGCATTTGATCTAGAATCAGATAACCCTGTATCCTGCAGTTCACAATCTTCAGATTTATCAGAAGAGCTGGCACATGGGGGTTCTGCATGGTCTACACCTTTATCTACATATCGGCCAATCTCAAGCTTCTGCTCTTTGCCTGCTGACAAAGCCACTGGAATGTCGTTGGAAACAGGGAAGTTGCAATTTAAATTAGTAAAATGATCTCCTAAATGACAAGCACTCCTACCATCTGGAATTTCTGAATGCCTTGCACAAAAAGCCCGTAATTCAACCTGTGAAGAGAGAGAGAGAGAGAGAGAGAGAGAGAGAGAGAAGAAGAAGAATTATCTAAACATCCTCAGAAGTTGCAGCATAAAGTCATTATCAAAAAGCTTCCAATGTAACCCAAACAAAAAAGGTCGTAATCATAGCAATTACACTAGACTCAATATGAAAGCATCACACCAGTTACAATGTAACCCAAAAAAAAAGGTCATAATCATACCAGTTACACTAGACTCAATATGAAAGCATCAGTAAAAGCCAGGAGAATTTTCACAAAATAAGGTAATGGCTTACATTATCAGATCCATATTTTTCCCATACTTCCATTCTCTGTCTTGCCTCCCTTGCACATATAGGATGAAAAACAGTTCTACAAGTTCCTGAATAATATGAGAACAGAATCATCACCAACTGCAGCAATTTCATAAGTATGATCTGTTGAATGGCAGCAATATAGGCACATTGCAAGGCTATAAAACATGAACACAAACAACAAACTTGATCACTTAATGGGCATGCTTGGAAAAGTAAAATTACAAGTCAAGAAATGGCCAAATGTACATGTGACCTCCAAGTCACAAGTAACCTTACCATTACACAAGGCTCGCCCTTCAAAAGACAAGGCAACCACATTTAACTTAAAAAAGGTGCAGCCAACATGTAAACTTAGCTACAAATGACGCTTGTAGTCTAGGAAGCAAAACCATCTTGAAAACAGTCACCTGGCCCCTATATAGAGCACATTTGAAACCAGAGGGACAACATACGAGTATGCAATTGAAAATGCCAGTTAAACAATCATCAACATAATCAGCCAGCAAAATAATGAAGCACCATGTGATTTCACAGATTAAGATTACAAGAAATAAAAAATGAGAAAATAAAGTATCAGCAATCCAGTAATTGAGAAACCATGTCAACCAGTTTATTTCCAAGAAATTATGAGAACAGAAGAAGGACAAACAACATTTGGAGCTCAAGTCCAAACAAATATCATCTACGAACAAATCAGCAGTTCTGCTAGACAACACCATATGTCCTTAGTGGATGAATTAGGCTCTGGTTTTGTGATCTAGCAAATACACAATTTGCAATCCCCACCCAGGATACAACTGAAAGAAAAAATGAGCAGAAAGGTGAACATAGAGAGCAGCAGGACATACCATGACTGCACCAAACACAAGCACCGCATTTTGCCTTGCATAAGTTGCAAACTAATTTCTTCCTTGTTTCCATTATCCCTTCCAAATTCACAATTGGCTCCATACTCCTCAAATCCTCTACACAGACCTCAGGCATCCATTCAGAACAAAACAAGTGAGCAAACTTGTTAAAAGATCTACCATTTTCTTTACCAATTGGTTTCAAAGCACCACCCTGCTTTGGACAAAGCACACAAAGTTGATCCACTGAAACACTTCCTTCAGTCCTCTGCTTACACCATGAACACAACCAAGACTCATCTGCTTCTCCTTGTACACCATGACACATGCGATGAACTGCAACCTTACAAGAACAGTAAACAATCAACAGATTTGCATCGTTATCTATCTCACCCTTGCAACAAAAGTCACACAGGGATGAGTTCCCATCACAAGGATAACCAATCAAAATCTTATCAAACTCTGCATCAGCGTCTAACAGCTTCTGCTTCTTTAAAGGGCACTCTGAAGTCAATAAAATCCTATCTCTACAACCTAGAAGCCAGCCTAACCCAATAGGCAAATCCAAAGCAGGGAATCCCTTTCCTTCGACCATGGGTAAACACTTGGGTCCACAACCTTGTGCTCCTACACTATCAGTTTCCATAAGATGCTCATCCTCGATTTGCCTCAACTCCATTTTCATTAACATTCTCATAATTTGCCATATCATTATCCGCATTATCCAATTTCAGTGCTGAATCAATGTTCTCATTTTTGTCATTTCTAACATACTCTCCATTATCCATGTGCTTAACAGCACCACTTTGTGCTCCTACGTTGTCAATTTCCATTAGATGTTCATCCTCTAGCTTTATCTCAATTCCATTTCCATTAACACCAAAAGTCCCATCATTCACATTTGCATCTTCGCCCACATTCTCCTCCATGTTCACTGCTGACTCAGTTCTCACACAGCTACCATTTCCAACACACTCAACATTATCCACATTTTCCACGTTCACTGCTGAATCAATTATCCCATTGTTATCACTTCCAAAACAATCACTATTATCTGCATTTTCTATCTTTGCCACTGATGCAAAATTTTCACGGTTCTCATTTTCAATAAATGGAATAAAAAAACACTTAGCAGCAGCTAAACCACCAAGAGGAGAAGAAATCTCAAACAAAGCATCAATATCTGGCAATGCCAAGTCTCTAAAGTACTCCTCAGTCTCAACCCAAATATTCCATCCTTTGAACCGCTCACTAGCCTGTGAGGACTTCTTTTCCGCACCAGAATGTGACTTCTTATGCTTCTTTCTACCATCTGATGGCCTCAACAAACTGACCAGTCCACTAGGCAAAGTAGGGACATTCAAACCACCTGAATTAGAAGACCCAGGCCCATCCTCGGTGACATCAAATGGCGAGCGCTCGCACAGGACTTTACGTGCTTGAGAGAAGAAATCAACGTCGACCACAACTGCCTTCTTATTGTTCACTGGAGCCTTCTCAGGTTGGGTACTCGAACACTTGGGCAAAGTAGCCCTAGGGCGGCATGGCCGCTGGTCGGTGCCGCAACCTCCGTCAGGAGCCCTACCCATCATTTTCCTCCACCAATGGCATCCTCCAATCATCACCAGCTCCAACTACCACCACCCCCACCTGCGCATTCCATCTTCAAACCCCCCCAAATTCATGAAAAGAAAGCCTTAATTTCCCAATTTCAAATCCAACCATAACCCTAAATTTACCTCTTTTCAGCTTCTAACGGGTTTCACGTGCCCACAACAATTAAAGAGAGGAAAAATCGGATAGAGAACGATGGATAAAGAAGAAGAAAAAGATAACAAAAGGACGCAGCTAGGGTTAGGGTTTCAGTTACTCAGGTTCGCGCGCGGTGTTGGGGATCCGTTTTCACGAGTAGCCCTGTTTTGCGCTTCTTTGATTTAATTTTGTCTTTTTTTTTTTTTTTTGTGGTTTTTCGCGTAAGTTTGAGAGAGAGAGAGAGAGAGAGAGAGAGAGCTCGCGTGTTTTCCAGGCCAGAGGGGATGGGTGGACTTTGGGTTGGGATATAGCATGCTGTGACGCAATAGATCTTGATTCGGTGACTGCTCCAATCCTGCAGTTGGCATCTTTTTGCGGGCCCGCGTAACTTAACCTTTTTCCCTCTTTTTTTTTTGGCCTCCCTCTCAATTTTCAATTTTCTTTTTATCTTTTATATTCTCCTCTTCTCTCCTTCCAATGTTCCACTCCATTAGCCACCCGCCAGCATATTTTTTTTTTAAAAATTTTTTGTATTTAGTTAGGGGCATATCCTCTTAGCCAAAATAGTATAATTTACCAAAAAAAAAAACTATATTTTCTAAAATCTATTCCATGGACTATGCTAAAATTCATTTCCCTTCACAAACGGGTCCTTGTGCTCATTACTCGGGTCGTTGAGTCAGTTAGGGCTGATTTTAAATTTATTAATATTAAAAATACCCATTAAAATATAATAATAGACAAGTGACATATTTTTTATAAAAAATTAAATGAAAATGTTAACTAATTACCTTTATCTTTAATTTAGAGGTGCAATAATTAACATGCTTATAATATTCATTCTTTTGATATTTAGAAAAAATAAAACTAATTAAAGAAAATTATTGTGACTAATGTTAATATTTACTTATTGATTATTAATTTAAAAAAGTATTTTGGAGGGTTAAAACAAAATTATTAATCATAAAATTTCATAATAAAATTATTTTAATTATTAATTTTTGATATAAAATTTAAATTTTAACCCTTATACTTTTTTATTTTTTTATTTTTTTTTAAAAGGGACTTAAAACAGATTGAAAAGCTTGTAAATTATGAAGAGGATTAGAATATGTAATGACAATGGGGAAGAAAAATCCGCCCTGTCAATCCCCGTTATCATTTTTTTTTTAATTGTTTTTGCTCTTTTTGGGGGCGGGGGGTGGGGAAGAAAAATGAAAAATTATTAAGAAAACTAATCCTTAGTCCAACCAGAATCGAGAGAAAGGAAGGTATTCTTGGGAGCAGTTCACTAAAATCCGCTCGCCACCGATTAAAATACACACAACACACCAACAATCACCCATTCACGCACCATCCTTGATCGTCCGATCGGCCAGTTTCCTCCAATCGCCCCAAGCTGATAATCAAATACACATAAATCCAATCGATGGATTTATCGGAGCTGTGGGCGATCTTCGGTCCGGGCTTCGCAGGCGCAGTGTTCGGCGCCGGCTGGTGGTTTTGGGTCGACGCGGTCGTTTGTAGCTCTGTCAGTGTCTCCTTCTTACACTACCTGCCCGGTGCCGTTTCTTCTCGTCTCTGAAACTCCTTTTTCTCTCGCTTTTTCTGTAACCAGATTTATGATGCCGCGTGAGATGTGTTTTTTTAGGGTTTTGGAAACTGTGTTTGCAATTGCAGGCATATTTGCGTCTATAGCAGCTCTGATGTTTAATTGCGTTAGAAAAGAGGATATTGATTACTCTCCTTATGAAGAAGGCGAGTGGAGGTCAGAACTCTCTCTCTTTCTTTCTCTGTGTATCTTCAATCCCTTGTGCTGTTTGAATTAAACCCTTTTTTTTATTTAATGGTGCTTTTTTTTATATCGATTGTTATTTATTTTCCAGAGACATATATAGGAACAATTGTTATTGCGCTTATACTTGCTAAAAATGGCAGGGAGAAGTAACTGGTGGAACAGTACACAAGCTGTTCTTGCAAATGATTAAGCTTTTTTTTTATTAAAAGAAATCCAATGAAAATTTTCCTGAAAAATCATCTGTGGAAATGTAAATCATGCGTACTGGAAAAGTAAAAAATGCTTTAGCAATTCACTTGTGGTTGCTTCTGACCATACGATAAATGCTGTCCAGAAAAAGATGCATGCATGATGACGAGTTTGTGGTGGTGAATGCATTCTCTTTATTTCGGAATATAGTTAAGTGATTGTGATGCCTATTTTTTGTGTTGGATGTTCTGCATTCCCTTTTGTGTCGATGTAATTTGGTTATGTCTTTTCTCTGCGATCACATGCATTCACTTGTGCTTTTTGTTCAACAGGCTTTGTGTGAGAAAATGAAATACCATTTTAATGTGTTTAGTCAAGATATTTTCAAGTATGTGGCAGAAATCAGTTATATTTAGGTTGTGAGTCAAAATATTAGTCTCCTCCTTTTATCTAGTTTACTTCATTTCTGTCTCGGACCTAGGAGGTTTGCCATTTGCTGAGCTGTATGATGAGTTTATGCTTTGGGCCTGAGCATCAAATTAATTTGTCTCTCCCGCCTAAGTATGAGTTCAACCTTCCATAAATTTATTGGTGGTGCTGTTTGACTCACCGTCTTGGGAGAGGTGGTTTTCTTTGCCACCCCATTTTTGTAATTATGGTTACCATCCCATTTATTTCCTTTCTGCATCAACAAGCTCTTTATATTTTAGCTTTTCATCCTTGTAAATTGATTTATGCACCTGAATAAAAACCAAACAAAGATAAAGTGGTTCAAGGGAAAAGGAGAAATATTAGGGAGATAATTATATATTTCAGGATTTGATGCTATTTCCTAGATAAAAGAGTACCCTCTTCAATTTCTATTTCTATGCTAAATGTAATTGTTCTCACACTAGTTCTCCAGGTACTTTGATGAATCCGTAACTCTCTCCCCCCTTTATCTTGTTTTGAATGATTGAAGTGCATTGACCCTACAACTGCTACAAATATTTCATTCATGATCTCTAGCTTAAAACAATCTTTACAGGTTTACAGGCAGTTGATTGTTTTCTGTTTGGTTGCTTGTGGTGAAGCTCGCTTGCTAATCCTTTGTTTATTTTTGCAGGTTGAAGCTCTGGCTTTTCTTTGCTTATGTTGTGTCCTTTGTTTCTCTAGCAGCATCAGTGGGGTTACTGATTCAAGATTCAATAGTCAAAAGCGGGCCTTCAGTATGGACTGGAACTGCAGGTGTCCTACAGTGTGTGTTTGTATTGATCAGGTAAACGGTGGTTTTACTTCATTCAAACCGTCGTAGATTTCATGTTTATCCAGATTTTAAGTGGTTTTGAGATAGATGTGGATTTGTAGGCCACCTCATGGATGGGGTGTAGCACTGGGGGTTCTATAATACTGTTGCTACATAGCATTGGTCTCCTACCACTAATAACGATTTAAATAATGAATTTATTGCATTTGTTTGTCAGGGACCTATCTGCTCCCTGGTTGTTCTTTACGCATGTCAAGAATTTCTTTCTCTTGCATTTAGATTGGGACTTTGAAGTCAGTTCTTCTTCTAACTGATACTCTTTCCCTGCAGTGGGCTGATTTATTGGACTTCACACTCAGAATGAATTGTAATTTACCCGTGCACTTGCCATTTTGGCTGGCTGGAATTAATACTGAAGCAGTTGACTAAGTGTAATTTTCATTATTTGTCCAGTCGATGGGATGAACATGCTTCACCGTATTGGAAATAGTTTTGTCGTGAAATCAATCCTGAGCGCCCCATACATTTTCCCTGCAATTTCTGTTGTTATTCTTGGATTTTGTTTCGAACACCTTTGTGCCCCCAACTCGGAGGCCGGTTATTCATCACCCTCGTCAAAATGGAGCCCAGTGTCAATCCTCTCGATTGCGACATTGATACTTGCTTCTCAGTTGCTCTATGTACAATGGCCCATTTCGTTTCTTTCGGCTTTCAGCATTTTATCTCCTCGGGTTACTGTTAATTTGGTCCTTTCTGTAATTGTGGTAATGGGCAACGTTGTCGAAGCTATGCAACCATGACCGATCTGTTGATAGGCGATACACACTTTGCACTCACGGAACTAGACCTTGCCATGATTGCATCGATCCTACTATTATGACTCACTGTTCCTTTTTGTCATAGCATGGAACAGTACAACAGTGCTAAAATGTCTTCGGTTTTCCTCGGCAGTTATCCGCCTTTTCTCATTTTTGTGGCAATACTAAAGCAACCTCCTTTTTCTTTTTTTCTTCTTTTTTTTTGTTTTTAATTTTTTTGAACCCCTTTTTGGGATACTGAAGAAATGAATAGGGCGGATTGAAGCAGAATCTCAAAAGGAAGGGAGGCTTAACTGCGGAGCATTTCCTTCTTCTCTCTAGGGCTAGGCCTGTATGGCGTGAGTTCTTTCAGGCGATGTCAAACGAACTTTAATTTCAGAAATTGTGCCCTGCGCCCCCCCGGGGGCAGTATCTCTCTTTTGGACTGTTCTTTTGAAAATGTTACAAGAGAGTAATACTTTAATGGTTACGGGTACATTTTGAGGGAGTGATGGAAATAAGTATAAATGTTAAAAGTGTAAGGAGTTTAGGACAAAATAACAAAAAAAAAAAAAGGAAACAACGGGGAAAACTGAAAGGAGGTAAATCGTTGAAAATAGTAATTTAATTGACAATTTAATTTTTTTATTAGTTTGAATTCAATATTTTTATTATTATTTACTTTGAAGTTGAATGTAAACAAAATTTACTTAGGAGAAGTCTATTTAAATTTAATAACACTAAAGTAGCAAAAATAAGAACATTAATGGGTGATCTTAATCTCAACTTATAAGTGAAATAATTATCATTCTTATGATGTGTTGTGTGTGTGTGTGTGTGTGTATATATATATATGTTAAAGAAAGTGAAAGAAATTAAAAAAAAAAAAACCGACAGTTATTTTTTTTAGTACTGAGTCGTTATATTTGGCAATAAATTTTCTGATCAATATTTTATTAGAATTAATAACACACACCGAAAAGCCTACTCCTCTCGACATCCACAATACGTTCTCAATTGTGACCGAAGCACAAATTCTCCATGGCTTCACCCGAACTCCCATAAAATGATGAAATTTTAACAAGAAACGGAGTTTTCTTCCAAAAAAACAGAAAACAAAGGTGCCAAAAAACAAGATGTCATTGTGCTTCAAAACTCTGAGGATGCTCCTCAGCAAATCTCCAATAGCGGCCAGCAGCACGTTAAACGGAGTTTGATGGTATTAAATTATAGATCTTTCCACTTTCTTTCCTTAAAATATGTTCTGTCCATTGTTGCTTTTAATTTCTTGGTTAAGCTACCTGTTAAGGTATTTAAAATTTCACTTTTTCATGGACAAAGAAAACTTTTTTCGAGAAACTTGAGGAGTATAAATGTATCCCCACAACGCCCGTTAGTGCCTGGACTTTCATTCGATCCTTATGAGCATGTACTAATATCCATGTTCTTCTATTCCCTTACGAATCTTTCACGTATTATGTGATGATGAAAGGAACTCTTTAACCCGATTGACTATAGATCAAACTACGTTATTCAACTTTGATTAATTTATAACTCAAATGATTTCCCTTTTCTTGGAAAGCTAAGATTTGATATAGTGTAAATAGTTTTTCTAATGAGATTTGCAAAGTCGAAACTTCCAAATACTTGTCATAGAAAGTCTATACTTATGACTGACTGCACATTTCCACCACTCAACGTCAAATTTGAATAGTGATATCTTTGCTACTTGTATCTGATATGATTGTGTGAAAATTTCACCAATTTCATGCGAAATACCCATATATCACAAAAATAGAAAAGCATTAGTTAGAGTTCGACTCAGTTGATATTCAATACAGCGCTTGGGTTCAATCCTAATCTATATCATATTATAAGGGTTAGTTGCACAATGTAACATTAAAAAGGCTTATACTTATGTAGTTCAAATTTGATTTGATACTTTTGGTCTAAAGGTGGGTACTGATCCATCTCATGCATATGGACCTAGAGGGCCGCCCCGAGCTATCATGTCTAGGCCCAACTGCTATTCCCTGCAGACCATATGAAAAGGCATGCATCTTTCTTTCGCCACCAATTAGAACATATGATAGTAAAGTTACCTAAATTTTTAATTTTTAATTTTTTCTAGTCCCTTTAAAAAAAAAAAAAAAAAAAGGCTTCTCATCATATTTCTACAGTATTGAGTACAACATCGCCAATAACATTTTTTTAGGGTCAAGTGCATAAAATGATTCCATGAAATTTCATGAGTATCTTTGTGGCGAAGACTCGCGTGTTCTCGCGTTCGGCTGTTTTTCCATTAGGCATTCGTTCAATTTTCAACAGAAAATCCTAATATGTTGTTTTGATATGATATTCCAACTCTCCAAAGCTCATAGAGGTCAGGAAATTTCTGATTTAGGCAGCCTTCTAAGATTCAAAACTTGAAAAATCTTTCGGTCTAATAAAAGCAGCGAAGGTTGCCAGTCATACTTCTACTTCCCACCTTTTGAATCATCTCCTTAAATTAAATTAATATTTGCACCAGACGTAAAGGCGAAGTCAGAGTTGATCGAGTTAGAAAAAGAACATGGGACATGGGAATTGAACGTTGAACTCGATCCATATATCAAACAAAAATGATCTTAATCCTGCCCCTAGAAAATTCACATAAACCAACATCGCAAAGGGGAGACCAGAATAAAAATAAAAGCTTTTCTGATTTCCTTAATTCCTTTTCTTTTCCGTAAAATTGAAAAAAACACCATAAGCCTTTTTTTCTTGCAGATTCAAACCCTCTAAGAAAAGACAAACAAGAGGCCCGAGATATTCCCCAGAAGATGCATTTTCCACTGCAGACAAAATGGCCCGTGTCCTAACCTCTCCCACAACCGCAATCGACACTAGAAAAATTCTCCCCGTGAAGCAGGCAGGACCGAGGCAGCTGTAGATTATTTCACTATTTGCAAAGTGCACTTTCCAACATAAAATTCAACCCCTTCTACCATATGCAACTCATCTGCTTTCTCTAAAAGAAAGGAAAATAACTACTCATCTGCCACAAGAAAAAAAAATTATAATGTCTTGAGTAAACTGCTCAAGGAAGTAACATCAGATTTTTGATCCAGAGTCAGAAGGGCTCACTCCACCAGAACTAGTTGCATGAGATTCAAGCAGCTTTTGCTGCACTCCTCGGCACACTTTCAAAGGTGGGCGTGGCTTTAATTTCATGTACTGCAAAAGAAAATGGTAACATATAAATTTTTATTTACAAAATTTCTGATACAGCCATGTAAGTATAATGATTTAGAACAACACTCTATACAACTACATCAGCCAGAAGTATTGCACCCTATTAAGGCATACAATCAAAGCTTTTTTCTTCTTTAAGGGTGGGCTTTTTTGGTGGGTTTGGAGGGGCAGGCATTGGCCAGATTAATCCAGGCTGCCAACAGTTAGGAAATCTGAGGCTAGATCAGGTTACAGCTGCGAAGATCATGCAACTAAATACTGCAGGATCAACTAAAGATGATTTACCTTCTGATAGAAAGCATTGATTTCCTCTTCTGTAAGGCATTCATCTTCACCAGAATTTTCGTCCCACCCAAGAGAACGAAGAAATGCAGTTTCTTCTTCAGAAAATCTCTGAAACTCTTCATGGTTACCCCCATTGATGGTCACCTCAGCACCATTCTTGATAAGCTGAGGACTTGCTTGAGCATTTGCCACATCCTCGGGTACTTCGCAAGACTTCTCAGAGGTGGGGGATGAAACAGCAGTGGCCAAATCAGGGATGACTGAAGAAGAATTCACAGAGGTTTTCTTCTTCAGGAGATTAAAAAAGTCATTCCGGCTCTGAGTTTGTAACAAAGTCGGTTTTTTTTCCAGATTGAATCCTGAAACCACATTCAAACTGGCTGAGTTGCGTTCTCCAGAACCATGTTTTGGGTTGTTGGGGCTCTTTGGAGGTGCAAATGGAATGGAAGGAGCTGGAAGTTGGCCATTTGCCACTCTGTTTACACCATTTGTTGGACTAGAAGCATCCTTTGAAGATGGGGCAACACCATTTTCCCATCCTGGTTTGAGAACAAAAAGCTTCCCATGAGATGCCTTTAGGGCATCAGATTTGACAAGAGATTGATAGCCAGTGTGCAAAGAAGATGACTGCTGTTGCATGCTCTTGCCAATCATATTCATCTCACTAGATCGTACAAATGGTTTAGTCTTTGATTTGTCAGAGGAACTGAGAACCTGAAGAAAGCAATTGCTCCCATGAGTAACTAAGCAATAGATCCCCAGTACAAGTCTATAAGTTATTCAATGTATTTTTCATTGTCCTCCAAAAAAGAGGCAAACTCATTCATTTCCAGCATGCAATAATGATCATTCATTTCCAGCACGCAATAATGATTTCTAGTAAAGGGAAGGCTTTTAGGCAACAAATCATTATCAATCTCAATGACCTTACACCACAAGAGCAGTTTATGATTATAAACATTCTAATACAAAATAATGTGCAAAACCATCAAACATGCCACCTTTCATGCAAAAGGTAATCAAAGAAACAGGCTTGCACAAGAAAATTGAAAGAAACACTTCCAAAAATCATTCTGCACTCCACATGTATCCATAAAAGCAATATGAAGAAGTCTACTAAACACAAAAACAATCTTATAATGATGAGAGACTTGATGAGCATGTGAAGGAAGCTTATACACCATAAACTTAAGACACTCCTCACAAGCTGTTGTCTCAGCAAAAACAAAGTTATTCATAACACCACCAGAGAAGGTTAAAAATTGCAATTCCTGAAGTGCCATTTTCAAATATCCCTTTCAAGATGGTCAATAGCTACGCAACTTCTCTGAAAATAGACCTATGGGATCTCATGCAGTAACAACATCAGAGAGAACAAGCTACTAATAGAAGACAATACAGAACTCCCAAATAGAAAACCAATAAGCAACAATCTACTTACAACATTCATGCTGCAAATTTAACATCTAATTTTAAAAATTTTCACCTGTCCAGGGAATTCTTGATCAAATCAAGATACAAGAACTGAAATTCTAATTAGACATTCCAACATATTAATGTTTGAAAGGGTGGGGGGGAGCTCATTGAGTGTGGAAAAAGAATTGAGTGAATAATACAAACCCAAAGCACAGATTTAAAATGATAAACTTATTTAAAATAGCACTTGGAGAGAAAACATTTAGGAATGTCACAAAAAGTCTGAAGCAACTTAAATCCAGTACAAACAAGACAACTATAAATGTCTTCACAAGCACAGACAAATGCCTGCCATGGAGCTTGATCACCAAACAGCATAGGTGACTGCATCTCACCAAACAGCATAGGTGACTGCATCCCACCAAACCTCTCAATGGGTATGAAAAGTAAGCAGAAGAGAGAGGCAGGATCCAGCATTAAACAAATCTGCAAATGATTCCAACAAATCTGACATAGATATTCTGTTGAGCAAGAAAAAGGCAGGGTCCCTAGGAACCTGCAAACTCACCAACCAAGACTATCTATTGGATAGAATTTACAATACCAGCAACCAGTCACATTCGATTTTTAGCACAACAACAGCAAAGCAATAATGGTCATCCAGACTATAGTTAGACATCCACTGGAACAAGGAAATATGCCTATGGAAGCAGTTCTCTTACCGAACTCTTAGGCATTGATGGTGTAACAGGTATTAACTGTCGTGACTGCTTGATAGCCAACTCCTCCAGCCTCTGTGTTTGGACAGATAACTGAAAATAGAAGAAAATTCTGCATAAGAAATACAGCTATGTACAACACAAAAGGGAGAAAACATCAATAACTTGCTCCATTATTGATTGAAGAGACTCATCTGCAGTTAACAGCAATATCTTACATGGCCAAGAGAATACATATATAGCCTGTTCAATTACCTGTGGAACAGTGCGAGTCTTTGGTGGAGCCTGAGCCAATGCTTCAGCCATGTTGAGACCAGCCACTGCACATGGAGCCCCAGATGGAGAAGCAGCAACCATGTGGGCAGCAGACAAAGAACCCGTACTGCTGCTTCCAATTATGCTGGGAACATCAGCCAAAGCTGACGTCCACCCCTCACTACCAATCAAAGCTGAACTACCAACAGGCAAGCTCTGGACATCTGTAGAGAAGGCAGGAGATGAAACCCTGCCAATATCAGCGACTCCTTGCTTCTCTTCACTTCCAAGTGAAGGGAAATCCTTTTCAAACACAGATTTTTGAATAATACTACTTGTGGCACCACCAGAAATCAAACCATTTCCATTTGAGTGATGGTTGCTACCTCCATTTTTTAACTCTGCACCAACTCTACGAGGCAACACATCATCCTGTTTCCTAGACACAATCGAAAGAGAACGGCGTAAAGCATCCTTTTCAAACCCACTGGTTAAGATGCTTTCCAAAGGATCAGAAGAGTCACATTCCCCAAAGCTCAACCTCTCTTTGTCTCTTTCTCGATCCTTATCACGGTGGCCCCTACTAAAACTACTGTATGCATGCTTCAAAGACCCATTACTAGAACTCCTCCTTGCACTTGAGGAAGGGGTCCGATCCAATAAAGCAGAGCGTGGGGAGTCAAAATCATTCACACTCTTGGAGTTCCTATTTCTCGTGTGATGTGCGGGTGAAGAGACCTCTGTTTAGCGATAAGAAAAAATTATCATTCAAGAACAAGAACGAGTTACAATCAAAGATGATCATCACTAACCATGGAGAAAATAAAAAGACAATAAAAAGAGCATGCATTTTGAGTGAAATTGGACATACCTGAAAGAGAAGATGATGAGGCAAAGTGGTGGGTTGAGCTGCCAACCCCCGAAACGCTTCCAGTGCTTCTCAGCCATTCTGGAATTAAAGTGGGTTCACTTCTTTCCATAAGAAGAAGCACTGAACATCATCAGATTTTCAAAAGAAAAGCAATTCTCTCACTTTCTTCAACCACCCTAGTGCAAAATTGTTAACGTTTAAACTCTACCCCAAAAGAGCTGACCTCAATGGGATAAGCCACCAATTAGTTTAACTCGAGTATATCATCCATGTCAGGCAGCAAGACAAGAGAATTCGATAAACGATACTCTAATATGATTATTATATACTTTCAGAAACTCAGGCTGCGTATTCACTTAAAAATCGATTCAATCAAAGTCTTTTCTGGAACCAGAGAAAAATTATATATATATATATATATATATAAAAAAGCACAGGGGCAAGAACAAACGGTGATAAATTGAAGGGCTTCTTTTTTTCCTGTTCCTCTCTCTCTCTCTCTCTCTCTCTCTCTCTACCTCCGTCTTTAAACTAAAGATGGATGGATTTACAGACACGAACAGCGCACTCTCAACAGGCCCTCATCGCTAACAAGAATTGAACAACACAAATACTGCAATTATCGAAACAATTGCCACAATTCTTGCACGGGACTTCTCAACCATCAGACACAATTTATGGAAAAACCCTAAAATCAGAGGAAGGATGACCCACCAAAAAAATAAAAATACGCGCACCAATATGTATATATATAAAAGCGTTACCAGCAGAAGGATAGAAATGAAAGAGGAGGGAAAGAAAAACTAACCCTAGAACGCCTAGTTATAATTGAAATAGGCCTATGGAAACCCCCCTCCCGGCCCTCCAGAAAAACGTAACCGTTTCAATAACCGCTGTTCCAGAAGTATTACACTCTCAATCCCTAACAATGCATGCGTTTCCACAAAAGAACACAGAACCAAAAACTTACAGTTCCAGACTTCCAATGTCGGACCGAGAAAAACCAAAAAAAAAAAAACACACACACACACACACACACGAACGCAGAGACAGAGAGAGCGATAGACACGGAAAAGGATTGTGAGAGAGAGAAAGGAAGATTGTAAAAGAGAGTGAATTAGTGGTTGATATTGATGAGGAAGCGAAAGATAGTTAGGGTTTTGAATTTATGCGAAGAAAAGAGAAAAATTGGAAGAAACAGACGGAGGGATACTGGGGAAACCAAACGTATGAAGAACACACAGCCTCGGCCTCCTCTATGTTTTTTCTTTTCTTTGCTTTTCTTTTTTGATAATATTATTATTAATTTGTCCTTATATTTCCGTTTTCCTCGTCTTTGGATTTTTATCCTTTCATCTATCCCTTGATTGGGCCTCTAAAAATAAAATATTCTCTCCTATTTGGGCCTTTCTCAATCATCCGAAAAAGAGAAAAATATACATATAATTAATTTAACTCATGATTTTTAATATTTACTGTATGATATTTCATTATTAACACAATGACCTTAGCATTGAAAACAAAAAGTATTAGAGTTGAAAAAAAAGTGTAATATCTTTTATAATATATAATATTTTTAATGAAATATAAAATTTTAATTGGCCTGGTATATAATACAAAACTTCAATTTTATATTTATTACATTATTATGATATGATCAATATTAAAAAATTATTAAAGTTGAAAAAATATTTAATCTACTTTGTATAACATTGACTCTCTTTTTTAATTAATAAATTCTAATTTTAAACTCTTTTTTTTTTCTGAATTATCAAATATTTATGTAAGCCAACAACAAGTCACGGTTATTTTCACTAGTCTTACTTTTAATTTAAATTAAATTGGTTACGTTAGATTGAATACTTTGAGTAGTTTCACATGATGCTAACCAACAAAAAAAAAAAAAAAAAAAAAAAAAAAGAGGAGGAGGAGAATAAGAGGGCTAAAAGGGAATTTTGAAAAATGAAACCCTAATTAGGTTTGAGACATTTGGACACATGCAGACCATCGTGTTTTAAAGTTTGGATTAGCTAGGCGGCTGCATCCTAAAGCTCTCTTCACACGCGTGTTCTGTAATGTTACCAACCATTCAACAAATTTTATCGGCGGAGTAAAAGATTGATTTGACACAATCCTTGTTATAAAATGACCAATTAATACTAGAAGATGTAACAAATGTTGTATCTTACCCATATTTACCTTTTACTTAATAAAATAAAATAAAATAAAGGTTGTTGAGCATTTTTTTATTAAATAAATTAGTCCTACACAATTAATAAAGTAACTAGTGTATTAATATATTAATATATAATGGCACGTCTATAATGTAAAAAGCCAAAATTTCAACTATTTTATTTTGTGTGTTGTTAAATATTTTTAGTTAATTAATTATAAATAAAATTAAAAATTAAAAATTTTAGTCTTAAAAACGATTTCCAAACTAGTGAACTAGTGTTTATTGATTGTATGTTTTTTCATTAAATACTTATAGTGTGTCCAAGAAAAAGTATGTATATATAATGTTTTTTCTTTTTGATAGATTATTATTGTATATTAAAAAAAGTAACTCTTTCTAACAATAAAATTATTTTATTATAATTCAAAAATCAAAAAATTTTGAGTCACAAAAATGAGTTATTTGTTAAAAATGAGTTTTACCATGTAAACTTTTATGCACAAAAAAATACCCAACAACATTAAAATTTTGATAGGTTTCAACTAATTCAATCATATAATTTAACTTCTATATCCAATTTTTAACACTTAATAACTTATATGTCTGACAAATTTAACGAAGTGAAATTCTACAAATTTAACATATATCTTTTTCTTCAAAAATAAAAATAAAAAACTTTACAGGATGTCTAGACATTTTCAAGTGATAACATAGTTCATTTACCATGTCTTATACTAAATAAAAGAATTGACCAAAAAGAATAAAATGAAATTCATAATAATTTTTATTTGTGAAAAAATAAAAAATAAGAACAGTGCCTATAATTTTGTTAAGAAAAAAACATAGAATTTTATTTGAGGAGCAAACCCTACAAATTTAGGTTTTAATTTCACTAAATATTTGGTCATAGACTTTGAATTCAGGATGATGAAATTTATAATAATCTAATCTTAGTAGTCAGTTGTATTTCCATAGAAATTAACAATGTAATTACCTGCGATTTGAAATTGAAATTCCCATATTTTTTGGCACCCAAGATTCGAAGTCAGTTTCGTACAAACAATCAATTTTTCAAGTTTTTTTTTTTTTTTTTTTGGCGGCGGGCTGGGGCGTTTGACATATGCGACTGTCAAAATAAGAATTATTTTTAAGAAACTCTATTGGGTTTATTGACGTACGTCATTACATCGGCTTGTACGGATAAGCAAATGGGAGACCGTATACATTTTATAATCTACCAAAATTGCCCAACCCCTCTTGCCCCGCCACGTGGCACCGCGTTTTGTCCCTGTCACCCCGACGGCGTTTACCAGGCTCGGACAGTTAAATCAGACCCTTGGCTCTTCCCCTCTCTCTCTCTCTCTCTCTCTATCTCTCTCTCTCTCTCCCTCTCTCTTCATTCTTATTCCTCCAGAGCAGCAGAAATCCGGCCAAATTCGCCTCACCTTTCTCCTGCAAAATTTTCTCGGTAAAGTGACGGAAAATAAGTTCGTCTTCTTGGATCTCACTGAAGAGGAGGAGGAGAGAAATAAAGTTTCTCGGAGCTAAATAGCTTATGCAAACTTCTTTTGCGATTTTGACGTAGTGTAATTTATGTGAGTTTGGTTGTGGTTTTTGGATGGATTTATCTTACTATGCATCACTTACCTCGATTCTTCAACCATAGGAAGGGGACCAGCTCCAAGGACCGGAGGAGGGGGAGGCTGGAGCGCTGCAATGCGGCCAAGCACATTGAGTACGATGCGGGCTCGTCTTCGTCGTCTTTGGTCACGCGGTCGCTCGATTTGCTTGATCGGACCAGTTTCAGGATAGAGGGGACGGAAGGAGAGCTCGACCTAATTTGTAAGTCGTTGGGGCTGTCTGGTCCCGATGATTTCGCGATTCCGGAGGCGGCTTGGGAGACCATGAAGATGCGGTCGAATTCCGACATTTTGCCCCGGTCCAGGTTGCGCGGGTTGGATAGTCCGGAGATAGGGCACGTCGAAGCGGAAAATCACTCGGAGCATGAAAAGGAGCAGGAGCAGGAGCGTCAGTTGTGTGCTAGGGTTTTGGAGGGCGTTAGCATTAGTGACGCGAACGAGTTGAATCGGGACCAGACAGCTGATTCAATCGAGTTAAGCACTCGTGGTGCTGTTCCTTGTGGTGTCCCTGGGAGAATTAAAGGGGCTAGACCACCATTGCTCAAGCCGCCACCGTCGATGACACTACCGAGGATAGACGCCACGTGCTCAACGTGGGATATCTTGAGAAAATTTGCGCCTGAAAGCGGTGAAAAGCCTTCGGTGATAGCTAATAGAGGCTTCCGTTATGATGGCGAGGAAAAAGAAGAAGAAGAAGAAGAAGAAGGAAGAGGAGTGGGACAATCGCTTGGCGTGGCTGTGAGTAAGAGAGAGGAAGACGACCGATTTTGTTCCTTTACTACATCGAACGATGATGATTCATCAAGCACTACAACGGAGCCCCTGTCTAGTATTTCTCCCAGTGGGAGATTTAGAAGGAACATTACTAATTGGGAAAAAGGTTACCTTCTGGGAAGTGGGTCGTTTGGATCCGTGTATGAAGGAATCTCTGAGTAAGTCTGACCTGCCTGTTTTTGTCATTAATTCCTTCTATAATCTTTCTCATCTTTGGATGTTTGCAACGTTACTTTATTATCTAGTTCATTTATGGTAGTGCTGTAGTGGATGCTCTTACAGTTTGCGCTTTCAATCTAGTAGAATTTGTAGTTGGTTGGATACAGAATATGTAGTAAAGAAAATGCATCCTGAAGGCCACTCAGACATTTCAAGGCTGCAAAAATGTTGGACTGGGAACAGCTTAAGCCATAATTGGGTAAATCACTGTTTAGTGTCCAGTGTACCCTCATAGCTGTAGTAAAATTAGAGGATTTTGTCATGATAGCATAACGTGATCTGAGTGAGTGCATTAGTAAGTACACATGCAATTTTAGTTTAGAATGGTATCAGCATAGTTGACACCGCCTTGACTTTTCAAGGTTTTGTGAATTGTCGGAGAATGAAGTTCTACGGATGGTTGAGCATCTGAATAGTTTCACTTTATTGGTAAGGAATAGCTTCAGACATTTTTGGATGTACAGGTAGTAAGGAGTTGTTCTTTTTTATGCAAGGCACATTGAAGTTTTTGGTTGGTGTAGTTGAGTTTGAGAAATGGGGATGCTGTTTTCCTTATATAGCTCCCTATTTAATATGTCAATACTTAAAATTGGATTTGATGTCAAATCTTTGTTCCTGAAAGGTATGAGATATTCTTTGGTTGTGAGTTGGCAGACGTAACACAACATAGATTTATTGGATTATTCCATTCCTGTACTCTATTTCATTATTTCGTGGGTTATGTTCTTGGACTTGCTATGAATTTTATTCTTTCTTTTAGCAAGAAGGAAACTATTCTCTGCATGTTTTTGGTAAATCCAGCTCATATATTGCCATGAGATAATTCTTATATTTTCATTTAACTTTTGCAGCATCTCCTTTTCTGAATTAAACACACACACACATATAGATGTGTAGGACTTGTGCTAATTGTGCGTTATCTTCCTTAAGGGATGGATTCTTTTTCGCTGTCAAAGAAGTTTCCTTGCTTGACCAAGGGAGCCAGGGAAAGCAAAGTATTATTCAACTGGAGCAGGTGAGATAGGCCTTATCTTTTGCTGCGGCAGTATACTTTTATTTTCTTTCCATTTATCTCTTCTTTTATTACAATGGTTCTAATTTTCTTGATCTTAAATCTGAGTTCTTTTTAAGGCTTTGGCTCATACCATCTGCCTGCCTTTTTTTTAGGAGATTGCGCTGTTAAGTCAGTTCAAACATGAGAACATAGTTCAATATTATGGCACAGATAAGGTATTTTACGTCAGTTTCTTCGTATGCTATTTAACAATATCTCCTGATTTTTGGATATTGCTTCTGGGAAGCATGTCAGTGTTGAACAATTGATGAAAGTAAATACATACACATTCATTTCTTATTTCTATTATTTTTCATTCCCTTTCCATAACCCTCCCAAAAAGGGCTCTTTTTTTTTATAATAGATGTTTAGTGCCCATGCTCATAGTAACTCAGTATGCTGTGTAAGTGCAGTTCTTATTTCTTGTTCTGTGTTACTTTGTTATTTTTTCTTTCCATTTTATTTATAAGTTGTGCCATTGACGTCCTCTTCTCGGTTTGTGCAGGATGATTCAAAACTATATATCTTTCTTGAGCTTGTAACCCAGGGCTCCCTTCTAAACCTTTATCGGAAATATAATCTCCGGGATCCCCAAGTTTCCAGCTACACAAGACAGATTTTACATGGTCTGAAGTATCTTCATGACCGTAATGTGGTTCACAGGTAAATAAGTGAATTGTTTATGCCATTTTTTCTCGTCACAAATTGTTGAAATTATGTAATGCTTGAAATTTGTTTCTATTGTAGATTGCTCTCACATTTGATGCTAACAAATTGTCTTACTTGCAAAGAAAAGAAAAGGTTCTAGACTTTATGATCTTGTGTGCATAAAGTACAAAGATCAGGAAGCATTATTTTCAATTCTCCATAGTAGTCTTCATCACTTTCTGTTCAGATGTCCAGAGCCCTCATTTATTGCATTTTCCCTTTCTTTAGGACTTCTATGACTGGTGCATGCTTAACACACCATTCTTCACTTTCATTGTGACTAATTAGCCTGTTAAATCTGAGCAGTTCTTCGTTTGTGCCAAGTTAGCTTGTCAAAGGATTAAAGCTTCATGAGCCTTTCCATTACCCTGTCATTTTTTATTCTTTTTATTTTTATTTTTATTTTCCTTCTATTTTTGAGGAAGCCAAGCAGAAGTTTTAACCTTTTCATTGTTTTGGGTTGGGGTTTCTAATTTATCATCGAACCAAACTTTATGCTGATACAATTTGTGACTTGTTACAAAAGGTTAGTCTGCATGCTTGGACTTTTAGATGTGAATTTTGATCATTCAGTTTTGTTTCTTCTTTTTTGGCTTTCTCTTCAATGCAAGTTATGGAAAATGTGACAGCTCAATTACTGTGACCTCTTTTACATTTTTCTTTATACCTCTCTGATTTTTTAGTATAGATGTTATTGTAATAATATTGCCACATGTACAATTATAATTGTATGTGTGTGACTATAATGAGTGATTTATGGTCATTCTACTAATCCCCATGCTATCTTTTTTTGATTGAACTATCCTATGTTGAGCAGATGCACGGAAACAAACAATGTCTTGTGGAATTTGATTTCTGCATTCTCATTGTGTTTTCTTTTTTGAATTAAAGGGATATCAAATGTGCAAACATATTGGTACATGCAAATGGATCTGTGAAACTTGCAGATTTTGGATTGGCAAAGGTTTTTGTCCTGTTTCTCATTCTGAATTTTTGCTTGCATTCTAAAGGCTTCAAAATAATTGTGATTTTCTTTCCTAACAAGCATTATTTTCCTTTAGGCAACAAGATTGAATGATGTTAAGTCTTGCAAGGGGACTGCATTCTGGATGGCCCCTGAGGTTTGTGCCATGCATCTTCATTTCTGAGCTAAATCATTTAGCATCAAACTGTGCAGAGATAAATTTATTTGAGTTATTAATGGTCAATTTATGTCTCATTTTTATGTCCTTTTATTGCAAAACTATGTTGTAGGTTGTCAATCGGAAAAACCAAGGATATGGGCTTCCAGCTGATATATGGAGTCTTGGGTGCACTGTTTTGGAGATGTTAACCCGCCAGATTCCATATTCTGATTTAGAATGTGTAAGTGCCACTTCTCATCTTGTTCTAGGTGTCATTGTTATCATGAAAAAAAGAAAGAGTAAATCTAGTTCCACAGAAATTCCAATGGACTGTTATGCCATTTGGGGTGTTTTGTATACAAGATTAGCTCATTAAATTTTCCGTGAAGTTGACGATAGGTCCACATTCACTGTTCTTTTACACAAAATTTTGCTCTACATGCATGGCAAATCCAGTCCACTTGTGTCCTGGCCTTTTAACTTCTTCTCTTTATGTAACTCAGCAAATGACGGCGTTATTCAAAATTGGCAAAGGTGTGCCTCCATCTGTTCCAGATACTCTGTCAGAAGATGCACAGGATTTTATCATACGATGCCTTCAAGTTAATCCAAGTGACCGTCCTACTGCTGCTCAACTCTTGGATCATCCTTTTGTCAAGAGGCTGCTTCCAACATCCTCAGGCTCAGCATCTCCTTATCTTGTTCGGCGTTCTTAGCAGTTACGGCTTGCATTCAGTTCTGACAGATAAAAGGTAAACAGACCTTTCTGCTCTTCATTATTCCACTCGCTCAACGTCAATATATTATTTGTGCTTGGTAACGGTACAATCATATTGAATGTACAGGACCAGTTTTATCTGTATGCCTAATCAAGGCCAGTGACTTCTCAGTCTCAAAGCACACCTGCTTTTAGTGACTTCATCTCGTGCAAAACAGTGCGCAATCTCTGGCCGTCAAGCTTTACTTGCATGTTGACTGAGCTGTACTGGGTCTTTGCTCTGCTTTAGATAGTGAAGAGTTCTCAAGTTACTATTTGCTTATTTGGCTGTTGAAAAACGAAAAGGGGAAAAAAAAAATCTCCCAGGTATCTAGCTATTCAAGAATTCAAGTCGGGGAAGGGTGTAGGAATCTAAGTGTGAGAGCAATTATTGTATCAATTAGAGGATGGGATTCATTTGCTGTCTGTATATATCTGATTAGTGTATCAAGTGTCTGGTATTGATTGAATTTTCATTTTGTTCCTCTCTCTTGACTTTGAAGTCTCAAATAACTTGGCAGGTTATGATATGGCGTAATTTAATAAAACTTTATTAAATTTAAAGAAAATAGCTAAAATAGAATATCAACTATTAAATAAACTGAGATAGTCCAAGCTTTTAAGTTCTTAAATACCCGGTTTCAATAACTAATGCCAAATTCATATTGAGGGATTCCAATTAAAAATCTTTTCCAGCGCCAAAAATCTAATCTCTCTGAAAGTGTTGCGGAGGCAGGCCCGAAGCCCCCACCTTCTTTCAGAAAGTATTGTCTCTCTTAATTCTAAGGAAAAAAATTTTAAAAAAAAAAAAATAAAGAAGAATAGAAGTAAGAGAACCTTCTTTTATATATATATATATATATACGTACACATATGGAAACAAATTAAAAGTTCCACGTAAAGAGATAAGCGGGCGCAAAAATGGGCCCAAAGGTCGAAGCGGGTAGAAAACCGAGCCCGGTCCAACTGAAGCCCAGTTACAATTCTTGACCGTAAAAGAGTGAATGTCGTCATAGTAGCGTGAAATGAAGCTCACAATCCAATCAGAATCCAGAAAAGGAATATAATGGGATGGGAAATAAATAAACGCAGACAGCGTCGGAAGCATTCTTACGCATCTCTCTCGGTAGAAGTGCACCCAACGCCAAGGCAAAAAAAAAGAACCACCGCTACACGGCGAACGTGGCCGCGAAGATCGGGCGGCGCTCCTCCTCCTTATCCGTAAATTTTCCTCGCCTCAAAATATTATATAAAAGGGGAAAAAAAAGAAAAAGAAAATCAACTCCGTTATCCCCCAATTCTCTATTTAATCGTTGTTTTGAATTACAAAAGTAGATAAAATAGTCCCTCGCTCTGCCAGGTAAGCTCGATTCCTGTATTTTCAACTCGCGATCTCTCCCTCTCCCTCTCAATCCCATTTTGTTGCAGTTTAGATTCATTCGTTCGTCTTCCTTTTCTAAGATTTTTGGTTGATATTTTCTTTCATTTGTTTCGTTGATAAGCATTTCGAAATCGAAATCCATCTCTAGGGTTGATTTGGGCTTATCTTCTTGTGTTAAATTTGACTTATGCTTATGCATTTCGTCTTTTCTTCTTATTTATTTATTTATTTATTCTAAAAACAAATTAGGATGGTACAATTGCAAAGTTTTTAGTTCCTGTTTCTGATACTGTTTAACTGGCCTTTTTAATTTTTGAGGATAATTTGTCTGATAGAGTTTAATTTGCCCTTTTGGTTTATAAGCCTCTGCTCTGAACATGCTTCCACGGTTGAGACCATGTAGCTTTTGTCATCACTTCTTGCAATTTTCAAATTCAAGCGAGATTTTAGAAGGAAGCTCGAATGAAATTCAAATCTCTCTCGGCATTTATTATTTCGGAAAAATGCTTCTTTTTGTGTTCGGAAATGGAAAATTCTAAGGGAGATATATTCAGGTAATGAATTATTAACAAAAAGAAAGATTTGAGTTCAGTGAATATTTGGTCACTGGACACGGTTTTTTAGGTTTTAAATTGGAGGCTTGGAGTCAGAGAATTAGAACACTGTTCTTGCATTTCTTGTCTACGTACCTTTCAAAGCTTCTAGAGCTTGTGATGCATCAATGCATTTCTATATTTCACCAATACAGCAAGTGCTGGTACTGGTATAAGTACAGTTTTTTCAAATTTATATGTGCAAGTGGATTCAGACATCCCCATGATAAAAAGAGTTAATTAAATCTCACTTCACCTATAGCCATGTTTCTTTGGCTCCCCTCTTTTTAAGCTATCAATCATGATATCAGTTATCAAAATTGAATCATATTGAGTTTTGTTGTGGCTTGCACATGAGAAGAATGTATTTAATATGAAAAAGTCATTTATTTTGTTTAGTCATTTATTTACCATTAGGGTACTTGTGCCCCAAATGACCCTTGCTTCTGTAGTGTTGTAATTGCTCCTTATTGAATAAAATGGAGCACAAATGTTGTACCAACGTCTATTTGTTTTATATTTGCAACAAGTGTATCTGGAGATGGATTCTTTTCAGGAAGACAGTGCATTTGAAACCAATGTGCTGCTGTTCCATTAGCAATCTTGGTTAAAGCTTGCTTAGAGATCAGGACTTCAGACTTGTGGGTAGTCTAAAGGTCAAGAGGCTACTGGCCAATAGACATAATAGTTGTTGGGATGCATAGTGTAAATGGGATCCAGGGCAAGGTTAGGGTGTGAACTATGTAAATTTAGAACAGAAGGCAAAAATATTGTATTAGAGGATGGGTCATCTTACCTTGCCAAAATTGCTGTTTCTGTGGGTTAGAAAATCGTCGTTTTGCTCTAGATGCTTGGTGAGAAAGACTATTCGGCTGTTCTTGTTGCGTGGATTATATTTTTGAAATTTTACTTTGCACTTTCTTTCTCTGGTATTAAGTGCATAACCACCAGCATTGGCTTCTTGTAATTTTTCTTTATTTTTCAGTTGTAGTGGGAGATACAGTTGCATACGTTGTTGGCATGATTTGACACCTCTCTCTCTCTCTCTCTCTCTCTCTCTGTAGGTTTACTTCAATGACAAAAGTCAACAAGCAGCGACAGAACACTGGTTCAGGACGTCTCAGAGTGACCCCATATTTATTGCCATCTTGTTCTGGGAAAACTGCTAAGGTTTGCAATGCAAAGACAAAACATCTGAAGAAGAAGGAGCATTCGGATGCTACTGACAAGAAAGATTGGGAAGGTGCAACTTGTGCAGTTTGTCTGGAGTTTCCTCACAATGCTGTCCTCCTCCTTTGCTCTTCTTATAATAAGGGGTGCCGGCCTTATATGTGCGCCACTAGTCGTCGTTTTTCCAACTGTCTTGAACAATATAAGAAGGCATATACAAAATTATGTTCAATTGAAGGACTGCAACGGCAGAATGGGTCATTGGACAATTCAGGTTTCGGTTTGGATTTAGGACAGGTTAATGAGAAGCTAGAAGTTCGAGAGCTTTTATGTCCACTCTGCCGAGGGCAAGTGAAAGGTTGGACGGTGGTTGAACCAGCCCGGAAATATCTGAATAGCAAGAAAAGGACCTGCATGCAGGATAAGTGCTCATTTATTGGTACCTATAAACAGCTAAGGAAGCACGTGAGAACAAGGCACCCATTGGCACGACCACGAGCTGTGGACCCTGTGCTTGAAGAAAAATGGAAGGAGCTTGAGTGTGAGAGAGAGCGAAATGATGTAATAAGTACAATTATGTCGTCAACGCCCGGGGCACTGGTGCTGGGTGATTATGTAATTGAGCCTGGCTTTCGTGGCATTTATCATAATTATGATTCAGAGGACTCTTTGGATGATGGTTTCTTTCCCCTGGAACCTTTGGATCGAGTACAGAGTCGTCGCCTCCACTATCAAGGTGCAGGTAACCTGCACTCTGTATTGAATGGGGATGATCATCGAAGCCAAGTTTACAGGTTACTGATGGATCGAAGGAGGCATTGGAGACGTGGACGAAGGTAATAGAGGTCTAATCACCAAAGAAGTAAAGCACACCTGAAGGTGCACGTTAGCCATCTGTAATTTGGTTTTTCTACACCATTTGCTACTGCCGTCATGTGCCACATATGATGGTTGCCGATGCATTGTGTACCCTGATGTGGTGTGGTGTGATTGCAAAAGGTTGGGTGATTTCTGCAGATTAGAAACAGCAGTATATTGGGCATTCCCTTGTTTTGTCGTTGACTCGATTTGACAAGGTCTAAACTATATTAGTAGCTCGGCAAAGACATGCACGAATCCAGCTTGCTTTGGTCGTGCATATTCATTATGGACCGTGAAAAAGTGATGACGAAGCTTTTTCCCGATTATTTTCGGTGTCGTGTTTCCTTCTCCAGTTGTTATTCCCTTCTCATCTTCGTGGCTTATGGTTCTCCTAGGACTTGAAATTGATGCTTGAAGATTTATCCAAGATTGAATTGGCTGTCTCACTTTGGCTTTTCCGCGGGGTTTTAATAATTTTTAGCCTCAATGAAGCTTCTCATATTGCATTTTAAATTGGCTTGTCTCAAATGGCAAAAGCTTCTTCCGACTCTTCCTGTGTCTTTCTGGTGCTTTAATTTTAGTGTTTGTTGCATTGAAACTGGCAACTACGGACGCCTTCGGAGCTCAATTTCTGAAAAATTATCAAAAATAAAGGTACATTACCCGTGGCTTTGACGGCTAGAGAATTTCTTGTTACCAAATTTAAAATGACTACGCTTTATATCAAACTCAATTCATAACAAATAGAGTATAATATTAAGAGTATGTCTCTTTTTAAAAAGTTAATCTATTGGGATGTACATCATTACGTTTATAAGGTCATAAATTTCCTTCACTTTTTCAATGTAAGATTTCGTCACATTTTCCTTCATAGAATTTATTTATGTTTAATCTCCCCGTTTTCGAGTTTAGAGTACTCGGCAATGGACATCGAATTTAGAATAGGTCGACTCTGATACCACTTGTCATAAGGTCGTTATCTTCTTTTCAAAAAGTTAATCTATTAGAACGTGTAACGCCCATGTTTATAAGACTCATAAATCCTTTCAACTTTTTGACGTAAAATTTTGTAACACTCTAGTTGTAATTAAATCGGAGTGTAGTAATTATTCAAGGTCATTCTGATTCCTGTTGTATAGCTCATGTTACCTGATCAGAGCATCTTTTGAAAAAGAAAATTGCAGATTTTATGCACCAAGCAAGCAGAATGAAATGCATGTAATTCAGTGGAAAGCAAAGGAAGCATTTATCGTAATTTCATCTTATCATGTGGATTACGATTGGATAAAAACATACACCGTGCTAACCATTGCTCTTGATTTTGACCCCTACATTCTGCTTTATTTTTGGCTTTGCATACATCTCATTTTAGTATCGAAGGACGTAAACTAAAGACGATCTTCGAGTCAATTTACGCGGCTGGAAATGCAACATGTCGAAACTGCTTTAAAACAGTAGCAGGGAATTTCGGATATCGTAGTTCATCTTCTCCAAATTCGGCTGAATGGCGAATTGAATCATGGGTGGAGGCCCACACGCCAAAGCCATGACACCGTCTGATCCTTCAGGAATATGCTCCCTCAGGATACTCTCCGTGATGAAACCAGTACTGTATTGCCACCCTTCCCTAATTGATTCTCGAACCACATACCATATTTTTAACCTCTCGTTTACTTCAGCCCAAGAATCGAGCTCGTCCCTTAGCAAAATATCGTCCTCGGTGCGGTTCGCATAGACCACATGCATCTCAGTCTCATCCTCTGGGTCCTTCAAAATTGCCTGAATCACCTGAAAAATGGGTGTGATTCCTGTCCCACCAGCCAACATTGCTAGCTTCTTGGCAGACCTAGGCTTGCCATGAACCAAGAAGTTGCCACGGCCGAGATATTCAATGTGCCCCAAAGGACCCTTCACATCTACTACAGACCCCAGTGGGAGTGCGTCAAGGTACTGTGACATGAGGCCTCCATTGGGCAATTTCGGATGCACACCCTTGAAATAAATCTTGATCACAAGATCAAAATAGCCCACCACATCAACGGCGCTCGTTGGAGTATAAGCTCTCGTGCACAATTTATCATCAATTGTAGCACGCAAAAATACGTGCTTCCCGACAGACAGCCCCAGCGTCTGATCCTCGGACGGCAATGCAAACCTAAAGAGACGCACGTCATGGGAAATGGACTTCTTTTCCATTAGCTTGCACGGAATTTTTTCCCTCCGAATGAGCGCAACGTTCCTTACAGGCTCCGTGGCAATTTCTTTTATAGGAGACAAATGCGTCGGCAACATGTCGGACGCACCATGAACAGAGCTGTTAGGGGAGGAAGCGTTGGAGCGATTCGCCGTCGAATTCACTAGCCCACCGATTCGATAGTCGTCCAGCATTTGCTTGGCTCTGTCCGAGTGTATGGCTTCGAATTCTTCGGTGCAATCCGTACCTGCATTGATCAGAATGCTATCGGCGCCGCCGGGGTGGTCCTTGAGGAAGCGAGTGCAGTCATAGACATGGCCGTTGACGATTATCCAGGCCGAATCACCCGAGTTGTTTTGCTTGACTTCTGCCATTGAGAAGGTTTTCATGGCAGTGTTCATGAAGGGTGCTGACACACTTTTCTTCAGGGTTTGGCTGTTCTCGGATGACTTCTCCAGTTGCCTTTCCTTGGCCATCCATCCACCGGACTGGTTGCCCGGTACGGTTGGGTGATCGAATACAATTCCGATCTCACCCTTATGCCGCTTGCACACTTTTGTTCTGATCCGGTACCAGCAATTGTTCATCATCCCCTGTAAAATTATTGTACAATTGATTTAGACGTCCGGGCCCCCGTCAAATTAACCCGATCAATGTAACAAATATCTTTTGTACATTTCAAATAAAATTGAGATTAATCGAGCAACTGAAGATCACTCACACAATGTGCTCAGTCAGCCAAATCACATGTATTCAAATAATAAGAAGAATCAATAAAATGTGATTAGAACAAGTTAATTCTGATTAGAATCAATAAGAAAAATCAAGATATCCATGTGACCTTTTAAATTTTTTAAACTTGTTTTGGCCATGGCGGACTTCATCTGTCAGAGTCCAAAAATGGTGCATTAGCATACAAGTACCAAGTTATGCAAAATCACATTATATAACTGTGATGTAACTAACCGTTTTTCATTTTTGTGTCTAAACTTTAGTTTATGTCTGCAGTATGAAGTAAGACTAAAAGATCAGTCCCTGGAAGTACAGGAGAGAGCATATTTTAATGGAAAATGACCCCCGCAAGCTGGATATTAAAATATAAGGTATACGTGAGCTTAGGGCCACACAGTTGCACACCCAGTGGTGGTTGTTGCAACTATCTTGTTGAAACTAGATTCCAAAGGCCACCAATGGAAGTCCAACGCCACTTTCATATGGCATAAAGCCTAGAAAATATGGAATCCAGGGGGCAATTTGATAGTTGATGATGGTAAACTTTGCCCCACCGACATTTAAGAAATTGGGACTTGATTTTGACCACATTAGACAGGTGATGAAGATATCCAGAAACCATGCGAGAAAGAAACACGATTGGTTGGGTGAAACTGGGTTTGGATTTTGACCACATTAAACAAACCATGGAGATATTCGGATAACATGCGAGAAAGGAACACTATCGACTGGGTGGCTTTAAATTATTGGAAAAGGCACCATTCATTTTTTGTTTTTGTTTTTTTCTTTTACACACTATACATATTTAATTAGAAAAAAAAAATACACACCAACTAAGATTTATAGTTTAAGAAGACGATATTCTCAAACAAATATTAAAATACGTGTGTTTATTTATCAATAAAGTAATTATTTTATTAAATTTATATAATAAATGTGTCCAACAAATGTTTCTTTTAAAATATTAAATTCGGTCGCTCTGCCTGCATACATGTCTAGCCAAATTGAACAAGCCTGGTCTCAAATCAGTAGAGTTGGGACAGACTGCTACGTACCATAACATTCCAATTGAGGGACTCGGGCTGAGTGTTGAGGGTCTCATCCCATGCTCGGACGGCAATCTCTTCCTTGGCTCCAAGCAGGTCCAGCATCTCCACGTCTAGACTCCAAAAGCACCAGCACCAATATTTCTTATACCTGTTGGGTTTCTCCTGATGATCCACAGTGCAGACTCGCCACGTTTCCCCACCATCCATGGTCACCTCCACACGTGTCACTTTCTTCCCGCCGCCTGTTCGTGTACACATTGAACAAGAAGATTACGCTCCAGTTAGCTAGTTACAAAAGCCGTAATTATAAATAATTATATATATATATATTATATAAAATATTCTTTTATATAATAAAAATTTTTTGATTACTTGTTCTTATTATTTTTATACTATTTAATTTTAATCTAACAGATTAATTAAGCTGAGATGTAATACATACATACATATATATCTTCGAAGAGATTAAAATTTTAAACATTTATTTCAAAAATTTTAAATTTGACAGAATTTGTTAACACTAGATGCAACTCACAAAAAAAATTAAATTGTAATTTTATAATTTTCAATTATACATATGTAATAATACGATTACGAGAATTACGAATATGCAGTGAGTTGTTCTAAAAAAAAAAATCACATGCGTAACGTTAAACAAATTAATTTATACTATATAGTTAAATTGAATTTATGTAACAATTACTCGGTCGTGCAAGAGTGATCGCCATGACTGTATAACATCTGCCTTTCAGCTGCAACTTTGCCAACTACAAAGTACAAATACCAAAACTCAACTAAACTGTTGCGAGCGAGCAATCACTTTCCATGGCAGACGATATTTCTGTTCTCTAGGAAAACTTGAAGGAAGGCCAGTCAAAGCCGTGACCTTTCAGTTGCGTGCACGTCTAACGCCCATAGACAAACAAATAATCTGGCTCAGTAAAATGACGCCAAAAAAAACAAAATTTCCGACCTGAGATCGAGAGTTGTGACGCTTATTATTAAGCAGCCATAGATGACGCTGGAGTTAGCAAAGTTATTGAAGTCACCGTTTCGTCGCTGAAGCTACTAGAAGTTGCCAACGGAGCTCCACAACCCATCACCATCCTCCACCAAAAGTCACTATTTTTTTTTTTTTTTTTTTTTTTGGGTCCTCCGAAAGCTGCCGGAAAGCGATAGATCTACGAAAATTCAAAGCTCAAGCCAGCGTCACTCCAACGCCCACACGCCATCTCCGTTCTCCGTTCTCTTCCAAAACACAGGACCATCATTTTTCGACTCCCGGACCACTAATTCACTCCCTCATACCCATGACGCGCTGAAAATCTTATCGTAAAATATCACCATTTAACCTTCTTCACCCATTTTGTTAAACGTCGTTTGTGTTTCCTTAATCGACCGTTTGATTTGCCGACCACTTTAGGAGGCGTCACACGGCCTATTGCCTTCTTCGTCGTCGGCGCTGTCTCTTATCGCTAGTTGTTAACATTGCCAGCGAATATTGAGGGAAGAGAAGGGTAAAAAAGGGGGGGCTAAATCGAAAAATGTAAAACTTGGGCGTCAGCTATTAAAAAAAAAAAGAGATGCCAGGAGAGTAAACTAATTTACAAGAGAAAACAGTGAAGTATTGAATGAAAAAAAGAAAAGAAAAGAAAAGAAAATTTTTTAATTTACAATGGAAAAAAAAAGAAACAGTCTAGAAAAAAAGAAAAATTTTTAATTTCAAAAAAAATTTAAGAGTTAAATTAAAATTTAAAACTCTAAGTAAACAAATTCACCTTCTATTATTATGTGTTATTTATTAATTTAATAAAATTATGAATATTTGTATAATTACCTAATAACAATATCAAAATTGTTATATTCTAATAAGTTATAATGAATATATCTTTATCTTTTGTTTACACTCTCAACTCAAACAAATTTTGTAAGAGAAAATGTGTTAAGACTTCAAATAAAATAATTTATTTTAATTTTTTTCATTTTATTATATATATATAATTTTATTAATTGACGTTTTATATAGGATAAAATTATGTTTGTAATATTTAAAAAAGAAAAATAATGCAAAGTAATTATAAAAATCACCGTATGAAAAGATTGTTGTTGGGGGGTGGGGGGCGGGGGGCGGACAGAAACTGCTCACCAGAGTACGCGTAACCCCTCAAGGTGTATGGCCTCTGGGTTGTCCATGAATTAATGGGCAATATCTCATCGTGGCCCGGCGTCGTTATCACCGAGTTTATATTCAGCTCGTTGATGATATACTCCGGCTTGTACCACCAGGCTACACGGTAGAAAATTCCACAACTTGTTAGCCTTCGACATCAACATTTACGTCACATTACCCTCGTGGGCCTTTTATCTTAATTAATTTTTTTTTTTTTTTAACAATTCGTGGGTCTTGTGTTAATATGAATAATAGAGAAAGATATATATATATATATAATAAAAAAGAAATAAAAATAAGAATAAATAAATGTTTATATTTTATAATTACCTTCGGCGACAGCAAGCTCAGCGTCGACGTGAGAGGGAAGAACTCTATTGTCCATATAGTGATAATAACTGTCTGATTCTTTGGCGGTCACGATAATTCTCTTTAACCATTTAACCATGCGGCCACCAATGAAGCCAGGAATGATGACTCTTAACGGGAAGCCATGGTCGGGAGACAAGAGCGCACCGTTTTGCATGTACGCCAAGATAATGTCGCGTGAGGGATCCATGGCGTATTCCTTCGGAATACTAGTGCCGTACTTAGATCCCCCGCCGCCAGGCAAGTCCTCGGCCCCTTCAAAGCACACGTTGAGGGCCCCCTTCTTGCGTCTGTAGATCCCACACCGCTTGAGCACCAAACGCAACGGTACGCCCTTCCACACCGAAGTGGAGACCCCAGCAGCACCCCAGTTAAAGCCGATGGTCTGCTTGACCATGTTCTGCTCTTTCCGCCTGTTCCCGGCGCAGACCAGCGTCACGGGGAATTCACGGCTGGGGAACTCCGCGACCAGCTGGTCCATGGTGAACCGGAGCTGCCTCTTGACCAGGCCGCTAACTTCCACGGTCCAGTCCTGCCACGTGGCCACGGGGACCTCTCCGTGATTCCGGACGTAGTGTACTGGGAACGGGGTAATGAACCCGTGGTGCATCAGCTGGGTTAATGGGGCTTCGGCGTTGAAGGGGTGTTTCCCCGTGAGCCGGACCATGGTGGGGTTGCGCTCCACCCAATTATCAGCCGTCTCTTTGTCCCGCGGGTCCAGAATCGACGGCTCCAACTCGCTGTTGCCTTTGCGAATTAGTTCGCCGTAGTCGGCCTCCTCTTCGCTTGAAGAATAATAACCCTCCTCCTCCTCCATTGTAGGAACCGGTTTTATGTTGGACCAGGCCAGGTCCCGGTTCAACGTAGGGAAGTTGTAGTTTCGAACAGGGGACTCGGACCTGTGGGTTGGACCGGATTTTAATGGGCCAACCACGCCGTCGAAGGCGGATTCTAGGTGTAACTGGCGGTTATCGATGCGGGCCGCCATTTTTACAGAGTAATTAAAAAGAGCTGACCGGCAGTGCCTGATTCCTAGCTTCCTAGCTAGTTTAGCTGCTCTGCACCGACTTTAATTCAATACGAAAAATGATGTCGGGTTTGGTTGGGCCTTATATAGGCCTGCGAGGTCTTTTTTTATTTTATAAGAATTAAAAACCAAGTTTTGAACTTACTTTAAATTTAAAATTTAAATAATTATTCCATTATACATCTTCTCTGGTCTTACTCATTGGTGTGTGTGTCAAACGTAAATATTGCATGGGGCCCATTAATAGAAACGTTTGTCATCATTTAACTTTTTTAAAAAATTTTCTATTCTTTAAATCTAAAACAAAAAATTGACAAAGAAAATCACAAAAAAAAAAAATCTATTCATGCTTTAGGCTTTTGTTTGTTTAGGGGAGAGGAACGAGGGCGAGCGAGTAAAAATAAAATAAAATAAAAAAGAAATAAAAGAAGAAGAGAAGACCCAAAAGAGAGAGAGAGAGAGAGAGGGGGGGGGGGGGAATCAAGTTAGTGGGTGTCAGCTAGCGGGGCGGTGGAGCCGTGGCTTAAGCAAGTGGTTTCGATGGGCCGACGGCAGGATGAGGGGGGGACATGGTCTTTGTGGGTGGCTGAATCCACACACATGAAATGACTATGAATCACTGACAGGCGGCAACTTTTGGATAAAAACTTCCAACCACTCAGATTTCCGGTAAGTGATGCCAGCTATTTTCAAAATCTTATTAAATTTTTAAAAAAATATTTGTTATTTAGAAAACATATTAAATCATTACCCAATAAGATAATTATATTTCTAGCAACTGCATTTGAACTATTTAGATTTTAATGGGGTTACACGAATGTTCTATCAAAACGGTAAAAGAATTATTGCACGATATAAAAGCATTTATATTAGAAAATAGAGAGTTTTAAGCAGAATTTTAAAAAGTCATTTGTCGTGATTTTGAACCTATTCTTTCCTCGACTCATCTTAACTGGGGAGAAGAATCCATTAAATATTGAATAATATCTTATGTCATAAAAATTATTCATTTTTAATAAATTTTCATCAATGAAATCATATAATGAGATATAAAAAAATTATTCTTTTTAATAAAAATAATATTTTATAATAAATCAAAAAAATGTGATATTTCACATTATTCTTATTTTTATTTTTTTAAAATATTATTAGCCAAATATGCATGTGTTTGGTAATAATAATAATACAGTCTTCCATTGAAATTCCAAGGCAAGGCATGAAAGTGCACTTCTCTGCAATTTCCTTCTCGTCCAACCCTAGCAGCAAGTCTATGGGCAGTTAGGCACTGACCATACGTGGACGCTTCCAGGTCGAGAGAGACACCAGCCCACCGTGTCCCGGAAAGAAGCCTCACAATCATTTTGGGGTATTATTTGTTGGCAACTTTTTAACTAGTAGCCAATGATGTATGCATATTTCTCGCAGCAGGCGAATATAGGCAAACTTCGATGATAAGAAAAAAAAACAAAACAAAACAAAAGCAAAATTCTGGTCCAAAAGATAAAGGAAAAAGGAAAGAAAGAATAGGGAAAATGAACCAGTAGGTGGCTACGGTACCATATAGCAGGAACGGGGTGTGTCTTTTGTTTACGGATATGCCTGTGTTGCTGGGCAAATCGTTAGTTACTTTTGCTTAAAGTGTATAAATTTCAACTAATTATCAACCCCAAAATGTGAATTGTAAGGTGTAAATTGAACCAAATAAACACTCGTACACGTCCACGACCCCCCGGATGCCGGAGGGGTCCATGGGGGATAGCGTCGTAGTTCCTAAGGCGTAGAGATGATGAGGTCCGTGAGAGCATATCGGAAAAGAACGGAGACTTTGAGAAGGAAGACATCGAGTAAATTAGAGCTTCCTAGACACACAAATGTTAAAATAAAAAATTGAATATCAAACATAAGCCGCGTTAGCTGTAGCTCTATATATGGAAGATAGAGTGATCCCTTTTTTTTTTTTTATTATTTCCTGGGCTGTATTTTCATTATTTCTTGTACTATATAGTATGACCTTTTCAAAATATGTAAATAACAATAATAATAACAATAAAGGCTATTTCCTCAAGTGAGAGAGCAAATGAAGAGAATATATACACATATTACTGTATAATTGAAATAGCCATTTCCATGTCCCATGCATGCTTGCATGAGTAAAACATCTTTCTTTTTTAATTCCTCCCACCCCCCAAGTGAGTGAAAGGGATATTTTGCACAAAAACAACATTTACGGCATTTGCTCTCGTCCTTTTGAGTCTTAAGGCATATTCCAAGATTATGCTCACACTTCATTTAACTTGGACGCATAGCCTCGTGACTAAGCTTTTCTGGAGATACGGCGGCTAAAGTAAATGTTCACCTACCCCCGTGGAAGTTAATGACGATAAATCGACTTCCATTGCAAATTTACCAGAAAAAATATACAAAAACGAAAGCCGGCTTTGCTGTTCGAGGGACAAATGGGCACGATATGATTTCAGCCAACACTTATACAGGCTGTGTTTGACAAATTGGGCACAACATGACCGTACAAAATAGATTAATTCTATCCAATTATCCATGCAATAGGATCAACCCAGGCCACTTTATGCTATGCTATTCTCATATATCAATCACAATCATAAATCATAACCCGTGCGTGCCTAAGAATTCTGTGAAATAAAAAGAGTAAATTCGAAAATCAATAATTTACTCCAGCTTAAAAACCGTCAACGACACATGATGGCAATGGATATGATTTTTTATTTTTATTTTTATTTTTTTTGTGATCACTGTCGGATGGATAGATAGTCAAGCTAGAATCTTAGGAAGTGGCGCATGGGAGCCCGAACGGCCAAAGGGCTGGAACGATGCATGGGATGCAGCAAAACAGCGCTTTTGCGTAGGCGAGGAGTGATCATCAGTCAAATAGGAAGGGCCACGTGTTCTATTTGTGGCAGCTCGAGGCGGCTACTGCGGAACTGAGGGGTAAAGGGGCAATGGCCCTTTGGTGAAGCTTGGAGCCACCTTGACTTCGGTAGCCCCCGTCTCTCTCTCTATTTCTCTGTCTCTGTTTTTTGCCACTTTCGCTCGAAGAAATTGGCAGGCAACAGTGGATTTGCCGAACCAAAACTAATAGTCAAAAACTATTTTTTCTAACTTGTTGGCTAAGGGTTGAAGAATAAATTATATGTTAAATTTTGAGATTTTTTTTTAAAGTTAAAAGTATAAATGAAACATATTCGAAAACTTAATTGTTCTCCGGTAATAAAATTAAAATACATACATAGTTTAAGGCCTAAGAGGTCCTTTTATTTCATCTCCCACTCGTTTCATTTTTATTAAATCATATATAGAGGATGAGCAAAGCACGTCGAATGGGAAACCCCTCGATTTTTCTTGATGGTAGCTGCCTAGGTTTCTTTGAGGATTTGAATAAACAATAAATTCGTACTTTATTATTTTCTTCTTTTTTTCCCCTACAATTACCGTACTCAAAATAATTCAAATTTAGAATGACTATGGGACCTGCCTACAGCAATTTTGCAACTCAGGCATTGGGATGTCCTGAATTCTGACGTAAGCAGCGTTTAAGGTTCCTTTACCACGGTACACACTCAATGTAGTCAATTGGCCCAAGTAGACTCGAGCTTTGTTCTAAGTGGGCCTGAATAAAATCTCAGTTTAATGACGAAATAAAACCCAAAGGACGTTTATATTGCCTTTCCTTTTAGTTGACCTCTTCGTTGGATTCAAACGGATTTTCCGACTGAATTGGGTAGTTGAGCTAACAGCCCTTAAAAATTGTGGAGAAAAAGAGAGCGCATCATGTCACTGGCATGAGGGTCTCAAAGCAATGCAAGGATGGGAGTTGCTTGGATTGAGAACTATAGGCAGGATTATTATTATTATTATTATTATTGTCCTTGTCTTACAATATATATAATATATCATATTATCCGACCCCAAGGCCCCAGTTTAATGGAGGCAGAGTTAAATCAACACAACAGGATTGCAACAGTAAGGCCCAACCCCAACCCTGTCATTGTCACAAATTACGTCGAATCGCCTACAAAACGTTTTCCGCATCAAACAGCTCCTCCCACACCCACCAACAGAATCAGACAGAAACCCATGTCCAGAAAGGCCCATACCACCAGACCGCACTGTTGTACCAGCCGGGCTCAGCTGCTGGCCTATGTCCACGGGCTAAGAGATGCTGGTCCTGGAATGAAACAGCAGCCTATAAGGCAATCCAGTCCGGGGTCCAAGGTAAGGTCGTCATACAAGTCCTCCTTCATTCTATTTTCATGCTTAAAAGCCATTTTCCAGTATAAAAAATGATGGAAAAAAAATGCTTTCTTCATTCCCCGAACAGATGTGGGAATGGCCTAGTGCAACAGAAAGGACTCGGGCAACATTTCTTGGGATCTTTGGAAAACAAGAAAGGCTATGGAAGTATGAGCGTATTGTATCAGAAGAAAACAGCGAAATGAACAATTTTTGTGCAAGTGGAAACAGCATCAATGGTAGGAATAAAAGGCACCATGGAAACAGCATTTCGAATTTTTGTGTAAGTGATATATCTTTGATCTTCTGAACGAACGTGTGTTCTAGTTATTCGTCGCTGTGGAAGTTTTTTTTTCTTTAGTTTTCGCGACTTCATTGTACGTTTGCAGAGAAAATTGAAGCGTTTGTGTAAACAATTGTCATGTGGGTTGCACTGCAACAAGGGCTTGTTCAACTAATCGCTGCTCAGGGCTCAACGGGGAAATGTCTCTGCTGCTTGATTGTGGATCATATTGCATTTAATCAGGTTATCACATGTGCCAACGCCATGTAGGTAGGCTATCAAATGTGCCAAATTTGCAATGGGTAGGTTTTGAAGATTGAATTGAACGTGTCTTGTGCTTTTTATTTACTATTTTTGTCCGTTCGTGACCGAGTCTGTTAAAAGTTCCGTAATTTTCTCCCCCACAGACGGTTGTACTTGCTTTTATTGAGCTGCCTGCCTGCCATATAGCCCCATGGTTTAGGAGAAATTAATAAGATCGCAATGGGCATATAAAAGTTCCGCTAATTAATTGATCGTTCCCTTTTCCGTTTTTCGGTTTGGGAGGAAAGAATGCGAAAATATTGCTCCAAACTGGCTTTATATCAGAAGAAGTTGCTGTGCAACTAGAGAATACTACGGTAGAAGAAAATCCAGGACCATAACAAGGAAAAAGAAAAATAATTTCTAAAAGCTAAAAAAGAACTTAATACAGAGGAAGGATAGCATCCAGTAGTCACAATCAGCATATATGATCGCACCCCACAACAACTTGAAGATAACAACATTATCTTTCAAGAATAAGAACCTGCCTTTTCTTTCTTCTACTTTATGTCGACATAAAGGGACCAAAGAATTGGACAATTGTTCTCTCCAGTTCCCTATTTAGATAGCGCAAAGCTGACGCAAAATGCAAATGCAAGTAAAACTTTGCATACCGATCGATCCAATCTTCCACAGCATGTCTCAATTAGCTGCACCCCGCTCTGCTGAATTTGAGACACTGAGCGAAGCCCTAAGCCTGATGGAGGCATTTAGAGCTTTTGATGCAGACAATGACGGCCGCATTACAGCTGCCGAGCTTGGCGTCTTGGGGTCACTTGGTTACAATGCAAGCGAACAAGATGTGAGGGCAATGATCCAGCAAGGAGACACCAACAAGGATGGTTTGCTAAGCATAGAGGAGTTCTTGGAGCTAAACACCAGGAACATGGAACTGGGTGGACTTGCAAACTCTCTCCGCGCCGTCTTTGAAGCTTTTGATGTTGATGGCGATGAGGTGCTGACAGGAGAACAACTTTTGAAGTTATGGGGAACATGGGATTGGCTTGTTCTTTGGAGGATTGTCATGATATTATTGCTTCCATTGATGTGGATGGCGATGGTGCTGTTACCTTGGAAGATTTCAAGCTAATTATTAACGCCCTCCTCTAATGTCAACGTCTGGTGATTTTTAGCTAATACGGTAATGTTTTATGTCGAACAATCATGGAAGCAAATAAGCCTGTTGCAGTATCCAATAAGTAGCTTGGATGATTTCCTATTTAAGATCGATATTTGCATCCATCTCCCAAAAAGGACGAAAAAACAAACACGATAGTTCGATCCACATGCCAAGCAAGCAATAAGAAAGTGTTACTAAAAATATTTAAAATGTATATTATTTGTTTTTAACAGTGAGTGTTCTTTTCACCCATTGAAATAGAGTTATGGTACAAAACAGGAATTTTGCCTTCCCAGTTCCATAATTTTTTTGTATATATATTATAACTTAATACACCTAATTTAAAAACCCAAATTAAAAAATTGGGCCAAATATGAAGATATTAATACACGAATTTTATTATATATCTTTTTTTTTTTTTTGTGTGACATCTTTAGCCAAGTACACAGGATCTTAAATACAATTCGGGTTTGTTTGACGCTGAGCTTGCGATTGCCGAACAAGCGTTTAGACCCAAAGGCGTTTCGTAAATAAGAAAAAGACAGAGACCGCGCCGCCGATCAGCAATCGAAACGCTTGCTCGGAAACTAGTCATTTTTGATCCAGCTCCAAAACGTACCAAAGACGATGACCACAACTCATCTTTTATAAAGTTTAAAGCAAACACATATCTTAAGGCTCAATAACTTTTAGTTTATCTATAAAAAGAATAAAAAAATATATTTTCTACTTTGCATAGAATCTATAATAATGGTTACACAAAAAAATGTTTTCCATGAAATTAGAAATTGTTAGCATATTATATATAATGTTATATCCTAAAAAAATATACCCAAATTAATTTACTTTTAAGATCAAATGGCTACTTGATATATATTTAATCAATCGTATATCATCTGTTCTTATCCATTTACAAACTTGTTATTAGAGCATACGTGTTTTGTTCTTATCCATGTTATAAATCTTTTTTTAAAACAATTATTATGTGCAAATAAATCTTGGATAATAGGGTATGATATTTTATTTAGTTTATTATATGGACTAATACTCAAATAAATTTTAGAATAATATAGTCATAAACAATAACATTATTTGAATTCATTATTATCACGATAATTGTTTTATTTAAAATTTCTCAAATTCCATTGAAAATTAATAAATAATTAATTATATTTTTTAGTAACAAACTGCCAGTCTCACTTACTAACACCAAGACTTAACAGTAACTCCACACAAACTAGTATTAGAGAACTCAACTCAACTCAACTCATAGCCGTTCTGCATTATCCATTAAGGGCCAACCCAACCCGAAAGAGACTACTACTACTAGCTTGGGGCCCTAAAGATAGATCCACACAAATCGTCTCTCCCAGCTTTCGGGTCTTCGAAATCGGTCAACGTCTCCGCCAGAACGCATCAGTGAGCTTCGAAGTTAAAACCGCCTGTTCTTTTACTGTCTTCGGTTTAGCTTCTAATGGGTAATCTTCATTATAAACATGAACCAAATTGTTCGGCACTACACTTAAGATCAAAATTGAATTACCATTTCATTTTAAACAATGATTTACTGATAAAAAAAAAAAAAAAAACTATTTGTGGGGAGAAAGACTTGTGTGACATTTTTTCCAATGTTCTCCCAGTAAAAAAGAAACAGCTAGAAAGTGGGCAATTGCAAATTAAGTGGACGCGTAGGTCTAAAAAGTATAGGTTATTGGGATTTCAAAGTGTAAGTAAGGAGACTAAAGAATTTTATGTAAAAAAAATAAAAAAAAAAGAGACAAAGTAACATATAACTAAAAAGAATATTTAAATTAAAATATGAGGTAAAAACTACAAATCTATTAATTACTTGAATTTTGTTCAATTTAAATTTAAAATGTTAAAAAAAATGGCAGCATTATTTCTTTCTCGGAATACCAGACACTTGCATATTCAACAATTTCAAATTATACGGTGAAGGAATTATTCATAAAGTACCGACCGCATAAAAAGGCCAGTGTGAAAATTTTCTAAACTGTAAAGTACATTTTGCATGTCCTCTCAATTCTACCATTTTCTTTAATTCAATTTATTGGATATTTGTTATTAGTCCAATTTAGTACAGAGCTTCCAATAAATAATGAAATTCTCTCCTTTCTTTTTAAAAAAATATTTGAATAATCATAATTTGTCATCTAAAATAGACCAACAAGATTGTTGTCATTATTTAGTGCAATAACGCCACGGGTACTGTGTTTTTATGTGTTTTGCGCCAAATGCACTAATAATAAATTTGTTGACCATATCCCCATTCAGTCCAAACGCAAATGAAATATTTTCCTAGACATTTTTATTTTCAATCATGTTCTCCTTTTTTTTTTTTTTTTTTTTTTTTTTTTTGGTGATACTACTGATTGTGTTTACGTAACTTGGACACGACTCTAATTCCCTTCAGTTTTTGTTTCGGTTTAGTTCCAACGTTTAGGGGAACCATAACCAAAGTGCCAACTTGCTAATCGGTAACGGTTTGATTTGAATTGTCAATTCCAATTCAAATTTGATTAATATGTAGCCTTGATTTGATTCAATTCCAATATACTTTGTTTAAAATCATCTGATTACGTATTTGATTTAATTTGATTATTTTAAAAATATAGAAACATTTAATTTTTATTGTAACAAACAATAAATCAATAAATAAAATAACATTAGAATTTTATGTAATTCGATTTATGTGACTTACGTCCACAACAAAGATAGAAGGAATACTCTTATTAATAAATAAAGTATATTAAAAAAATAATTTAAAATACAAGACATATTTCAACAAATTTTTTATGAAAATTCATTTACACCATTGTATCGATAATAATATTAGTGCTATTTCAATGTTTTATTTTATTATTTAAATATTTTTAAAAGTTTATTTCATTAAAGTGATAATTTAATTACTGCTTTAACCAATGATTCACGATTTTTAAAAGTGATAGAACCCTAACCACACTGCTCCTTTCATGATTCAGAATCATATTGAAATTAAATTTGATAGTTTCATTTTGGTTCTAATTCTAAACCAATTTAATTTTAATTTGATTTCAATTTAAACCAACATTTTAGTCACGTATAGGCTAACCGAACAAAGCCAACCTTCTCGGGTTCAACTTTTTCGAATATGCTGGCGCTACGATAGTCCCCTCCACCTCAAAGGCTTGTAGGCAAAGAAATAGTTTGCCTAAGGCTTCTTCTGACGAGCAAATTCCTTGAATCAATTTACGCAACTTCACGATAACATAAGGTCAACAGGTCTCAGACCTTGCTTAAACTGGGTATCCAAAAGAGTACATTGACTGCGTAATTACTTACAAATAGAGCCTCAACAGTCCAAAATAAATGTTCCATAACACCCAGACGGCCGAAGAATTGACCCAAAACACAGCATCACATCAGACATGTAAATTATTTGACAAAACTCTCAACCATTACATGAAATCACACAACATTTCTTAGAATCATCTAAATTCCCATGTTTAGGACCTCAAAGAATATATACAATCGGTCACCATTACAATCCCACATCACATTAACAATTACGCCCTATCATTTTAAACCCCCCCCCCCAAATAAATAAATAAATATTATAACATATAAAACTTATATTATAATTGTTATTTAACAATTTAATTTTTAAATTTTAAATAAAATAAAATTTTAATATAATATCTACATTTATAATTACAAATTTAAATCACATTATTGTTATATTTAATTATAAATTAATTATAAAATATTAATTTATTCATACTTTCAACCCTATATGAAACTAGTTTGTTAGGCTTATATCCATATGAGATGAATCCATATCTTAAATTTTATTTAATAGTTTAACCTTTTAAATGATATGATTTCTTGACAAAAGCAACTCCGAGATAATTAACAAAAGTAAAACTAAAACCTCATGTCCCCAATTCACCCTAGATTTTAAAAACACAAGTATCAATCCATCTTGGAAGAAAAAACTAAAACACGGGACACGTCAGATTCACACGGAACTACCGTACACATGAATAGAACTACCGTACACATGGGTATTACTACAAAACCCTCCGCATCAACCAACCCATATGTTTCCTTTTCACCCCAGAATGTGCCACTGAAGGCCCCCGAAGCTTCCCGAAGCTTGAATTACCTCTAGGGAGAAACCAAAACACACGAGAAAATATTAGTCCGTACCACAATACATCACTGGATCTTGAAAAAAAATAGAAAAGAGAATTTCTAAAACTGCTCATCGATTAGCACAACGGATACGGAGAGAAATACGCAATTGCACTACAGTCCACCGCTGGCAATGGTAAGGTGTCTGTCTACTTTTGCTCTACTGATTAGTTTCCATTCCGACGCCTGCCAATCACAATAAATTTTGACGATACTTCACCATCTCGTGGTGAGATAGCACCACTGGCAGGTAGCCATTGGTGTGACAACAAAATACCGAGTTCTTGAAATGCTTGCACAAAGCATCCTTTCCCTGCATTAAACCAATAGCAAGGCAAACATAACACAAGAAAGAAGTTATGATTTTAAAAAATGTAGCAGCAAACTACAACTCACAACATCAAAAAGAAATTTAAAAAAAAAAGTACATTTAGGCATGAAATCAGAAGGAATCGAAGTATTTGTTATCTAACCTGGATCGCGGCCCACGCGATGGCACAAATTTTTTTGCTACCAGCCATCTTCCAATCGTAGTTGCAAAACGCTTTGTGAAATCTCGAGGCAGCCACAGGACTCGTGAAATTCACAAATGCATACCCCAGGTTTGCACGGCGTCTAGTTTATCAAGCCAAATTAGTATCATTTTTTTCATTAAAGAAAAATGCCAAAAAGAGATGGAAAAATTGGGGTAGAAAGGGATTAATAGACAATAACTACCTGAAGTCCATAGGCAAGTAAAAGAAATCGTAGGCAGACCTCACAGGGTCACCACGAGCACTCGCCTCTTTGTTCTCTCGCAGGCAGTGCGCATCCAGTATTCTCACAAGATCCCGCCTTCTGCTTCATACATATGATCAAAAGTCATTTCTAGCAGCCATAATTAATTGGACAACAAAAACCAATCATCTTAGTTAATTACATAAGCATTTAATGCCGAAGTAAAAGACTAGAACCAGTCAACCGGCACATATAGAGCCAATACTCTAACGAGGGACCCAAGTATAATTATTACTACCATTTTAGCAAGGAAATCGAATATGACATTTATGAAGAACAAGCAGAACAGATTCAAAGTGGCCATTCAGCTTCTGTGTGTGTGTGTACTTTAATGATACGTAGTCTTGGGCAGTCAAAAGATCTCAAAGAACACTAGAAAAACAAAAGGGTCAACCATGCGTGTGGAGATTCATTGACAGGACCTTGAATTTTGTCTAAAAGCACAAAGAGAATGAGAATGGAAGAGAAATAGGCCGGGAGAAAGACATTGTATACCCACCTCAATTGATTTGGGACATTTCTCATCATCACACTTGTTTTTCCTCCAACGTCGTCCTTTCCATCAGGTAAAACATGGGCTCCACCGTTACAACCACCGCCACCTCTCTTCTTTGAGTTGGGCTTGGTTTCAAATGCTGTCTCTCCACGGCCACCGGAAGGAGCACTACCATCACCTTCCCGACCACCTGACCGCAACCTTCGAGTAACACTCCTCGTTCCATCCCCAATGCTCACCTTCTTCCAGAAGCCATTAAGCACGGCTAGAGGCTGGTTTATAACATTATAGCAGGACACGCCAACCGGATTCGCCTTATGAAAGAAGGGTGTGACCGCCGAAGCCGGCGGGATCGCTTGCTGCACCATTCTCGGTGGCATGGACTGATCTGGTGTCGCTTTAAAGAAAGGCCGAGCATACGGGTTCAACGATCCTTTGGAGTTCGTAGGGGTTTGTGGACGGTCCATTTGGAGAAGACACAAAGTGCGGCGAAGAAGAATAAGCAGCTTACGTTGTACTTCAGCTACTTAAAGCCGAGGTTCCTGTTCGACGCATCTCCGGCTCACCTTCAGGATGACAAAATGAAACTGCATCAAGCAGATAAAAGGCCCAAACCCTAGAGAAAAACAGGGATCGTTTGTTTGAGAGAGCAGAAAACAAAGAAAAGCAAATGTAATAGAAAGAGAGGCAGACCTTTCTAACCAATTGCCTGGCCCCCTTACGGTCTTTCCTTGTGCCAAGGACATTCTTTTACGAGTATTTTTGCATCTAATGCACGCATACATGCACCGATGATTTAAATAATTAATAAATAATCAACCACTGGAGATGAAGATTTTAGTGGGTCAAAATAACTCTAGAACGTGGAATGTGCATTTGTTTGCTTTGCAGATACGGAAGAAATAGATGGGAGCAGGGTTGGTGCTTGGCTTTTCAGACCAACAATGACAATCAGTTTCTCTCACTTCTTGAAGATTACAAAAAATCCGGCGATGATGAAAATGGAAACTAGACGTACTCATTATATCTGCCCTCATTAAACGCTGCACCCATTACAAGACAAGACAATCCACAGTTACCTTTGGCGGCCAGATGTACGACAGATGCAGTCTAGCACACGCAGGGTAAGGCCAAGCCTTCAAGAACCCCAAAACATGCTTTTTCCAATCTCGGGGAGTCTCTGATATCCTTAACCTTCTGCCGTTCCCAATTCTCTCATTTCAGAGCCTCTCTTGTGATAAATAATAAGACCAAATATTTAAATGATAAACTCATATAGATATAGATATACAAACAATTATACACAATTAAATATATAATTAATAAAATGATTATCCTTCACACACTTCACGTCGATTTGATAAAAAAGCCCGCAACGAACCAAAAAATGTTCAAGCTCATTTGCATTTCCGACAACCCCCAGCTGCGTCACTCAAGACTGAAAATAACAATTATCTTCTTTTTTTTTTTGGGACCAAAAATAGCAATAATCTTCGCAACCCTACTTTTGGCCTAGAAGTTGAAGATGTAGGGATCGATGATGCAAATTTGAAGCGGCAGTTTAGGGGGTCACTTTTGAGCACAGTATTTGATTTGATTGACGACAAGTTTATCATTGAAGAAACGTGGGATCTACACAGGATCTACGAAAAGCTATATTATTCTCATTCATAATTTCGGAATAAAACACTTCTTTTTTAGGTTGTATTTTTTCTGTTCTTTTATAACGTGATCATTTCGTCTTGCCTTTGGTTAAAAAGGAATAGACACACTTCGGTTCTAAGGCCGGAAAACATGCCACTTGTAGATACAGGACAAAACGTATTTTTTTTATGACATCAGCAGTCTCCCCGAGTTGTCGATATAACCGATTTAATTTAATATTTTTAAATAATCCGATCCAAAAGTCAATGAAATCTGACGGAAAAAGGACATGGTATTAAATGGAAGGTGTTACCATTTCACATAAATTTGAACGCATTTTTAATCTTGGATGTAGGCAGTAGAATCCCAGAGTGTGCACAAAAAAGGACAGAAAACCCTTTCAACTCTCTCTCTCTCTCTCTCTCTCTCTCTGTTTTTTTTTTTTTTGGGTTGTTGTTTTGGGCGCGCTGACCTGAGTTCTGGGGGGCAGGAGCACGTTTCAAAGTTAAGGATTTGGTTTGCTTTTTACCTTGAGCCTCGCAAACACGATTATACGTCTAAGGAAACCCTATTGCTATAATTTCTCCTCCTCTCTCCCCCTTTGTTTTTGTCCAAAATCATGCAAGATAAATTTTTCTTTACCTTTTTAGATACGGGGTGGTGAGTTCAGCGTTTGACTCCCCCCCCTCTTATATCCAAAATTTATTCGGGCATATCTGATACTTGTTGCCACATGCGTGTCATGTAATTTAAGGGTGTAGTTTGATATATGATAATCAACATCATTTAACGTCGATATTTATTTTTATCTTCAAAATTTTGTTTGCTAGAAATAATTTGGGGTGCTCGATGCACGTTTTAAGACATATTGAAGCATATTGTGACAGAATGCTACGTTAGAAATGTGGAGGTAATTCTTGTAACGAGTACTACACATTTTAATAAGTTAGTCTTTTAAGAAAAGAATAATGGTTCGTGACAAGTGGTATTAGAGCCAGTCCGACTCCAATCTAATATCTTTCGCCAAACATTCTAGACCCGGGAGTAGGTAAGGTAGTCCCGGTCAACCACAAAGACGTTAATGGATTCAATGAAAAAAAAAAATAACAAAATCTCACGTCTAAAAAATGAGAAAAATCTTTAAATTTTATAAATTTAAACGCTGCATACCCTATTATATTAACCTTTTTTAAGAGTCTAATGGCTCCGTTACAATAAACATCAACCGAGTCATGCCCGAGTGTATAACTTCTTAGGTTGGGGTTTGGCAAATTGCATGCAAATCCGTACCCTTCGATTCATAGAGTAGTAGGTCCAAATGAAAGAACAAAGATACAAGAAGCCCAATGAATGAAGGCCCCTGGAGATGCTCGGTTGGACCGTGCACAGATTTGCCTAACGGAATAGGCCTGGGCATCATTGGGGGGCCCATAAGGAACAGACCACAAAGCCGACCATTTTGCAGATGCGAATGTAAATGGGCGAAAACTCCCAATCTAAGAATTTTCAGGTTGTTTTTTTTTTTTTTTTTTGTTGGAAGCTCGATAGTCGATAGATACGGTTGCTTGATGGTGCCGCTGAAATTGTTCCACGATATTGGCTCACTTATTTAAAAATTAAAACGATCGCTCATTTTCATTTTCAATTCCCAAAAGTTATTAGAGGATAGTTATACTTTTTAAAAAAAAAAAAAAAAACAGAGAACAAAACGCAGCCACAAACAATGCTTTGAAAATGCCAATTCAACGTTTCAGCATATTTGGACATATCAATCATAGCAAACGGTATAACGAATGGGGTGTCACTCCATAAAGTCTTGTCATTTCCTGTTGCTCCAGGAATGAGAAAACTTTGTACCTTTCATTTTTTTTCGCCAAATAAGTAAGTAAATAAACATAAAATCCTGCGAGATGTTCGACAAGTGCTTCTCCTAGCACATGATCGAATTTCCTTTGCGGGCAAATTTTGTGATCTATGGACTACAGCTGGGCTTTCAGCGATTTCGAGTTACCTTCAAATACTGTTGATCTAATGAGCGGCAGGCCTGGGCTTTCCATAGGAAGTTGTGGTCATTTGCGGCGATCTGCGGAACAATGAAAGCTCGAATTGACCATTCAGTATATGATTTGGAGCAGTCCATCAACAGCATCTTAAAGCTAAAATATTGGTAAATATCTCTCTTTCTTTTTCCAAACCACACAAATGACAATTCTAATACCACCACACAAGAACCTGCTTCAGTGATATTCCTGTCTATCTCATTGTCTGATGGGCAATTCAAACACTATGGGAATGAAATTGGAAGTTATTCGGGAACAAAAGTAGGTTCCAAGTGCTAGTGGGGCGTCTTAATCTTTCCTTCGATCTATTTTATGCTTCACTGAAAATTACCTCCAACAATGGCATCCACCTCCCATTGTCCATTAACCCACTTGTCTCCTCCTGTTTCCTTCACCTGTATATGATTCATAGGACACATAAACAACTCAACCTAAACACCAAAAAAAAAAAAAAAAACCTCAGCTGTCTATGCAGAACGCCATTAGGTTCCTTTTTCAAGGTTTCCCTAGGTACATTTGTTGATGCACAACTATGCAGATTATTGTTACCTTGTATTTTTGTTTTATATGCCATTTCTAGGGGTACCATAGAAAGGCGAGCTGGTCAATGATGGTACAAGTTAGCACCATATCAGGTTATGCGCAACTAGAGTCTCCAACTGATGTTGTATTCTTAATATATGTTGATAAAATCCCGAAGGAGATTAGGCAATGTGTTTACTTATCAGACATTTAAGCAGCCTTTTAGAAAGGCACACAAAAGTAAAAGGCAACCGCTTGCACTCTTCCTTGGGCGAAGAGAAAAGAATAAGGCCCATAACTTGTACACGAAAATATTAATTTGAGCAAGTACCTTTCTGGAAGTTGACATAAAGATCTCATTTTAAGGAAGTTGAGACAACGTTATCAAGATTGCAGTGTACCCAAACCAACACAGAGGGTTAATTAAAAAAAAAAAAATTGTATTAGACCTAATGGTGTATGTGCTTATTATCAAAGATTAATTGGTGGGAACCCACAAAACCGAACAGCGGTACCACGAAAGAAAGAAAAAGGTTGAGTTAACTGTTCCCTCCGATGGAACCTCATGTTGGTAATGACTTAGACCCCTTCCTGTTCAAATTTACTAATTTAAGCAGCCGAAGAGAGAGTGCCTTTCTTAGGTTTTCATTTCTTCCCTTTTGCTTGGGGCCATCTTGTTTCAGTTTTCAAATGGTAAGTTTGCGAGTTTCGTATACTTAAATTGATTGCTATCGCCATTAACATTTAAAGAGGCTTTGAAAGTTTTATACCGACCCATTTTTTATTTCTAGCCACAAGATGGGCAAATTTAATATGATAAATCTCTGTGATGTTGAGGCACCCGCGTCCAATTTTCCCGAGCATTTTTTTAATCAGATAGCGAACATCACTTGGTGCTTTTCGTGGACCAAGGTGATTGCCATGTATGCTATCCTTTCATTTGCATGTGACGATCGGGAGAGCAGTTAAACCGAACAAATCCCCGGAAATCATTCACCACTTTTAAGAAACATCGATCCTTCAATATGTGGCCATGGGACACATTGCATTTAACAGCCTTAAGAGGAAAAAGGTATCACATATATATATATATGGATATAACCACATTAACCCTTCAACATTTTAATTCAAATTTTATTCTAACCCACCACTCTTAAGAGTGATTGCTCCAAGTTAAATTTTCTGTATTTAAAAACAGTAATTATTAAATTTAGAATTTCACAACACATTTCAGTTCACATTCTTTTTATTTACCAACACATCAAAATTATCACTAAAAGATGTAAATATGTAGAGAGACGTTGATTTACTAACAAATTCCTACTTCGGTTGGTAAAAGTATTGAATTTTTTCTGGCAAAGCACCCCCATCTTTGTCTTTTTACCAAGTAAGCTTTGACATTTAAGCCTGAGGTGGCCCAAATCCTTTTTTAGGGTCCCAAAGCAAGCCCAAGAAGCTACGGCCTACTGGTGGTTATAGGTCTCAAACTCCATAAAGTCATCGTCGGGGGCGTGTCATAAAGGCAGATAGATAATACACGTCTTTTTTGAGACGTAAAAAGAGTCTACAAGTAGGATCTCCGATGCCTTTTTTTATTGAAGAACGATCTTCCAATAGGTTGCACAAACCATAATTGCTGTATAAACGTAAATTCATTATGGGTGGGGGATGGCGTGTCCCCCTCGTCACAAGCCTCATGTCGGGTATGGACGTGGCTTTTTGCCGACATGTGGCCGCGACCCATTTGATAATTGGAGGACAGAGAACCGATGGGTCCTTATCAGTGTCATGATGACAATATTAGGTGGTAAAGAATTGAGTGTTGGGACTTGTAGTTTCTCGCCACGTGGAATTGTAGCTATCCATGTTTGCATATCTGCTTCAAAACTCGAGCTCCTTCCTCCCCACCCTTAGGCATCATTTCCTCAGCTAATTTGCCCGAGCAATAATAAATGGCTGGAGGCAAAAATAAAAAGGGACAATTGAAAGTTTCAAGGAAAAAGAGAGAGAGAGATTCTGCTCTCCCGCTGTCATTAGTCACATATAAAAATTTTCAAATAAAGTGACCAGCACAAGGCAAAATTTAAATAAAAATAAAGGGTAATTGGCAGGGAGTTGCAAAATTCTGGGTCGGCCCGTTGGGAAATTGGCGTGTCCTTCGTTGCATTGCGTTGCATTACAAATGGTGGACGCTTACCAAAACCTAACAAAATGACAAAACATCATATTTGAATATATATATATATATATATGGATTTTGACAGCTATGTATATTCTGTGACGGGCAAATTTAGTCTATTTTCCTACGCATCTAGGTGAAGAAACCTGCCAAAGCGCCAAAAAAAAAAAAAATGAGTAATCTGTGTCGATTTATAATTTAAAAAAGTATCAACTGCTTATTCTTCTTCTTTTTTTTTTTTTTTTTTTTGACTTCCAGTGAGGGTCTCCGCTGGATAATGAGAGCAGAATTTTAAAGGGCTTTATAACAGACCTAAGAATTTTGTTATTAGCTGACAGAATTTCTAGCTTGTGTGTGTGTGTGAGTATAAAACTTAAAAAAATTGGATATTGGATGCATATACACACCAGAGAATTTTTGCCTTAAAAAGTGACTTTAAAAAATTGGTATATCGACCCAGGCCAAAAATTGGCAGAATTTTTACCTTATGTTGGAGGTCTATGAAAAGTTCGTCAATACACCAGAGAATTAGATTAAATAAAAGTTTGTGACGAACAACAGAACTTTTGATTCTTTCAAATTTTAATGATTTTCAAATATATATATATAAAAAATTAAATTTGAAAAAAAAAAGTTTAAAATTCAAACTTCAAATATCATCTACAAACTTTGTCTCTTTGTGACTGCTAGAATCTATAGAGTAGTTATTGCTCACCAAATAATTTAAATACAAAAAACTAAAGATTTTGGTTTAAATATATATATATATATATATATATATATATATAAGAAAGATTTTGTTAGTTGGCACTCGAGCTAAAACCACTCTTTACCAATTACGAGTTAGAATTTGTTTGGTTTGGGTGGTCGTTCCTTGGTTGTTTTCTTGGTACGTATTCCATTCCATGTTGTTTTCAAAATGATAAAATCCAACTGAAAATGTTCAAGTTTGAAGTGTTCAAGTTTGCACACGAAATGTCTCCATCATTATTCGCTATCTTTCTTATGGAGCTTCCATGGCGGGTCCTTTCCACGGCGTATATATCCAATTTCATTGGTTGGGCGGTCGACATTTTCAATGAATATCAAAAGCTGGCACACGGGTGTCCTCCCCGTGGAGCACATGCATTATTTTATGAAAGCCCAGCCATGGATGTTACATGTCCGACTGGTCTTATTCCTTGAAATCCATCTTTTTTCCCCGATGGACTATTTCTTGAAGATCTTGCCATATATTAAACAACAAAGATAGAATGTTCGTTCGGGCACTCTTTCGTTATTAATTTTATATATATATATATATATATATATATATATATATATATATATATATATATATATATATATATAACTCATATTTAAGTAAAACTCATGTTTTGTTAAGATTTAAGAAGCAGGGAAATTCTTAACTCTCTTCTTCCTTGAGAGTTTCCCTTATGGTCAACGAACTAATTGGTTGGTTAGTCGTTAACTTAATTAGGGAAGATGAAGAGGAGTCTTGGGATCAGTTATTAGTACTCTAAGACAAATTTATTTAGTAATAGGACAGAAAATTTACTCCATCTAATATTGCAGGTAGTGATTAGTCCAATTCCTAATCCGTGACTTAATTAGAAAGGTTATATAAATATAATCCTAGAGCTGTTACAAGCTTGGTGGGGATAGTCCACAATAAGAAAGAGTAAGTGTAATTATTGACAAGGCACAAGGGGTCTTATAATTTTGTTTTAACTTGTCACTCTGAGAGAGATGCACGTTCTGTGTGTCTGGGTGTGCTCGACTGGCACATGATCACAGACAATATTTGAAGGCGTCGTCGTGGCATGCAGTATAGACTCTCTGCCTGTTCATATTTTCCCAAAGCACATCGTAGCCGAGAAATTTTCAGAGTCAGACAACGAAAGGAATTGAGGATTTAACAAAGAGCACAATGCATCTAATGCAAATTCCCTCTTTGGTCTGCGCTTGCTTGAATGGTTTTCATCACGATTTCTTCGAACTTAATTAATTGATTGATTAATTTTGGGAGAAAGCCAGTTCAAATCTACTCGAATGATGTTTTACCATTGCGTCGATACTACAAATTACGGCTAAAATGGTAAAACACACGGGTACATTTCACCATTTTGTTACTGCATGGATGTTGAATGCTGATTATTAGAAAAAATTAAGGGGCAGGGGGCAATTGTGTATCCTCAATTAGGTAAATATTGATTCATTCGTTTTCTAGGACGACCGATAGTTCCAATTGGGTGTTAAAATCCCACCCAAAAAAAAAAAAAAATCCTATTGAGTTGGGAGACGCCTTGCATAATGAAAAAGCTCGCGATGCATGTACAAGGGGAAGATTTAGATTGTTTGGACGGTAATGTCACAAACAGGTTGCTGGGGACAAAAGCATTTTGTCTGATTTCACTTGTGACGGCAGAAACAAACAAAACGATTTATGAATTCCTGCAGCCTTTTCTCTGCTTGCATGCCGTATCACACGTTACTTTCCTACTTGACGCCTTTGAATGACATAAACGGAGACTCGTTTTTTTTTTTTTTTTTTTTTAAAATTTGATTACCACAATTATCTAACTAAAGACGCATAATAAATTAATTGTGAAAACTTTCCCTCTCAAAATTCACCCCTAAAGTACAAAAACTGATTGGGGGGGGGGAAATCAGACTCATTTGGGGCGGCATTACTCGTTTTGACAGTACGATGAGCATAGACATAGAACAAAGTAGGGACTAGGTGGAGATCGCGTAGGTAGCCAAATCTTAGGACAAAGCAATGAGTTTAAACATTGAAACATTTAAGCATGCTTGAAGCAATGCATGGCTGCCATGGGCGGCGAGTGTGTCTGAACAAACAGAGACAAGAGATTGCCCATGCCATTAACTTCTTCACCAACCCATATTAACGCTCCCAACAAAGAGCGCCACCGGAGCGGTCCTAAGAATTTTGGATGTGTATAAGATTTAAAGACTTTTTCTAGACGCTGGTCTAGTGAATAAGGTTAATTTTTGTGCTTTTTAGCTACTGTCACACTTTAGGCAATGACCACCTAGGCAACAAAGTGGCAGGTCTACTGCTGTAAATATCCCCCATTTGCACGTCAGTCTTTGAGAGCTGTACCCATTTTGATCATCTTTCACTGTTCTGTTCTATCGTAATGCAACTCTGGTTGACAAAATGAAATTTACCACAATCTTTTCTGTTCTTTCCTTCTCTTTTTTTTTTCTTTTCAAATTTTGTCTTGCTGTCAGACGTACCTACAGTTTGCAATGTCTACTAGGAATCCCAATCTTGTTTTTCATGCGGGGAAGCAAGAATCAAAGTTGATTTGAAGAAACGGGCGTCTTTAGAAAACTAATGGAATTGCAGCTGCAGCCCAGCTTTCATCAATATGATTCAAAATTTCAAAACAATCCAGCTGCTATAATTTCACTTTCTTTTTTTTTTTTAGGGAGAAAATATAGTGCCCATCAAGTTAAAAAAGATTCGAGGCGACGGCGGTAATAGTGATCAATCACGATGCAGACTTGTGCTTGGGGCCTGAGCATACAGACAGTAGAAGCTCCCAAAAGAGAACCAAAACCTATATGGACACAAAAAAATAAAAAGAAATAAAAACTCACACTTACCACCAGCCCTTTAAGGCCGGGGACGAGCCCGACCTCGTTCCCAAAAACTCACAGAAGTTGAATTTCAAGATTTGCTTCTTGGGGTGCTGTGCCATTTCCTGCAATATCTTCAAACTCGCTCCCCCTTTCTTTCTAACAGCTAACAGACTATTACTGTAACCGAAAAACACTCGCTCTCCAACGTGGGGAAAGTTAGGACCCCTTCAGGCCTGGATTTCTCTGGCGCATACTTTTTGACCACTCCATTAAAAAATGCCCCCGAGAGAAATCAATAGGATACAAATGAAATTTCAAAAATATAAAAAAATTTTCAATCTCAGACCCCACCAAAATATTTTGGAAAGATTTAAAACTTGACCAACACGATTAAAAAACATAGGTCGTTGATTTACATTTTAAAAAATTAAAGAGGCTTTCAGACTCAAATTATTCAAAGCACGAAGGGTAGTGCTGGTCAATATTGTTTTTAACTTGATTTTCCCTTTAAGGACAAATAAATTAAATGGGTAACAGTAAAAGGGCTCGGGTGAAACAAAGCAGAGCAAAGTAAAAGAACAAGAAAAACCAACGCATCTTTCCCGTGGCTTTCTCTCCTTTTCAGGTCTTCACACCTCCCTCCAGTCCTTACCCTGCCCAACGCCTTCCTTTTCACAGCAAAAGCCAAATGCACTGACCCCATCTCTATATAACCAAAGATTACCCATTCTGGCGCAACAGTTAAAAGTAATGCAAGGATAGTTGAAAGGGAGAGAGAGAGAGAGAGATCCCACATGGGACCCCATCTCGTTTTGGATGTGATTCAAGCTTTTATTTCTTTTCCTTTCCAAATATAAAACAAATAAATTATTCATGAAATTCCATAAACCACCCCTTTTCTATATGCTGTACACTTTCTTATTCCAAGTCAACCTCCACCCCATTTTGAATCTTCTCTCCGGGAAATCATTTGCCTGTTCTCTATACCCTATTTTTCAAATCTTCACAATTTCACGACTAAACCACTTTTCGCCACAAAAATTTCTAAGGACTAACGAAGGAAAATAAGGAATCAGAATTCGAGTTTCACCCTTTCACCCCACTGAATATACAAAGTACTTGCCCCGTCGCCATCAAAGCCATGGCTGATCTTTCTAAATTCAGCCATAAGACGCCCCCCAACAGTGCACTTTCGAGCTCTCCAGCAACAATCTGCAGTGATTGCCCTCTCCAACCCAGGGGATATATTTTGCCACTTTCACCACCAGGAGTGGCATAGCCTCCAGTGTTTGGGCTCCCTAAGGGCAGAGTACTCAAAATACCGACATCATTTACCATTTTAAATTCTCACTATCACCTGTCTTCCATGAAGACTCTTCCAATAAAATCACGGAACCTCTTTGAATAGAGCTTGGGATCAACTGCTGAAATTGAGGTCGGGTCAGCCTGAAAGGACTTGTAGGCATGCTCTAGTTTCTTGCTGATATCATAATCCTGTAGGATATCAATTATCCCAAAATAAAGGACTACTTCATAGATCTCCCCAGAAGGGCTCAAATGGCTGTACTGATCAAAATCACTCCTCCGAGTAATCCTCTCTGCTCTTGCTGGCATGTTTGCCCCTAACTTTATCAGAGGTTTCCTGAAAGGATATAAATTTTTAGCTTAGCTTTGCATGAAGAATCACACATAACTTGTGGTCATAATTTAAATTGAATTTAACATTGTTGAGTGATTTAATATTATAATTCATCCCAAGGAGGGTAGCTAAGAAATATTTGCAAATGTAATTTTAAATCCTCCACCTTATCTACTCAGGCAACTAACTTCGTTGAAAGCACTTAAATTATGGAGCACATACAATGATATGTCACAAGAAACTGTTTGCCAAAGAATTAAGAACCTAGGGACATTCAGCAATCCATGATGAATCAAACCCTGCCACTTATTTGGTTAAGGAATAGCAACCACGATTCCCTATAACCCACGAATAACCACTTACTACTGAACTAAACCCGCCATATCAACATGACATAACATGCCACTTTCAATTATTCCATTTAAAATGACAAAATGCAGACACAATTACTGGCCACATTAAACAAACGCAAAACTCAACCACAAGTCCTTACAGTTGACTGTTACAGGGTTATTCAAAAAGCCTACAGCCAATTGGGCCAAAAATTTCTTATTATGTCCTGTTCGATAATCCATATTAGTGCAACAGTAAAACTCAAGCTCAAACCAGGACAAACACTAAAAGATGAGAACATACTGGCCAGCTAAAACTCGATTCATGTCTTGTAGTTCTGCCTCAAGGAAACGACAGCCTCGCATGAACTTCTCATTCTGATAAGAATCCTTTTTCCCTGATGAGAAAGAAATGAAATCAGCAAGAAATATCGCAACTAACTTTTCCATAGAGCCATTTAGAAGACAACATGGCTAATTACCAGTCCGCAAAAGAAAAGGTGACAACCCCATTGTATTGTATGTATTATCATCACGAAAATGGAGGCCAACCAAAAGACTGTAATCCATAATTCTCTCAGCTTCCAAAAACTCACAGTCTCGATCAATTTGCCTGCCAATAAGTATCAGTAATTTGGTATGTTACAAAAATGCAGAATAAACTGATGGGAAAATCCAGATACAACAAATGTCACTGTAATAAACATGATGCATACCAATTTAAACTTACTTTATTAGCTCATGACACCAGTTTTGTTGAAGACAAAACACAAAATTTAGATCCAGGTCCTTTAGAGTGGTGGTCTCATCAATTTCACCCTCAGGCTTATCTGTGGTGCGACCATGAGAGGATCCTTTCAAGTCAAATCTTCTATGTATTTTATACTCTGAGCAGAACAAATTGCCCATGACAATGAAACGTGTCTGGTTTCCAATACACAGCTTGATCAGACATGTGAACAGACTCCAAGCCAAAAAAAAGTTGAAACTACTAGTAATGCACACCTTTTGGCCTCCAGTTGGTTTAACACAATGCACACCAAAGAATTTGGTCACAAGTGAATTTTCATATCGGCAGACATGTTGATAATAACTGGGTAGCATCCTAATAAGCACCTGAACACAAATAGTGGAACTTCAAAATCAGTATAGCTGCACACCTAATAAATTCTGTATTTAAATAAGAAACTGGGGTGGAACCCAAGCCAAAATACAATTTACCAGTTGCCACTTATACACTGAAGGAAAAATTGTGTGCCCCTACAAACTCCAAATTTCTCAAGACAGATGTCAATGAAAGGGGCAACTAACCTTGACTTCTGATTTCTTCACAGTCTTTATCATGAATCTATCATCCTGTGTAAGATAAAAGAAGCTTCCACTCTTCCCTGGAGAGGAGAGCTCTCTAAGGGCGTCGTTACCACAGATAGCTAGCATGTAGTTTGCGGTGTCCACTTGGAAGAGATCCCTCAAATGTCTAAATATGTGCAGTAAAAGAAGGAAAGAAAAGGTCATCACCATACCATGATGTAAAAATTAAATTAATCAGAAAGTAATTTCATGTTGATTTCCAACTATATGAAGCTTCAATTAAGATTGTGGAACACAGAGGAAGGTGCAAGAGACAGTAAAGGCATAATTGAACCCAACGCAAGATTTACCAGAAAAGCAACTTAGAAATTGAGAAATGCAATACCTGAACACCATGGGACAATAATCTTTCCACCGGAATTCAGAGGATTGATGTGGTGGTGTAACCTTTGATCCTTCAGGTGGGAACCTCGTCCAGAACTTCTCCTTGGGGTCAAAATCACTCGGCTTCAGGTCTCTCAAAATCTGGGCATGCTTCCCAACAGAATATCTACACCAATACATGTCACCACATGAAATCAAGCTAGAGCACAAAAAATGGGAAAAGCCAATCACGGACCAATCAAACTCGAAAACCTGACAGCAACAAAAATATTGAAGTGAAAAATAAAGCCAGAAACCCAAATCACGAAACAATTTACCTGATACCCAATTGCAAATTGAGCATCAAATCATAATTCTTGTGCCCCTTGGAAATCGTCTGGCCAGGCTTCTTCGCTTCCCCGCCATTAAAGCAACAAGGCCCACTTCTGAACTGCTTAAGCACCTCCCGCTCCAATCCTTCTCTGTAAATCTTGGAAGCCTCCACATTATCAATAATATCACAAGTAATATCCCCAGCCTCACCATCGCTGTCCCAGATGCATATCCTTGGGAAATTCATGTTACTCCCCCTTGCCCCATCCAACGACGACCTCTTCCTTGTCGTTGCTGCCAACAACAGATCACTTTCATTCCCGCTCTCTTTGAAGCGATGCTCCTTTCCATTACCACCGGGATAGAAGGTTCCACTCCATTGATGATGGGTTTTAATGTCCTTATTGTTGTTGTTACAACTGTTCCAGGTACCAAAATAACAACTCCCATCAGGCCACTTGAAAACCCCATTTCCACTGGGCACTCCATTTTCCCACTGCCCATCGTATCGATTTCCGTTTGCCCACATCAGAACACCTCTTCCCGAAATGACACCGTTTTTCCATTCGCCGACATACTCATTCCCATTTTTCCACACGTACTTACCATGGCCATCCTGGAGATTCTTCTTCCACGTCCCTTCATAGAAATCTCCGTTAGCGTAGCGTTTCTCGCCATACCCGTGCTTGCGATCAGCGCTCCAGGAGCCCCGGTACGTGTCGCCATCGGATCCAATGAATGTGCCGAACCCTTCCATCCGACCCGACTTGAATTCGCCCTCGAATGTGGCGCCCGATGGCCACGAGAACTTCCCTTTCCCTGACGCTTTCCCGCGGCGCCACTCACCCTCATACATGCACCCATCGGTCCACAGGTACTTGCCGGATCCGTGAGGCAGCTGCTAGAGAAGGCGCCTATGTAGAGATCACCGTTGGGGAGGAGCTTCTCAACGGTGGTGGTAGCAACGGAGTCGAACGAGGGGCCCTCGGCGGCAGTACCAGTTGTGGGTGTGACTCTCCGGGTGGCGGAGATCGATCGGGGGCGGCTAACAATGGAGGCTTGAGATGGAACCGGAGCCAGGAGCGGTGGCAGAGGTGGCGGCACTACCTTGTCTTCCTCTCCCGATTTTTTCTTCTTGGTGGTCGAAACGGCATCGTTCGGGTCATCCACAAGCATTTTTCTCTCATAAAACTCTAACTTACCCTTTTCCACTGCCTGCCTCTCTTCCCCTCTCCTTTCCCTCTCCAAATGATTTTCGTTAAGTTAGTGCTTTATCGGTTCGATTTTTTGCTGCGTTCTGGGCGTTCGTATTTCAGTTTTGCTAGCGGGTTTCATCTCTTCCGCATTCTCCGACGACTCGTAACAGGAAAGGGCAATGAAAATGAAAATGAAAACGCCTGGAAAGAGAGCATCCCGGCGACCTCCTGGTTATTCTATCTCCAGAAATTGCCTCTCCCTCTCTCTCCCTCTCCCTCTCTCTCTCTCTCAAAAACTCTTGGATTTCGCTGCCTCGTGATTTGTGGGAAAATAAATGTGAGCCTTAAAATACATACACCCACAACACGATTATGAAACAGTGGAGAGAAGAGGGGACAGATAATTTTTTAAAAACCAGAAAAAGAAAAAAAAAAGAACATTAATCGACTAAATGTAATTAAATTAGAAACCGCAAAAGGATCCAAAAAAAAAAAAACACAGTAGAGAGAGAAATGAATAGGGAGACGGCTTTTGTCTTGGGAACGTTGCAATATGCCCTCGTTGTGTGTCCGCATATCTTTTGGTTACGCCCACTAGATCAGAATCCTGTCCATGAAAAATTACATTACTAGACACACGAAGACAATGTCCCACGTTGTCAGGTTAATTTTTTTCACGTTTTCTTTGTTACCGCTAGGCAGGGTTTGAGCCATCGCCAATATCATCGACGCGGGCATTGCCTTTGAAGCTTTTCCTTACCCTCCCTTGCCCCCTTCTTTTCAGTATATTTACACCCGCACCATCCCGTTTGGTTGTTGTCGTTGTTGTATTTGTGCTTCCCCTTGTCCAAGATCTTGTTACGATTTGACAGTTCTCTTTAGTTCGGTGGTAATCTTTTTCCTTCTTTTTATTTTATTTTATTTTTTTTCCCCTTCATGCCAACCAAACGTGATTAAATGGAATATTATATCATGGCAAGCTGTATACGCAGCAATGGTCTAATTAACATAAAAATAAATGGATCTTCGTGTTTCGACGAGAATTGCCAAATTCTTAATTATAATACTTTACATGTAATAATGCAAGCCAATCTGCGAATGCTTTCGGTAAATGAATATTAGGTTTCTACATATATATATATATTAAAAAAAATGGATTTGTGTTATATGGATTCAAAAAGTTTACTCACTATCACTTACAACGAAATTTAAGTTGATCCCAATTGGGTTTAGATATTGATGATGATTTTTGTTTTTGTTTTTTTGGAGATGCTTTGATGAGCGAATATTGTGTACATTTTGTATATCTTGTTAAAAACTAAATATATTGTGTGTATTTTTCTTATTTTCTCAATGGTTAAGCAATAAGTTGGCATTTTCCCATATTGGCCTAAATATTAGACGGGAATCACGCAATATAAGCATAACAGCAATATATTAATTTCTTTCACTTTTTTTTTTTTTTGAGATAAAAGTAAATATAAAACGTAGATTTTTATTTATTTTTTATTTTTGGCTCAAACTGGGCTAAGCCGCTCTTGGTCTCGCAAAGCACGTGTGATCATAAATTCCCCCTTTTACTGGGTCTCTAATAAATAAGATCCGTTCTCTGCCTTCTGGGCAGACCTTGGGGGCAGGGAATGAATACAGACGCATACATTTAACCTACTCGACGATCAATTTAAACTTAGCTCTAGCTCCCCCGATCTTCTTTCTCTGCTTACATACGTAGCAGCATATCACAATGACCATATAGCTTCATCCAACAAGCAAAATATTTAAGGAGAGAAAAAGGGCTATACATAGAGTTCTGTGAATATTTTGCAGCTGTCTTTCTGTATATTTCTCATTCATATTGCCTTGTTTTAGTAATACTCTTATCTAATCAATGCTGTCATCCTCGAGAAAATATAAGGTCAAGGCTTGTTTTTGCTGACCTTGTAACATAAAATAATGATAAGTTAATCTATCTCTCTCCAACTCACTAACTTACATATATATATATATATATATATATATATATATATATATATATATATATATATGCTGACCTCGCACTCTCGATATCACAAGCTAGGTTTGAACTTTCCTTAGGGTCTAATTACAAGCCATGTTCCAATTAGTCAACCTACCTAGATAGGATTTTACCTACAATTCTTTTACGAGTAATTAACTGCTAGCAATTCCAAAAAGTCCAGACTTACGTAAAAGGATCTCAATGACAGAAATCCAAAATATGGTATTGTATTAAAAGAGTCCCACCATGTCATTTGCTTTGAAAATATCAGCAAATCCTCAAACGAAACAATTATTGGGCCAAAAAAGAAAAGAAAAGAAAAAAAAAACTTACCCTTCATTTTCGTCACAGTGAAAACCTAAGAACAACACGAATGTATTATCTTTATGATCGCTCGTTTGGATGTAATTATCACGTGGCTGTCTGTTTAGTGCATATCAGCCGATTCATGTGTTTTATCGGCCAATGCTCATCGGTTTTAACTAAAGACTTTGTGATGTATTTTTCCATGTCGAGACTTAGTTAGCTACCATATGGTCGTAGTCACTTGGATTAATTGACGCTAGCTCTTGTTGAGAAGCTAATTAATGAAGTAACGTTGCAAAAATATTTTATCGAAAAATTTTTGGTGAGGGTAAATCCATAGCTTAATTAAAATTATATAAGGTTAAAAGTGTTTAGACCGATTCTATGTAGTTTGATCATTTTGTATTTCACGTTTTAATTTAGATTCTCAATAACCTGTAATTTATAATTTTGAAAATTAAGGTCTCTAATTAAATTTTTTTATTAAAAAAATTACATACACCTAACCCTAGTCATATAATATTGAAAAAAAAAAAGTAAAATCTTCAAATGAGTTTACGTAATTTATTTTTTTTTAATAAAATGGTTCGACCATATGCGAAGAACAAATATTGTGCATTGCATCTCTTATGGCATATATCTTGTGTAAGCTTTGTCTAGGTCGCATAATCAAAAAGGTGCGAATTGCGGGTAGAGCCTCTTGTATATCTATTGGCTCTATTGCTTACTGAGCAACATAAACAGCTTAATTTTTTAGCATCCAGAAGCCCCAGCTGAAATCACAGTCACAAATACATACACGTAGATTAAAACAAATGCATGGGAACAAAGCAGAGCGTCCTACATCACAGGAACTCAGTGTATATATATGTCAACTACTGTAGCAATGTCATGCACTTTGAGTACTGCTGACTCTCCACGCATTTGGCAGTCATCAAATGGAATGTCGACCTTTGGCAATTGAACAACAAATGAAGACCCCCATCAAATATAGGAAAAGGCCAAGGAAAAAGTGGGAGTCATTTGGGTTTTGAGCCTTATCATTTGTTTCTCCAATGCCAAGAAACTTAAGTGAGGCATAGACACTTTGACCAATTTTGTCCAATGAGAAGCAAAGATAGCCAATTTATGGTAGCTAACTTATGATACTCGCTCTTTATCTATATAAGTGATCTCTAGCGTGATATCATTTCTTTTTATCGTCTCTAATGTGTCTTCGTAAAACGACCACTCAAAAAAAAAAAAAAAACCTGAGAGAGAGATCGAATGTGCATCTTTTAATTGCAGACATGTTAAGTTGAGATAGTAGGTGGAGAACATGTCCCCTTCACTTTCTGCGGGAAGTTCACCGTCCAATTATAACATGAATGATAATTACAAAAAAATTATTGATATTTGTCCAAATATTCGTGTCTTTACGGGACTAAAGTTAATGGAGACAAAGATTTTTAGGATCAAAATGTAAGTAAGAAACGCAATCCAGAGACTAAAGTGTAAAAATATTGTCTTTTGACAGATTTGCGGCCTTTTAAGTTGATATATAGAAAGATTAATGGTGTTCAGCACAAGGGCTAGCTAAACTCTTTTTTTTTTCTGTAAATTAAGTGGGAAATTTAAGAATTATCATGTCAATAAGCAGTAGAACTAAAAACACTTGAATTGATTAAGTTTACCTAAGAGGGGGGGGGTCTGCAGCATTATCTAACACCCTGATGTTCAACTACCAAGAGTAGCTGGTGTATTATAGTAGAAGTACCGAAGACCAACCATATAATTATGAGTTGGTAATGCCTTATGCCCTTTGATATTTCTCGTTGAAAATAAAAACGTTGATTTGAAACTTTGTTTGATTAAATAATATATGATACTACCAAAAACTAAAGGTTCAGTTCTATCGGTTGCTGACATCGACCTATCGATATTTGTGTTACTTCAGTCATTTATATATTTGTTCTTTTTTACTGGAACGTTGCCGATGTATATAAAATATGACCATCCATCTCTGATCGTATGATCAAATATCAAATCATCTGTCTTTCTCTCATTTTTTCCGCTTCTTCTGGCTGGTCTATATTTTCTTGAAATGTGTTTTTATTTCTTCTTTCGTTTTTTGTAATAGTAGTTTCCTGTAATGTTTCGCCGGAAATAGAACGCCGATGAAGCCAGGTGTAGGCTAACGGTCGCTTTTACATTGGAGTGGAGCGGCCCGAGATGGCAGTTTTTTGGACCTAAAGTGGGGCCGGATATGGTATCATTTGACATATGTGGGACCCCTAACTCCAGTTAATGTCGCTTTCGAACAGTCAGACGTGCGAGGCTGTCTGCCACCTCGACAGTTCAACGCGGTCATCATCGCTACACGCCACCCGCGTCCTTCCACGTGGTTCTCTGAGATTTACCATGTGTCGCTTCCGGATTGGATAGCGTCATTTGTTTTTTTTAATTTATAAAAACTAGAGATTAAAAATTTAGACATGAAATTAAGAGGCTTTCTGTTTAAGGACGGCGACCAACATTTTCGCCGTTCGTCCAGCGACATATATGAAAAATAGCGACTAGAAAATTTTAAATTACAGAAAATGACCCAATCATGAGTTAATTCATGAACTCAGAGAGAGAGAGAGAGAGCACCACTACCGTAAGAGAATAATTAGAAACAGTCGCGAGATGATAGAGAAAATACACACACACACACACAAACAAAACCTATAATAATATCGTTGGGATTGTAGACGAGGCCCAATGTTGAGAGTGGAGTAAAATAGCATACATTATTATTATAAAATGACTGGGCTCTCACTAGACATACCTGTTATATAATTTGATTTGGTCATAAGAATGCATGGGACCTTGACAATGTTGCCATCAATTTTGATTGTTTCAACGTAGAAAAAAATTGAATTCCGTGTTGGATATTATTATAATGCGCATTCATTACATAACCAGATTAGGAAAAAGGAAAATGAACTCTTCTATCCATGTGGGCTAAGGTTTGGTTTGGATTGAAATGTTCTTCGGTCAGACGGCCTCCGGCCGATTTGTCTATTTATTCACCAGTAAATAATTAATTATATCTTAATGGGGTGTCAGAATTCGTGATTGCATCAGGGAAGTCCTGCAGTAGGAAGAACGGAATTACCAGAATCCAAGCCACACGAATAGTTCCAAATATCTTGGCTAATTTGCGATTTATTAATTCAACAGTTGCTATTAAAGGCCTATTCTTCTATCTCAAACCGGCCAATTTGGGTAATTTAGTATGTTCCTTTAATTTTCTATAGACCACTATATATGCAAGTATTGGTTTTACCTGACAATTGGGGTTGCTAGAATGAGATTATTGGGCTGGGATTTAAGTTAGGTAGCCCACTTTGAGCCCACTAACCCAAGTTAACGGCAACAAATTCATGTGATTGAGTTTTTTGTAACCCAATACGACTATCACTTCATGGTGTGATGGATTTGGTATCAGCAAATTGTTTTTGAACATAATTCTTAAAAAATTGTGTTAGATTTATGAACATGTAAAAGGTTCACAATATGTTAGTATATTAACTCTTAGAAAAATAATATAAATGTCCTGCCTAACGTTGTAAAGTGATGGGCAAAAAAAAAAAAAAAAACAATTTCTAAATGACATGGGACAAGGAGGGCAACTTAGGTGGGTGATCACAACAGACGAAAGAAATTTCCTTCTTTCCACTTGAATCCAAAACCAAAAGAAAGGCAAGGAAAGGGAAATTGCTGTTTTTGTTTGCAGATCTCTGTCTGTCTCTCTCTGTTTTTTTTTTTTTTGACCAATCTGTGTCTCCTTCCTACCACTTGTTTTTCCTGCTAAGATCATTTGACCATATTATAGTTATAAAAAAAAAAAGATAAATGGAAAAGGTAAAACTTCGAGGAACAAAACCATGACTTGATGTAAGAGAGCGAACTGAGGAAAGCACGAGACGACATAACAAAAAAAAAAAAAAAACGCCTCGGTTGCATAATTTTTCGCAGCCATTCTTCATTGGAAAGTTGTGATATATGAGCCAGAAGGACAAAAAATAAAAAAATCACCAATCAATCATAAAAAAACAAAAATTCGATGTACTGACGTTTTGTTTGTTACACTCGTACAGAAATCTCTGATTCCTTTTGTTAGTTTCTGAAGTTGCGGTTGGTTGGTTTTAACTTCAGTAGGATGCGCCCCATTTTCTAACGGGCAGCCATCGATATTGAACGGTCAAGGTACGTTGATTGGATCGATACATACATACATACATACAATATATATCTATATATATATGATGGGTCACCCATCCGTCTAATCCAATCCAATACTGTGCATAGAAACAGAAACTGAGAGCTTTGGTAGGCAGCAGCGCCTGTTATGTTTTTCTTCCTCTGTCATTGCGCCTACTCCTCCCAGTTCGTCATCTCCGTGACAGGGAAAGATGGGTAGTTTGAAGGGCGTGAATTAAGGAACTGGAAGAGACCTACAACGCAACGCTATCAAAGATCTGACAAAGATATATAAGACTATATGTAGAGGATCGAAGAAACACCTTATATATATATATATATATATATTCTCTTTTGGGGTCAAAATAAAATGAGAAAACAGTACACAGTAATTCACAATTTCGTCCAAGAAAAAAATGTGCATAATCTCCAAAATAAATTTTGTAAATATACAGTTAGTCTTACTCAACACTTTGATAAAATGTCAAGCTTAAAAATCTTTACCCTAAATAACAAATGATTCTTTACCGTTAGCATGTTGCATTCGGTGGCAGGTGGGTCGAAGAAACTCGTAGGCATTATCCCCAAGAATATGGAACAACGGAACCCGGGGAATTGTCGCCGAATGGAGCGGCAGATAATTGGGCCGTGAAATTGGGTCTTTGCTCTACGTTTAGTGTAGGAGCAAAAGTGGTGAAGCGGAAAGTTGATGCAATTTATGATTATATATACGAGTTGTTTAATAAACTGCTTTTTATTATATCTCTCACTGGTTGCTGCATACTATATAGTCCTTTTGAAATTCTAGATAATGTTCCTTAATTCTTCTTTTTTTTTTTGTTTCAATTTAAACGACATAAAAACTAATACGCAAGACCCAATTGAATACTTTTCGCTGTTGGCGACTTTGGTTCAATTCGGTTTTGAATCCGATTTTAGGGTCGAAGAAAACCAGAATCTCACGACATAAAAACTAATACGCAAGACCTAATTGAATACTTTTCACTGTTGGCGACTTTGGTTCAATTCGGTTTTGAATCCGATTTTGGGGTCGAAGAAAACCAGAATCTAACTGTCTAGATACAGTTCTATTCGGTTTCGGTTCAAGTTCTGTAAGGTACTAATTTCGGCTTCGAGTTCGAATGCCAAACTAAAACTTTCGTCCTGACTCCGAATCGGTCCCACCTTTTTCAATTCTTCGAAAAAAGTATAAGGGAAAATGGAATTGAGATTCCGGAAATTGGGTTAAACAATTTACAAGGAATTGTGACTCGAGATAAAGATTGAAGGCTAGGGAAATCAGATGCAGACTGATGAGAGGACGATAACAAAAATGGAGATGCATTATTATCTGCATTTTAATTTTATTTGCACAGATGCCGACTGCTCAGACCAACAGACATAACAACCCCCCCCCCAAAAAAAAAAAAAATCCTAAATAATCGACAAAAAATTGAGCAATAGAGACAAAAGGCAATAGGATTCATCAATCCAAGAGCTGTTCAGCAGCAGGGATTTGGCCAAAAATATTAGGACATGAATCCCAATTCCCCCGTTCTCTGGCTTCCCAATACCCGCCAATGTAATGGTACGTATCACTCCCTTTATCCTTTGTAAACCACCGTGGCTTCCAGCCCCTCTCTTGCATCTTGCGGGCCTGGGCTCAATTGAAATACACATCTATTACATCACGACAAGCAACGTGAAAAAATATATAAATCATTAAGCTAACCGTAGATATAATGAAGCTGGGTCAGACCTAGTGTATCATGGCTGGGAATCTCATGTAATTGTGGACAAATGAAGCATATGGATTACCTGCCGTTGCCGCTGCTCCAGTCGCAATTTTTCTGAATTTGCCATTTCAAATTTGCCTTCCTCTGAGTATCTTTGATCAGGTCTTAACCTTGAATCTGTGGGTGGCAACTTCTCCTGTATCATAAGAATGACATTACGCATCAATATCTCAATGAACCATAAGAAACAATTAAGATGCACAGCAACAATACAAGCCAGTGCTGCATTCTGTTCAAAAAGCCGGTTGTTCAGAAATTGGGATAAATTGACACAACCAACTGTGACCACCCAGGTCATAAAATTGAGCAATTAATGTTGTACCCTAACAGTGCAATGAGCAAAACCAGTCAAAGTGGCCAAACAAGTCAAGCTACAGAACTGCAGTTAATGTCAGAGCACTCACCTTAAGTCCAGGGGTGAACTCATTGAGTGTTATGGCAAAACGGGTCAAGTTATATCTAGTGGGAAGCTTGGAACGCGTGCTTCGCTTCCATAGAGTTTGGGATTCTTTTAAAGACTCCGATTCTTTTCCCTTCTGGGAGTAGTCACCATTCACATAACGCATGCTCTCATCCCATTTTCCAAAAAGGGAAGCAACAGTCCTACCACTCTTATCCTGGACTATTCCTTCGACCTGATGGACAGAAGACATTCAAAAATCAATTCCAGTACAAAAAAAAAATAAAAGTAGTCCCATGCAGATACACTGGAACAAGATATGTAAATTGTTTTATTCTTTCACAATATATTTCCAATCCAGAAGAGGACATATCAGTACATGCATGGCACAAAACCAAGCAGGCAATGCCATCCCAGATTAAAGCCACAACAATAACAGAAAAAATCAATTGGGAACATGCCTAAATACAAGTATGATCCAATCTTTTCCATATTCTTTTGCTTCATTTATAGTAAACAAATAAAATTGGGATTAAAACTTTGTTGTTGCTGTTGTATATTAAACTTAATGCAAAAAAAAAAGGTGACATAAAAATATTAGAAGACACTGCATTTTTCATATGTAAGAAAAATCTGATTGGGGCAGGTCAACAACAAACCCTAGAAAATAATAGACAGAGCACCTGGTGAGGGTTTCGGTCGATGATTGACTGCTCCTTAAATTTCAGTTTACATGAATAGTCTCGGTTTCCAATTATACGCATTGTACCATAGTGATCACAGTACAGTTTCCCCAGTATGAGATTGTATATTGAGGTCGTGACCTGCCACAAAAACTCAAATTTCAAACTTGAACCATCAACTATGTATTTGAACAAACATTTTAGTCATACCTTGCTCCACTGAAAAACCTCTCCGTCATCAAATTCCAAAGTCAAAACACCAACTGGATCAAGCTGGATGGAGCGGCCCCAGAATTTACTTTTCAGAGTGCTGTCACCCCAAAATTTCCATCCTGTACCCTCACAGTGGCATGCAACAATCGTTGGGTGATGGCTGACCTAACATAACAGTTACAATAAGTTAAGCTACTTTGTGCTTGAAATGACTTTGTCTTCTTCTATGAAATCGATAGCAAACCTTCTCTGAGAAAAACCGGAGGCCCTTATCTGGATAGTCAGCCTCATATGTTTCTCCTAATAATGGATTAAATGGCTTGCAAATTCTTCCCTCAGTTGAAGCATAACCAGAGACAGCAAAAGCAGCAATGTTGAGGATTCTCATAAGACTATTACCCTGCAACATAAACCATGTGCTGAGAAGATCTATATCATTGCTCCACTCCCAACCCCCTGGAAGGAAAATAAAGAAAGGAGGAAAAAAGAAGAGGTGAAAGTATCTATATCTGTGCACCATTCTCCCCCTTTTTTGGGGATGGGGATGGGAGAATGGATGGCTTTAAAAGGACAATATCCATATTGATTGCAACCTTATGTCCATTCTACGCAAGTCAACAATACCATTAAGATGACAAACATATGGATATGGTTCTCACTGCTTCCCTATAAAAAACAGTCCCATTTTCTAACTAAATTAACTGATGCTTACTGTTGAACTTATAGTTAACTGAGTAAAATTCTAGAACATTGAACTTGATTATCAAAGCTAGATCTGGAAGTTTCTACAAGAAAAGTGATTTGGCACACACACACGTTTATACATCATAGGAAAAGATTATTTGCAAACTACTAATAAGATAATGCACCAAAAAAATATTAACTCTCAAGACTATTTGCAAACTAATATTAACAAGTATATGAAGAACAGCAGACTTACGCATCTTCCCCATTCATATGCCCTGTCAATGAGATACGAGTACTCCAAATCTTCAAAACATTTTTGCAAAGAAGAGAGAGGCTCATTGAAATAAACAGGAAGACAAACTTTAGTAAGGTCCTTTCCAATGTTATCTTTTATCATTGACCACAGGCTGACCCCCTTTTCCTTTTCAACTGGGTCAGGCAACTTCTTTCGTCGCTTAACATAAATATACTTTGCCCCAACAGATTTAATGGAAGGGTCAATGTCATCTTCCAATTCAAGTGCATGAAAACCTTCATCATCTGAGGATGATGATGAAGATGATGACGATGATGATGTTTGAATATCAGACCCATTACTTCTAAGAGAACTCGACGATAGAAAGTCACGAGTATCAAAGAAAGCATTTTCATCATCATCTTTTTCTTTGTCAGAAGCATCAATTCTCTCATTATCATTGTCAGATTCACTGGCACTTGCTTCTGAAAATTTATATAAAAACAAAGAGATTAGCCATATGATGCAATTGACTGCAGCCTACAGATTAGACAAGACTATAATGGCAAAAATTTCCCTCAAAACCAGATGTATTTGAACCAATTCTACACAAAAATCAACAGGGATTACAATGAAATATCTGCACAATTCATGAGATATTAAAGAATAAACATGAAAGCAGATGGTTAAGGATATGGGAGAAAAACCATTTTGATGATATTGTGTTAACTCTGAAAGGGCCACTACAAGCATATCACAATACAGATGGAAATGAAGGAAAAAGCAAGTCAGATCTATTTTGCGTGAATTCAACCCTAACAACAGTTAGTAAGTTCATAATTGAGCATAGCATGCAAATCTAGATGCTAGATATTCATGTCAATATATCATAAATTTATGTGAACAAGTCTCTACCACATCAATGCATGTTCCAGGATACCAGGATGTATCATAGTGTCTGTTAAACATATATAGCCTTAGAAATGTTAAGCCCCGTTAAACATCATCACCTGGAAGCAACTTGCTGGCTTGCAGCTATACTGAGAAGCCAAAACCAGGATAACTTATAAAACTAACATTAGCAGTCAAAGGTTTTCATTGCAAAACTTACCACTGAGCTTGTCTTGTCTTAAAGTAGAAGGAGCTCCTTGATCATTCAACTGTCTTTGGCTCTCATCAACAACCGTATTCTCTAGGTCAACCTTCTCTGTCTACAGAAGATAACACAAAAGGCAACACTTAGCAGGACAAGCAAAAGAAAATAGCCTTCTTTCACAAATATGGGGCCAATTAAATAAGGGATGCCTTCCAAAATACATGTGACACAGCTCAAAAAATAATATGTTCTTTGAATTGAACTGATAAGGTCTGAGTAGAAAATTTCCCAGCACATTTGATGCACCACATTTTACTCTCAGGTGAAAGAATGAATTATAACCCTTGAAAAATGCTCCTTTGCGGAGAATTGGGTTAAAATGAAGACTCTCTCCCCCATCTAGTTAGCATACTTCATTTAGGCATTTGTATCATACCTGTGCTAGTAAACTCACAAAGTGGGAAGACAGGTTCACCATAATAAGAAGGAATAAGTAAACAATGAGTATAGTTAATATTTCCAAACCCAAGAAGTTTCACCAAATCCAAATAAGTCTTTAAGATTTCAAAAACAAAGGAATCCCTTTAGCATCTAGTTGGTCAGCCTTGAGAGTAAAATTTTAGATGATGAGTCTATGTTATATGGAAACAAAAATGGTGGTTATTGTAGATTTGGCACAAAACACACAGGGGTGCCTTTTTCTGTTGCACTTATTTGAATAACCTTTCTGGTGCCTTAGAAAATAGAACTGAAAATTATTCATTAGGACAAAATGATAATGTCCTTTTTCTCATAACTAGGCAAGAACTACAAAATTTACAATAACCGAGACACCAGGTCAGACATTGGTGAATGCAAAGACAGCACAAAAGTGTGAAGAACACACCAATGCAGCATCTACGATCTAGAAGATCAATAAAATCTGTGGAAGGACATGAGAAGGCTCGTTCTTGGGCATATAAACCCATAAAATGAACTTCCCAAAATGCCATGAACAGGTAAACCCTCACAAAAATGACATAAGAAAGGACATTTGAAATTGATATAAGAGGATAAAAAGAGAGACTGCAACTGTGAAGTTGCTCCATTGTGAGCAGGAACCAGCCTCTTTGCAAATGCAAGGAAAAGATGAATACAATTGATGACCCTCCACATATTCTCGCAAAGTGAAGACTCACGCACTGGTGATGCCCTTTTAGGAAGCATAAGGTTAGGAGCATAAGGGAACATATATCATAAGCTTCATAACAAGTGGCAGTAGTCACCTTATACAATTAGTAAAGAACCTAATCCCAAAATCTCAAGGCCAAAAATAAAGCTCTCTCTGCAAATCTATTACAACTTCAGTAGAACTTAACATAACAGTGCAAACTGCAAGCAGCTTAAAACCAATTACCAAACTTTACAGCTGTCATTGTCCACCTCAGACAAATTTTTGAGAAAAACTTATATTACTTTCAAATTTTCTGCCAAAGGGCCAGACTTTTAAGCATCCAGAGCAGTTTACAGTTTTTTGACAAGCCTACATGCACATTTCATGCAATGCAAAGGTCCACAGGGCTAAACCAATGCAAATTCAAATGAATGACAACACTAAAAACTGAAGCAGGGATAAGCATATAACCAGTGGTCCATTCAGCGTTCAAGTACACAACAATGCTAAGTGCTAGAACTTACTAGAAAGGAGTAACTATTAAAGGGCATCACATTCCATGCTTCATCATAAATGGTGCATCAAACATTTCAAGGGGCCAAAAGAAAATTCTCTGGATAAACCAAAAGTACAAAAAGAGCCCCCATGCAGAATTAAAAAGAGATTCTTTTGTTCATGCAAACATGTATGTCTAAGTATTTAATACATGGGAACCAAACAGAAAACATTCTTATGTGCATAAGCATATTCAAGGCCTGCATCAAGCAGCACCAATCAACTTTCATTGAGATGTAAATAGAATGAACAATTTTTATTGTACTAAAAAAGAATACACAAATGTGGGTATCCCACCTCCAATTGGACTTTTGTACAAAAAAATTTTGAACCAAAACAAGGAGAAACCAATCATGCAAAACACCTCCACCTTCGGCAACTAATTCACTTCTATCGTCTGAAAAGGAAATCATTTGGGAATCACAAATTTCTGCAAGGTAGGAGAAACTCTAGAAGCAGAAGAGGTAGAAGAGCTTCAAATTCAAATGGCATGTCCTTTTCTACTTTGTATTGCATTTACCTCTAACTGCCGCAGTGTATCAATAAGGAGCCATTGTTTTTGCTTGAGCAGCACAATCTGATTCTGCAGGGATGCAAATTCACTCCTCAGAATCTGCTCACATTCCTGGATGGCAGCCTCCCTCAAGCCCTCTTCTTGAAGCCGCTGCCTCAGTTTCTCAGTTGAGATGGCTGGAATGTCTAAACGAGCCATCAGTTCACTATTTGACATACGAGGGAACATGTCCTTCACAGCTTGCAATACCTCCATCCAAACTATACGATCCTCGCATGTCTCTGCTCTTAAATGAAGCCTCTTTGTGCCAGTGAAAATTGAAAATTTTTTATCATCTGATCTGCTCTCATGGATGGATGATACCTAAAAACATCAATTCCATCAGTTCTACCAGCTTCCATAAAACTACCCGAGATGATTAAAGATAACAAAAACAAATGTCAAATAGGAAAAAGATAAATGACTGAAATGACATCAAATGATAAAAAACAGAACAAGTGCTACAGAGAATTAATGCTTAATAAGAACACCAACTAATTGTTCTCAGCAATGAAATATGGCATCAAAAAACCCTCAAAAGAATCCTATTCAATAAAACTAAAACGTTTCGGCCATCAAGTCAACTACGTAAAAAGAAACCTATATCCGCCACAATCTCGATATTTCCTTCTTCATTCAGGGGAACTAAATCGGACCACATGCTCTGCTCTTAGTCCTGAAAGACTCAGATTTTCAATTTATAAAAAAGAAAAAAATATATGCTCCAAACACCAAAAACGAAGAAAACTGAGGAAAAAAAATTAACAATTAATAAATCCATTGACCAAGGAAGCAAAACCAACTAAGAAGTCAAGCATATGTATCGAGAGAGGTGAAGACCTTGAGATGGATTTCGCCAGCAGGCTTGCGCCTGGGCAAGGGGTTACCATTTCTGGGTCCGGAGATCCGTTTCATAGATTCCTCGCCGATGACTTTCGATCCTTTCTCGGTCTCCTGGCTAACTACAATCTTATCAGGTCCATGAATCTTATAATACGACAACACGCCGTCCTGCAAAACGAACCATCTCGGCCTCCAACCTTTGCCGTAATTCACCCACTTGTACAGGATCCCCGAGATTCCGTTCCCTACGATGTCGTTTATCTTCACGTCCACTTGCGGCTCCCGCGCGGACGCCGTATTTGCCACCGCCAAAACACACGCTGACTCAATCCGTTATGGTGGATGCTGTTGTTGTTGTGGATAATGATGTTGTCGTTACTGCAGTCGATGCCGTTACCTCTCACGGTGAGGCTGCGGTGGCTCGAGAGATGAATGTGGTCTCCGGATAAGGCGGCTAGGGCATTCGGGTCGGATCTGGATGTGATTGCCATCGAGATATCCGTCAATGGTTTGGCAAGGGAGTGATCGGATACGGTTGAGATGCAGCAAAACGAATGCATGGAAGGGGCACAAAAAAATCAGTAAATGGAGAGAAGCCTAGGAGCAATGTCGGGAGAGAAGACGCCGAAACGACGGCACTTAACGGCGGCGTAGGCTAGAATTTTCATGCTATTCAATTTTGGCCTTTTGCAGAGAGAAGCGTCTGCGAGTGAAATTGAGAAACGGTTACGAATAAAGGAAAAAGAAAGAGACACGTGGGGAGGGAGAGACACGAAAAATAGAATAAAATAAAAATTAGCGAGAAGATCGATGGCTAGAGAAGGAAGAGAAGGTATAAGTAGACAGAAAAAGAGAAGGAATCCTTCCTTTCCTTGGGCGTAATGACAAAGGTTGAAAGTTGAAATTTAAAAATTGAAAATTTAAATCTAACGACAAAAACCAAATATTACGAACAAAATGAATTAAACTTCACTAATAATATATACGATTTGTAAATTTAAGTTAATATTTTAAATTTATGAAATAATCACTTATGTTCTGCCGTTTTAGCCAGACGTCCGAAAAGCTACACAAGACCGTCTGCGGCGAAACCAATGGAGCCGTTTCCGGCGATGCGTTGTCTTCCCCTCCCGGGACCGTTGCCCTCCGCTCCCCAATGTTCTCCCTTTGTGTCGCGCCGAAAACTAGGAAATATTCAGGAATCGGTCGCATGTTCAAAGATAGATCCTCAAGGAAATTCAAGAAAATTTACCGCAACATGTTGTCACTTCAAGAAAATTAAGGATTTAAAAAATATATATATATAACCTTCTATAATGATACCTACAAATTCGAATTTTCTCAAATTTTTTCAAAATGTAACCTTTATAATTTTCTTTTTGTTGAAGAACAAAACAATAAACCAAGGACCATTTGCAATAAAAATAAAGAAAATGCTTACCTATTGGCAATTGAAATGTTTCTTGATGACAGTGGTCTACTTTGCATTAAAAGCTTAGGCGGCGGAGCGAGAGCTGAGTTAGCGGGACATTCCGCAAGGAATCGGCAACTCAGCGGTACACTGTGCATTCGGAAATCATGCGTACTTGGCCGTTGAAAACCTAGACATGGTATTGTCGTTTTCCCCAAAAGCCGATGATCACCCTCTCAGGAAGGCATAAAGAATTTTCTTGTACACGTGTCCACTTCTATGCCCAAAAGAATTGCGCACCTGTGGAATGTGGGGCTTTCGCTTTGCGCCACGTGGCAGAAAATTTGGTATTCGGTTCCGGCCCCGTTCGGACGGGACGAAAACGGTGGACAACCCAATGAAAGTCTGTGATTCAGTCGCTTGTTCTTCTCTACCTCTGGTCTCCATTACTTTTGGTTGATGTTGACTTCTTGCATGATTCTCCATGATTATTCACTCACACCCCAGATTCGTTGGAAGAGAACAATGGAATTTTCTTTTCGTTGACACCGAGGAAGGATGAGGATTCCAATTCCGCGACAACTAAACATTGGAGGTTGACAGTGGAATGATGATCATCACCCTTAACGCCTCACACTTCAGTCAACATGTAATGCTAAACCGAAAGTCCAACGGACAGACAAATAGTAAATTTAAATAGATAAAAAATATTTATATACTACATACACAACATTTTAATTACATATAATATTAATTTAATATAAAAATATATTGTATCTAATATATAAATTCTTTGTTTATACTTGATTTTATCATTATTATGTCCATCTAAATTTTCTTTTAAGTTAAATGAATGCAACATGTAAAACATTAGTTGCTATTTCTGCGTTGATCAGTGCCACATCCATTGCTGTCTGTAATTGAATTTTCCAATAGCTTCAAGGCAGCATACATATATATATATATATATATCCTTTTGCCTGCAATTACATATTCACAATGGAACATTAAGTCGCTCGGTAGCACTTTCTGGTCATTTTAATACAATTGACTCTCTCTCTCTCTCTCTCTAAACTGAAACTCATGGCAAGAATTTATGAATGTGTTACAGGAAAGTATTTGGAAGCTCGCCGTTTTATCTGCTCTGGTGAATGCAACATGCTGTCATTTTGGACAACCATGTCGACGATGTTCATCACCAGCATAATTGAGCAATCGAGTTATAACTCTCAGAATGGCATTATTATGGTTGAATGCCCACCATAGTGTAAACAAATTTTATGAGCAGCCCCACGGAAAAGCGGAATGTAGAAAATTACCCCACACACACCTCGGGCAAGACAAGCCAAAGATGGCCGAAAGCTGCAACCTTACGTTGCTAAAAGGACCTAGTGCTTACGCGGTTAAAATATACAAAGTGTCACGTATTTTTATCAAATTTTTCTTTTTACCTCTGTACTCTAGAGTACTTTGATTTCTGGTTATAAAAGCATTTCCCAGAAGACAACAATAATCTCGAGAACGCCATCAACTTCTTTTCCCGTGTCACCGTCCGGAAAAGAGAAAGGGACTTTCCTCACACTTACTTGTTTGCAGCCTTTTGACGGTGGCCAACCTCAATTCTAGTCAGTATCATGATGTGACAACCGTAAGTTGGACCACACGCCAATGCAACAGTACGTCTAATTAACCTTTTGTCCTATGTGTTATCGGGTGGGCTTTGTGGGTCTTTTTCATTTTTTATTATTTTTTTTCCTTCCGAAAAAACACAGCTGCATGTACAGGCTAAAAAGGTGAACACTGTGGAAAAAGAGGTGAATACTCCGCAATCATTGGGCCATGCCACTGGTCTGAACAATCGGCGCCTTGGACAGGAGCAATGGTTTAAGCTTTGTACCTTATTTATGATTTTAATTTAATATTTTAATTTTATTACAGACAGGTAAAGATAAATTTACTCTACTTTGATTTAAAATTCTGTATATAAACAAAATTAAAATTACATGAATATAATATTGTATCAATGTCAGAGTTTCAAACACGCATTTATGTTACGAATTACACAATATATCAAGTGCATTTAATTAACTATCGTGTTGAAAATTTGCATGCTTCAATTCAATTGGTTAATTAAATAAGAATCATATAAACTACTCGACATTTTATACAGCAATCATTGTCACCACCGCACAAATTCCCACATAGGTTAGGACCACAATGTAGGCCACCTCGATGGGACGGATGCTTCGGCACTTTCTGGAAACGGTAATGTTTTGACGCCTGGCCAACCATGGGATTTGAAAAGTCTTGCCAGCCGGAATATCTTTTTCCTACCTTATGATGCCGCCAATTGATACGGAGATGCAATTTCGTACCGTCTTATAGCTGGCACGGGGAAACCAATTTTCACACGTACGATTGCCCAGAAGATCCTGAGCCGGTATATGAAAAGCGATAAATTGGAAACGTGCAATTTGACGATAAACCCCACCAGGCTAGAGACATTGTCTAATGGACAGAGGTGCTGACGGAGGGAGAGATAACCAATAGAATTTATATCACATGAAATAATATTTAATACTGCATAAATTTTACACAAAAAGAATTTACTCTATTCCCACGTCACGTGCAATTGTATCCGCAAGGCTATGTCCACATAGTATTTTCATTCGATAATCGAACGGTACAAAATGCCGCATAAAGATTTTTGTAAATTTTACCGATGTCTAGTACACATGGAGCAAGCAAGAAACGTATAACAATAGCAAGAGTGAGACGTGACATTTGCCTCCCGCTCGAGGGAGTGAAGGTGCAGCCAAGGAATCTTCTTTTATTCAAGTTTCCTTCTGACAAGTCCTTTGAAGAAGTCAAAACTACATCCCCGATACAAAGTTGCGTTAGTTAAAAGGGAGGATATTCAGGTTAGTGCTGAATACAAAATCATCGCATATGAATACGAATGATAGAAATTAACAGAATCACCACAACCTTTGAAATGGATTGCTGATCGATACAGGCATACAACTTGAGTAAGGGGCATAACAACTGAAGAACTTTCACTAAGCATCAGTAAGTTGTTGAGACTCAGAAATTCTTGCAGGTTGGACTCTATTGAGGGGAAAGCAGTAAAATGAGTTTTGTTTTGGATAACAAACAGCATATAGTGATGACATTTGTCGCAAGCATCGCTCTCGGTGTCTTGCTTAAGTTGCAATCAAGGATTCTACAAAACTGTAGACCCATGCGGTCAACATGCTTAGACTAAGGACCCCTTTGCTCATTACATTGTCCATATGAATGAACCACATGCATTCAATACATGCAATTGCTACACATCATAACATGCCAAAAATAAGTAGAATTATTTAACAAGAAATAACACTCTACCTATTGCCATCGGGATGAAGCTCACACATTTGACCATCTTCACCAATTGCCAGCAAATATCCTGAGGATGTTAATCCCTACAGGCAAAACAATTCAAGTACAGATAAATTTACACATTATTACAAGTTTCAGAACTTGGAGCATGATACATCCAGTATGTTGCTACTCAATTTGAGATCCAACAGCAGTCAAATATAAGGTAAACATCAATCGAATATCCTATACTGATCTTCTAATCATAATTTTAACCAGATTATATAGATTAGGCCCATGAATTAATGATTTTATGTACTAAAGTGCTAAAGAAGGGCTCTTTGGGTCTTATTTGTATATCGGAAATCAATATTCTAAAATTTTCTGTTCTTTCAATTTACTACTTTATTCTATTTTATTTCTTTACATAGCAAAAAACTTTCCACAGCCTAATTCCCATGATACAATGCACATGCAACTTGCTAAATTTAAAGACAACACAGACAAGGGGACATAAAACAATGAATATTTTCCATGAGGCACTTGAAACAAAGTTAGAATCAAGCATTAAATCCTTCGCAACAGAAAGCAAACTAAATTTTTTCCTCCAGTACAAAGTAGCCAAGCCTCTTGCTAACTAATAAATGCAAGCTTTCAATCATCTAGGAGCCTTTGTTTGTCTGTACCTGAATGGTGACCACATTCTCTACTAGCTGGTCCCCACACTTTTCCTGTACAATAACCCTTTGCCCACTACAAGCACAAACCAAAATAAAGTCATAAATCTTTGTGTAAAAGAACAGATTAATGTGTGTAACAAAGCCACATCCATGTGCCCTTCCAGGTCATCCAAGTTCATTCAAAGGTGTTTACAAGTAACGCAAGCACCATGCTTTAGAGAAGACGAACTCATGAAACCATAATGCCAAAATTTCACCAGGGTTCAGCACATTCAGTGATGAGAGATTCATCCATAGAAAATGTATAGACACAATTTTATCAGAGAAAGAGTGGCAGGAGAAACTGGCTGTAAGCCATTAGGCATGAGCAATATTCTGTCTTGCTCCTCCCACCCCCTTCTGTCTCTACACATTTGCATAGAGGGTGTGCTGAAGTTAAACAGAGATATGCATCTCACCTATGAAGCCATGTTCTGTAGTACAGCGCCTCCAGAGTTTGGAATCCTGCATGATATGAAAACAAACAACTCAGAATTGCTTCCTAAACAAAGCAGATTGTTTGCAAAAAGACAAAATCAAATTCTCAAGTGAAATTTTTTGATCTTACAACTTATGATTCTTCTCCATGATTCCACATGCAATGGCCAATTTTTATCCTTTTTCTTTAGGGCATTGTTTTGTTTGATAGGTGGGCAGTAAGTGTAATGTAACCATATAATGAGTATGCTGTGGAATCATCCCACCCCTGTATTTTCCAAGTTCATATTTTCACATAAATGACAATCATAGCACATGCAAAGTATACAAGAGGAAACCCTAATAGAAGGAACACGACTGATTATTGGAATAAAAGGTCACTGAGGAATCCCACAGACAATTATTGGAACTTTAAAGTACACATCTGAGGAAGCGAAGCCCTTTATAATCTGACCAGATGTTATAGAAGCATTTGGTCAGATATTGTAGATTTTCCAGGGGACTGGCTTTTCTTTAGCATTCAATATCAGAAATATGGAATCCGTATTCCTGGGGCAATAAGGGAACTAGGTTTCATGCTTTTCCATCAAAAAACAACAAATAAATTACATCTAGTCTTTTTTGTACCATTGTGGAGTAAATTTACACATTGCTACAAGTACATGATGTGTGAAAGCCAAAGCATCAAACTGAATAGCAACTAGCAAGGCTATGTTTCTACACAATAGTGATCATAAAAATATAATATTGGACTGCATAATGATTGTCAAATATCTTTACTCATTAATTTACCTTGATTTATGAACAGTCCATAAAGCTTTTCAAAGTTGTTTAAAAAGGTAGCAAGAATATCTTCTCTTCTGAGTAGGCCAGAAGCAGAAAGTTTTCTTAGCACTGCATTCAAGCATGTTGTTGGCTTCTCATTATCAATGTTCAGACCTACACCTGCAAGAACAAGTAATGACAATGATATATATTGCAGACTTAAATTCAATATTTTCTCCATAAACAAGCTATGTAATCCATATTTGCTTTATAAAATACACACACACACAGAGGTAGTGCACAGAAGTGAGTCTATTTACCAGCACTGACATTGAACTTCTTTGATTTATATTTTGAGGTGCATAGGATGCCTCCAACTTTAAGGCCATTCAAGTATAGATCATTAGGCCATTTTACTTTCACATCAAGATGTGGTAAGCCCTGAAACATACAATATTCCAAAATCAGATATCAGTATCCATTCAAAATTTGCAAAATGACTCCAAATAGCAATTAAACCATATGAATAGTGGAGATAGTCAATGCGCCAAATGCCAATGGCGGAGTTCCTTGTCTTAATATAAATCATAAGCTCTCCAATTATTATTTTTCTACATTTGGATGAGTCCTACCATAATCTAAAAGCCCCTTTGACCAATATAATTAGTTTCTGACTGCACTGACATTACTTTTTGGGTGCACAGCTCATCCCTAGTTATGGAGTTAAAACTTGAAAGTTTCAATTCAGACTAATTAGGGGAAAACACCAGCTTTCTTTATCTTCACCTTAAGTACATCTTATGCTGTCTATAAATGGAGAAAAGACTGACCATCTTGTTACAAACATCCTTTATTGCCTCAGTAGCAGCCAGAGATACTACATACTGCAACAAAGGCACAACTTTCCCATCATCCATTTGAACAGAAAATGAAAACATTAGGCAACCCATTGAAGATTCCCATGTGTTCTTTGACCGACCTGCACAATCAAAGAATAATATATAGCTCGCCAGAAGGAATTTAAAAGCTTGAATTTGTACAATTAGACATATCATTACAGACCTCTGCCTTTATACTGAATATCAGCAACACAAACTGTACCAATTGGAAGTTCACAGAAATTGCTGCAGGAAAACATTGAACATCATTAGAGCTCTTATCATGAATGCACACACGTACAAGAAGAGAAGGATACAGTGATGCTCACTGGGAAATGACATCATGAGTTGAGGATAATGCCGGTGACCAAATAAATAATTTACCAAATTGATTAGTTGAAAGAGAACTCATGAAGAGTTCCATATTGAAAAATTCTCCTTTGTGTTCTTCATCAATCTCTGATTGCAGAAGTACAGAAACTTGGCCATTGTCAGGGAGTTTGAGGGTGTTGTTCTTTAAAGACTTGGCAATTTCATTTTCTGCTGATGATTTTCCACACAATACCAGCTTACATATTGAAGCGCTATCCATTGCTGAACCAGATAAAATAATTTTCATTCCAGGGTTTATATACATATTCACTTAATTCTGATAAAATTTCTATGCAAAAAGAATACATGTAGGTCAAATATACATGATTTTTAAATTTGAAGCGAAACAAAACCAATGAAATTCAATTGAAAAAAAAAAAAACAAATTTCTCTCTTTGGAGATCAACGAACACAGGGGAGAATCGAATTCCTTCAGATTTCTCGATAATCAGAAATGCGCAGGAGAAACAAAGCATAAAACGACTAGGATTCTTAAACTCAAGAATATCCTTGCTGGCTTCTTGGTGACACAGGCAGTGCCTGGTCCGGCTCGAGTAACTAGCAACCTTTTCCATTTTTGGTTTCGCCAAGAATTGGTTGGTCTGACTGTACCCGCTGGTCCCTGACCCTCTCAATCGTAACACTCGATCAAAACCTAATTTTTATTATTTTTTGAAAGAATTCAGGAATCCCAGATTCTCCGAATGGCAATAAATAGAGAAAACCACGAGAGAATCAGCTATTCCAACAATACGGCCTTTCAACACTAATTTGATACTCGATAGAATGGCTTTAAGTTGACCGCCAGAGGCCGGCGGAGACTGTTCGCAAATCACAATTCAAATTTATTCTATAAACGAGAGAGAAAGGGTGGTGGGACGCCTTGGTGTGTGCATGTGTTAAGCCAACGACGGCGAAAGCGAGAGTGCGAGTGAACTGACTAACCTGCCGCGGCCGTTGCCGGTCCAGAGATGGCGGACGGCCTTTTACTTCCGGAAAGAAGTTTTGTCAGGGAAGAAAACGACTTAGCACTTGGTTGAGCGACCCAGACGCGCCGGCAAGTTGTCAATGGCATTTGGAAGCCGCCAATTCTGCTGCAACTTACGGTAGTTGGACAGGGCACAGCACTAATTCCCCTTCTCTACGTAGGACAAATGAGGGCCGTTGGTTCCAAACTTTTTGACATGGGAACAAGAATAAAAATATATTCCCAATTTAAAAATAAAAGTAAATTTAAATTTAAAATTTATAAGTAAAAATAAAAATAAATAAATTTTATTTTAAATATTTAGTAAACAATTATTTTTTATTTTTATTTATAAAAATATAATTTTTTATACACAAAAATTATTGTTTTCCCCCCTCTCTATCTTAAATCATTCTCGTTCTCTCTCTCTCTCTCTCTCTCTCTCCCTCTCTCTCTCTCTTATATATAAATATAAAATAAATAATTAAATGATTTATTATAATAATTCTAAATATTTTAAAATTACGATAACAATTAAATATTTAACAATTAAGAATATATATTTTTAAAAATATTAATATAAGATAAATAATATAATAATAATAATAAATATTTAAAATTATAAAATATTTTAATCATCAATTTAAAAATTATTTTTATTACAAAAATTATTTTACTTTAATAATTTAATTTAAATTTTATATCTTACTTATTATTGTGAATTATATTAATATTATTATTATTATCAAATTATTTTTTTACTACAATTTTTATTTTTATATTATTTTATAGTAATTTTAACATTTTAAATTTTAATATTATATTTATTTTTATATTTCATAATTTTTATTTATATTTCATTATTTTTAAAATTTTGTTCTTATGTTAACCGTGCTAAAAATATTACAATACATTTAATATTGATGTTGTCTTGAAATTAAACTAAATAATTACAAATAAATTTAAATATAGAGTAAATTAAATATATTATGAAATTAATTATTTTATTTTTATTTCACTTGATTTTCCTTTTTATTTTTTATTGTAATTCCAAATCATAAACTAAATTGCTGCCGATAGTAGCATAAATTACTGTCACGGCAGAACTTATGAACTTGTCATCACAGACGCTTTTTAGAGCCATGAGTGTCAGCTAGTCACGCCGCCACGTCATAGGCTGTGGAAATAACCACTCTTTATAAACCTAGTGACGTTAGCCCATCAACACTGTCCCCAAATTTTACTTGTTCTGGAGCATAGCTTTGAGCGAGGCCTTCCATGGAGGAACTGCAAACGGTTCTTCGAGGGCAGGGTTTAACCGTGTCTAACCTCTCAGAGAAAGGACGATGTCTCCTCACCAACAAGGATTTCTCTCCAGGTCCGTTTCCCTGCGCCTTGGTTCCTTTTTTTTTTTCTCTACATCGCAATTTTTTTTTGATTTGTTCTTTTTAGTATTACAGGGGATGCGATTCTAAGGCAGGAACCATACGTCTGTGTACCTAACAATTCTGCTGAGCCGAGATGCGATGGATGTTTCGCTTCCGGAAACCTCAAGAAGTGCTCGGCTTGTCAGGTTGTATGGTACTGTGGGAGTTCGTGCCAGGTGTGTACACTAGAAAGCGTTGCAGAGAGGAAATGAACTGTTCAGTTTTCTTTTTCCTTTTTTTTCGTTTTTTTTTAAAATTTCTTTCGCTTTTGTTTTCTTATTTTGAGAATATAATGGGTTTTGTGGATTTTTTTTTTTTTTTTTTGTTTTTGGTAGAAGTTGGAGTGGAAGCTGCATCGTCTTGAATGCAGCGTTCTTGCTAAGCTTGACAAGGACAAGCGGGAGTGTGTTACACCTTCTATTCGCTTGATGGTGAAACTCTACATTAAGAGAAAAATGCAAAGTGACAAGGTAATTGGTCCATTATGGCCTGGGTGCTTAGAAACGCCCAATCAGCGAAAATGAACTTCGCAGATTTAGGAAATTGTGACCGGTTTTCTACTGTTGATGATAAGTTGATACTCAGTTACACGTGCACGGTAGGTTTGGCGTGCATACTAAGTCCTAATAACTGTGATTTTTCTGGTCGCAGATCATTCCTGCTACTTCAATAGACAATTACAATTTGGTGGAGGAATTGGTCTCTCGTATCCTGTTGAACTTGCATGTTTTGTCCAAGCCACTAGTTTTCTAGTACTTTTTTGTGATATTGGGATTTAACTGTTTTGGTGTTTTGTTTAACTTTCTATTTGGTATAGACATGAAAGACCTTGATGAGAAGCAGCTGGTGCTATATGCCCAAATGGCCAACCTCGTTAACTTGATTCTTCAGTGGTCTGATATCAACATAAAAGAGATTGCAGAGAACTTTTGCAAGGTCTAAAGCTTGTTTTGCGTTATCTATTTACGCATATTGCAGAACACTTTGCTTTTCCCCTCAAGCTATCCCCTTTTTTTTTTCAGAAATCCCTTAAGTTTGCAATACTCTGTGGGACCCTTTCAAGCATTTATTTAGTGCTCAAGCCATCACCTGAAAGAATTGTTTTTAAGGTGCTTGGTCATGACCTGTGATCTTAAATAATCATATGCAGCTTGCATGCAATGCCCACACCATTTGCGACAGTGAACTGAGACCCATGGGCACTGGACTCTATCTTATGGTTTCCGTTATTAACCATAGGTAATCATTTTACCAGAAGCCTGTTACATTTTTATTTCTTCTTGTTGGTAGTTTCTGAAGAATTTCTGGTGCTACAGATGTTTGCCCAATGCTGTTTTGGTATTTGAAGGAAGGTCAGCTGTGGTACGAGCAGTACAAAACATACCAAAAGGTGCTGAGGTAAGTCATCGTTTTTCTTAGCCACTCATTTTTTCAGATTGTCTTAAGAGCATAAATAGAAAAGGGAATATTAGACATGTTCCTTTTGATATTGGTTAAATATTCTATACCTACATAGTTCCTGGTTACAGAGCCCTGGAAGAGTTTGTTTTAGTGGCGTTGAATTCAGAAATCCTGGAATTCTCCCTCTCTCCCTCCCTCCTCTCTCCCCACCCCTCCCTCCAGTTATTTGAATGCTTCTGTTCTGCTTAGCTTGGGTTATACCCGTCTTCGGTAGCTATTACTTAAGGAAGGCTATAACTTACAGTTTGCTGGATTGATTTGAGAGGACGGGAGCCACACTACTTTTTAAAAATTCAGTATCCAAGTTCCAAACAGCAGTTTATGTGAATACAAATTAGACATTAGGATAGCAGCAACACAAAGTGATTGTATATTGGTATTCTGGAATTCTTTTCCAAGATTGGAATTGAGTGGGTGGAAGCATTCTGAAATTATTAGTAATATTAAACTCCAATGAGTTTCATTCTAAATTTCCCTGCAATCTTCATGTACTTTACTTTTATCTAGTTTTGTGGTTTTCTCTAATTTAGTTATGATATTTGAAAAATCATCATGATGTCTGGTGAGAGTTTTTGCAATGTTGCAAACTAAATTAGAGTGTATGAGCTCAAAATATTTTGCTCTGTTATATTTTGCAAGGTATCAATAACTTACATCGAAACTGCTGGAAGCACTGTGACACGGCAAAAAGCTCTCAAAGAACAGTACTTTTTCACTTGCACTTGTGCCCGGTGCATCAAGGCGGTAATTCCTTAATTGGATCTAATGGAATTGTCATCTTTCATATTTAATTAAAACAGTTTAGTATTGAGATTCTGGCAGATGTCAGTGCAGATGCATTCATGTGCTCACATGAATTACAGTTTGTTTCCTGTGGAGATCTCGCATTTCCTTTGCCCATTTTTTCTGCTGCATCTTCCCTTCCCTGATTTTCCCTTTTCCTGGAAAGGTTCAAAGGAAGAACAAGTTTAAGCCTAAGACTTACTGTCATTTTGTCGAGGGACCATGTGAATCTAACATATTGCATGGGTTTAGGCATTTTATAGAAATCTAATATATTGTTGTTAAGGAAATTCATCTATATTGATGAAAATGGAAATGTGGGCCTAACAACATTTTATGCCCTTCTTATGGATACACCATGTGTTGCTGCTCAATAATAGTAAGTTGTTAATTTCTATTTCGCTTAAAAAATGAAGGGCCATCCTGAGGACATTGAAGAAAGTGCAATCTTGGAAGGTTACAGATGCAAAGATGATAAATGCAATGGTTTTTTGATGCGTGATTGTGGTATGTGGTTTAGTTGTCATGTCAATCAAGCGGCCTATACATCTGTTTGAACTTTGGTTGTTTTTGGGTATGCAGATGAGAGAGGATTTATGTGCCAACAGTGTGGCCTTCTAAGGACCAAGGAGGAGGTGAAGAAGATTGCAAATGAAATAAGAGCAATGTCTGACAAGGCTTTTAAGTCTACTTCCTCTTGCAGTATCCTATCATCTGTTTACAATCATAACAGTGGCTTGTGGCCACTTTGGTCCATTCATTATTAGATTGTCAACAACCTTCAAAAAGGAAAAGGCAATTCCACCTAAACCAAAAGAAAAACGAGAATTAAAAAGTAAAATTCCTTTTTCATTGTCATGATTTCAGCACTATTGCTCTTAACCACCATTTGCTTTCTAGAAGTCCAATTAGTGCTTGATTCTTAGCTTAGCCTAGCTAATCAGGAAGCTATTTCTACGTACAAGATGATTGAGAAGCTTCAAAGAAGATTGTGCCATCCCTTTTCAATTAGTTTGATTCAAACTCGGGAAAAGGTTATTAAGGTATTATGTTTGTGCCTCTACTTATTCAATAAATGGTCTAATGCAGTGAGACAGATTGCTGGATAATATGGAGCTCAATGGTTTGCAGTAACAAAAGCTAGGCTATGTCTTTATGCATTTGATGCAGTGATATAAATTTGCAGTTGTTGATGGAGTTCGAGGACTGGAGAGGAGCACTATCATATTGCAGACTGACCATTCCTGCATATCAAAGTATGTCATGCATCAACTAGAATGCCAAGTCTGAGTTGGAAATATAATTCAAGCTCTAAGGTTGCAAATAATAATTTCTGCCTTGAAATGTTTTAAGCAGCTCTGAGTAAGATTAAATCACTATACTAAGCTATTTCACCTACTGTGCTGTTGAGCAAGGAATTTCTTTAAACTAAATACTGTATTACATGGCAACCATGATGTAAACATATCATTTCAAGTTTAGAGATTTATATGCACTGATACTGTATATTATAATTCAATTTTCCAATTTCTTATTGCAAATTTATGATATAATTCCCCTGGCATCCTGAAGTTAGTATTGTGTTTCATTGCAGGAGTATATCCAGAGTTTCATCCCCTGCTTGGATTGCAATATTATACCTGTGGGAAACTTGAGTGGTTGGATCTCTTTTTCCCTTTAGATTTAGTTCGTTTACTTCCTTGCCTGATTCTTCAATTCGTTATTTTTTGTTCTTTAGTTTGTTTATTTTCTTTGCTTGATTTAGTTCATTTAATTTGTTCTTTCTTTTTTTATTACAATTAATTTGTTCTTCTATTACTCTTTTTGTGGCCCTTGGAAGACAAGTTTCTTCTTTCTTATTTTTTATGGATACAAGGCTTCAATTTTGTGTTCAAAGTCTGTCCCTGAGTTTTAGAAATTATTGGAACTCATAATAAATAAAATATTGCACATTGCTTGATAAGATCCTTCTTCAGCTGAATGCTTGGAGTAATATACTTAAAACAATTATTAATGAGGTGTCATTAGTTAGCACCTAAAAGAAAAAACAGGTACTATTATTTCAATGGGCTAAGTATGCCCCATGGTGCAAGTGTTAGATATGTAAACCATCCAAAATGGATTGCTAATAATGAGGAAATTCAAAACTTCATTCTTTGTTCACAGCGTGGAGTTACCTGTGTGGTGTGATTTCTCTTGGACTATAACCCTTTTTGCCTACATGAGCCCCAATTTACATTAATTCATATAAGAAGGCTCCTATTGTTGTTATTGTCTGATCCTGAGTCCTGCATAATACATAAAAACTTCTGGTTCCTTTTTAATACAAAAGGTAAAAATCTAGAATTATCTAGGAGAAAAAACAACTCCTGGTGGAAAAGGCCTCCCTGTAAGACAGCCTCATGCTTTTCTGAGAAATGCTGCCACTTCACTGTTACAATAGACTCAATTGAGGTGTTGTTAGGTTGCTCGGGGACACGGTGGATGCTATAAAATCACTAACCAGAGCAGTGGATATACTTCGAATTACTCATGGGACAAATACACCCTTCACGAAGGAACTTGTGATGAAGTTGGAGGAAGCACGCGCTGAAGCTTCTTACAAACCACTCAAAGATAAGTAACTAATTCTGCATTCTAGTTCATTCTAGATGCACAACTCTGATCACTAGTGGTAATACTTCCTTCGGCTGCCCCAACAAATGCTTCAGAACCATGGAAGCTGGAATAGCAACACGTAGTTTGAAAAGGAGCTCAATTCTGACTGATTGGTTGAAAATTGATATCTTCGTCTTCTAGCTCGAAGAAAATTAATTATGTAGTCTGTAGCAAAAATGTCTTGAATGCTTCAGACAGGGCGAGCAGCTTGATGTTGAGGTGTGGCTGGTGCTGGTGGCGTGGCGATTTCTAATTTGCGGTATTGCTCTCGTACATGCCTTTATATAAAGTTCTACTAAGTTGGGACAGGATTTTTGTATGCGGACAGTTTAGGGATCCAAAAACTGAATGGGTTTCAAAATGAATGTATATCTCTCTACATGATTTTGTCTCCCAACATTCCCGAAAAGTAAAATTGGTTTTCAAAGCAATCCCTGAAGTCAGAGTGCTGGTGCGTTATCTTTCGACGCTGCAACCACTGAAAAATTAAATTGGTTTAAACGGCAATTAGATCAATGGGTGCATAAATCTTGGAAGATGGGAAAATGTTCGTGTATTTAGCAACCGCTAGAGATTCTTATACCAAGGATGTAGCCAACGCGTATTCAGTAATGGGCGTCTTACCTCTTGGGATGCAATTCATCGGCCCCAACGATCTCTGGAGGAATTGGTTCCCACTACCCGTCCTGCTCAAATTGAAGACTCCGATGAAAACAACCTTACAAATGAATGCTCACAAGGCCGAATTTCATACCATCCTCCAGGCAAAATTGTACGCCCCATGTTGAGACACAAAAATAATTTATACACCTCAATTTGTTTCTACTCTCTTTGACGTTGCCAAACATCCCTGAAGCCGAAAACAAAGTTTAGTCGCTTGGGAGATCCGATGATACTGTTGATCCATTGATGATTGCGATGTTAGAGGTATGACCGGTTCTCCAAGTGGTTGTAGGAGCTGACTGCAGATCTTAGAAGCTTGCTGGTTACTGGCACAAGATTTGGCAACAAGTTGAAGCAGTTTACAGCCTTGGTCTTGAGACAATGATGGCCGGTGTTGGAATGCAGGCACTAGAAAAGGGTGTTGAAGTAGTTGAGAAATTCTCCATCTTTCATTGCGGCCCCAGGGAAGACATTTTGTCATAAGATCTAGAAGCCATGGGTTCGAAACTGGTTCATACGTTATTTCATGGTTTGGGTCCGTCATAACTTTGAACTTGGCCCAGAAAGTCTTGTACTCCGAAAGGGGCGTTCTTCCATAAACCATTTGATAAAGGATACAGCCAAGAGACCAAATATCAGATGGCCGGCCACACTTTATGGTGTTTCCATTTGCATCTTTCTCATTGCACATGAATGCCTCAGGAGACATGTAGCTTAGCGTATCCACCTGTGATGGTTTAATATGAACCATAAGGAAAGTAATGTCTGCTGTCTCTGTTGACCATGCCCATATCGGGGTCAAAAAAAAAAAACTATTTGGCCCAGAATCAAGTAATCAAGGAAAAATCCCAAAAGGAAGAATGGCAAGCATAGTGGATCCCATTGTTAACATAGAAAATTGAGAAACAATATCAAAGACCGTGGTGCTAACTTGGAATGGAACAGGAACAGGAAAATCAGTGCATCTACCCTGGCTCAATAAAAGCACAGAAGCAAGCAATACAGCGTTCTGAGGCGGCAACATCTAGCTAGCCACCATATTAAGGCAAAACTGGAATGGATCTGCGTCCTGATGATATTATATTTCTAGACGAAGTAATAGATCTATAGGGTCAGTACAAGCATAGAGCACCTGTGAGTCCCTTTGGATGTTGGTTGTATCACTCATTATGGCTTTGGCAATTCCAAAATCAATCAACTTTAAGGAACCCTTGACAACAAGAAAATTTGCAGGCTTCAAGTCAGAGTGCACTATACGCTCCTCATGTATGGTGTTGATGGCTTGAACTATTTGCTGCAAAATATTATAATGCTGTAGTTTTAATATTCATCTATGTACACACAACAAGACTGTTTGCTATGTCTAAAGACCATGAGTGTCCTTCTTTTCCTTTAAAGTTATCTGAAGTAAGAACTGTAATATGAGTGCAAGAGCATAATCAATGATTGAAGCTTCAAAAATGCCTCTATCCACATCAACACTTTGCCATTAGAACATATTGGAAAGTATGAAAAGAAAATCATCAAAGCTTTCAGCATTCCATATCAAAAGGAAGCATAGTGAAGTCCAACATTCCCACAACACAGCCAAAAGCCAGATTTCTCAGAATCAGGGAAGTGATTATTATGCTTTGGGGAATAGAGAATAGTGGTTTCCATGTTTTAAGTCAACTTTGTTTGAGCTATAATACCAACAGAGATGTTTGATAACCACCTCTAAGCACAATAAACAGGTAAACAATGCATGTTGTAAGGAAGAAATATATCATGAGCATTATCGTAAATACAGTTAACAACTAGGATGCAGGAAAAGGTATCAGCATAGATGTTTGATAACTAACCACCTTGAAGCACAATAAACAGGGAAATACTACAGTGTGAGGAAGAAAATATTGTGAACGTTATTGTAAAAGCAGTTAACAACCAGGATACAAGGAAAGGTATTGACTGATGACCTGCCAGTAAAATCTAAGCCAGTTCTCATTTATAGTCTGATTGGGGCAATCCATTTCTTTCCATTTCTGGGAGAGCATGTGAGCCAAATCAATTTCCCTGCATTCAAGCGCCATGTATATAGGCCCATCATCCTTTACTTTGCCTTCCTTGTTACTCATGCAACCATTCATGACTTCAAAGAGCAAAGCTTTGTCTGTCACCTAGTCAAGAAAAGAAAAATTTTATCATAGATGTGTTTAGATGAATAAATCCAGAATGAAGATTTTTGGGTTCTAGCCATTTTCTTTCTCTCAAGATATGGGACTCAAATGTTGTCATGTTGCTAACAAAAGAAACAAGCAAGCTAGCAATAATTCTTCTGTAAGCATAATGATTGTCACAGAACCACAAACTCAACAAGCATTCATCAATAATCAAGTTCTTTCAAGGTTGCAAGTACCTCATAATCTACTAATTGAATGATGTTATTCTTTCCCTTCAGTTTGTTTAGATACACAATTTCCTGGCAATGTATAATCACGACCCTTGAGCTTCATTTTCTTGAGTGCATAGATTGTACAGTCTGAAGAAATAACTTTGTGGATCTCACTGTTTCCTCCACTACCTATCTTGCCAAGCCTTTGGTCTAGCTTCTCATTAACTTTAAAGAATAGGTCAGGGTCGTAATTTTTTTTACAAGCCACTGTTGCTGCTTTACTGCTAGCAACCTTTTCATCTATTTCTAGTTTAGAAGGCTCCAACTTCACTTGAGAAGAAAATTGTTTGGACAATGAAGCCTGAGATTGTACATCTGTGACAAGCCCTGGCATTGCTTTCTCTTCATTTGCCTTCATCATATAAGAAGGATTGCTTGAAATGCTGATTTCCTTTGGCACACTGTCATATTGATGTCCAGGCACATTATTTTCCTTGATTTGAACATCAATAGCAGTGCTAGAGGTCTGAGTTGAATTCGCTTTGTGATCCATTAACAACCCACATGTGTCCTTTGGTGAAGTGTGAGACAGCTGTTCTTTATTAACTTGAGTTACAGGCTGAGGTTTCACATTACACTCTCTTAAATGTTCAACTACCACATGAGAAACACTGCCAGCATGCAAATGTGAGCAATAAGTTTTTGAGTTTAGGACGGGTGCTGAAGTCAAATGGATTGATGTTGATGTGGCACATGATGGCCCAGCAATTGAAGATTGCATAGCAGGTTGGCTTAAAAAGTTCCTTAGTTGATGCAGCTGATTCTGAACAACTGTTGTTCTTTTTGCCAATGATGATATTGCACCATCCGGCCTAAAATTGATATCAGGTTCTATTTTCTGAAATGTCCGGTGCTTAGAATCATCACTGGTAATAGGTGATACCTCTACTGGGTTGCTTGCATCCCATTCCATTTCTTGTCAACTCATATGAGTAGATAAGTCCAATCCAGTGGCCATTCGATCATTGGCCACTGCACATTGGAAGAAAAGAAACGAACACATCCAGCACACAAAAACAAAACTCAAGAATCATTACAAATGCAAAAGAATTTAGCACCATTGCACCGATGTCACAGAGGATGACACAAAAAAAAAAAAAAAAAAGCACGGCTGATCTGGACCTAGACTCTCAAAATCAGAGGGAGCAATAAATGTACCTTGGGAAACGGCATCGTTTGCTGCCAGAAATTGGCGTTTTAAATTCAAAGAAGGCAACGGCTTATTCTCTTTATCATCGCCAACATATTTCAACTCATCTCTTTGCGAGTGGAAGCTCACATTCAAGGTATTAGTGGCGGTGCTGGCAATGGAAGGAGGGGTAATGGATGCATCTTCTTGAGTTTCCCTAACTAATGCAACAGGATTCTTTGTTTTCTGTACAATTGAATCCTTACTCAATGGTGGAATGCCAGTAGGACTACCCATTTCAGAAGCCGCAATTCTAGATGGTGCACGTTTGGGAACCAACATACCCCTAGTTCTACTGCACCTAAAATTTTAATCTACCAATCGTCCAGACCTTTATCAAACGTAATAAAAAATTATCTACGTATCTGTATAACAAGAAAATGGAGAAAGAGAGGGAGAGAGGAGTACCGAGGGAGCGATGTCGCCTGAAGGCTGCTTGAACGTGCCGGAGAAAGTTCGGCGGTGAAGAGGAAGAAAGCGAAGAAGAAGATGAAGTAGAAGACGACGTCGTGTCTGCGTTGATGGTCGGACGGTTGAAGTTTTTGGGTATTGGCGGGGCCGGAAGGTTAGCCTCCCCGTCCATGGGCGGATCTCAACGGCATTTCCGTCGAGGGAGAAGAGCCATCTCTGTCTTTGACCGCTACAAACTGTCAATTGACCCTGGATTAATTATACGTGTAATTTTTACAACAACTCACATTTTACATTCTATTTAAGATTAATAAAATTATAATTTTTAAATTGCAACTGCAATTCTAAAACATACTCTCAGAATGCTCTTTCCTTGTTTGAGAAGAGAAACAAGAATCCACCGGAACGTTTTGCAAACTCTCTTGCTGGCGCCCTCGCGCTCCTGTCAACCATAGTGGGTTCGGCTGGGCTTAAGTTTACGTTTTGACCCATATATTTCAAAATGGGCCCACATGTTTTGGTTGATTATTTATTTCTAAAGAAATGTGGGCCAAGATAAAGAAGGCGAGGCCCAGATGGTTGGTGTCAGTGTGGTAACATGCAACTTTTCGTTTTGCAAAGTAATCCCATTGTCTCTCCAAACGTCTCGGTAATTAAAAATTTAGAATCCATATTCAATTTTTAAAAAAAAAAATGATGTATATATAATTTATAAAAAAAAATATTTTTATTATATAACCAACAATCTAACAAATTTCTTAATAAAAGAAAAATAATCCTACCGTTCAACGTTTGATTATAAATTTTCTCTCTCGAACAAAGGGAAAGGAAAAGCAGCGTAGGTACATAAACACGACTCAGACTCATCATGACAATTGACAAACACCGCAGCTTTACAGTAAAAAAACAAAAAAAAAACAAAAAAAATGGCTAATTTACGTATCACATCCTTAATTGCACATCAAGAAAGTGTTATGTTGGTTTTCATTTTTGTGTCAGATTACACCACGCCTAAACTTTTGCCCTGAGATGGACAATATCACATGAAAATGAACTTCAAGGATTGGAAGTAATGGGGCGACTTGCACTTTCACAAACAGCATGGCCTTTCTTGTTAAATTAAGGTAAAAACTCGAGGATGGAAATGCAAGAGAGAGCCTTTCAAGATTTATCCGAGGGTTACAAGAGCTGTCTTTTATAAGCAACAATATTCATAAAAGTCCATTAGCTTGTACGTACAAGAACCAAGAACCAAGATGGTTTTTTTTTTTATATATATAAATTTTTCCTATTAACGGGAGTACAAATATATTATTCCCATTGCATATGGGGTGGCGGCAAAAGGAATCATGCAGCTTTTTCCCCATAAGAACCTGAACCACACCATTATGTGTAACAAGCGTGCACCTTTTTAGTTTGTTGATTTGCCAGGAGTCAGCCTCCGGGATGGCAGCAAAGCTGCAGCCGGGCCAACCCACGACCCATGGCAGCAAGGCCTCTCCGGGAAAACTGGACTTTCATTCGACACGTGCCAGGCAAGTGAGGAATGCGTTCAATGTTTCAAGAGGGGGGCAAGTTGAAAAAATTGGGATTCAAATCATAAAAGAATAAAAATAAAAATAGAAAAAGACCGATTTAACCGTACTTTTTTGCTTGGCCTCTGCCAGCAATTACTGGACAATAAAGACAGACAGGTCCAAGTTAATTTAATACGCGGACAAAGGAGAGAGACGTGGGGGGAGGGTGGGGACGAAGAGAGAGAGAGAGAGAGAGAATTTACGTGTAAAGTAAAGTTCGTGTGAGTCTCATTTAATTTTCTCATATAAATAATTAAAATAAAATGTATACACAAATATTATATTACGTGCATCTCAGTCATGCTCCCTTTATGTACCTTTCCGTCTTTCTAACATTTTCCTAATTTACTATGGGACCATACTGCTGCTTTATCATGCTACTGGTCCAAAGTATCTTCACATTGGAACGGTCAAATTTCTACCCTTTATGATGCCATCACAGAGCCATTAATTAATCTATTATAAAATTAGGATTTACGAATATGAAACAGCATTGTAAATCCAATAGCTCTCAAGTTTACAAATTACATCTAAGACAGGGAGAACAAAATATATATATATATATATATATATATATATATATATATAAAAATGAAGCAGCTGGATCCACCTTCCATTTGTTTTAGGTCGGTCTTTACCTCATGGAGTAATACCCAGGTACCTACCAGTGGTACACATTTAGCTGAAGCTCTGGTCTTGGAACCACCTTCCAATGGCTAAACCTAGAGCCCCAAGAAAACCCATCAAGGAAATTCACCAGAACCAAATTCAACAGCCTGAGAAATCAGAGAAACCCGCTTCATGGTTAGTCGTTAGAGGCCTTTTCAGCTGCAAGTATCTCCAGCCACAACAACTTCCAGAACAAAAGCAACCGTCGCCACAGCAAAAGCAAGAACAGGAGCATGGACTGCAAAGAAAGCAGAAAAAACATCAGGAGCAAGCCTTGGAGGAAGCGAGAAAGAGAAGCAAAAAGTCGAAATGCTCAGGTTCTCTGTGCAGCAACACAAAGGTAACGCACAGGCCTGAGATAGCCTCCCCCGAGCTCCAAAGGAAGAGGGCATCAATGAGGTCAACTAGCCACCATGACACTTCAAGCAGGAAAGCCCCATTAAGTGAACTCGATGGGGTTGTTTCGTCTGCCAATTCTTCCCTCTCCGCATCTTCTAATTCCTTGCTGACAAATGGTGGCTCTTTTAGAGGAACGCCATTTAGAAGGTTCTCTGGCTGCTATGAGTGCAGAATGGTTGTTGATCCTGTTCTTGGGATTACCAGAGACCCTTCTTTGAGGGGTACCATTTGTCCGTGCCCTCAATGTGGTGAGATCTTCATGAAAGCTGAAAGTTTGGAGCTTCATCAGGCTGTCAGACATGCAGGTAACTCATCATTTTAACACTCCCTGCTTTTCTTTTTGTCTTTTTCTGTCCATTTTTGTGTAATTCACTCCCTATATTTTGATCATTGCATGCTAAGTAGGAAAAAGACTACGTTGGCCCCATTTTGGCGTTGTGCTTGTATAAATACTCATTTTTCCATTGCACCATTTTTGTTTTACTTCCATAGAGAGCCAGTTTTTGGTTGCTGAATCTGTGGATCCAATGTACAATTACCATTAACTCTTGCTCATATCTCATTGTCTACTGCACAGCATAATCTAGCACTTACAATTTAAACTCTCAGCTCCCAATAATTGCTAATCAAACATCGCAGTATCTGAACTGGGTCCGGATGATACAAGCAAGAACATAGTGGAAATCATATTCCAATCAAGCTGGCTAAAGAAACAATCACCAATTTGCAAAATAGATCGCATCCTCAAAGTCCATAACACACAAAGGACTATCTCCAAATTTGAAGAATACAGAGACATCATCAAAGCCAAAGCCAACAAGCTACCCAAGAAGCACCCACGTTGCATAGCAGATGGCAATGAGCTCCTCAGGTTCCACTGCACCACACTTGCATGCTCACTAGGCCTGAACGGATCATCTAATTTGTGCAATTCAATCCCACACTGTAATGTGTGTAGCATTATCAAGAATGGCTTCAAAGAATCCGCTACTCTAGGTGTCAATGGACATGGTATTTTAACCACGGCAACAAGCGGTAAGGCACATGACAAAGCTGAAATATTGGAGGACGGCTGTGTTGACGGTGACAAGAGGGCAATGCTGGTCTGCAGGGTGATTGCAGGGAGAGTTAAGAAGAGCATGGAGTGTCACATGGAGGAGTATGACTCAGTTGTTAGTGCGGTGGGGGTTTACTCAAATTTGGATGAGTTGTATGTCTTTAATGCTAAGGCTATTTTGCCTTGTTTTGTTGTTATCTACAGAGGGTTTTAGCAATCAATAAGTTGTTTGTGGCTGTGGGATAATGCCAGCTGATTGTTTATTTTTCTTTTGGTACAACGAAGGGCATAAAATCTAATATGCTACTATTTCAGTATTCTTCGGAGCCAATTTGTTTCTACAACATCTACTTTCAGTTGAAGCCCTATTTCGTGCAAATGTAGAAGAAAATAATGGTATAGTTAGCTAGCCAATCCGCCGGGATGCCAGCTGATTTTTTTGTGTTACTGTTTTTGTCCTGGAAAATCTCTCATTTTAGTGGCAATGATATATTTGTTTTCTTGCGGGGAAAAGGGTCAACAGCTGACAATAAATTTGAAAGAGCAAGTTGTTGGATCTCCAATGCCGGGGGGGGCCATTAAATTTACACTAGGCCTATGCGCCGTGTCCCACTCACCGAAACGAAAGGTTATGCAACCGAAGCCAAGTCGTAAATAGCCTTTGTTTTTTACCTTACCAAGCTGGCACCACGTGTTAAAATGGTGATTGATAAATAGAGGAGAGAATCCCTCGGATGCCGCCATTTGAATCACACTTAAACTTGTCGAGTCTCCTAAGGGTAGCAAAGAGGAAATATAGTCTCAACGCCCACCATCAACTCAGTCTCATTAGTACTTAATTAAATGTCCACCTCATATGCCAACCTTTCCCATCTTTTCTTTCACCCAGATGAAAAAATGCTGCCGTCTTCTGGCCTATCTGGCCGTGTTTTTTTTGACGGGCTTACTCTGAAATCTGCTGTATTTGGAACTAAACACCGCTGGAGTTACATCAGTGAACACCGTACACTAGCCAGAGGTTGATGTTTTTGTTCCCGCGGAAGGCCTGATTTTTGAAGAAATAAAGGCTATTGGGAATAAAGGCAATTGGGTCAGCAATTGCTGTCTGCCCGAGTTTTCTGGCACTATAGTTCAGCCTGCATTGGCAGCTGCGCTCATGAGTTATTGGTTTTTGTAACATTTCCAACTTTTGCATTGCTACAAATTGACGCCTAGTTTGTATTATTTGCCTGATTATTCCCATTTTCTTGAATTACGACAAAAAGGTTAAGCATCCCAGTATGGGCTTACTAAGCACTCACTGTACTAACATATAAAACAGATCCGTACTCGAGATACTGAAATCTGGAAATAGAATTTAACCATTTTCTTTTGGGACACCAAACCATAGATGGATGCTACGCTGTAAAATTCGCTGCCCCAGAGCTAAAATTAGTGAAAAAAAAAAAGAGAGTATAATTGTTAAGCAAAATCTTAGCGTGAGCGATGATGTTATGCCCCAAGACACCGGGTCGGCCGTGGCTTCGGCATTTTAAGTTTCCGAGGCACAGAAAAAGAAAGGCACACATGCTCACGATAACAGTTCGCAATATGGGCGGGGCGTGGAGAGAGGGATAAATGTATACTATAAATGATTGCAGAATAAAGAAATTAAGCAAGAGATATAAAATAGCAAGGGATGAACAAACAAACACCCCACGTTCCACAACCCAATGCATGATCATTGACAATGCACTGGGGGTGCACTGGGGACACAATGATCTGCCCCGAACATGGAATCCACCCACCCGCTCTTGTTTTGCCTTGCCCGTGGCAGTTCAGTCAGGGTCAAGCGGCTGGACCAGTGCCAACTCTCAGGACCATCTTATCCTTTCTACCCCCAGCATTTTCATGTGTCAGCAATAAGAAAATTGACTACTTAATAACTGAAAGGGAGTACCGTGGCCTAACAACTGTGCTTTCCAAGCTGAGATTTTTTCTGAAGTGTACAAATAAGGCCCGGATCATTTTGACCGTCAGATGTCATTTGGATATGTAACGCTAGTGCAATCTAGGGGTCGGCACGGACAATTGTGCTCTATTATCTTTGTTTGCAAGGCAGAGGAGGTTTACCGGTTTCCAAAGTTCAATTACGTTTGCCACCGCCTCTTCTGTAAAGCTTGAAAAGAAATGTTTGCTACATGTCTACACCCTTTGCTTCACATAGGCTTAAAGCTCATGACGAACAGATATTTGTTTTTTTTTTGGTACTAAAAAAAAACACCTTTACAAGGATTTCAATTATTGCATTTGTGGCCCGTGTTCATCCGGGCTCACACACAATTTTATTAAATGTTATGATCCTCAAGTCAGTAAGGTACACAAGTATTGGGGAAAATTATTATAGAGATTGTGATCCAAGCCGAAGGATTGATTTTGATTACAAAACTTTAAACATGTGTGCATTGAGGTTGATAACATTGCATTTCTTTAAGACGGTTACTGATGGCTACATCCAACACTTCCTTAGGCTCAGGTCACTTCCCATAAGCTTGTACCCCATTTGCATCAGTCATCACACTGTTCAGTTCCAAGGTGCTATCCATGACATTCACTGACCATTCATGACAAATACATTATTGGTACCCATAAAGTGGCCAAACAATCCTGAATTCTAAGAAACAGAGAATAACAAGCAACCAATATCACTGTTCACACAGAAGACAAATTCGCTTAAGGCCTCGAGCTATTTAGGATAAATATAATATAATACTCATTAGGTATATGATAATTTTTAGCACATAGTGGTACGGTATCGGACAGAGAAAGAAAGAGTGTAAAATGGTCGTGTCAGCTATCAGGAGTAGATGAGCAGTTGCAAATTCGAAGGCAAGCGTTCGTGACACTGAGTCCAGAAGCGAAGAGTAAATGAGGAGACTTGCATATTCTCGCCTAATGGAATAGCTAAAACCTCATATCATATTAAAGATAATAAATTATTTGATAGTCTACATAAAAGATAATATTGTTAAATGAATTTGTTAGGATTTGATTTTTGGATATTTGAATTGGTATGCTGCTACTAATTTTTGAATTTTAGAATCAAATTGGTTTTATATTTGATTTTGTATTGGACACTGATTTATTAAAAAATAAGTAAAAATGATATATAATTATCCTCAAGTATATATATATAGAATTCAATAATAAAATTTAATTTTCTAAAATTACAGTAAAAAGTAGCAATAATACGAAAGAAAAAAAATAAATTAAAAAAATTTACTGTACTATTTCAATAAAAAAATAGATATACAAGTAATTTTTTAAAATTCTTTTACTTTTATTAACTATATTTTTTTTTTTTGAAATTTACATACAATTTTTAATTTTAATCAACTTAACAGCTTGAGAACATTTTACAATTTCTTAATTAACCTGCCTACAACATTAAGTAATGCAGTAGCGCGATCTCTTCCAATTAGACTAATGTCCGTCCGTTTAACAAACCCTCTCTTACTTGAAAACTCTCTCAACATTCAAACAGTAGGAGTAGAAAGCATGTCATTAGGCAACAACACAACGCTTACAAGATTTGAGTTGAGTACATTGGCGCAGTTGTTTCTTTTCTTTCTATGCCTTTCAACACAATTTTCCTTCCTTTTCTGTAGCTTCCCTGTGAGAACCCAAATGCATTTTCAGATAGTCTTTTTTCACAATATTATGACATCTGTTAATAAAGATTTAGACAGGCTGAAATGCTGTGTCTGTTTGCACCTGCACTATATTCAATTTTTCCAAAGCTCACTTAAATAGAAACTCTTTGCAGGTTTCTTCTAATGCCTTTAGTGCATGTGCACGAGTCTGATATGCCACCCAGTTCTACGGTTCTCTCTTGCGCGACTTGCTGGACTACATTCTTGCTCTTCCCTTTTCCCTCTCCTATTTTCTTTGGCTTAGTCTGTTTGTTCAGAGGGAAACCTTAAATGGCAGGATGTGACAGTCAAACTGATGCACCACTGATTCTAAAGCAATTAAGCCATCTATAATAATCTTTCCTCATCTCCAGTTTTCCTATTTGTGATTTATTTGCTTGCAAGCAATGCTTTTTTCTCCATAACCCAAGCAACCAGTGAAGAATGGAAAACTAGTAATATGAAGGTTTGAATTTGAATTTCAGGCAAGAATCTTTTGGGATGCACCATGAATCAGAGCAATATGACTAACTTCAAACCTCAATCCAACTCATTCCAGCTTCTTTTGCACCCAATGTTTTGCCAGCTTTCCTTGCTATACTGAGACTATCCCACATTCCCATTGTTGCATAAGCATTTGAAAGCATAACATATATTGCAGGATCATCTGGGCATTCAGCCATAAGATTCTGGGCAATGGTACCAACCAGTTTGGTATTCTTGTGAGTTACACAGGCTTCAAGCATGGAACTCCATATGGTTTTATCAGGCTTAAATGGCATCACAGCAATCAATTCCTCTGCCTCTTTAAAACACCCTGCCTGACCAAGAAGATCAATCATGCAGTAATAATGTTCAAAATGAGGCTTAAGTCCATAATTGAGTTTCATGGACTCAAATATGGTCCATGCCTCTTCAGCCAAACCAGCATGTCTGCAGGCAGTAAGCACACCTAAAAAGGTGACTTCATTTGGCTTTAACCCTGCTTGCACCATCAATTGAAAAAATTCGATGGCTTCCTTCGCTTTTCCATTCTGGCCACAACCCACAATAATGCCTGTCCAACATACCACATCCTTATCCGGAAGACATTTAAACAAAGCTAAACCAGCTTCAATTTCACCACATTTGGAGTACATATCAATGAGTGCTGTGATTGTAACTCCATCTCTTTCATATCCACTCTTGATACAGAAAGCATGAACCTGCTTGCCACCCCCAAGAGATGTTAAACTTGAGCAAATTTTTAGGACATGGGAAGTAACATATTGATCCACTGCAACACCCAAGTTAATCATGTCTTTGAACAATGAAACAGCTAAAGGATATAATCCCATCTTGGCGCAACCCATAATTAAACCAGACCAAGCTACAATATCATTCTTAGGAAGCCTATAAAATAGGTCAAAAGCAACCTTAATGTTCCCTAGTTTTGCATAGAGGTCTACAATGATGCTTCCAACAACATAATCTAACTCATATCCACTGGTAACAACCAAACCATGAACCTGAATCCCAAGTCTGAAATTGAGCAAGTTGATGCAGACCTTCAAACCACTACTTAAGGTGTAAGAATCCATCAAAGCACCAGAACGGTGGATCTCCAGAAGCATATTTACAGCTGCCCCATTTTGTTCATTGATAATATACCCAGAAAGCATCGAATTCCAAAGTACTAAGTTAACACCAATCTCAGCATTGCAACCAGAGTATTGACTAAATAGAGTTAAGGCTTCATTTAGTGAATAGCAATTTGAATACATATCAACAAGTGCCGAAAGTGTGAAGCAGCTCGGCTCAAAACCAGACTTCAAAACATAACAGTGAATCTGTTTTCCCATAGCTAAAGAACCAGCATAGCTACACGTCTTGAGAGCACATGGAACCGTGAACTCATCGAGATTAAGGCCTTGCTGGTGCATCAAACAGACAAATTGCAATGCAAGCAAACTCCCATTGTCGGCAAACCCAGCAATAATGCTATTCCAAGAAGCAGCATTTGGATCTGGCATTCGATAAAACAAATCCAAAGCTTCCTCCATCAACCTTTCCTTACAATATCCAGAAATGATAGTGTTCCATGAGGTTGTATTCGCAGCCAAAAGAATGCCATCAAAGACTTGTCTTGCATCCCTTAAACTCCCACACTTCACATACATATCTAAAAGGGTATTCATCAACACAATGTCATCCTCTAAATTCTCTCTAGAAATTCTTCTATGAATCAATCTACCCAATTCAAGATTACCCACTTGGCTACAAACGTTCAAAGCTACAGAGTACATGAACCCATTAGGCCTCTCTGATTTCGAATCCACCATGTGGTTGTATAGCTTTATAGCTTGAAGAGGTTGTCGGCTGTTGGAATGTGCAGAGACCATTGTTGTCCAAGTAACTATATTCTTATCAGGCATTTCATCGAACAGATTTTGCGCATCGTGTAAACATGCGAAATCTGCGTACATACTTATCAAGTTATTGGCGGCATAAACGTTATGACAAAAACCCGTCTTGATCAAATGAGAATGAAACGATTTGCCATGTGTGACCGCTTGAATTCGCCCACAATGGCGTAAAGCCGCCACGACATGCTTCAAGTCCATTGGAGCACATGGATTATCCAGTAATTATGGCGTGCTTGGTGTATTCTATTCGGTTTAAACTCTTGGGTCAACCTTCTGTCAACTTGCTATGATTGATCATCGGATCACTGCCCAACAAGCCAACTGATCAAGTGTCTCATGGTAAGAGCCCCCCAATCATGGGACGGAATGGCACAGAACCATAGCTTTAGTCCTCCACCACCACCGCACAAAGAAAAGCCATCGTTTGGTTGGCTTCCACGCGTTCTTTCAAGCAAGGTATGATGAGTTCTTACAATTTATAAGATCATCGGATTTTTAATTTTTTTTATTAAACGAAAATAAAAGCAGATTATAGAGATGTCACTCGAAATTAAGAGAAATGCTGACAAAAAAATTCGAACTTAAATTAATATAATAGTAACACATTAAATTAACATCAAACTTCGAGAGGTGATCATTGAAAATATTACTTTAGACATCGTTGAATTGAAGGGACATTTTGTCAATAAAGATTCCAATGTGAAATGTCTCCGGGTTTACACAATTTTTTATTTTTAGTATGAACTTAAATTAATATTAATTTACTGAATCTATTAAACCGACAGTCTTCACCATCCACACCGACCATCCCATAAAAAAGCACAAAATTATTTATGGCAAAGAAGACCCGCACTTCTTGGCTGATTATCACTACAACAGGAACAACAAAAAGTTAAAAAAAAAAAAAAAAATCCATCACCACCACTCGGATTAGAGAAAATTATTTCTAACATGTAGCCCCTGGCATTGGAGCAAGTCCACCTCAAACCGGATCTTAAATAGTCAAAAATTGAAAACCCGAATGCAGCCCCTGCACTTGGGGAAGGCCTATTGTGGCCCAGTAGAGCTTGAAAAATTGAACTGAACACGATGACTCGGATAAATATAAGGATATTATCTCGGACGTCATGTTGTGTAAAGCATGGTTGATTTGAGGCTTGAACGGAGGATCCCTCAGGTGACCAAGATTGGAGTCCCCGCACGCCCGTGACGACAGGCAAAGGCATATAGCTATCTATTTTGCACGGCAACATCCCAGCAATGGACTGTGGGCATCGAGGAGAATAACCTGTGTTGCATTATAATCAACGTGCACGATTGATGACCATAAAGGAAAGATACTGTCATAAAAGTTGCTTCCGCGAATCATCTTCAGAACCCGATCTGGGAATCAGGATTGTTAACTGTAAGGGTTGATTTGAAAGACAAATCGCCTGATTGGAGACAGCCGCACTCTGGAAAAGGGTAAGCGTAGATCGAAGTTTTTCTGTTTAGTTTTTTTACTTCAGGTACCATCACTCCCTTGCGATCACTTTCTCTGAGCATTGCTGCCATCTGATTTTTGAAAGCCATCCAACTGCAAGTCCAATAAAGAAACCCTTATGGAGAAAGACTGCGACACCTAAACTCAATATTAGGTATTAGGCCATTGACAAAACTCCTGCAGACCTATATTACAGACTTAAAAACATGCATGCATAGCATTTTCACATTTATGGGTGTTAGCTTTTCATCATATGTCAAGTCCAGTCAATCATCCTCAATTTTACCAGTAAATTTTACAGTGAACTTGGCCCTCTTCCAAAAGACTAACCTATTGGATGACCCAAGACCCCCTTCTCCTTTTGATATGAAAATCTATTACATTTTTTCCCACGGACGTTCTTGTCATGGACCAGAGGCCCTTCCTACTCTCGGAACTAGAGTGCTTGGTAATAAATATTAGATTTTAGTAGATTTGGGTCGACGTCGGCTCTAATTGCACTTGTCATGATCCGTTACTCTTTTCCAAAAAAAATAACCTGTTGGGTGCACCTATGTTTATAAGATCCAAAAATTCCTTTCTCCTTTCCAAATCCGTCACAATATGCTTACTTATTTGAGCCCTCAATAATACCCTACTACAAATTTTATATGACATCCTAACAGGTACTATTATCTGCTGAATTGCAAAAACTATCCTGCATGCACATGTTCCTGTAGACATCAATTTTAGAAAAAGAGTTAAATTGCAGCAAGAAGCCAAATACCTGATTCCTATGTCCTGCAGTAGAACAACAAGCTTGCGCTTATCAGGATTAATGGTCCTTGCATGCCCATCAAAAAGAAATCTGCGGTGACCCATCAGAAAATGTGGGAAGTTTCCTCCTTGAGTTGTCACAAAAACCTCACTAGACAAGCATACCATGTAATCCAAAGCTGCCAACCTTGAAGAGTATCCCTAGAAACAGGGAAAAGGGGTACATATGAAAGCAGTTTAGTACCATCTGTTTGAAGGCAGCAATATCGGCATAAAGATATCTGGGCCGATTTATAGATACATGCACACACATCCAATATATGTTTTTAGGTCATTGACCACGCTTTACAGGAGAGGGCTTTACAACCAGTTACCTCAAAGGGAGCAAGCTCATCGGAGGTTGCAAGAGATTTCTTGGAGTAACTTAAAGGAAACATCTTCAATAAAGGATCTAAGTGTCTTTCTGCTTGATATATTTCCCCTGAGGCTAAATAAATTGGAGTGTTGTTATCAAATCCCATACCCCGTAGCATCATTCCAACCTATGCTGACAGAAAGTCACCAAACAAGAAAAGGAGTTATTATTTGCCAAATTAGATGAGCGTGTTGAATACTTGCCTTGGTCTTATTACCCACAAGTAATGATCCGAACATGTTTCCATAACATTTCACTGCTCTATATTTAAAAAAATATTTTGCACCAAAAATGTTTCAGTTTCTGTGCAGGAATGAGCCCGGATGAAACCAAAGTTACTCCCTCAAACAAAAATTTTATTTGGTCATCCTCTCCGAAATCTGGCATGTTCTCATGGTTGAAAAAGCCAGTGAATACCTTACAAAGATTATCCTTAGGGGTACAATAGAAATGTCAGCTGTTTTAATAGACACACTAACACTCTAGAGGCCATCACAAAATCAAAAGGCCAAAGTTCCAAAATCAAGACAGAGGTAGATATGCGAAATACCTCCAAAGGTGTCAAAGGGCATTTTCCATTGACACGATTGATACTCGGCATGTTGAAACGATTTTTCTTTCTGAATTTTCCCCTCCACCCTGTTTCTCGATAAGAATCCATTTCATACTTTTCAGCATTTCCACCATCATATATGCAGCATGAGAAAGCCACCATGTCCTACAAGTTGAAGAGAGATACTCAAAATTCCATTGAGTTTGAACCTCATCAAATCAGTAAATAAACTAAAAGAATTGATAACATGATTAGACAATAACAAATATAATTGCTACCTCCTCAAAACGAAGGTGAACCGAAACATATTTTCCACCAGTCTTTGAGCTTTTCTCAGCCATTTGATTGACTAGTTTTTCAGCGAGTGTTCTTATAGGAGAAGAGAACTTCAATGCTTTATGATTTACCATGCACCTCAGCAACTGAATTTGTGATGGAACATTCATTGCCAATCTGTTAGCAAAGGGGGCAATTCGGATAACCCTGATAAACAAATCACCAGTCAGAAACAACAAAGGACTATGTTTTAAATAGATTTTTCAATTAGATAAAAATGAAGTCACAGAAATGCAGTATAAAAATTTTTAGAATGGTCATAATTTAGTCATTGGTATGCTTCAGGGAATATAATTTATCACTATGGTAATTTATCAGTTCATTCAAGCATAGTAATAGACTACAAGACAAACAGAGATTGCTTGAGCACATACCTTTTCTCACTCAGTACAGGATAAACTTCTTCCAAGTAAAATTTAGAAGGAGCCCAAGCGTGAACATGGTAGGTTGTGATGTTACTGATGTTATGGTCATATATTTTCATCAATTCATCAGGTAGCTCTTTAACTACTTTGACATATCCCTCAAGAGTTGTGATAAAATGATCCTGGTCATATATATCTGCAAATATGCTAATCAACAGTTGAATTTCAGACTATAATATATCCATTGTGAAGCAGACTTATTTGACAATATAATCATGGAAACAAGACTATGGCTGTTTCCACCGTGAGCTTTCACTTCAGATGATGAATTTCTAGCAAGCTTAAATATATGCATGTTGGACCATCTTGATATTCATTATTTGAGTTATATTGTCAACCATTGACCTATGCAGCACAACCACCATGTGCTGGGATCAGGTACTAAATATCCTTCTCACAGGTCTCGATATCCAGCCATAGGAATTCTGATGGCAGGTTGCAGGCCTAACTCTGCTTCCAAGATAATGTAGATAATTACTTCAAGGTTTGATCATGTCTCTGTGAACTTTATCCGGAACAACTCGCAAGCAGTTACAGCTCTCAAAAGAAACATTATTAACACAGCAGAGACATCCCTAGAGACTTTAAGGGATCTAAAACCATGTGGTCACTGTCACAGCTAAATTTCTGCAGACCATATGGAACCTCTCCTTTCACATGCATGTGTAGAAAAGCACGACCTTACAATTCATGCAACCAGGATTTTAACTCAGTATACAGTTTTGATAATTTAACATTCAGAAAACAATTTAGGTGCTCACCTTGGATCCCTCCAGACACTATTGAATTCAAAATAAGGGATAACTAACGCAGCATTCAAAAGTCCAGCTACAGCAACTGCATTGCATATCTACAGTGCATAAAAGACAGTGTCAGGAACAACTGCTGAGCAGATAATTGAACAAAGTGTGTGAATGTTAGTGCATCGCAGTTTGTGCATGTGATGGGCCTTAAATAGTCTGATTGTATTCTAAACAGGAGAAAAACAAAAAGAGGGAGAAGAAAAATAGAGATGGTGTGATAGCAAACATGGAAATAATTGTACCGCAGAACGCTGTTGATTAAGACCACCATTTGCCTCAACAATTAAGTAGCCACTGGGGCTAGAAGATTCTGCAATTCAATAGGCAATTACCAGTTTCTTTTCTATTAGGATATATGAAAACGTTGGGAAAAAACACCCAAAGCGTTCCTCTCAACATGCATGGGTCATGAATTATTACCTTCAACAGTTGCATAATTTTGTCTTAAAGTTGAATTTGCACAGGGCCTTTGCACTTTAAACCTTCTTTTGTGTTTCCACACATGGGATAGCTGCAATAAGTAAATTATTATATTACTCTTAGTCAAATATTCTCTACTCGCTGCTGACAAAGTTCTTCCTCAAAAGAATACATTCATTCTCGTGGCTCACAACGTAAACATAGTCAATTAATCGTCATTTTCAATTTTTTCTTTAAAGTCTTTTTTTTTTTTGTCTATTTTGCAACTTACTCAAGAGACATACGCTTCGAAACTTTTTTTTGTTTGTTTTTTTTTTGTCTTGTTCCATTTCTCCTTCTTCCGCATTTTCTCAGAATCCAAAAACAAAATAAAATACCCAAAATCGATACAAAATAGAAACCAAATAGAATTAGGCTGAGGGGCAAAAAAGAAAGAACCTGAATAGCGGTGGAATTATCAGCTGCCATATCAGGCCAGAGCCTCTCAAACAATTCATGGCTCCGATACACCGCACCAGGACGACTAGTGAGGGCCAGCAAGGCCGAGAAGGGCACCACACACACGATCAACCCTGAAATATAAAGCAAAAGCAGAACCAGGAGGTATCGAATGTTGAGCCGGAGAAAAACTCCGGCGGCCAAGCTCGCCAGGCGAGTATGGAAATGTGCCTTGGAGCGGAGCCGCCGCGGGCACTGGGAGAGACGACAAAGGAGACGGGGCTTGGGAGGCGCGCTGGGAGAGCTGCGGTGGCAGCTTCCCTCACCGACGCCATGGCTATTGTTGTTAGCACAATTGCTCTCGTGGACTTTGGCTGCCATTGCAGGCAGGGAACCAAATGGCCATGCAATAACTAAATTGCAGCCTTTTCACTTCCGGGAGAGTTTCGTGAGGGCGGAGAGAGAAGAGAGAACATAACCAAAAAGAGAGGGAAAGAGAAGGGCATTTGGTGGGGCCCAATGCTGATTTTTACTGGAAAAGCCCTTGCATTACACTTAGTAGTGCAGCTTAGGTTTTAAACCATCGTTAATAGTTACGTGATGCATACTGAAATGCCTCTCCCGCCTTGTAATAAAAAAAAATGTTAATTCTTTTTTTTAGGGAAAAATAATTGAAAAGAAAATAAAAAGACAATGGGAATTCGTGCCGCTTTGGGGGTAAAATTGGCCGTCTAGATAGGAACCAGAAGATACAATCCACGTGCGTATGATTAATAATTTTTGTACGATTGATGTTTGTAACAAAAGAATGTTGTATAGCGTGACTTATAAAGAGTGTTAGCGTGACTCCCGGGAGACAGCAGAGGACAGATTTGTAACGACTCGGGGCCACAATGTCAGGGGAAAGGCTGAGGTTGAAATCACAGCCTTCCAAATCTCCTTCCGCCGACAAAACGTCCTCCCAAGGGAATAGAAAAACACACAGCATTTTTTGTTGAACGGACATGGAAATGACAGCGAATTTGATAGGGTCAGTTCGTGGGTTAGATAGATAATGGAACTGATACGCGATTCTCGGTGCGTTTGTCAGCACTCCCACTTGCTCCCAAATGAGGGAGCCCACTTTGTCTCCCTCATAACCATCATCACGGACCTCACCATCACAGAAAAAAAATCCTTGAGCTTTTCAAGAGTTCGTGCTGCAGGAGAAACTTGGCTGCCATTGAAGTGCGCACTGCCTTCACATTGTGGGATGGCATCGCCCTTTCAGCACAAAAGAAGAGAGCCATCCCATACAGTATACCCCTTTGGAGAAGTCTTCAGACACCTATTAGTTTCATAGTTGTTTCCGCCATCATAAAATGGAGCACACCAAGTATCCCCTAACAAGAAAAAGACGATGACGTGCATTCACTACTTCACCGCCCCACTTTCACATGTAAACCAACAAGACAACTGGAATCGGTGTACCTCCAGTGGTAGGATAAAGATCAGATTTCAGCCATACACAGCTCAACCTAAACGGTAAGGCCATAGAAGTTCCTCCCATGTCCAAGATTTGTGTCTCAAGCACCACCAAGAAGGCCAAGAGAACGGCCAAAGGGAGAGCAAAAAGGAACATGACAAAGATGCCATTATTAACCAGAAGACCATGTCTCATGGCACATCAATTTCATGAAGTTTATGATACCAGTTACATGAGTATGATGCTGCGGAGGAGCTACTGACCATCCCCTTGGCTTATAGAAAGTTACACGAGAGAAAAAAAAAAAGGATAAAGATTAATCATGAATAACCCATTTTCTTTGAGCCTGATAATGATGGTACTTTCAGCAGCCAGAAGCTCCAACTCTATCACGGGGGATCAAGCGCAATTCAGAACCATGTTTAAGGAACACGTTGCCTAAGCCAGACAAAAGAAAAGGTGAAATAAAAATCTGATCTGAAACAATATCTGCTAGGACCACTAATGAGATTGTTATCCAATAATTCCAATCGTTAGGATCTGGCATGTGAAAATTGACCAAGCAATCAAGTGTGATGTCTTCAATCCTCTACCTTAGAAAAGAAAATATTATTATATTAATATTCCATCTGATGCAACTATTGTGGCATAAATAACGGTTTTAGAAATGAAGAACAAGCACAAGAAAGATGACATAAAGTATTGCATCCATCCAATCATTAATAATAACAAGGTTTGCAAGAAGTATTGACATGGTATATGCAAGCAAGTGGGAATCATAATGAAACTATCAAAAAACCATCATTGCATCTCACACCAGTAGCTATGCACGTATGGCAAAGAAAACTATACTGGACAAATACACTAGTCCCCCAATGATGCTGAATATATGCTATGATTAGGAACAAATCAAGTGACCAAAATCTTATTGACAAAATGAATATGTAATAAAAATATCTCTCTATGATTGAAAAGAAATTTGTTCCAGTTCTAAGCATAAGAGAAAGAAAAAGATGTCAGAAAATTTTGGTAACAGACATCCATAATCTTGGCAGATTTCAATTAGATTTCCAATATCTAAGGCTTCGCATGAAAAACCTAAGGACTGTGAACATGATTGGTATAGCTGAACTTACTAAGAATTAAAACGAGATGGTTTCTCTCCATATCTTTTAAGTTGCATCACTTTTCTAAGCAGTGGAAAGGCTATTTTCTTTTTTTTTTTCAAGGCATAATACTTTTGCAGAAATGGTGTCCTTGCAAGGAACTCCACCACTACCACCTGGTTGGAACTCCTCATCCTTGGTGACATTTAATTTTAATTGTACTCCCTGTTTATTGCCATTTTTGGGTGGGAGAGTGGAGGATAACACAGGAAGAGAAGGGTTCAAAACCTCTTTTCTGATCTAGGCATACTAGTGATTGAATGGGACATATTGGTCTGTATAAAGGCGGATTGCTTCCAACAAGTTCCATAAAACAAACAGGAAATAGGGGAAGCACACAGCTTATAAATACGCAGAAAGAATTTATTTACCTGCACTTTGTTGAGGATTAATTCCTACGCCATCTGGATATGAAAGAAAGAAACATCAGTACGAATGTTAGTGAAAATTAGCTAGGTCACTATTATAATTCAAGTGTCCGAAAAAAATTAAAATATGTCACAAAATTTTCAGCTTTTCAACAGATGTACCAAGTCACATGGTATAATCAAGGTCTATACACATCCAAGTTCAGGAGAATCCAATTTTCTATCTGTGTTAGTTCCAAATTTTCCAATATCAACGGATGAGAATTAATCGATGCTGCAATTGCACTTCAATGGGATCATACACAATTAATGTTACCACATTCAGTCCATCATCTCAATTCAATGTTGACAGCACGCCTAGTTTCCTAAGATATCTCGCTTGTTTCTTTTTGGCCAAACGAGAGCGCCATAGACAAAAAGAAAATTTCAATCGTAGAAAAAAAAAAAAGAAAAACCGAAAACCCTAAATTAGCAGTAGGGAAGGAAGGAAAGGATTACCGTTCGTGATGATAGCGCTCGTTTGGGGGGGGACTTTGAACTCCTCCGCCGCGAACTTCAAAACGGCGGTGAATGGAGCTGCTTCTGGTACGCTAAACCTGAAATTCAATCCACAGATAAACCCGCAATTTTCCCAACAATCAATTAAGATAATTCAAATTGGAGAGCTATAAAATAAATTAAAACAATAAAATCAAATAGGATTAACTTACACTTTGAAAGGGAGCTTCGGATCAGAAGTTAGCGTTACTTTAAAGGAGACTTTCCCCCACCGGCGCCACCGCTCGCCATTATCGGCTTTCTAGCGTTCGGTTTTCCGGTTTTCCTCCTCTGTTTTTGAGAGCGATAAAGATGACACTCCCCTCGCGTTTTATACCTCGTCTCTGTTTTGAGGAATTTTTTTCTTTTTTCGAATTTATGAGCTCAGAGCTTTGTGACAGCAATTGAATATACTTAATTTCTAGCCACATCTTTAGTCTGCACAGGGTAGGATTGAAAGCATAATCGATCATTATTGTAATCTAATAATTTAAATTATTTATTAATATAATGAAATTATAGGTTCGATTACTTATTAAAATAACTAGTGGGTTAAATATATATTTAATTGTGAAAAATATCATAATAATTTGTCATTCTTATCAAGTTGGAAATTTATTTTCCTATTTTTTCAATATTATTTATTTTGTAATATATATATATATATATAATTAAAAGAATATAATTAACTTGAATTATTTTTTTCATTCATTTTAAGGTCATATATTTTAAAATATTCTTAATAACAAATAATGTATTTAAATATTGCAATTATTATTAAAATAAGTGAGGTTTATTTAAAATTTAATTCTTTTAACTTGTCTCTTTAAATTTAAAAATCACTTGAGTCTATGCTAATATGAATAACACAGTAATGTTATTTAGTTAATTAGAAATATTGACAATTAAAAAGAAGTTTTTGATTTATTTATATTTTAAAATTTAATATTAAATGTAAGATTTTAATAAAATAAGTACAAAAATAAGAAGGTAAAATTTTGAATTAATAGTATAGTTACGAGATATTAAGAATTGACTATAAGTTATTATATATTTTTTAAATTTTTTGTATTATTGTATTTATGATATCATGTATAATTTTTATAAATTTACAAATTAACAATTAAAAAAAAAAAGGTGCGAGGGTGAGAGCTGTTAGGTTAAGTTACGCTTTGTCGAGGGTCACCGAGCTGTTTGATCGCACAAGACAAGTCTTTCTTTATTTACTTCTTTGATGTTGCCTGGACTGGAGGTAGACATGTGCTTGGTGTAGGTAAGTCTCATTTTTAACACGGTGCCGATTTTTTCAGATTATGTAAAAGTCGGTCTTGTAAAAATGTTTTGGACCCACTAGAAAAACACAATACAATCTATAAAGACATGATTTTATTGATTACAGAGGATGCTTGGCTGATCCGTGAAACAATTTATGGGTGAAAACAGTATTTCTTTTATTCCTCAGAGATAGATTAAGAACATGCAGAATCAACAAATGTGTATTTACATCGATTTTGACAATTTTGTCAGAAAATAAAAGAATAAACCTTTTCCAATGTTGTAAAGAGTAAGCTCGTAAAGGGGGGGAAAAAAATGAACGGAGCACTAAATTACCAAAAACATCATTTTAGGGTCACAAACTAATCCACACTGCTGCCATTACTGGTAACGCAAGTATGAGAGTCCACCATCTTTCCCTCAGAGATTTCGTTCCTTCAGATCCACCACAGACGAGCTTGTTATTATGATACGAGCAAACTTGTCGCTTCCTGAAAGTAACACCCATCGTGCTCAATTTAGTATGTAATTGGGTGACACTGCATGATTGAATCTTGTGTCAATCTCTAAAACCCTGTTTACTAACCTGGAAGAGCAAAACGTGACGACATAGTCAGTTCCCGAACAAGTAAAGATGCTGGTAGGATCATCATATGCGTAACTATAAGCCGTGGGGCATGCCTCCTTGAACTTCTTAGAATAATATGTAGGTTGGCATGTTATGGGGTTGCCATAAACCCCCCTACAGCAATACTCATCCGTGCTGAACACATCGCAGGCACTTCGGCAGGCAATAACCTTTCCATTGGACTTAACAGCGAGCTCTGACGGACAATGGGATCTCAGGTCCGAATCACAGCCAGCAACGCTGCAATTTCCTTTACCATTGATTGGAGTAACAGCTAATGGCAAATTGAACCCATCGACAAGGCTAACATCGTAGTAGTCAACCGTTGATAGAGTAAATTCAGCCAGTGTTGCTGGGGTTGCGCCTGAGGCAGAACACTTCAGGGATGTGCCACAGGCCGCAGTCTGACATGAACCATTGCCATTCTTGTTAAAATTGCAGCCGGTTCTTGCCCATATCCGGCCAGTCCAGCCAACTGGGGCATCGAAAACAATAGATTGGCCTGGTTTAAGCGCAAAGCCACCGCCATTGAAGTTCTCACCTGGCGTGATTCCAGGCCATATTGTCTCCTTGCAATAGTTTATCATGGTGAAAATTCGTGCGGACTCTGTCACTTTCATCTCTGGCAACTCAACAAAAAATTAAAGACCAAAAGTGAAAATTTTTGAATAATGAAAATCATGATGTTTTACCTGTCATTTTTTATCATTCATCCTGCACGCAAACCAGACTCATTTTACGCATCAAGTCTAGCGGCATTTACCTGAAGAGCTCATTAGTAGAATCAACAGAAGTGGCATAAGCACATTAACATGTGCCATTTCGCTCAATATCCTCTTCCCAATGGGAAGGAAGATTGAAAATGAATTGGCATATAAAGCAAACTAGCGAGGAATACGTGTGGAAGGAGGGATGTGGAAATAAATGAATCCATTTAAACCTTTTCTAGGAAGTCTTTTGGGCAAAGCCGGGTGATTCTTTTCCTAGTCCTGTCGTGCAAGTTTATTCCGGTTCCATCTATGCCCCTTTCTAGTTCTGAAGGACATAGATGTCAATGGATCTGCACATTGGCAACAATTGGTACGTGATTGCCTTTAAATTTTTTTTTCCTTCTTTTTCCTGAACAGTTGAAACAAGTTTACCTTTCTGATCACTGTCTTCCAGATTAGGGAGAAAAAAAGAAGTAGAAAAAAGAGGTCTAATATTTGGTTGATATCCGTTAGTAGACTAGAGTCGGTAAACAGTCAAATTCCACGAAGTGTGCATACTGCGGGCATGGCTTCATTTCAGAACATTTCGTTAGGTTCTAAGCTTAATGGGCTAGACAGCATATGAAGGCCATTGAGATTGGAAGAATGGGCCACCAAAATGGTCATTTTCAATTAACACGGCAACCCCTCTTGGGGAATTTCACCAGGAAATAAGACTCCCAGAAGTCTGGGGAGTTCCATAAGCTTTTCCAATTTAAAAAAAAAAAAGGGTAATTGCCCCGAGTAGTGATTTGGACTAACAATTTTGTGGGGGTGAGATTGATGCATCCACCTTATTTTTAAGGAGTCTGGACTTGTACCGAACAACAACTCGATACAGGTACCTGGTCCCTTTTCAATAGGTGCTTGTTTTTTTCACTTTTTTGTTAGGTTTACAATAGTGTTGATTCTCCAACGAATATGTATTTTCCTTCTTGAATTTTTTTTTTTTAAATGGAACTACAAGCAAAGAATTGTTCAATTTCTTTATTCCGGGCCGAAAAGAAATGTTGGGCGTTCATCAATAGTCTCTACATGTTTCACAACTAATAACATTGAATCAAAACCTTTATCAAAGAGTATCAATCCCTGTCACACCCAGGCACAAGGCTTTCCTGGACATCCAATTCCAAGACCATCTGAAAGAGGGTTTGGGGAAAGCCTGAGAGGTCGATATCATTTGTCATTGCCTTTCTTTTAAGGTCCAAACAGTACAAGTCAAAGGGGGCATATTTCAATCCACCTTTAACAGCTTTTTGCTTTTTTCTCATACAGCTTCTTGGTCCCTCTCCTTTCCGCACAAGCAGAGGCTTGTGTCTAAGGCTCTCTAGTCAGCTCTGCACATGTAGGTTGGGCCACAACCTATCCACATGGGCAGGTCACAATCAAGATGCCAATTATTAACCGAGTAGACGTGGACAGCTTAGCCGAGACGGCGACCCCAACTCAGTGGGGTTGTGGAGTGGGGCCCTTGGTAACAGGATTAGGATTCGACTTTCTACTCCGCCCAAAAAAACCCAAAAATGTGGAATTGGGGGGGGGGGGGGTTGTGGTGTCTTGCGCATTATGCATCGTTTTTGGACTCATTCCTCCAGTATTCTTTAACATCTAACAGGTTAATCACTGCTTATTACTATACATACATACATACATACATACATACACACATATATATATATATATGTCTTATGGATGTTAATGATTTGTGATATTATCTTTTATGTTCATGCTTATCATTTTGTTGTAGCCATCAAATTTCAACTGATCATCATTACAGTTTCATCCCAAGAAGTAAGATCACGCTATAAAGATCTTGCCTTCATATAGATCTCTACTGTTCTTGGACATTAAAAAAAATATATAACGATAAATTTTTTCTCCTGTTGTTGGTTTCCAGAGCAATTTAAAGGTTTCTAATAACAGCGTATTTTCGTATTGTTAAATCATTAGTAATTATTAGTAGGCAGTTTGCAGTTCAAATGATTTCTATCAACTGCTCGAACCCCGAATCCTGAGGAGAGTTCTCAGAACAAACGAGGCCCTGATCTCAGGCTTTGGGTAGTTGGCACCCGTGTGGAACTAATCATGCTTAGCACCCAGCACACATCAAGGCAATCACTCTCAAAATTGGCTTTGGGTAGCCCCACAAAGGCGGGGACTTGAGCAACCACGGACAATTCACCCACCCCTTCCTCCTCCATCCCCACTCAAAATGAAAGAAGGGAAAACTGCGTCTGTCTTTTTTATTTATTTCTCTTCATGATCAATCCATCACTTGACAATTGGTAAATGTTACTTCTAAGAATTGTTAATTTTTTGCTAGGAATTCTCAATGGTTGGGATCCCAAGCGTTTTTCTGCTTACAATTGAAAAATGCACTATTAATATAAATGTCCCTGCCATAGTTTCTATCTATTGTCACTAATAACATTTACAACACTATTACATCCTTTTTTTTATCAATTAAAAATAAATTAGACTATGAGTTACATATTTCAAAATTAGAACTTGAAATTTTAAAAACAAAAATTTAAGTTCTTAATTATTAAAATATTCTCTAACAAACATAATACTATTACATTCTCACTATCAATTATACTTTATGTGCTAGAAATTGGTATTTTTAAAGTCAATATCAAATAACTTAATATATGTTTATGGGGTTCATGATAGTGATTAATATGCATGGGAAATTTGTTGTTAACAAAGGGGTCATACGGTAGGCCAACCCGCTTGTGCGGTGCATGAGAGTATGGGGCCACCACTCCCTTTTGAAACACATAGGAGGAAAATAGAAGAAAAAATAAAAAATTACACATAGTAAAATGAATTTTTCACACACGCACACATATATGAGAATAAGCATTAGATCACAAACAATGTCATATGAGCTAGTAGATGAAAATCACATTCCTGAAGGGCATAACGCTAGGTCCCCCCTTAGGTGACTCAATTATTTCTCCTTAATCTCTCTCTCTCTCTCTCTCTTTCTCTCTCTCTCTCTCTCTCTCTCTCTCTCTCTCTATATATATATATATATATATTTAATAAAGGGACGAGGAGTTGGTGCAAAGGATCTAAGAAAAAAATAAACACATTGTTTATCTATTTATAGACTCTTAAATTAGTAGTCTATTGCCTCCCCTGCATCACACTATACTATAAGTCTGTAGCAATGGCTTCTGAGAAGGTTGAGACTGTTATAGCAGGAAACTACTTGGAAATGGAGAGAGAAGAAGGCAGTTCCAAGTCCACCAAGAGCATATTATCTAAGTTGCTTTGGCATGGTGGCTCGGTCTATGATGCTTGGTTTAGTTGTGCTTCTAACCAGGCAAGTATACATGAACATGCTAGCCTATTTATTGTTCTTGCCATTGCCATGCAAGATAAATGGGTATTTCTAGTATATTGATGTTCATTTTCCAATTTTTGATGCCAATTATAGGTAGCACAAGTGCTTCTCACATTGCCCTATTCTTTTTCACAACTTGGCTTGCTGTCTGGAATTCTTTTTCAACTATTCTATGGCTTGACGGGAAGCTGGACCGCTTACCTCATAAGTGTCCTTTACGTTGAGTACAGAACTAGAAAGGAAAGGGAGAAAGTAGATTTCAGAAGCCATGTCATTCAGGTAAAGCCTTCATAATCCTGTGTCAAACATTCAAAATGAGAAAAATAGACTTCTTCATTACTTTCCTTACAAATTGAGTACCTGAAAATGTTTTGCAGTGGTTTGAAGTCCTTGATGGGCTGTTGGGCAAACATTGGAGGAATGTAGGCCTTCTTTTCAATTGCACTTTTCTTCTCTTTGGGTCGGTTATTCAGCTAATTGCCTGTGCAAGGTAACAATTTAATTACGAGAAACTTCGCCTTGAGTCACGATTAGATACCAAGGCCTTTTCCTATCTGTTTGGAGTGGTGTCTTGTAGTAATGAAACATGAGTGCTTTGTCCTAATTTTCGTTAGTGCATTGTGCAGCAATATCTACTACATAAACGACAATCTCGACAAGAGAACGTGGACCTACATTTTTGGTGCATGTTGTGCAACAACTGTCTTTATCCCTTCATTTCATAATTACAGAATTTGGTCATTCCTAGGCCTTATGATGACCACTTAACAGTGCGTGGTATCTGACCATTGCTTCACTTATCCATGGACAGGTACGTAGACTAAATATTTTTATCTTAGTGTTCGATTAATGGTATAATTATAACTCAAAAGTCCAATTTTTCCTTCCTACAGTCCATTTGGCATTTACCCTTAAGTTTCTGTTTTTTGTCCCTTACTCCGTTTTATTGAAGGTTGAAGGAGTGAAACACTCAGGTCCAACGGAAATGGTCCTCTACTTCACCGGGGCTACCAACATTCTTTACACCTTTGGTGGGCATGATGTCACAGTGTGAGTGCTCAATAATTGTAATAATGATCATAAATATTACCATATACCGTACAAAGTCTACTATGTATTAGATGGATACCGTACACTGCTTTGTACAAATACATACGCGTCTCCATACCTAAAAGACTAAAATTACGAGAAAAGGTTTCCCAAGTTGACATGCAGGAGCAGATAAGGGTAATAACGTTGTGTCACATGTGTGTGTACTTTGGGAGATTAAATCTTGATTGATTAGAGGGGAAAATTTTCTTTTGCAGGGAAATTATGCATGCAATGTGGAAGCCACAGAAGTTCAAGCCAATCTACCTGATGGCAACAATTTATGTGCTAACACTGACACTGCCATCAGCTTCTGCTGTTTATTGGGCATTTGGGGACATGTTTCTTACTCATTCTAATGCTCTCTCTCTGCTACCAAGGACTGGATACAGAGATACTGCTGTCATCCTCATGCTTATTCATCAGGCAATCACTATTTTCTTAATTGTGTGCTTTGAAGGTCATATTTTAACTAAACCGACCACAGTTCCCAATAGGGCCTAGGACACCAATGTCTGTTTTTGTATGCAAAGAAAGAAGAAAGCTAACGTCATTTAGCGTCTTTCTCCTTTTTGCAGTTTATAACATTTGGGTTTGCATGCACGCCTCTATACTTTGTGTGGGAGAAATTCGTAAGGGTACATGAAACCAAGAGTATGCTCCAGAGGGCTCTGGCTAGACTTCCCGTGGTAATACCAATATGGTTCCTGGGAATCATTTTTCCTTTCTTTGGTCCCATCAACTCAACCGTTGGATCGCTGCTTGTCAGCTTCACTGTATACATCATTCCCGCATTAGCACATATGATTACTTTCTTTTTTGCGTCGGCTCGGGAGGTTAGCATCTTAATTTCCTTGAATCTTGATCTCCATGGTTTTCAGTTTTTTATTAATGTTTCTTTTGAAAAAAATTCATGGTTCACCTTGTCACATTTGCACATGCAGAATGCAGTAGAGAGACCACCATCATCTCTAGGAGGCTGGGTTGGCTTGTACTGCGCGAACATGTTTGTAGTGGTATGGGTATTTGTTGTGGGATTTGGATTTCGAGGATGGGCCAGCATGCTCAATTTTATACATCAAATTGACTCTTTTGGCATCTTCACCAAGTGCTATCAGTGTCCTCCTCACAAGGCTTGAATGGATGCCCCTCTGCTTTCCAAAAGAGTCGGTTGACAAATTAGAATTATAACTACCGAGCGTGTCCAGGGATTGGCATTTGTAATTTTTTACTTGTGTTTTTCCCTCCCTGCTTTCTAATGGTTTCCAGGAAAGGTGAGATGACAGCCATGGCCAACCCCATTATATAGACCTACAGTTGTAATTTGCGTGTTGATTGGTGTCCCCAAAATTCCCCTTCCCTTGACTTTTCGTGGGTTGTACACTTTCTATTTTTGAAGTGTATGTTTCGAAATCTTTTTTATCTGGGTCCCATACTTTTTCATTTATTTTTTTCAGTATTATAAACTTATTATCTTTAACTATATTTTGTTATTTAAGTTAAAATTTACTTAAAATTTTAAATTTTTTTTACGTATAATATTGGATTTATTTTTCGGTCCATTCTGAATACTCCAATACGCCAAAAGTGTACGTCATTCCGTACATTTCTTCCTCTTGTTATACTTTCATATCTCACGTCTCGAGAGGCTCATCAAGTAGCTCCAAATGAAAGTTTCCAGTAGTGTTTTTGGTCCGTTTGAATACATGATTAAACGACAAACAAAATGTGCAAAATGGGTCGGTGAATTCGTACACGGAGTGATTGTTTCGAGCAGTTGGGGAACTTCTCGATTCAGCAGCTTCCATGCGGATCGCCATGGCTAATTCTTTTTCAAAAACTCCGAACGAACTCCAATGAATTCTAACTGGAAGAGAAGTCTTATAATCAATGGATGATCTCATATTCTAAATAATAAATAATTCAATCATAATAATTATATAAGAAAAAATAATTAAGAGAAATAACTTTTATTGTGTAGACTTAGAGGGGTCCGTTTGACTTCTCCTCAAAAGCACGAACATGTGAATTAATTGACGTAGTAAACATGAGAATATAATAAATGGTTTCGAGAGGCTGGTCCATGAATTTACAAGTGGGCCCTCAACCAATGGCTTTCGTGGGCTACCCATCACAATGGAGCAATTAGTACAAAATCAACAACTTCCACATAATTGACTGGGAAGTGAAAGGCATTACACACAAGAGCTGTAATGGGGCCAGGAATCGCAGATTGAAAGCGGACCAGGAGTACTGATTATACATGGCAAAATCCTTGACCAAGTGTGTGGGCAAGTCATGAAGTGGAAGGTGGGTGAGTGGCGTCATCAAACATGATCAGTTCCATGGTGGGGACCATGAAATTTTTGCTGATGACTGGAAAAAAAAGTAAGTGCCTGGCCATTCTCACGGAATGATCCAATTACATTTTCCTTCGTGTTCGAAGATCATTGAATCTGCTTACAAAGTGGAGAGATGCTTTTGACTGGCAAGCGGAATTCCAGCAAAGAATTGGGATGCCTATCTTCTTGGGGTGGTTGTACAAAAGTGTTCTCATTGGGGTGTACTTTTTTTTTTTTTTTGGCCACCACAGATTTTGAAAGAATAGAAAATATAAAAAAGAAAAGCATCAGAAAAAGTGAGACTACAATAACCACAAAAGAGCACGCCGACCCAGTACTTCATTCTTTAAGCTGGAAGTGTAATATATATATATTTAAAAAAAAAAAAAAAAATGCAATACGTTCTTTCGATAAATATAGCTTTTGTAAGCCTGGAGGCTTGTGGAAGCAGAATTCTTTGAACCAAGTGGAAGCGAGAATCAAAATCGTAGTCATCAGGTTCTCCCATCCCTCCAGATCCATTATACTCTGGATAATGTGCACAGGTTTTGGGTCCCCATTTCCACTATTTTTTTTTTTTTGACTGCCCGACCGACAGTCCACCTAATATTTTCACGTGTTGCGTCGGACGTGTTACTCTTTGCTGTGTTTTCAGGATCTGCACTCTTCTTTCCCTTTAAAATCTAACCCCAAAAAAAAAAAAAAAACTACCTGCTACCATCGTTATCTTAGACTATCATATGTCACCGCCGCGCGTCTAGATAGCAAAAATTAAAATTTTACCTTATTCCTGGTTCGCAGTGGTACTTCTTTTATGCGAGGAAACACCTTAAGTTTTGTGAGACTCATTTTATGTCTAACCCAAAAAAAAAAAAAAAACAAAAAAAAAAGGATTTATTTTATGTAATACGAATTTACGCAATAGATGGTGCTTCGACGGTAAAATGATACGTTCATTAGACACCAGTGATGTTGTCTGCCCACTTGTTCAATCAATCAAACACGTCGTGGGTTGGGAAAGCCGAAAGACGCAACAGTATCATTTTCGGTTGAGGGGGGGTAGGTGGGGAATTTTCAATTTTCTTCCACAAAATGCATAGAATAAGTTTATTATTAGATCAATAACTTTTTAATTGTTTAAATTTGAATTAATAATTAAGAAAATTTTAAATAAAATAATCATCATTAAAAATGATAATAAGTTAATAAATTGTTAATTTAAACATTAAATATTGAGTTAACAACACACGTACGGTGACTGACATGTTAATGTTTGATCAAGTCAAACTTTTTCTTAAAATTTTTCTCTCCTTCAGCATCAGTTGTATGTCTCTTCTTCCCCTCCAACGCTTCGTCTGTTTGAGTTTCTCTCCCCTTCTCATAAATTAAGTTGAATTTTCAGTAAAATCAACGTACGATCTAGCCATCGTTTCTCTATCATCATGCCCCATCACTCGCCCAATAACTCCCAACATTTCCATGTTCAAAAGCTCCATAAAGTATTGAGTTGAGTGAACTAAAACCAAGTTCAAACTTTGTACATCCCACTATCATAAAATTTCATGTCCAACAATGTCACAATCATTTAAAATTTCCCGTCTTTACAAAGAATTAGAACCAATCGGGGACTAGGTATAGCTTATTCGGCAAAATCCCATGTGCAATCATATGACACCACAAGCATTTCAAGCTAATTTGATCTCATTTCCTACAATGCTTATTCTTCCTCTTAAGTTTACAGGACCATTTCTCAGGCCGAGGGGAACTTTCACCAAACAAACAACATTCTCAAGTAGCGGAGGTCCAAGTAATTGCAGCCACAAATAGATGAAAGATAAACTTTCTCCCAATGAACGTCTGATTAAAACAAAAAAAAACCAAGTCCCTCACATGCATCCACCATGTAGCTGAGCTGATCACATGTTCCCCTTAACTTAACCACAGGGCTCTTAATAGTGGAAGAGAATGAGTCTTCGTCAACTTCATTATTTCTTTACCGACACATTCTGCCTTTGAATACAATTTTTTATTACGTTGCACTAATTTCAAGCAATATTTTTTTAACACTACAATAATCAATTATTAACTTAATTAAAAGTTAGAAAGAAAGAAAGAAAAAAAAGGATTCGAAGTGCAAAACACCTTAACCTCCATTTATGTATACAACTCACAATTTATAAGAATTGAAGAAAAAATAAAAGTTAAAGGTTCTAAACTCTCTTGAGAACCATGACCTTTTGGTCATCTCGATTAGTTGAGGTGGTTAGTTTCAAGCAATGTCAGAAACCATTTTGTGAAAATGGATGGCACTTCTCCATGCGAGCTCGAAGAATGAGGAGTCAGGGCCTTTTGGACCAAAACAGCAACGCCTGAACCCATTTTCAGTTTGAGGGAGCTCAACGTCAACCCAATAATTCGGGAATCCACAGAAGAATAGCTTTTAGGTTTATCTTTTACTTGCAATGTAAATTTGTTTCGTTCGGATGCAAACTTGAATGGAGGGTGAAGCATGGATGGTTTCCTAAATTCGATCGCACGAATGCATGTTGAACCATTCCCAAGATGCAATACCACAATCAAATCCATTATCTTGAGAAAATGTTCAGCCAATTGCCAAAACAAGTCAGGAAAATATAAGATTTTTTTTATTTTTCAAACAATAGTGAAATACGGTTAAATTCCTTCAAAAAACAATTAGTGAGTATATATAAATATAATTTAAGCTTATTATGCAGTTGCCCTTGTTGTCGCTTAAAGCCACTTGGAAGTGGAAGAAGGAAGAAGCAGAAATAGCCGCCGTCGATGGCCCTAATGAAATCAAGGGTTGGGTTGCCACGCGCCGCCGTGTCTTATGTCTCTCAAACTGTTCCAAGAACCTTCTCATGTTCATCTTCTTATTATTCTGTAACTTCACAGCACCATCCTCGGGAAGACAACTCAAGCGACAACGTCCAGACACGAACGACAACGACGGCGGCGGATGCCTCCGTATTGTCTCCTGAAGAAAGCTTGTTAGCTGACAAATTTCATTTTCTCATTCGAGAGCACCACCGCAAAAACCCTAATCCTACTCCCAACCCTACCCCTTCCAGCCCCGATTTCACCTTCCCATCTCTCTCCCTCGACTTCTCCTCCCAAATCTCCACCGCCGTCGGACATACCCTCTCCTCCGCCCTCGTCCTCCGTGTCATCCAGAAATGTCGTGGTGTTCGCCACGGCATTCCTTTCCTCCAGGCCCTTTCCTTCTTCAACTGGGCCACCGCCGCTCCAGACAGAAGCTTCTTTGCCCACTCCCCGGAGCCGTACAACGAGATGGTCGACCTCGCCGGAAAGGTACGGCAATTCGATCTAGCTTGGTATGTGATCGATTTAATGAGAGCTAGAAACGTTGAAATTACCATAGAGACCTTCTCGATTCTCATTCGCCGGTACGTCCGAGCTGGACTAGCTGCTGAGGCAATCCACGCCTTTAATCGTATGGAGGAATATAATTGCAAGCCCGATAAGGTGGCGTTTTCGATTTTGATTAGTATTCTGTGTAGGAAGAGAAGAGGCAGTGAAGCTCAGTCGTTTTTTGATGCTCTCAAGGATAGGTTTGAGCCTGATGTCATCGTGTACACAAATTTGATTCGTGGATGGTGTCGAGCCGGAAACATATCGCAGGCCGAGAGGGTTTTCTCGGAAATGAAAGCGGCCGGCATTCAGCCTAATGTGTACACTTACAGTATTGTGATTGATTCCTTGTGTAGATGCGGCCAAATTATGCGTGCTTATGATGTGTTTTCAGAGATGCTCGATGCAGGTTGCAGACCCAATTCCGTAACGTTTAATAATCTGATGAGAATTCATGTTAAGGCCCGCAGGACTGAGAAGGTTTTGCAAGTTTATAACCAAATGAAGAGCCTCGGTTGCTCTCCTGATACCATTACCTACAACTTTCTTATAGAGACTCATTGTGGGGATGATAATCTCGAGGCTGCTATTAAGGTGCTTAATTCAATGGTTAAGAAAGGTTGTAGCCCTAATGCTTCTACATTCAATACTTTGTTTGCTTGCATTGAGAAGCTGCGGGATGTGAATGGTGCACACAGAATGTATGCCAAGATGAAGGAGGTAAAATGTGATCCCAATACAGTGACTTACAATATCTTGATCCGAATGTTTGCTAGCTCAAAATCGACTGACATGGTCCTGAAGTTGAAGAAAGAAATGGATGAGAATGACGTGGAGCCTAATGTGAACACTTACCGGGTGTTGATCTCGATGTATTGTGGGATGGGACATTGGAATAATGCCTACAAGTTCTTTAGAGAGATGATTGAGGATAAGTGCTTGAAACCCAGTTTGAACCTTTATAATATGGTTCTGGAGCAGCTCAGGAAAGCAGGGCAGTTAAAGAAGCACGAAGAGCTGGTAGAGAAGATGGTAGACAGAGGCTTTGTTACTCGCCCTTTATAGAAGCTATTCTCTTCTGCTGCTGCAAGCTGAATTGGATGGTCTTTATAGCTTTCCTATAACTCAATGCGTCTAGTTATACTTGCTTGTCTGATTTTTTGAAATGCCATAGCCTCGTCGATGCAGCCAAAGTTTGTGTTGTGGTTTTTATCAGAGGCTATGTTTTCTCCACTCCCCCCCCCCCCCCCCCGCGCCCCCGCGCCCCCGCGCATGGTGCATATTGAGGCCACCGTTCAACAATTAATATGCATTTATCAGTTAGACTGCTAGGATCATTGATTATGATTTAGTCAGTCATTACAGCCACTTGGGTGCCAGCAACAATGGCCATTCGAATGGTGCCTTTGGTCCAAAGACGCTGGTAGCCCAAGTATTATGCAGAAGAAGGGAAACGACATTGTACTAGCCGAAGCGGTTATAAACCGACTGCAATCTTACAAAGAGCCCGCCAGTTTGAGATCGCTCAATGTAGCCTTTGTTAAATGTCGTACCATTTCTAATGAAGCGCAAATTTAACCATGAGAAACAAGCGAGTTCGTTCGACTTCCGGAGCAACTAGAACTGCCGTCATTGGAGTAATAAGAACAGGAAAAAAAAAACAAGAGAGACTTGGGAAGTTGGTGTTCGTCAAGCGTTCACCATCACAAAATGTGAGAACATCTAACAAGCAATGATGATGGATTCCATTGCCCCTGCGATTTACACCCCAAATTTTGGTCAGAACGTCTACAAAAAGGAGTTCATTTTATTAATTAATTACGCCTAAAATGAATGTCAAATATGCGAAAACTTCGGACTGATAAATATTGGCGGAGGCTACTCTATTTGGCGGGGGGGGGGGCGGGAACTTCAAACTGAGCCCATTCGTCGTGAGTCCACCAACAAATTAAAGTGCACCAGAGCCCGTTGAATAGTTCGCTGCAAATTCCGAACTACCAATTTTTTCGTGACTTTCCACGCGAAGGGCAAAGCTCAATATTTGGTAATCATGTATGTACCCACATTCCATTCCCAAGAGTTCTTCTAATCTTCCACGGACATTTTAAATACCCAGAGAACTATCCCTCAAAAGTAAGTCTGTACCCTCCATCATCTATTGCATCCTCTATTTCTCGGCCCCTTAAAAAACTGATTCAAGCGTTAAAGAGCTCACGTCAGAGACTACTTCCAATTTATAGTCGTTTGCCGTTTCTCCGATTATATAGTTCATGTCTCATCATTTAGTAGTGTTGGGTGTTTTTTGACCCCTTCACTTGCCATCTGCTGTGATAGCTTTTGACTCTTTCCATCTGGGCACCCGCACGACCTTCGTTCTATTTAGAGCATCAGCGAACACACACTCTCATGTATCATGTGAATGAGCTATTTGATTTGTCCTTATCAAATACAAACATATGGATTTGGAATAGGTTCGTGCCCACCCCGGGAAGGGTCTATTAATTTGGTTATAGCTATACAGATTACAATTGTAGATGAAGACTTTTTTCAAATGTAAACACCATATCCATGCCATTTGGAAAAATTAGAATTTAGAGAACTGCAAGTCGGTTATTTTAGCTCTCATAATGCCGGCCCCCTTCACAGTCAAGCGCATCAGGGTATTATGCTGCTCGTTCCAAATATTCCCCTAATGCAGGATTTTTTTATGAGTATGTGAAATCAATCTGGCGCTTCTGACTTTTGCGCTACAAAATGACAAATCGTGTATTGGTATATTTTTGACTTGGCTAATGAAGATCAAACCCTTTGCAATGATAACGACAAATACGACATGCCTCGACAACCATATACATCTGAACCTAACGAAGATAATTTATCAATCACTCGATGTGGTGGACCATTCCAAATTGGCCGGCTATTTCCCGTTAATTTTGCCATGACGAGGTAGTTTGTCATCATCCATCCCCATTACTTAATAATTATAACTTAAGCTGGTAGGTCATAGATGAACTTTGATTCTTATTTTTGTATAAATAAAGTAGGCTCACGTGTACTTAAAATATGAATAAAAAGAATTCGTAATTGATTTACAATTAAATGTAAATCGGCCATAAATATTAATTAACTTAAACATTTAAACTATCAAGCAATGCTTAAGATATAAATTATATTATATTTTAATAATAATTAATAATTATAAAACCACATTTACATCTGCCTTTGTTTTTTTTTTTTTTTGGTCCGTCTCTCTAACATTTTTCAAGATTGTATTGCTGAGTCAATCACACCATCTCATTTGACCAAAAATCACCTTCCTCTCTACATCCCTAATATTTTTTTTGTCTCCTGACATGGTCAACAATATCCACACCCAACCGGTGCCAATCTTGGCTAAATATTAATGAAATATTATTTTAACGCACGCAGACAGCACACAAAACCCCTTCCACCCACACGCAAAGGGATTAAAAACGGATAAAGAAGCCGAGTTTTTGGTTGAGAAAGTCTAAAATCTCTCGATGGAAAAACAAGCAAAGCCAATGAACAAGATCCTGAAGTTTCTGCCAAGAGCTGCTTCTGCAGTCAATTTCCGAGGCCAGCCTATCTTCAGCCCAGGTAGAGACAAGAGATCATCAGACATCGGGAACAAGCTCAGGGCCGCCACCCATGCCTCCTCCAAAGGATATTCCGGTCCCATAATCAAGATGATCCCCGAAGAGGTTCGAAGGAAACCCAAGAACCAAGGAGTAGGAGAAGGCTTGGACGACCAAGAAGAAGAGCCCACTTCACCCAAAGTCTCGTGCATTGGCCAGATCAAGCACAAGAAAAAAAATAAGATGGGCAAATCCAAGTCCATGCGTAATACTCGTCAAGAAACAAAGGCGGCGGCCAAAGTGGCGGTCAAGAAGCAAGAATCCTCAATAATTGGGAGTCTCTGGTTCGGTAATAACAAGAAAAAACCAGCTGGGACTGAGAGGAAGTCAGATGCTTCTAAGCACGATAAGCCCCCACTTCCCGACAGAGCACCTGGTTTGGGCCAGATGAGGAGGTTTGCCAGCGGTCGTGATACTTTCTCCAATTTTGATTGGACGACCCAGATTGCACCAGAGGTGCAGTCACATCCTGATACTATCCGGGATCGTATATATTCTCACTCCGATAACGACGAGGGAAGTGAAATGGATGACGATCAGGAAGAATACGAGGAGTTCATCATTCCATTCTCGGCCCCTTTAAGTCTTCCGGGTGGTCGTGAAGGGGCTTCGCAATTGCAGCCAAAAAAAGAAATAAATCTGTGGAAGAGAAGAACCATGAACCCTCCCAGGCCTCTTGAATTGAATTCCACCGTCAAATAAGAGAGAGAGAAAAAATGATCCCTTGATTCATCTTTTCTTTATAGTTTTTAATCTTATTTTTTATTTTTTCATCATTGAATTCAGATAAATACTTCTCCGTGCCCCTGCCATGTTCATTGATTCGTCTTCTTCGTGTTTGAGATTTTATGGGAATTTGCACATAAAACCAAACTCGTTGCGACTTTGCATAATATTAATAGCAGAATTATGTGTTCGGATCTCAACGACGGAGCGTTCGTTATCTTGTATCCAATAAAAAGAATAATAATGAAATGGAATTTAATGTGAACTTAACGATTAGGTTAATGACCAATGTGGTCAATGTTGTTTAATATTCAAAGACGAACATCTCACAAGTTATTTTTGTCGATCAGATTGTTACGCAGGCGCCCTGTTTATTAGTATGACTGTATCGTTCCATTTCATTTAACGAGTCTTTATCGCCACCTTCATCCAATTCTGCGATTAACTCGCAGTAGGAACGTCGTGTCCAGCTCGCCTAAATTGAAAATTCAACTTTACTAGTATCTGGCTATATCGTCGACAATCCTTTGGAACCTTCAATCCATATACCGCAGTGAAAGTCCTAGCAGTTCGGTAAGCAATGGCTTTTGGGTCGCTCCGACGTCATTGTAATGACAATCCGGCTTGCTCACCATTTGCCATATTTCTTTTTAATTTTGGATTCAAATGGATACAAGAATTACACGCTACTTAATAAAGATAATCGATTATGTGTGATTGATTTGTCAACCGATCAATTCAACTTTAAAAGGGATAATTTAATAAAATATATATTTGTCGATTTTTGTAAAATTAATGACATGGTGTGCCTTGATTCCAAAAGGCCGCAGAGTAAATTGTGTCCTGATTTCATTGCTCACGTAAGAAAGTTTGCTCCTTTTTAATTTTTACAATTACGGATTTCCGAATTATAATTCTGATGTTTTTTCAATTGATTTCAAGTTCTTGTTATAAACAGTAGATTGTTGGGATTGACTCTCGGCCTGCCCCTCAACTTTTCCTGTTCTACGTCATAAGGAGCATGAATCCCCCCCCCCCACCAAAAAAAAAAAAAAGATCTTTACCTTTTTCAATTATGACAATATAATTTTGCACTATTAATATTTTTTATTTCAATCCTCCACATGCCTATTTCATTTCAATTTTAGGATAATTTTATATTTACATTGACTCAATTCAAATAAATCAAATGTACACATTCTCATTAATTTATACATATTCTACGTGCTCAATATATAAAATTAATGACTTAGATCATTTTCTTTCTAAAATTATTATTAATCAAAATGAAAGAAATATATTTAAAATTAAAATAAAAAATTTCAAAGTGTATAAAATGACATTACAAACATTGACAAAGTTTAACATCAATTTTATGCCCATCCCATCAACAGCATGGGTTGAGAAGTTACTTTCGGGCTTAATGATTTTTCTTCTACATAGATTATTTCATCGTGTGAAGTCAACAAACTACTTAATTTATTTTTACAAATTAAGTTTTTAATTGCTATTCCACTGTATGTTTATTCGGTAAGTATCCGCTTGATTCCTAACATGCTCCACAACAAGCTTGTTCTTGCCCTGTTCAAGGACTTCATCAATTTCTCCTATGGTGTGATTTTTTTCCTTCTGTTTTGCAGTTTCACATCACTCCCGGAGTTTCCTAGTCTCGGGAGCAGCAGCTGCAGCTTTTTGTGATGAGGTGCCTACAGTTTATCCAAAATTGTTAGGACCCGTTTACTTCTGCAGAAGCAAGGCACGGGAAAACAACCGCGGAGGCGTAGAGGTGTGAGCTTTGGGGATGCTTGACGGGAAATAAAGGTCGTTTTGGCAAGAAATTTGTGACTGTAACTATATCCAAAGAAAGTGAAAGCAAGGAAAGAGGCTCCGCCGACTACAGGATGCTGCCAAAGCATGAGAACTCCGTGGAAATATTAAGAAATCACAATCCACTGTTTTGGCCTGCGCTTCGCATTGTAGCTTCTATCTATTTCTTTTTCTTTTTTTCTTTTGGGGCGCTTTTTTTAAAGAAAAGAAAATTTATGACATTTATTCGCATTAAGATCCTCTTCCAATGCAGAAATGTTGTTTTATTTATTTGCCGTGGCAGGAGGGAAAACGCGCCTTGTTCCCGAGTCAGCTGGGCTTCAAAATAAGAGAGCGGATTACAGAAATGAACACTTGAGCTGGGCCGCAGAAGGAAAATTTCCTTCGGCAGTTTGCTCTTCTCGCCTTCGAGGCCTTTGGGTCATTTAATTACTCGCGATAAAAAGTCGTTCCCCACACCCCCCCGGTCCCCCGCCCGCCCGGGGAAGACTGAAAGGAGGCCCAGCCACATTCCCCGCCCCCTCTCCCTCACCCCCTCCACTTCCCCTTCCCTCACGATGGCTTATCATCTTCTTAATAGATCACGAAAAAATAGAATTTAAAAAAAAAAAAAAAAAGAGAGAGAGCGACTTTCATGCAGCAATAGCAAAAACAACAACAAAACGTGAATCTCAAATTTAATTGACACCAACTAACCTCCTTATTCATAAATTTTCATAACCAAAAATTCCCAACTTAAATCTAAACCTTCAAATCCTCTCTCTCTATCTCTCCGCGCTATCTACTTTTAAGTTTCATTATGTCTTTTAATAGGAACGTTTTCAAACCAATACAAATGTCATTTCCTCAATTTCTCTTCATTAAGAGTATTTATTACACCCACTTTACCACAAATATCTTCAATCCTAATTTAGTCTTTCTTCAGACCATTCACACATTTACTTAAACATTCTCATTTCTGTCACACTAATTTCTATGCATTTTGCTTTTTTCACAACATAATGCTCACTATTGTAGAACATTACTTACCTAACCGCCACCTAATAGGAATTTTTCTTAACTTGATGAAAATATTACAATGACACAAAATTCGACCGTCCCAACTCTGTTTTATCGGTCCAGACCTTGTCCTAGGAAGTACGGCCTACTCTATATCCGTCACCCCGCATGATAAAATCCGAATAACGAAATTATCCACATCGAGATATCCAATCTAATAGATTATTTTAATGAACTCCTATCATTGCTAAAATCACAATCCATATATTCTATTTTTGTTTCACAAAAAAAAAAAAAACCCTCAAACTGGTTCCATAATAAAACAAAAATTGGAAAAATGATGAGAAGGCCGGTCCCCAACGTATTAACAAATACAAAGTATTTGACAATTTATAAAGATTAAGTAAAATTTCGTGACCAATAATATAAAACTTGGAATGTGCTCTAGCGTTTAAACATCGAATCTCATTAAGAATTAAACGTCCAAAGTATTAGATTATCGAAGCATCTGACTCATTCTGATAAATTGCTGCTTTATGGAACCAACAAAAATTCATCATGGCCGTGGACACTTGTGGAGGACCCGAGAGACATTCGACACGATCAATACCACCCAATAAACGGGCCCAATTAGTTCTCCGACCTTAGCCACCCTTTCACTCAAGTATGGAGCAAAATTTCACTAATCCCAAAAGAAGTAATAAATAAATAAAGCAACTGGCAAACTTGTTTATTGAATAGGATATTCAATCCCAAATGACCTCGTGTCCTGATCAATCAAGTTTGGAAAGAAATCCCAAACAGCCAAACTTAAACTGGGCGAAAGGATATTCCCTCAAATTTTCTTTTAGGGGAAAACAGAAAGACAAATTTACTCTAATGAAACTTCGTCCACCGAGAGAAGGTGTTTGGTACAATATGCCATTCCAGACAGAAGTAGATCCAAACACCAAATTGTTCCTCAGCTAAAAGCCAAATTTCACACACAGATCAAATACCCCATGCGCAATAAGACATCACAATTATCTACCAAAAATTTGATCATCATTAGTATATGACATCAAACAGAAAGCAACGTAAGCTCAAAAGTTCCAAATGGGAGCTCTTCCCTAAGCTGGAAACAGGAAAAGAAGGCTCAGTAAAGCTGAGCGAAATTGACGGGGTCCACAAACTTGTCCAACACAACACAACAGCAGCTAGCTGGCCACTTAAAAACGCACATGCTTCGGCTACCCTTTTTTCCTTTTTCTTTTATTATTATTATTATTATTTTGGTTGTCAGGCAACCCCTATTCTTTGCAAAAGCGGCTTTCTAATTTCAATCCATGTGCGCCTGGCGTAAGAGGGTCTCTCGGGCATAGAAAATCAATCACAAGGCAGAGGATCATTTTAATCTCATCTTTTTGTTTTCAATTACAATTTTTGCTTGACAGTCAGTTTCATATTTCATCACAATCTTGCACAATTTAATGCTGTTCTTCTTCGGCCGGCTAAAGCTCTCAAGATCCTTATCTAATAACACAAGACATAAAATTCGGACAACCATATTCTTGACTATTAAAATCAAGATCCATCCACGAAAGCTAAGGAAATCCGGAAGCCAAAATACAAAAGGGTCAATATTTAAAAGAACAGAAGCGAGAAGATCTAAGATAAATGACACGAGAAAATTTGATGCGACAAAGGTTGCCGAGGAGTCGGGAAACGAGAGTGACTAGGAAGTGAGATTAAGGAAATTACCTTAAACAGGTAGTCCCGGTTGGCTAAGTGGTAGTATTTGAAGGTGTCTCAGGCTTCCTGCAGAGAACCATATGCATCGGAGAGAATATACCGGTTTCCCCACCCCTGGTCAGGTAATCGGCGGTCTTGAACAGCATCTCATGGACATCGACGGTCCCTTTTGGTGCTATACGCAGTGCGGCCAATATAGTGACCAAAATGTGGTTCCTCCAGTAGGCGATCCTGCCCATCTTGAGCCTGCTCCACCATGGCAGCGACGGCGGCTTCGCCAAGTCCTTCTCTTTCACCACCTCGAACCCTACTTTCCTCGCCGTCTCAGAGATCTCGGCGTAGCTTCTGAGCCCAGGCAAGGCATCTCCTCTTTCGATGCCCTGAATGATCTCCACGTGTTCAGAATCGGTGGCCCTGTACTTGTCCGTTGTCACCCATTCGTATGAAACGTACAGAGATCCCGGCTTCAGAACTCTGAAGATCTCCGTGTACACCTCTTCCAAACTCGGCGCATGGCAGGTGGCTTCAATCGAGTACGCGCCGTCGAAGCTGTTGTCCGGGAAAGGCATCTGTAGGAAGTTGCCGCAGACGACTTCGCACAGCGAATCCAATCCGGCCTTCTTGTTGTGCAAACGCGCGCGGTCCACCTGGTACTCGTTGATGGTGATGCCAACAACCCTAGCCCGCGAGTGGGCGGCGATGGCACGCATGGGACCGCCTACGCCGCATCCGACGTCCAGGATTCTGTCTCCAGGCTTGACGTCGATGAGATCGACGGCCATCTCCTCGTGGAGGCGCGTGGCGTCGCGGTGGGACTTGCCGGAGATCGAAGGAGAGAAATGGAAAGACTGGCCCCACCCCCACTCATATATATCGGTGACTAGGTTGTAGAATGTATCGACAAAATCGGGGACTTTCTCGGCCGTTTCAATCTCCTTGGGCCGGCGAAAGAAGGACCAATACTGCCTGTAGCTGTCACGGACTTTTTCCGACGAGATGGAGCCCCCGGAGAGATCCACGGCGCGCTTGCCTGATTGCTCGGCCTGGCCGAGTAGGCAGACGAACCAGTAAAGACCACCGGCGGCCAGCAGAGCCCCAGTACAAAACAGAGCAATTGAGTCCATTTTGTGACTCTGAGTAAGTCAGTCAAGAATGATGCTGAGGCTTCGCCTTCATTTAACCTCCTTTTATTCTTTTTTTTTTTTCTAATAATAATAATAATATTATTATTATTATTATTATATAATTTTTTAGCGTTTGGTTTCGGCGATAAATTGGCCTATTCTCGGTCATTAATTATCAATTATTTTAATTGCTTTTCGCACGGGCAATGCGTGTGGCCGGCTGGGACAAATGGAAAAGCAAGGTGAGCTTCTGAAAAAGATTCTTATTGGATGGGATTGGGAGGCGTGGCTGACGCTCGCTCAATTTAGCGTAGATCTGCCTGACTTAAATAATAATAATAATAAATAATAAATAAATTGGAGCCGTGGGCGACGTTGGGAGGTTCAAAGCAGCAAATTTATTCTCTTATCCTCGCAGACTTTTTTTTTTTTTTTTTTTTGCGTCAGTTTTGCTTTTCTGCATTCCAAAATTTTTAGGCCTAATTTGAAAATTTTGTTGATTTTAATAAAAAAATTTAATAAGTGTTTATTTTTAATAAAAATGTACTATTATTTAATTACTTTTAATGTTATAATAATTAATTATTTAATTGTTGCATTAAATAAAGTTTACTTTTACTCTCTTTTAGATGCTCAAAATAAAAGGAAATTTCATTTGATTTCACACTTCTTTTAGTGGACTATGAGTTATTAAATTATAACTAACTTTATTTAATTGTCTGCAAATGAACAAGTAATGCGATGGCAAAACTATAATATTTGATTTTATGAGGGACAAATAAAACATTTTACAAGGTCTAAATGTTTCGACAGCTGAGTTTTAAACCACACACGTTAATTTTGACAGCTGCATTGCAAAAGCTATAATTTCCAACCAAGAAGGTTTAGACATGAAGCCAATTTATAAATCAACATAATACTTTCTCTTCTTTCACTGCCGTGAATAAAATGAATGTAAACAGACTCATTTAGTTATTTTTTATGGGATCAAATTATTAAAATTATGTTTCAACTCCTACTTACATATAGTTCTCATTTATCAATTTGTGACAAAATTTAGAACAGCTTTGTTATAATTTATTCAATAAAGACGTTAGAGATTTCTTCTTCTTTTTAAAAAAAAAAAAAAAAGTCTCTAACGTATCTCTGAAATTTATCTTGAATTTGAAATGGAGTTTAATGTCCTTATTTTATTATATACTTGTTTACGTGGCAAAGATGGGTATATATTATAATAGATGGATTAAAACTCATCGTGTAAAAAGTACGTTGCTGAGTCTGGTGAGCTCACCTTTTCTTGAAACTTCCATCCCTTTGTACGTGATCTTATTAGGCTCTTGGTCAAATGTAAAGTACGTTGTTGTGTCTGATCAAATCAGAAGCTTGCCTTTTTCTTCAAACTTCGACCTCCTTGCCGTTTCTGTATCGTTACATTTAGTCAATCCGAAAAATAAGACGTAGCATTTCCCCCAATCACATTTAATTAATTAAATATGTTTGTCTCCCTCCCCGCCCCCCTCTGTCCCTGTAGATTGTCACATTACTCACTTTCTGAAAAACAATTCCTTTACAAAAATTAAGATTTTTTTCTCTCAATTTAATATAAAATTTTGTTACATTTTTGTCAAAATTAAATCTAATCAGTTCTCATGCTAACTGTTATAAAATAATTATTTTCTTTTAAAAAATAACTTATTGAATATATAATATCTATATTTATAAAATTAATTTTTTTTTCTTCTAATCTAATGTGGACTTTTGTCGCAATTTGTACGGAAAATGCATGCACACAGGGAATTTGAAATTTGAATTGGAACCACCAACTAAACTGTTGAAATTAATAGTTGATGCAATTTTCGATTCAATTACATTTCAAAATCATAAGTTGTTAGGAGTAGCACTCAAACCGATAAACTGAGCCATTTGATCGTAAATCACTAAATCGAGTTCATATTTTAACAGTCAAATTTAGATGCCCAAAGCCTCAAGCCACGAGCAAAGAAAAAGAGGTCCCAATGGCACTTTTATCATTACGCCCAACGCCCGGAATTACCAAACTGCTGTCCTATCGTATATTTTATATTATATTTGGTTATTTTTCTTTTTATTTCTTAAAAATGATTTACTTCATAGTTTGTAGTTATTATTATAATTTAGACTACACTTTTTATATTAAATCTCTAAGAAAAAGACACTAAATTCCTTTTAAAGTAAAAATATATAAATTACAATTTACTTTACTTAATTTATTTATTTTTAATTGCCTACATTCATTAATACGCATATTAATTAATTTTTTAACATTGTAATGTATTATATTATAAATTACTAATACTTAAATTCTTCAAATATAATATTATAATCTACATATATATAGAATACTTATATTTTCTATATTATTACATTTTACACATTAATATTCTTATATAATGTATATAAATATTAAAATCTTATATATTAAATGTTAATTAAGTTTTAATTATCTGAGTTTCTTTAATTCGATTTAATTCTTAAAACCTTAGTGCTCTCACTCATTTTTTTTTTTTAGTGACGTTTATCACTATTGTCCTTTATCCTCTTAATTTATTAGTGACCCCGAAAATCACGGAAAGTTAAGACCTCGGCCCTTTAAACACCATTCCACGTCATTAGTACACTTTGACGTTTTCAGTTATCAAATGGAACCTAACTATCCGAGAGATGGGCTGCCGGCTCAATCTTTTTTAGAAGATGTTTATCGCTCTTCACGTGCTCTCACTTTTGGTTGCCGCGTGCTTTTCCCCTTAAATTCATTTGCGAACCTGAAAATTACGGAAAATTAAAACCTCGACGCTTTAAACGCGGTGCCACATTATTAATACACCTCGACGTTTATAGCCATCAAATGCATCCGCTAAAAAGGGGAAGTAAACATTTTTTTTTTTTCATGAAATCATCAGTTACTGAAAATTTTAAGGATAATTTATTAGTTTTAATGAGCATAAAAAATGGTTGATTGGTAAAATAAGATATAATAATTATTAATGTTTGAAATATTAATATACTATATTTTCTTGCAAGAAGTTAATCTATAAACTTTTCTTTTTTTCCAACTGCTGTTGTTTATCTAATTACTATAATTAGGCCTGCACGTTGTGCAAATTTGAGATATTTATTTAAAGCGGTGGTGCTATGAATTTCGTTGAATATTGAAACGACATTTATTAAGACTGAATATTTCTTAAGATTGTGCCAATCAATAACGTTAACTTGGCACGCTTAACGATTTAAAGTTTAATACAATTTGCCTTCTCTTGACGTGACTTGGCACGCTTCATGCTTCTCGTGACCAATTTCGGTCAATGGCGTAACAAAGCCTCGAGAAAAAAAGTTTGACTAAGGTTCAACTACTTCCGAGAATGAATATTTAAGCCCAAAATAAATAAATAAATAAAATAAACCGTAAGAATTATAAAAACAAATCGGTGGTCATGCTAAAGCAACTCTCTTTCCCTTGTATAAGTATTTGCCTCTTCCCCTTTTCCTGGTCCCTTTTTAGCTACAGACACGTTCTTGCACTCTTTTTTAGGTATACATTATGCAAGACATTAAAAAGGAAGATAAAATAACAAAGAACTTGTTAAAGGGTAGGGAAGAAAGAGAAAAAAAAAAATCAAAGCTTAGAAATTTACATACAAAATTTGAAAAAAGAAGATTAACAAATGAATGATCGTAGAAAATAACAGAGTGGTGTTGGGAAAGGGGACAGAGAGAGCTCCGTAATTGGAATGGAGGAGTGGGGAAATCAAGGAGAGAACACACACGTGTGTAGGGATGGGAAAAAGGCAATGGAAGAAAGAAGACAATGAGAGTAAATTATAATATGGTGAAAACGATGTAACAAGAAAACTTTTAATTTTTATTTATCATAACAATAGACAACAGCTAATTTTGAATTCTACATAATTTTAGAAGTATTTATTTCAATATATGTATATAGTAATAATCATAATTATAATCAATAGTCTTACCTGCTTTTTTATTTATTAAAACTAAAATTATAATTCAAAATCTTGAAAAAACAATTGTTCTTTAAATGTCTTGGAAGGATTAGAGACGTTTTAAATTTTAACCAAGTAAAGCAGTATTGGTATGCCAGGTAGAGTTCGAACCAATGGGCAACCCGAGGACAGGCCCAACTTCAAGGTCCAGTCCAGTTCCTTTGTGACGAGACCAATGGGTAATCCTATGGAGGGGGAGACGATACAAAGGAAAGAGAGGAACAAAAAAAAGGGCCGCCATAAAGAACACCTTGGGCTCAATTTTATTATTTTATTCGCTTGGGCGGGGCTCTCTCCTCTGAACATCGCCGTCGCAGTTGCAGGCATGGGTTCCTCAGCACCGTCGAGGTCGGCCGCCGCCCAAAAACCCAATGAGTCGTTAGGGTTGGTGGCAAACGCGATAAAAAACAAACATAGCTTCATACAGCTCTTCGCAATGACGGGTATATTGCTGTTGAGCATGAGATCATTGAGCCAAAAGTATCGTATCCACAACCTTGAGGAGGACACTTCAGATCTAAAACAAGAGCAAGAAAATCTACTACAGCGCATGAATAACATCAAGCGCAGCCTCCTCCACGAGGCCTCTCTCGACTCTACTGGTCTCTTCGCTTCTCGCCTTCGCCGCCTATTTGGCGACCAAGATTGAAGGCAGAGGACGCGTGATCAACTGTCCGCGTAAGCTTTCTGTTCTCTTCATCTTCTTCATCATCATCTTCTTCTCCTTTGAAACGGTGGTTAAAAAGTTAAAATTGTGGACTGCTTTCTTTTGAGTGTTTTCCGAGCCCTGAATGAATTTGGTGTGGACAAGAATTGAGTTGAGTGCTGTTGTTTATTTTGACGTTTTCATCTTCTGCTGTGTGTGTTGAGGTTTTTAATTAGAATTATGATTGGCATTGTCCATGGTTTTTGGCAATTGATGGGATACATGAATCTTTTTTTTCTTTTCTTTTCATTCCTTCTGTTACGAACTAAGTTGACAGTCTCAAATCTATCTAAATTTTATCGATATATGTTTGACATGTGTAATTCCACTCCTTCGATTCATTTCTAATGGGTACCATACTTTCCTTACTGTGAATATCCTCATTTCTTATTCAGTAATTACTAGAGTGACTGAAGATCTATCTAAATTTTCTCATTCCTACTACACTCATTTTTTGGTTATGTTTTTTGACAGCCCAAAACGCTCAATCGCATAGAGTTGCTAGTTTAATTGCTATTCGATAGAATTTACTCCATTTACTGCCAAGAAAGATTTCACTTGCATCAGATAGAAGAAATTGAAACAACAAGCAATCTTAAACTTCAAATTTGTGCGTTATGCTTTTGTGACATCGTTAATTGGCTGACTTGTTCGTAGTTAATTGAAGCTTTGGGTTATTCGTTGTTGGAGTCTTATAATCAGTGGAATAGATATTGAACCCTTTCTGTAAGCTCTTTTATGCAGATTTGGCTTATGTTGTTTGCAGTGGATCGTCACAAGGAAATAGTCAGCTTCTATTCATTTCAATATCTGATTTCTGATGCCAGTAGTTCTTGGGACTACATGTGCTGCATGAGCTTTGATACCGATACATGGAATTTAGAGACAAGTGTTTGGGATTGTTTTATACTTATTTGATATTATTATGTCTTAGTTTATCTAGAGATGAGAATGTTTGCCTTTATATTGATCCATGTTAAGCACCATTGAGAGGGATATGAAATGGTAAAATTAGTACTCAAAATGGCAACTTAATATTTGACTTGTGTTAGGTTTATCTCCTTTGTATTTCTCTCTAAGTTATTCCCAAGGGAAAGGGGCAATGTGCAACCCACAAGATTACTGTGAGTCTCATTCTTAATCCATTAGAAAGCATATCGGGAAGTCTGATTAGGCATATTTTATCAATCTGACTGAATAGTGATTGAAGGAGCTGTCCAATATCAAATGGGGAATTTCTTAACTAACCCAACAGTTGACTTTGTTGAAAAAATAGATGATGGTCTGCTTTTGACTGTACTTAGAAGGTGGATTAGGTTGATTTAATGTGCAAGTAAAAGTTGACATAAGATGCAACCTAACCATAATTCTAAAAATGGAAAAGGGAAAAGGTAATAGAAGCTCAAATGGGGCTGCACTCTTGAAGCAGATGTGGATTTGAGATGGCTGTATTAAAATTTGGGTTAGGTGATTAGGACTTAGCTAATCAGATAGGCTGAAATGGTTACCAGGTAATGTGGGACAAAATATAAGATGGAAGACCATTTGGACAATGGAATTTAATCTGCCCAGGGTTCATAAAATTTTAAGCGTTATGAATGTGGGACATCTAGTGTGCATTGCTAACCTGCTCAGAGTAGGCGTTCAGTTGTGGGATCCAATGGTCAATTTTTGGGGACATTGACTGATTCTGTGGGAATAAGAAAGACATCAATCATTGTTTGTGTTCAGATGGGTTCTATCTGGGATTGATGGCTGCATAGTTGTAATTTAATTCTAACGTCAGAGTGTTGATAGAATTGAATGAAAATTGGCAATGCTCATGAATGAATGGCTGTATGCATTATATTGGATTGCGAATCATCTGATAATCTGTGACTGATGCTATTATTTTTATTTTCTTCTGTTTTTTGAGGGAAGAATGATGTTTTTAATGTCTTGAGGTGACTAGGGAAAAATATGGCACGTGTGAAAAGATCATTTGTATCTCGTGCGCACCTTTGATTTCAGATTGAACATGCTTACCAATTGAGGTTAGTGAATATACCTAAGGGTTTGGTTCGTATTGCCATTACTAGACCTGACCAAGTGTTAATTCAGTTTCAGTTTAGTCCCAAGTGAACTAGAATCAAATTGTGTCGGCTGGGTCGGTTCTAGTTGAAATTTCAGTTCTAATTTGGTTTTAATTTTAGCTCTTGGTTGTTATGGTTTGATTTTAGTTTTGAACCAATCTGTTTATTATTTTTTTTGGGGCAAATTAAATAACATTTTATTATTATTTTTAGAACACAGTTAATTAGGAAATTATTAATGTTAAGATTATAGAAAATTCATAATCTAAAATAAAAGAAAATTTGAAATAAATAAAATATTTGAAGTTAATTAAGCTGATTACATATTTCTTATTGTTTATAAGAATCAAAGAACACAGCAATTCGCTTATCTCAATTAAGGAACTTCTTTATTTTGATTGCTATCAGCGCTACTAGTTCTGATTACTGTTCATTCGGTTATGGACTGGTATAACCCTTTATTGTTTTCTTGTGCAATCTCTTTTCATTGAAGCATCGTTTTATGCCAATGGTCAAGATATATTTAAGCTTCCGTTGATTCCCCGCGAGCGGGGGAGAAATTGATTTGTAGTCCTCAATACATTATGAATCTTTAATACATTACACATACCAACTAACTATGCATTAATATGTTTTTTTTTAATCGAAAATTTGGCACCATCACACTCGATCTTATGATTTCGGCAACAATTAAAATCTTCTGGCGAGTGGCCGTCAATAAATATGTGAGACAATTGTGAAAGTGTCACCGTTAGTGATGTGGTGAGATCAAGTTGCCCCTAATTCGTTTTGGTCAATTTCTACTGGGTCTTTGTACCCGTTAGCCCAAGTAAAGTTGAATCCACGTTCTTTCTCTTTTCTTTTCTTTTATTTCTTTTTCTCAATCTGAAAGCACAAAGGATAAAATTAAGAGAATCTCTATATGACGACCGATTGAGATCAAGAGGCTCTAATTAGATTCTATTGCATCTGCGACAGTATTCTCAGCGACGATTTGTACAAGACATGCAAGTTCTACGGTAATTCAGAAGTTAGCCAAGTCATCGGTATTTTTGTTGACACTTCTAAACGCAACGCATGGATGCTGTGGCGGCTTCTCTAAGTAAGCTTGAATCCACTTTCTTCACATCTCCTTCTCTGTTTGGCCAAATTGACTCAGAAAATATAGTGCCCCTCCTTATAACTTAATAATATCAAAAAGCAATCCACGATTTAAAGGAGATCTCAGTATTTATAGGGTTTGCTCCAAGTTAGTGAGAACAATCATGACATGGTCCTCAAAATTTGGATAACATATTTATTTTGTATATCGCATATATATATTGTTATTTTAACCTGGCAAATCCTAATTTAACTATAAGGTCTTTTTCTATTTCTTGTCTGTACTTCATTTTGACATTCAAATAATTATTTATTATTCTAAATTTTATGTTAATTTCAATTTCTAATGTCAATATTTAAATGAATATTTTAAGGTGCTTAGCTTATTTCCTAACCAGATATTTAATGTCGAAGCCTTTTCATATTCGGTTTAGATGTTTTTTTAAGCGTTTTCTTGGTTTCTTTTTTTTTCCCTTTCCGGTATCATTGAATTTTTAGTAACAAAATTCAAGCTTATATATATATATTTGTTACGCAGTGAAGTGCCCAGTTACTAGAATGAGAGGCGCCGACCGCCCCGTCCTTTCCGCCGGCGACGAGGAGAGGAAGCTACTTAAAGACGTCGTCGGGTCGTTGCCTTACCACGCTGTGAAGGACTTGCTCTCCAAAAAGGTTCGGGCTCTTTATCTTATAATTTTTTTCTAGTAGTTTTGTGCATTTTATTCTGATGCGCAATTAGGGTTTCCGTTTTCTTGGAGGGAGGTTATAATTGCATGCGGGGATACGTAGGTATGATGTCCTTTTTCTGTTTTAGGTATGCATGAGATGCATCTTTGGGTTATTTGGGATCCACAGACGGGCTTACTTGTTCTCCTCTCCCTTGCCGTGGCTGATGCCTGCAATTCTTGAAGAGCCGACCCACGCGGAGGACTCTGGTGTGAAGGAAAATGAAGATTCAAGTAACGCTTCTGCTAACAAGGGACTAGAAGTTGAGCCAGATATATGTAGGCTTTGCTTGGGCATCTTGCAGTTCACCTACCGTAATGATAAAAAATTGGTAGTGAAGGAGCAAGGTGCTGCCGAATTTGCTGCATCAATTGCCAATCTGGTACAGCAAGACGGACATCAAATGGATAGCTTTGCCCTTGAAGTCTCCATACCATCTATAGTCCAGCAAAATGAACAGGTAGTTAGGTAAGTCATTTTTATAACAATTTGCATTTCTGATGTTGCTTGATACATAGCTTAGCCTTTGGATCGCATTTTTCACTCTAGGCACTTTTGAATTCTGTGTAATTTTGCACTTTTCAATTAGGATGGTGACATGATGAAGTTTGTTGTTTGTAATCTGATGAATTTTTTACGGTGGATTTGTGTAACAATTGTAATGTAATCCTTATGTCTGATTGCTTGTTTCCCTGTATTGTAGTTCATATGTGAAGGGGAAATATGGATCAGAGCACTGGCTCCAGGGAAGGCTTTCTGAACTCATTTCTACAAAGGATGCTTTGAAGTATGCGGTAGCCAATTCCCTTGAAGCATTGTTGGTAAGTAACAGTGTAGATATATATATATTTATGTCATCATTTGTTTTAATTGAAATTCATGTAAACTTGGAAGGTTCTTTTTTCTTGGTCAAACTATTGTTTACCACTTTGAAAATTCTGTACCATTTTCATTTTAAAATTGATATGATTTGATGGATGCAGGATGGGAACTGTTGAATTTATTGGTAATCCTCCCTTATTCTAACTATGAGCTGTTTTATAAATGGAAAGATGCCTAAGACTGGTGACTCGTGGAGCGACACAAATTCTTTGGAACTATTTTCTTTAAATGTAGGCAGAAAATTGTGTGTTTTGGAATAGCAGGAAATGTGCTTACAAATGCTTAGATAATGATGATAAATGGCAGTGGTGGCAGCTGTTGTTTTTGTTGTTATGGTAGTAAAATTAATATGTTGTTGCAATTGAACTTTTTCAGGGAGTAAAATCAGGTCCAAGCTCTTACCGTGTCTGTTTGACATATACTGAAAATCAGACATTGAGTGTGGCACCAAACATGATAGAGAGGAATGGAGCTTCCAAGAGAAGAAAAACAGGCATGTAGAATTGTTTTGTAGAAGGCACATTTCTGTTGTTCTCTTTTCTAAATAGCAATTACAATCAAATTGTTTAGTCATTACCCTTAATTGCAAGGAGATGACTTGCTTTTGGCTTTTTCTTTTGGCCCCTTCGCAAGTGCCTGTGGAGGGGTGCATTGGTGCTACTAACATATCTGTAATAATGTTAGATGTGAATGCTACAAACAAATTGTAGCTAATGGAAAGGAATGAACGTTCCAAGAGAAGAAAAACAAGGACACAATTTTTTTTTTTTGGTTGAGAACACACTTTTTTTTTTTTTCTCTCATGGGGGATTGGGGTGGGGGGGAATAGATGCTTCAATCTTTTTGTTTGTATTGATCATAAAAAGGCCTTTACTTGTGAAAGCTGTATGAATGCACAGCCTGAAGTTGACACTATAGTTCTTGATGCCTCTATTGATTTACCTAGCTGAATTATGGATGTTCATGTGTCATAATCAGTTTCCAGAGGTGCTAACAATTGTGTGGACACCATTAATGATGAGCTGGTGGGAACTGAGAGGGCTTCTAATTTAGAAGATCTAGAATCTGCCACATGGTTGAAGTTTTCAAAAGAGAGGGTAAACCTTTTCCTTCTTATATTTCACTCACTGGTGTGTCCATTTGAGTAGTCTTCTTTTATTTAGTTAATAGCTCACATGTCATATATAATAATCTAGAAATTTCAACTTTCTGGATTTGTAAGTCATGGATGTTAAGTTCTTGAGTAATTGATAAGTGCTTGTTTGTGATGAAATGCCACGCTGCATGAGGCTACATTTTTGGATTCCCTTTTCTGATGTCAAGCCGGCCATTCTGAGTCATTTTTTACTTATTGTCTGTCAGAAAAGGGTTAACATTAAGCTTGTTTTCTAGCTTATATTCAATGCTGCTTCTCACTGACCCCCTCTCTCCTTACTTGCCCAGGTTAGTGAGCCCTGCAACTTGGTGTTTCACTGCTACAGGACGCCAATCTACTTTGGTGGGAGATACCTCAAAGTAAGTTGATTGTTATTGGACAATTTTCGTTAGAAGTACTTGATTGGCCATTGAATGCACAAGATCTATCCTAAAGCATTTATATTTTGAAGGCAGCAATTTTTAGCATGAGACATCTTAATAGGTCAGCATTCATTTGAGCCTTTTTGTTAGATTGTCGTCAAATAGTTTTAACAACCATATATCTAGCATTGCACCATTTCGAGCCACATTAGATGATGAAAAGCTGTCTATTTATAACAATTTTCATGTAAAGCACACTCCCCAGGAGTTTCTTTTTTATTTGCATAAAATTGCCATTGCATACACTAGCTATATAAGAGCATGTATCAGAGCTTTTCCTTTTCCTTTTTTCCTTGACTGCTCAATACCTTGAATAGAAGTTTCCCCTCCCACCAATGCTGATATTTTAACAAAAATAGTCTGATGATGGTGTTTGGCTCATGCATACAACCTTTGATGGTAATGTGGCACAGTTTTAACATGGAAAATGAACATGTTTGCTGATTTGTAGATTTCTTACGCTATTTGGGCTCAAAGCTGCTACTTTCTGTGTTTTAGTTCTCCAGAAATGTGAGTCAAACCTGTTGGATCATTGATGACGAAAGGATGGGAGAAGTATCAGTTGAGGTACCACCTGCAACCGCCATTACTCTCATTGAAGTTATGATCCTGAAGTGGCAAGTGAAGTGTTAACAACTGTCGTGCTTAATGATAGGAGATAATAGGTGGCAACATTCTTCCAACTTGTCGGGGTGACAGTTATAAGTTTCATGCTGCTGGTAGAGAGGATATTGATGTATGAATATCTGTCTCAACTGTGCAATTGAATTTGTAAATTTGTGCTGATGGATAAGGTTACTATTTCAGGTTCGAATGTTGGGTTCTGGGAGGCCTTTCCTGGTTGAGGTGCAAAATGCGCGCCAAGTACCCTGTGAAGCTGCAGTCAAGCAAATAGAAACAAACATAAATGATTTGGATAAGAAATTGGTTAGCTGTCACCAAAAGCAATGTTATTGTGTTCTATGCTTTCTATTTTTTATGACCTACAAAACTTGTTCTGCATGCAGGTTGGAGTTAAAAATCTTAAAGTGGTAACTAGTCATGGTTGGACTCTGATGCATGAAGGAGAAGCGGAAAAACAGGTTTATCCTTTTTTCTCTTGGTTTTGGCTCAAATTTGGGCTTCTATATGCCTCATCATTTTATTTCAAATTCCATAATAAATGAACGAAATTAGACCCGAATGAGACTTGATGATTCTTACTTTACATGTAGAAGCAATACTGTGCTCTAGTGTGGACTTCACGCCCAATTGAAGATGAAGACTTGCAGAATATAGCTTCATTGAAGGACATGGTTATTACTCTGCAAGCTTATTATCCTTTACTTTTTTTAATGTGTTCAGCAGATGACCATATTAATTGAGAATATAACTGGAATAACCTTGTTAATGTTTCATCAGTGGTCTAGAATTGTATCAGTCAGGTTTGATTTTGAATTTTTATGGTTAGCTGCTTGTGGGAGATTCTGGGAAAATGTTACAAATCCAATCCTCTATCTGTGGGGCTACTGGGCTATAATACTCTGCATACCATTTTTTTTTTTTTGAAATTGCACTCTGAACATGTAACTAACAGTTGCTAGCCAAAATAGACAGTTTGTGAGAGGACAAAACCCATGGATAAGTTCGAAAGTTATACACTACCTTCTCATACACCTTTTTTCTTCTTATGTCCATTTGTTTGTGTCCTTCTCTCTCCCTTTCGCTTGCCTTGTCACATCCCATTTGAAAACTTGCATCTACAAACTGTCATTAAAAGACAAGACAAATTAAATTCAGTTTTTTAATCTGTTGGCTGGTTGGAAAGCTTGAGTGTTACTTTGAGAATTTGCTGCAAATCAAACATAAATGTCTATATTCTTTCTGCTAAATTAAACATTAAAGCAAAAAATTGAAATTCAAGAATCCTGATAACCATGGGTTTGGAGTTTCTCAGACTTGTTTTGGGTCCACCCATGGTCTCTCTTTCAATATGTTTGTCAGAACAATATCTGTGTGGCTCATGTTTAATAATGTTGCTGTTGAAAAAAAATGCATTCTTTAGTTTAGTTGGAAGGGCAATGGAGTGTGAGGTAGGATGAGCAAGAAGTCAGTCTTGGGTATTGAAATAGAAATAATGGAAGGAAAAGACATGAATATTAATCCAAACAATTGGGAAGGGAGAAAATCCTTTTCATATTTGTCTTTGCTTTTTTTCAACAAGGTAGATTAGATTGATCCATTGTAGAGATTAGTGTTAAATGGGCATCCATAACATAACTTAGAAAGCATGACACAAAAAAGCAGTTTTAGAGATTTTTATTCAATCTTGGGATGAGAGCTCATTAGGAAGAGCACAACTGTTGGTGTTGGATGAATAATTTTATTCTTAAGGGTTGTTTGGTCTTTTTGTTATGTTTATAATGATACTTTTGCAATTTTTTGACAACTTATTGGGATACACACCTTTAACTGCACAATGCAATTTTAATTTTAAACAGTATTTTATGAAATGTATACATATAGGGTCTAAGTGATCATTTTCTGTCCACTTGTTGATTTTTTAATGATATTCAGTGATTTAGCATTTTCTTTATTTGTTATTCTGTAGCAAATCCTGCAGAAGACTCCTATCAGGGTGCTTCATCGTCGAAGTCCATTGGAACGTGCAAAGATTATTCATTGGTTTGTATCTCTTTGAATATATGGCACTATATCATTTCATCTTTTTGTCGTAGACAATGCCTAACAGCCTTTTATTCCCACTCTTTATCTTTCTCTATCGTAGGATGAAAATTGAGAGGATAGCTGGAAGCTCTTACTATTTTCTTCTGCATCTGTGTACCCAGGTATGCAAACTTTCTTTTCTTTTTCAACTGAAAGTACTTGTCCATTTAGTTTGCAATACAGTTAGAAGTACTTAATTTCTGAGCAACATTAGCTATTAATCCTGATTTTGTGATATATCACTAGAACTTCTTAATTGTGGTAGAATGAGAAATTTGGAGGTGTGCAATCCAGATATCCAATTCTGAATGTCCAATTAGATATTCACAGGGTTTAGTGAACCGGAAGCTCAATATTCATGTCGAATTATGTGGACAGAAACCTGGCTTTAAGACGTTGGTTATGCAGTCTCTACATTTCTTTATTACTTTTGGTGTATGCAAAAATAATTATTATGTATATAGATCACCAATTGTGATACTCGAAATGCAGGCTGGAACATACATCAAAGAATTTGTTCATGGGGATCTAGGGCGCACCAATCCGAGGCAAGTGTCACAATACTTCTACCTTTACATGGATTTAAATGGTTTTGCATGAACGATAAACAATATGACCTTTATGTGGCTCTGAACACTTCCACTACTTTTCACAAACATTTTTTTGAAATATTTTCATTGCATAAAAAAGATGCCGGGTAGTGCATTGTTGCTTATTGATGCTGTCAGACTTATTTTGTCTGGTAAATTTGTTATATAGAATGTAGAAGGCACTGAATCTGGGTGGTGCATCATTGGTTATATTGATATTAGATTTGTGCATTCTGGCATCTACTGATGGTGTATCTATTTTCGACTGACTGGAGTGATTTTACTCAATGACGTGAATAGAGATGAATAGGACAAGAAGAAGCTAGGATAAACTCATTTTAATTTGGGAGACAGTTTTGGGCAGCATGGTCTCAAACAGGTGCGCTGAAAGCGTGCTAACCACATTGATCATTTCAAGCATACCATTTAGATCAGTCGTGTGTTTAAAACCGAGGAAAGCACTGTTTTCAGCTGTTTTACCAAGCAAGAAGCTTTACATCAGGAACATGATCCAATTAATGAAAGTAGGGGTTGAGCATCATGGGTCCCATTATCTGGACGGTCTCTTACCCCAATATTGTTTCTACTTGTCTTTGGCAGTTTTGGGTCAATTCTGGGGTGCAGAGCAGAGATACTGCAACTTGATGTTACGAGCGTAAAAATGGACTGTTTTCTATCTAAGTGATTTAGTTGCCGTTACCATGGTCCAATCATTGTGAGTAAGGGACCATCGATGAGATATGCACTTGCATTCAAGAGGCCCAGGATAATGATCAGCGCGTCGTCCACTGTTAAAGACGGCAGCGTCGCTGATATGGATGACGGAAATAGGCTTTAATAATGGAGAATATGGTTCTGGTGTTGTCTTTTGCCTTCGTTGGTTACGGCGGTGGAGGCAATGGTTGGGCATGGTTGTTTAAGTGGCGGTTGGGGGAATTGCGTTCCAAGCAGGGTTTTAAGATAGGGTTTCATTAGGGTTTGTATTTGTTGAATGGACGATTATTTTGATTATCAAGTTTTTGTAGTTTTAGGTTAAGTTAATCAAAAATGGTTTTGGGTTTAAATTTGCAGAGGCCTAAGAATTGGGCCTAAGAACAATTTCATTGTACCCGACAACTTACTATTGACAATTTAATGGATCTCCTGTTTTCTTCTTTGGGAAACAACAGCGATGAATGAATTTTTGAAAATAAAAAAAAATTCCTTTTTGTTTTTTTATAATATTATCATTTATAATAATAATAATAATAATAAATAATGAAAAATATCAGTTCATTTTAGTTTTGAGACCATAAAAGGAAATTAAAAATATCTATTTTGGATCTATCAACTATGGATTCAAATTTAAGGGAAATTTTAGAGCTATCTTGAAATTTGTTAGACCCTTTTAATGATAAAGAGAAAACAAAAAGAGTCAAAAAAGAAAAAAAAGAAAAGGATTTTAGAGTTTTTATCAACAATTCATTTGTGTAGGGAGTGCCATATGTGGCAGTTAACTCATTCCTGTGTGTTTAGTCCATAATAGTGCATCAAGCCATAGAGCCTGATGGTTTCCATTTGAGAAAGTTAACAATGGATTAGATTTGTAATTATATATATATATATTAAAAAAATATGTACAATAACCAAATTATTAGTCTCTAAAAATCGAGTTAGATTTGTTAAATTTTACGAAATTATATATTTACTTGTAAATTAATTTTATTGTACTTAATACTATACATATACAAAATTATAATATTATAATATATAGCTTTTTTGTACAAATAAAAATATAAAAAATCTCATCGAGAAAATAACTTTAAAATTTAATAGGATAAAATTTTTATATTTATATTATAAAAGTAGTGTGATGGTTTCTTCTTTATTTGATCAAGGTATTGGTAAGATTATTAAATTTTTAAACACAAAAGTTTTTAAAAAATAGTCTCTAATTATATTTATTATGTGATTAAATATAATTACAAAATTTCATAATTTCCATTTTAATTATTGGACCATGTTATCGACGTTCGAAAGACCTGCAAGAGTAGAATTATATGATGGACATAGATGTTTGTAGAGATTTGGGTTTCGGCCTTGGGCTTCCAGCCATTATGGCTGAAAATGATTCACCTAGTTTTAGGATGACATCAATCACGAAGACATAATCCAATGTTTCTTCCTGGAAGTTGTTAAAGGTTAGCTTTTGTTTTCATTTTTTTGTCATTTCTGTTAATCTCTTAATGCTTTTGAATATAATTGAAGTCCTCTCAATGATCACTTGCAATCACTTGCTTTGATTATATACATTTAGGCAGTTGTGTATAAGTAAAGGATACTAAAAATGCAGTAGGTTCAACCATGGATTGAGATCCTTATGCTACAAAACGAGTGCATAAAAAGGGAAACGAGTGTTTCTTTGTCAATCCGTTATAAAGATTTGTGCACAGCACAGAAAGGTCAGTTCTTAATTCTCCATCTTAAACTATGGGAAACTAATACCTCGCTTTGATCTTTTTCTCTTTTGTAACGCCTTAACTGGCTGATTAATGCTGACTTTATTATTATTATTTTATTGTAAATTGATTAGTGGCAATCTGATATTATTTTAAAGTTGATGTTGATGTTATATTTCGTTTATGTTTACCATATTAATTGCGTAAACAGTTAAAAAAAAAAAGAAGGCCGAGAATTTGGTTAGCAATTCGAAGTTTTTTGTTAGCTGTCAAATTTCTTTTTGCGTTTCCAGAGAGAGATTAACGGATCACAATTCAAGGGATACGGATTCTGATTAGAAGTGATGCACCCCACGCATCAAACGATGTAAGCATGGTTTTTTTTTTTTATTTGTTTGTTATGTTTTTGCTCGTCACGCCAGAAGATGTTATGACTGTTATTGACCTGGTTCTTGTCTGCATTGAACTTTAATGATTTAGAACAGTGGTATATTTGCTAAGGACGAGTCACCAAATTCAAAATAAAAGCTTTGGCCAAGAAAATGAAGCTGAGGATCTTTTTGAAAATGTTGGAACGCGTGCAATTGGAAACTTGCTTCCTGACGACGACGAGGGCGAGAATTTTGAAGGAATGAGACCTCTTTTGGCAGTGCGCGAGGGACAGAGTTGGATTCAAAACCCCAAGAGAGTTGGATTAGTGTCATGGCAAATGGAATTGGCCGTTGTGCTTTTCCCAGACAGATCGGAGGAACATCCGTCTGCGTAGCACCCTTCAAGAGCATTATACTTAATTTTTATTTTAATAATGTTTAATTTATTTTCATATAATAAAAAATATTAATTATTCTTTTCAAAAACGAAAATTAACTTACCGATTCAATCGTCACGTCAGCGAATTGTCAAATCAAGATCTAAATCAAATTAAGTACGGTTAAAAATATATATCTAAAAAAGAAAACAAATAAAAGCCTTTTTTTTTTTCAGACAATGTTGACTTTGACCATTAGGACTGAGGAGGAGGACTGACATTTGACGTACGTTACATACAAAACTTGCGGCGACTTCGAATTGAACAAAACTCTGGTCTTAATGAAGTTCCGGTTCCACCGTGAAGTTGGTTGGGGGGGGTGAAAAAGGCTTCTCGGCAATTTGCTGCCACAGATGTATGGCAGAGACAGAAATTATAAAACGGGTTGGCTAAACGACGGCGTTGATGCATCTCTCTAGTGCAGCATGCCGATCTCTGTTCAATTCACTCGTTGAATGCACCCAACAAAGAAGTCTCATCAAAGGCAAGGCTCTGCACGCTCAGATCATTAAAGCCGGCTGCGGCACGTTCCTCGCCAACAGCCTCGTCAATTTCTACGCCAAGTGCGGCCACGTCCATAAAGCCCATCTCGCTTTCCAAGGTATTCGCAACAAAGACGTGGTTTCATGGAATTGCCTCATCAATGCCTATTCCCAACAGGGCCCCACAGGATGCACCTTTGTAATGAAACTATTCCAGGGCATGAGAGCAGAGAATCGCTTGCCGAATGCCCACACTTTCGCTGGTGTTTTCGCCGCCGCTTCTTCCTCCAATTCGTCGGCCACCTTTACTGGCCTCCAGGCCCACGGGCTCGCTGTCAAGACCGCGAGTTTTTACGACGTGTTTGTTGGGAGCTCTCTTCTTAATGTGTATTGCAAAGCCGGGCTGCTTTTGGAGGCGCGCAAGCTGTTTGATAGAATGCCTGAGAGGAACTCAGTTTCATGGGCTACAATGATTTCTGGGTATGCGATTCAGCGGCTAGCTGGAGAGGCGTTGTGGGTTTTTCATTTGATGCTTCGAGAAGAGGAAGAGGGTTTGAATGAGTTCGTGTTCACTAGCGTTCTTAGCGCATTAGCAGATCCCGAATGGCTTGACAGTGGCAAACGGATTCACTGTCTTGGGATGAAAAGCGGGCTGTTAGCATTCCTTTCTGTTGTGAATGCCCTTGTTACGATGTACGCAAAATGTGGCCACCTGGATGATTCTCTTAAAATGTTTGAGTGTGCGAGTGGTAAGAATTCAGTCACTTGGTCCGCCATGATCACTGGTTATGCACAGAGTGGGAATTCTCGTAAGGCTTTGGATCTCTTTTCCAAGATGCATTATGGTGAGGTGAATCCTAGCGAGTATACCCTTGTTGGGGTTCTCAATGCTTGTAGTGATATTGGTGCTGTTGAAGAGGGAAAGCAACTTCACAGCTTTCTAATGAAGTTGGGTTTTGGTTCCAATATATATATAATGACAGCTTTGGTTGATATGTATGCAAAATGTGGTTGTATGCTGGATGCTCAAGAAGGTTTCGAATATTTGAAAGATTCTGATATTGTTCTGTGGACATCCATGATAGCGGGGTACGTGCAAAATGGGGAGAATGAAGATGCTCTGAATTTGTACGGTAAAATGCAGATGCAAGGGATTTTGCCCAATGAGTTAACAATGGCCAGTGTTTTAAAAGCTTGTTCAAGCCTTGCTGCTTTGGATCAAGGAAAGCAAATTCACGCCCATACCATCAAGTATGGATTGGGTTTAGATATTTCAATTGGAAGTGCCCTTTCAACTATGTATACAAAATGTGGTAATTTGGAAGATGGAAACCTTGTCTTTAGGAGGATGACAAAGAGAGACATATTCTCGTGGAATGCAATGATGTGTGGACTTTCTCACAATGGCCGTGGCAAGGAAGCTTTAGAACTCTTCGAAGAAATGCGAGAAGAGGGCACAAAACCAGATAATGTCACATTTGTGAACATTCTCTCTGCATGCAGCCACATGGGATTGGTGGAGAGGGGGTCTGCATATTTCAGCATGATGTTTGATGAATTTGGTATAGTTCCGAGCTTAGAGCACCATGCCTGCATGGTTGATGTCCTGGGTCGTGCAGGGAAGCTTAATGATGCTAAAGAATTTATTGAATCAGCTAAAATAGATCATGGATTATGTTTGTGGCGCATTCTACTGGGCGCCTGTCGGAACTACCGTAATTATGAATTAGGGGCCTATGCCGGTGAGAAATTAATGGTATTGGGCTCAGAAGAATCATCTGCATATGTGTTACTGTCAAGTATTTACACTGCCTTGGGTAAGTCACAAGATGTGGAACGGGTCCGGAGCATGATGAGTGTCCGAGGAGTGAATAAGCAGACCGGATGTAGCTGGATTGAGCTCCAAAGTCGCGTCCATGTGTTTGTTGTTGGAGAGCAGTTGCATCCACAGATCGAAGAAGTACGCGGAGAAATAAGAAGATTAAATAAGCAAATGAAGGATGATGAAGGTTACCGACCTCGTCCCGATTCAGCTTCTTTGACCATATGAATTCTTCCGCCGAAAATTAACGGCCTTCTCAACTTAATGGGTAGCAAAAGGCATTCTCAAAAACTGAAAGAAGAGAAAAATCAAAGAATACTTTAGGAATGATATGTCTTTTGAAGATACTTTTGTGAAGATATATAACCAAAAATGATATGATTTTAGGAATCACTATAAAATATCAAATTTTATTTCTTATTTATTTGATAACATCTTTGTGATTATTATTAATACATAAAAAAAAAACAAAATAAGTGTAAACATAGGAAGAGCCGAGAGATTATATGAAGAGAGAAAATATGAAGAAAAAACACATAGAAAAGGCTTACAGATTGAGGATTGAGGATATAGAGAGAATTTATGAAGAGAAAATATAAAGAAAGTGCAGTGTATTGAGTGTAAAGAAAGAAAATGTAGAATGTTAGCAGTCAGGAGGAGAGGAAAAGTATTTGAGAGACATGGGAACAGTTGTCACGCATGGTGAAAAAGTACAAGTAATTAGGGCAGTTACATATGGTCGGTTGTGGTGGCAAATGCCCCACCAGAATAACATTTTAATATATCAATCATTTAGTTTTTTTTTTTTTTTAATTTATGCCCACATTGAAAATTTCTTTTTCTCCACAAGTTTTAAAAAACCAAAAGTTTCCTCAATAAACAAAACTGTCGGCCTAAGATTCTTTGTTTTAGACAAAATAGAATACCGAATGCCAAAAAAGTTAATCAATAAAAGAAAGGAAAGTTTTTATTTTAATGTGAGGTAAATTCATTATTATATTAAAGGAATTTTTTTTTAAAAAAAAAAGAAAAACTCTTTTCTTACCTTACAGTTCACAATAAATTTTTTTTAAAAATAATAATAATTTATTTAAAAATTTACAAAATAATTGAATAAAAATATTTTTGCAGCACAAATTTTTATATTTTTAAACAAATAAGACTGTGTGCATTTCAATTATATAATTTTAAATTTATTTTTATAATAAAAAAATGAGAAAAAATTTTACTTTATTTTAGTACACAAAAAAAGTAATTGTGCACTCAATCAAATATTTATAATATGGTGTGACTAATAAGTATTCATCAATCAAATTTATACAAAAGATATTGATTTAAGAGAATGTTTTGATATTTTAAAAAGATAATTCTTCAATATATTTTGATATATTAACTAAATGATGACTATGTGTCATTCTAAAATGTTAAAAGTTATACAATAATACGTAAGATTAATCTTAATACAATTATTTATAAATAAGAAATAAAATTATGTCAAACTAGTTGGTATTGATCAACTCATGTAAACCAATTGTTTATAATGTTTGAAGAGCATATAAAAATAAAATCATAATATGAGTAGGATTACATGAGTATAAAAAATACAAGTTAAATACTTGATACTGGCACCTTTAAGATTTGTACAATAGTGTTACGAGAAAAAATAAAATGCAATAATGGCATATGCTCATTTGAAATAATGCATATTTAATACCACTTATTTTAATTAACTACTAAAAAGAATTTAAAAAATTAATTTATATTTTTTATTACGTAAATGTCTCGAGACATAATGTACTTTAATTGTACTTTATCCGTTTTCATCCCATTTTATAGTTATAATACCATGCTCATTATTGTAAAGTATTATTTATAGTTAATTGATTATAATTAATTTGATATTTTATAATATATTAAAAAAAAAAAAGTAGTTGAAGAATTAAGTGCCAAAGAAATGTCAATATTATTTTGCATCCTCCTCCTTATGCATTCATCAATTAATCAATTATATTTATTTAAAATAAATAAAACATAATTATTGATGCATACAAAGAATACAAAATTTATCTCAACTAAAAAGGAATATGATGCATTAAGATATAACGAGAAAATACTTTTTAGTGCACAGCAAGACATAACATTTTTAAAATTCGCATATATTTTTCAGAGGATTGGAGCCACTAAGTACAGGGTATAGTGTTTGGTTAAACGATCCATTCGTCTATGTTAGTAGTCTACGAGCACCTGGATAATGGGGATTTAAGGCAACGATCAGATTTGTTTAAGCAGACCATACGTAATTGAGAGACATCCACGTATATCAATTGGATTGATTTACCTATTATGAGATGTCCCAACTGGTCTGGGGATTTAAAGGAGCCCGCAACTCCTTTCTATCAACGAGTCATTCAATGGTTAGAGGGAAGCCTAAGGAGTTGTAACTCTCCTTCCAGTACAGTTGAGCTAAATGACTAGAGATTAGTTTCCATGATTTATGAAGAGAAAGCGCATCAGGAGTTCTGTTAAAATGACATTATCCATCAGACTTACCCTCCATCCATCAATTCTCAAGACCAGAAGTCACGGGCTATAGACGACAATAAGCACGACTCGATCTAGTGGTGTCACCTGAATCGGCGAGGTATTCAATCTAAAATCCTTATTACTAAGAAAGTCTACCAAGATAATTGCCTCCGTCTTCTTTGCTTTCTAATGGAAAATCTATTTTTAGTGCGAGTAATTCATGCCAGGTCTCTCCCGGAGAAAAAAAAAAAAAAAAAAAAAAAGGAAAGGGAAAAATCGTAGCTAATTAACCAAAGAATCTCAGGAATTTTCGATATTTGGAAGGCCAAAATGTTTTCTAAAATGGATAAAAAGATAGAAGACTAAAGACGTACATAGCTTTTTATTATAGAGCGCATGATTCGGACTTTTGTAAGGAATGCTCAATGTACTATAGATTGCATAGCATATTGTTACAGCTCGTTACCTTCTCCCGAAAAGAATCCTCTCCTCCTTTCGGGCGTATTCGTCGTATTCCCTCCAACTAAATTTATTGACATCCTCTAAATTAATCGAAGTCCTCAACGCGAATCGAATTCCTCCGATCATTACCTTTTTTTCAAAAATAACTCTAATACCAATAATTCCCACCTCTTCACTCACTAGCATTTAGTCACAATATGCTGAAAATCCCAAAAGCCTACACCTTGTTGCAGTACAGATGTACGATGTATATGGGCAAGCTCAGACCCTCGTAGAGCAAGGGCAGCCGAAACATAAAAACAAAAACAAACAAGAGAGAGAGAGAGAGAGAGAGAGATAATGATAGATAGATGGAGATGGGAGGGGATATCGAAGCTGGCAGACGTGCAGATATATATGTCAGACTTCGAATGACACCAGAGAGAGAAAAATAAAACAGAGAAACAAAGATGAAAGAAACTTAGCGGCTCCTGAGTACACAGCTAGTGTGGGATAATGAACATTTGCCCTGTGAAAAAATGAAAATAAGTGAGCGCTTAGGACTTTGGTATTCTGCCTGCCTGCGGATTGGCCGGTCAGGAAATGGCAGAAAAAGCCAATCTCTGCTTCACGGTTTCCCTCCCACGCGTCAGGCATCTTCTTTAATTCAAGACTGGGAGACTCTTTAATTACCATCTTTCTTACTTAAAGAAATCGGCTTTTCTTTATTGACATCGGCCTTCATTATTATTACTGTTCTCCCTCCGAAAAAAAAAAAAAAAAAACTTCGCTCTTTCTACTTTATTCTTGGTTTCCCGGCGTCGGAGAGGAAAAAAAATGTCGCCGGCGGCAATAAATGATAGCCGGGATGATACGAAAAAGCCGCACTATCCTGCTCCCCTTGCCACACATGAGGACGTTGTTGAGGACCCTATTGTTTTCTGGGACACTCTCAGGCGCTTTCACTTTATAATGGGGACCAAGTTCATGTAAGTATTCTATATTTTTTATTTAAAGATTCCACCTTTTTGTTATTTTGGGTCACTCTTGTTTTGAACTTTCGAAGGATTCCTGTGATTGGAGGAAAAGAGCTAGATTTGCATGTTTTATATGTGGAGGTTACCAAAAGGGGTGGCTATGAGAAGGTTTGATTTCTGTGTCCGATCTGTATGTGGAGTTGTACTAAATGTCTTGTTCAAGTATGAAACATTCCAAGTGAAACGAGAAAGATTTCGTTTGACGAGTAGGTTGTTGCAGAGAAGAAATGGAGGGAAGTTGGTTCTGTCTTTATGTTCTCACCAACTACAACAAGTGCTTCTTTTGTGTTGAGGAAGCACTATTCTAGCCTTCTTTACCATTACGAACAAGTTCATTTCTTTAAGATCCAGGGTCCACGCTCTAGTCCAACAGGTAAATGCAAATTGTTTCTCTGTCATTTGGTTTTGTTTCTTGTTGCCTGTGTCTCTGTAATCTTATTCTTTAATGATGTTTATAAATTTTTGCAGGTGCATTTCCTCTTAGCAGACATGAATTCTCTACTTTGGAATATTCCCCAAAACCTGCAAGCCGCTGTCCTGGTCCGCTATGTGAAGGTGAATACAGAGAGCTTGTTTGGTCCACCTTCAACTGTTTTGTTTGCTTGTAGCAGAACATGAGGGGATAAAGGAAATTTCTTCCACACATTTCAGATGTTCGATCTAATCATCTGAATAAGGATCCTTTTCGTGGTGTCTCTGTCTCCTCTTTCTTGTGGTCCCACCACATTTATCTTATGAACTTCGATATGTGGCTAAGTTGTAACATTTTATAAAATGTTTCGTGCACTCAAAACCTGCCAGTGACTCGTCTCAGAAATTCATTCTACCTATCATATTCATTTATTTTGTAAGAAAACATTTATGTGGAACCCCATTTGTCAGTTATTTTTTGTTTCCTTTTATTCTGCATATGGCATTGGCATATGGTTGCCTTGCATGCAATATTGTCGTAATCAATATTCTTTGCAGGCGCCAGCTCTTCATTTTTAGCAGCCGTTGGAACAATTGATGGGAAATTCGATTGCGGTTATCTGGTGTCCGTAAAATTGGGTTCTGAGGTCCTTAATGGAGTGCTTTACCATCCACACCAGCCAGGGCCGTCTTCTTCAACTCCTCAACCTAGCAGTGACGTTGTCCCATACAGTCGAGCCGCGGATACTGTGGTTCTGGGCGGAAGAGGAGGAGCAGAAGAGCAGGGGACCCCAGCTACCCAAAACCCAACCGAAGTGGTTACAATTTCTTTTTTGCTGAAAAACACTATAAGCTTAAATCTCTTTATCCACACAGAGAAAGGGAGTTCACGAAGATGATTGGCCATTCATGGAGCAATCTCAGCCCAGAGGAAAGGACGGTACAAGTCATAGAATAGAAACTTCTTATTTCTGCAACATTGTGTTTTCGCATAATTGACCTGTTTCTCTAGTTTTTCATAAACACGTTAATATAGATTTCCCAAGACGGGAGATACAGGAGATGAGATGTCTGGCAAAGAGAAACTTTCTTGAATTGATGTCAGTGTTCTCTATAATATTTTGCTTGGTTGTAGGTTTACCAGAACATTGGTTTGGAGGACAAGGAAAGATACAAGAGAGAAATGAAGGAGTACAAGGAGAGACTGAAGCTCAGAGAGACGGTGGAAGTGGAGAAAGCCAACCATTAGGGCTCAGAAGAATGGAAGCGCGCGCCACTTCCCAAAGGAGGCTAGATACAACATGTCACTAACTACAGGACCGATCGATGGATGCTTTTATTTAATATGTACGATCTTCAAGAGACAGTACTTCCCTCTATAATACATGGTCTTTAATCAATTCTTCTGCAGTTGGGCAATTGGTCAATTGGTAAATGATAACGCTTAAGCATACTGCCAACTCCGAAATAAGAGAGGGCAGGCTTCTGATATCCAAACATGATGGGGAACAACTTGATATCCAGTCTTTGTACAATTTTTCGGAGTTCGAAAAATGATTATTTAAAATGTTTTTCAGATCGGATCATAACAAGTAAACTGGTGGAGACAAACTGACAGAACAACCATAAAAGCATTAGGAAACAGGACAATCCTCACGATAATCAAATAGGCTTCTGCATCTCTTGAACGACCTTCTTCCAGGAGTCCCTGCTAGAAATCTCTTCCCACCATCTCCCCACATTCTTTCTGTCAGTGAAGAGCTCTCCCCTATCGGTTGCTGTCACTAAGTAGTGAGCGTTGGGCAAGTGAGAGAGATCAGCCAGTGAGAAATCGTCGCCGGCCAGGAAACGAGTCTCTCCGAGCCTCTTCTCGTAAACATCAAGCACCTTGATCAGCTTTTCCTCGTTCTGCCTGATCACGCCCTGGTCCTGCTGGAGATTCATTCTGGGTGCAAAAGCCAACTGAAACACCAGAGCTCCACTTGGTGGGCCAAAGCTCTGCCCCTCAGCCTCTAGCCATTGATCTATAGATGCCTTTTCCAAAAGGTTAGTCCCGTATAGTCCCTTGTTTCCTTTATCCGCATGCTTTTCACATGTGTACCGACAGATAGCCCTGGACTCTGGTGGTACGTAACAATCCATTGATTTTGGAGGCGCTAATTATGTCCCAGAGAAAAAAAAAAAAAAAAACAAGAAGCAACAACGGAAGAGGTGCTTTACCGAAAAGGGAGATGCTTTCATCTTGAAAAGCTGGTACTTGGCCAAAGGGCTGTTACAGAATAGTAATTATACTTAAAAAATCAAAGTAGAGTGTTTTTGATTTTGAGAAAGAAATGAGCGAATGAATGAGTACCCACCTGGATTTTGAGGAAATCGGGGGTCTTGTGCTCACCTTTGGCGAGGCTGACAGGAATGAGCTGAAATTCCACCTCTTTTTCATGGAGACAAGCCAAGACCCTAGACACCGCGGTGGACAACGGCGTTCCGTACACCTTCACTGGAGTCGCCATTTAGCCCTTTACTCCTGCAGTTCAGCTTCTTTCTTTCTTCCTTCCTGCTGAATTTCCTGCCTGTGAGTGGGTGGGTTGTTGATGATACTCGCTATTAATAGGGTTACCAGGCCGTGGTTCCTCCGTCGCCACTTCTCTACCACACAAAGAGCAAAGCAATCTCTTCGTGGGCCCTTTATTCCTTCCTTGGATTTGCTGGAAGGAATGGTCCAAACTCTCCAAGCGGACGAGAGCTTGTTGCGACTGACATTTTGGGCTTAAAGGTTACAACCGCCGATATTGTTGTTATTAAAGAGCTTTTCGTTCCCCTTTTTGCATGGGCCTCTGTGAAATGTAACGGGCCTTTTAGAGGAGGAGGAGGAGGACCATCCATTCTCCTCTACGAAACTGGAATCGAATTGCGTGAAAACTCAATATAGAAATTAATCAAACGGTGTCACTAATTATTTAAATCACAAGATATAGTGATAAAATTAATTAAAATTTTAATTTTAATTGTAAAATTTAATCCTAATCTGTTATTTTCTCTCCATTGGAACAAATCTATGAATACTTCGGGCATTAGAAACATGTTTCAATTGGGCTTTTCTTTTTTATTTAGTTTAGTTTTTTATTTTCTAATGCCAGCTGATCAAGATTTTGAAAAAACAGAAATTTGAATTTACAATTTTTCTTCTAGGGTTTTGTTTATGTGGTCAAAAAAGCCCAATTTTAGTAACTTGAACTGAAAAAAAAAAAAAAAGCATTGCAATTTATTCAAAATTATACCATGAATATTTTAAAATTTTACGACTTAAAATGAAAAGCATTAAACTTATAATTTAAAATGTAGCAACATGCAGCCACATCACCACATTGTTCGTGTCCGGTAGCTACAAATTTCACCCTCTTTTGATATTTCAATTAGCCACATTAAAGTTCAAGTTAAATGCACTTAAATCCTTTGTTATGCGTATAACTTGCATCATATATCTTCGAAGTTTCAATTTATATTCTAAAACTTTGAATATATCTTTTTATAATTTTGTTAGCCAAAAAATTGAATATCTAAAAATTTCAAAATTTAAAAATTTTATAAGTTTCAAACAAAAAGGAAAAAAGAAAAATAATCTTGTTGAATCAAAAGGATAATCTCATCATATTTAAATTTTATAATTTTTTTAATACAAAAAAAAAAAAAACAATTTAACTCAGTGCAACCTAACAAATGGTCTCAATTATCAAAATTAAGAATCGTAAATATTTTATGGTGTACATTAAAACTCAGACGATTGAATGCTTAAGAGTTGAATCACCAAAAAGGTTAAATGCGTTCAAGCTTCAGTTCTGCCGGCTGCTTAGTATACAAACAAAAGAAAAAGGAGAAAAAAGGACAAAAGTGCGCAATCCTCTAAATCAGCTTTCTTGACGTAAAATTATTTGGACATCTATCGGCATTGGACAATCATTGTTTTTATTGATTGGCTTCTGTGAGTTGGACCATTATAGTTAATGATCATACCAGCTCACAATCAATGCTAAAACGCCAAAAGTTCTGGTAATTTGTGAACTATTCATCAGCGAGAGTGAAGAAAAAAGTATTGATCATACCAGTCCGAATGCTGCCACATGAACTAGATCCAAAAATGCAAAGAAGAAATAGCCGGTGAAACTATGCGTCACACTATTATATACACAGTACACATGCTTCCAAACTGCAATCTCTGCCTGCGCAAATCGCTATTGTAAATCTTGTATGTCAGCTCCCTCTCTGTCATCTCCTTTTCTTACAACCTGATCAAAAATCATACATGTTTCTGACTATGCGGCTGCAGGATACAAAAAACTAAGAAGCTCCAAACAAGATTTTCCCATACCGCTTTTGCAAGCTGCTGCAGGTCTCCCAATATTTCAGAGAATTCAGGTCTCAAAAAGGCATCTTGCTGCCAGCATCTCAGAAGCAATCCCTCCAGTTGGGGATGGGTATGCCTTGGAATTGACGGCCTTAGGACCTGGAATCAATGTCGATGGAAGATCTATCAGTCATTCCGTTATCAGTTAATTCTGCAGCAGCTTGCCACATATCTAATTAGCGCCACAACTACTCTAGTTTATCATGAAGAGTTAGACTTTAGACATGCTTATCCCTATGACACTTAGTCAATCTTGCAAGCACCTTAAGGATAGGCCTCTAATGTGAATCTCATCTTACATGTACAGGACTCCATATTTTAGGGAACCGCATCATCAAAAGGAATCGAGAAGAAATCACATCCTCCATATAATTCCTTGCCATGCCACCTGGGCCTAGTCGTGGGCCACTGAGTGTATTTGATGTTTAAAACGTTTGCACAAGCAAAACTTCATCAACTCAAGTGCTTGCTTTTACACCACCTAGTTGCCCTAGTCAAATTATAGTTTGCAAGCAAATACCAAGCGGCAGATGCACCCACAGTTTCTATAAGATAGAGACATCCAAAAGAGAAATGCCATCAAGAGGCTATATGCAAAAATGATTTGGAGGATCACCTGCTGGACCACACCAACGGCTGCTTGTAATGGAGTTAAGTGCTCGTAGGGAAGCTGAAATCAATCAGAAAGATACGGATGATTTCTTAAAATTCCAAGTTAATAATGCTTCACAAAACCATATGCCACTTTGGAGTAATATATTTCTCTAGGAAAATAAAAGCAGTCATTATATTCACTGAAACAGAATACCTCCAGTAAGCAGCTCCCACAGCACAATGCCAAAGCTGAAAACATCAGCTTTATGATCGTATGGCTTGTGCTCAATGACCTTTTATGCATCAAACACCAGATACGGCTATGTTAGAGCACAGGCATGGACAAAAGGCACAAAAAAATAATTAAATTGATCACCATTACATGGATACAGACCCTTTTATTCATATAGCTGGATGATATGACTAAAATATATATATATATATATCAAACAAAACAGCTTCAAGCTGTAACCTTTTGAAATATGTGCTATGCCTCCCCAAAGGGCATTCTAGTATACAAGGCTTCCATAGCATAGATTCTAAGAAATTGACAGATGTTCACAACCTTACCCTGTTTTTACACCAAAGTCGTTTCCACGACTCAAATCTATAATCTCCTAGTCAAAATGGAATAATCTTATTGTTACACTAAAGCTGACCCTTATCATTTCTCACATATGCATGATTCAAAATAACTCAATTGGTTTGCTTAACTTGTTAGGTGCATTGTCGCAACTAGGAACAGTATGAAAATTTATATTCCTTCTCTCATCAGGAAATCTGACTCCCAATCCAGCCAAAGCAATTTTGAACATTAATAATTCCAGCAAGCATTATGGTTTAACTACTTTAGGCTTATTACACTCATAAATAGTCTAATTATTAACCTAGGTCACTAATTTAATTACTAGGTCATTAGTTGAATTGACAGGTCAATAATATTTAATATTTTATAACTTTTACATATTTTTTATATTTTTTTCATAGTTGCCATAATTTTATGAACTCTAATTGAGTGTAAATGCCTTTCTTATAATTACAAAAATAAAATTATGCTTATTTATTTCATATTTTTAACAAATTTATCTTTTTTAATATAAAATATAAATATATCTTTTGGAATATTACAAATAAAATACTTTTTAATTGAATTAAAGATCAAAATTTGATATTTTAAATGTTTTATTTTACATTTAATTTTTATTATTAACAAAATATTTTGGCATTAAATCTTAAAATCTAAAAGTAAATTTTAAAAAAAAGAAAAAAAAAAAGAAACTTTTCCAAGTCACTAGTTGACCAGTTCAACTGCCAGTAAGACTGGCTCGATCCAGGTCAATAATCCAAGTGGATTTTTAGACGAATCAAAGCCATCTAGAGTCTGGGTCATTAGTTCATTGGTCCAACAAATTGGACTCTGACTAAGTTTAATAACTATGATTACACTTGTGACCCCCCATATAAACTCATGTTGCTTAATCTTACAGCCTTGCATTATTTTTTCTATGCCACCAATAAGCATATGACATTTCAGGCCTTTCTAATCCTCAGTGTGTTCAAGCATTCATTTGAGCGCAAGTCAAAATCAGCTCGAAGTGCCTCAAATTTTTGGTAGCCCATTAAGCTCAGTCTTTGGGTATCATTATCGCCCTTTTTCCTTCATCACATGCTTCTCTTGTTCTAAATGTTCCTGTGAAGGTGTTCTCATAAATCTAAATCCAAGTAACTGTCTGATTAATTTATGGTCATTTGGCACTCCGATCATATTGGCAAAGAAGAAAAGGAGCAAAGAGGGATACTGTTCATTTCTGTGAGAGCCTTAACATCAAATTGACATTTTTGTGCTATGAAACCAAAATTTTCATCAATTCAAGGGATGCCAAGTAACATATCTTTATTCAATGGATAAATACAGAGAAAAATACAGGGAATTCACCAACCTCTGGAGCCATCCAGCGGTATGTTCCGGTTTCTGCAGTCATTACACCTGACTGATTCTTCATCCTAGCGACACCAAAGTCAGCAACCTTAACGGCCTGTTCACCAAATTTTTTGAAACTCTAAGAAAAGAAGAATGGTAGAGCTATATAGCCTTCAAACTATGCAATTGAGTTCTTACAAAACAAAGAATCTGTTAATGAAGAGGCAAAAATTAATCAGCCACACAAAAAAGAGAGTAAACTAATTTTTTAATGCACAATAGAACAGCTTCAAACCCCTTTACTTCTTCCCCTTTAAAAGTATAGTGAGTTCAAACATGGAATGATAATTATTTGGTTAAGCATGAAGAGGTTTGATTAAAGCATCCTCAAACTACTTGGGGAAATCAGGATCACATTCTTTTCTTATGAAATTTATCCCTTTCAGTAACCAACTGCAAATCAAATAGGAATGAAAAAAAATAAAAAAATATTTTGAGTCAACAATTAGGAAGCATAGAAGACAAGTCTGATCTACATGCCATATTGGTCAGCTTTAAGTTTAGCCAAAACACAACCATTAAGTTGCTAAAAGTGGAATAAGTGACTCGATGGAAGGTAGTTATGCAAAATATCAACAATTTGCTTTTCCTAAGGTGCTTCCATTATCAAATTTTCGAAGTGAATTCAGTATTCCACCAGTCCTTCAATTCGTATTTCTCCCCTAAAAAAAACAATTTTATCATTGCAGCTTTCTAGACTGGGAAGTTGAAGATGTCCTTTGGTTAGTTCTGAGATCAAAATGACAGCACATCCCTTGGAATAAAACAATAAGGTCGTTGCTTTTCACATTCACATTTGATTGCCCTTAATGCAAGAAGGATCATTGTAATTTCAGCACCAACAGGGAGAACAAAAACAAGAACAAGAAAAAGAAAAAGAAGATCCTGACAGCAATCTAAATCATACACAAGTGAATTTCTTACTCCATTTTCATTCATCAAAAGGTTGGCAGCTTTCAGGTCTCTGTGCACTATGTTATTTTGGTGCAAGTAGTTCATTCCTTTGGAAACATCAATTGCCACTCTCAGCAGGGATGGAAGACTCAACACTCCCTTTTGCCTATGCAGAAAGTCATACATGCTTCCACCTGACATATATTCTGAGAGGAGAAACAAACACAAATGAAGAAATGATTTCTGAATAAATATTCCATCCAATGGAACATATACCTGAGAGTTTAAATCAATTACCTGTTACAATGCACAGGCTAGGAGGTCTAGTACATGCACCAATAAATTGAACAACATTCTTGTGTTGAATTTTCCTGCAAAATTTCCAAGAAGTTTTAATAGGAAACAGACAGTAGAATTACCACATCATGCTGTGGATTCTTGCATTCATTTCCTTGAATATTGCTGATGAAGGAAAGTTTTCGGGACTTCATTATTGATTGAAGTTGAGCTGACAGCAAAAACAAATATGTAATGCAGATGATAAACAAAGTAAACCTTAGGTTTCCAGGTATGGTTGTCGATACTTCAGTAAAGATTAAACAAATGGATTCACAAGACAAAAAGGCCTTTTCCAAAAGCCTGCAACATTCACAATCCTTGGACAGAAAAAGAACCAGGGATAAATAGGAAACTAGATGTTACCATACTTTATTTATGGATGAGCATTGCATGTGATGCATTAATGTTTAAATGTGATGCATTAATGTTTAAGTCATAACTTGTAAAGCTGGTGTGAATATACAAGCATCAATAATTTATTAAAATTGTAATATTCTTGGCCAACTGCAAAATTCTACATTTAGAATACTGTACCATAATTCAGGAATCACTTTGGAGTCCAAAACCATAAATGGTATCAAAGCCAACGAATCATTTGAAATCTTGTATCCATGTGCATGTCTGTGTGCATGTGTGAGAGGGAGGCATGGACAGCCAGAGAGATTAAATTTTGGCACTATCTGAATAGAAAGGTACAGCCAAGGGGAAAAAACAACAGAGGAAGAAAAAAAAAAAAAAAAAAAGCATCTCGTGATATGATAAATGGCAACGTCATAGACTAGAGAATTGCAATCACATCCTGATCCAACCTCATAATGAAGACTTCTTGAGCAAACTCCCTCCGCAATTTATCATTCAGATGTTTGGTCATAAGAACTTTAATAGCAACGTCTTGGCTACAGAAAGTACCTTTGTACCTAAATTAGATCAACTTATTCAGCTAAAAATCATAGGAAAACAAAGCATGGTTCAAAAGGATGATAACTTACAGATCTCCATAAGATCCTGATGCAATTTTGTACTCATATTTCAAGAGGCTCATATCGATTTCCCCAACATCAATGTGGTCAGAAGGTATGTTCACATTGGTGGAAACAATACTTTTTCCTGTATGCTCTTTCCCCACAACATGATAGACTTCGGATCTCAACCTATCAGTCTTCTGCATTGCACTTTAAATTATCAAGTATAAAGAGATGCACCACTAAAAAGTTCAAACTGGCAACATTTGACAACTATGATTATTCAGCTATTGTAGATTAAAAGAGCAACAAATGGAGATCGCCGAAATTTGGCATGCCAGAATTTTGAAAGAATCCAACTCCCCCTCGATTTATTGTAATAAAATTGCAAATACAGATGGAAACATTTTAGCTCATAGAAAATGGAGGAAATATGCAGCTAGTTCATCTACCAAAGGAGTTTATGATTTTATTTGGTATACTTGATGAACCTAGTATTATATCTACTAGGATCTATTTAAATCTTTTAATTCAAATCTCCCATAGTGTTAGAATTTTCCCTCTATCAAATGTTTTTAAAAACAAATATTACAAATAAATCTCGCAAAGGTAGAGATTTTTCCATGTATAAATATGCCTATGAAAGCATTTAAGATGCATCGATTTAATTGCTACATATACTTGATGATTTATTTGTAAGGTATGTTGCTAAGAATAGCAAATGACCTTCTCTTTATCAGATTTTTTAAGGCTTATTTACATTTTTAGTTAAGAATCTTCTATGCCTGAAATTTCTGTAATGGCCAAGCATAGCAGAAGAGCTAAAATTCATGGCTTGAACAGCACTGCTTTCTTTCTACTTCTCTATTCTGTCCCCTTGTCTTCTCCTCAGCTTTAATATTTCTCCTTTTCCTCCCTAGATTCCCTCTGTCTTTTTCCCTTTTCTTCCATTATTTTCTATTCTGTCCTGTGTCATGTTATCAACTCTACACTTAAATAGCATATAAATGGCCTACTTCAATCTTTGGAATCTCCCTTCCCAGGACGTATTTAAGCTGCTCTGTTTCCTGTAAAACATAAGCAAGAAAACAATTCAGGAATCTGATAGTGAGTATGGCACGGTTTGAATTTTATGGGAATGTATATCTTAACCAAGAAAATCTTTGAACCATCGGTTCATTTATGAACAATACCTCAGAAGGCCAATTATCAACAACAAAGACATCCAAGGAGTAGCCATCTATTGTGGAAAACGCATGTGCTTCTTGAATGTTCAGCCCAATCTCAGAAAGTAGCAAAGTCAACTGAGAATTTTGAATTGAAAAAAAAAAATTGTCAATGGCAATTGTTCATAAACTGATGCCACTGCATGCAGCTCACAGTCACAGGCAAAAATTTGTACGTCATAACAAATACAAAGTCGTATCTTCTGACAGGCAAAGAATTTGCATCCTTGTATGCAACAAATATATATATAACAGCAAACATTTGTAAGGAATGAGCTGGTGCAACTAGTTAAATGGACTGTGCAACAATAAGGGGATTCATCAAAAAAATTATCAATGTTGACAAATGAAACTGAAATGTTCCAGCTTGGTTTTCCCAAAGTCTTTGAATCCCATGCCGAGGAGCTATTGTGACTGGATATTACATCACATAACATATAACAAGAATTCAAGGCAATTCTAAGAATTTGCAGGCCTTCCCAAAAGTTGAAAATTCCTGGGTGATTAAAGCTTGGTTTGTAGAATATCCCCTTACGATGAAATGATCCCATTGGATCAAAAGAAAACAAGAAGAAGAACAAAAGGGATAAAATTCCACGTTACATGTTCCAAATCCACTGGGATTACAACCACTAAGGCAATACAAGTCAACAAATACAAGCAATCGGTTCATAAAAACAGAGAATATAACATCCAGAAATGATTAAGAAACCATATAAAGCAAGAAGATGAAATCAGCTACCTCACTCAAGAGTTTTGGCTTATCCTTAGTTGAAAATGTGATTTCATGCATCAGCCTACAAAACCATGAAATTAATGCTCAACAGGTTATATTTTTTTAGGCTATATAGATATCTGAAGAGACACGACTAAATATCATAAATTTGTGGTAAAAACTGAACCACTATAACAACGAGAACAACATCAACCAAAGAGGCGTGTGAAACTGAGGACATTTGTGGGTTTGTCAGGAGAACCCTTTCGATAATTACCTAGAGTTAAGTGGAGTGGCAACCACGTTGCCTTCACCTTCACATGACAGTTCAAGATCAGGTACCGTCCCAAAGGCTGGTGGAGGATGAATGCTGAAAGTGAACAAAAGGGACAGTCTCAAGGCATTCAATAATGGATCATGCTCAAGAAGAAAACAAAATTTTGACTAACAATTACAAAATATACCTCTGTTTCGAAAGACATTGGAGGCCCAAGTCACTACAATTTCCATCAGACTTAGAATGAACCTGCACAAGAGGTGCATTGCCAAGAATGTATTTACCGCAGCAAAGATCAAACAGGAAGTTCTTTAGAGTCAATTGAGATGTTTCATCCTACCCTGCCTGAACACCGCCTAGGATCGCATCAGAAAAGGTTTGGGAAACATAGACGAAGAACAGAGAGATTGCCGGCAGTCAACTATGTAATGATTTTTCAGAACTTGGAGATAATTCAAATTCATTCTAGATTAGGAATTAGTATATAAAAATTTAAATATTTTAATTTATTGTGATATTAGTGAATAAAATTTATATATTTATACAAACAAAAATTAGAATCAACACTATAAACTTAGCTTGCTTTTTTTTTTTTTTTCATTTTAACCTTTTTTCGGCCTGGTTAGGATAGAGAAGAGAGAGAGATAAGAGATAAGAGATAGACAGCCATTACAGAGAAATGTCTCTTGGCCAGTTAAAATCTTGAATTCAAATATTATTTACCAGCAAATAGATTTATATTAAACAAGTGGACTCCATAAGCCCGTGACTAAACTTTTTGAATAATAAGGCATAACAACTCCCGCTATTAAATAATAATAAATAAATAAATAAATATGCGCACTAGAGAAAAATCTAGACGCATATTGCGTCTGCTAAAAAGGGAAACAACAAACGGGAAGATACCGACAGCGGTTAAGGAACCGATGACTGAATCTTTTGCATTCATACCTGGACGAGGCGGACTTCGATTGCCGGCCTGGTTGCTGGATTTTGTGCCCTCTGGAGTAATCTTTTGTGCATCAGAACATCTTGCGCCCTCTCCACATTCACATCCACTGCATACCTATAACAAGCCAAGTGTTGAATCACTGTACGCACACAAGATAACATACACACAAAAAAAAATCTAAAAAAAGAAAAAAGAAAAATCAAATAATCCTGATTAGCCAAAAATAAGAATACTTTGTAAATTAAGAAAAAAAAAAAGAAGAAAAGAAAAAGAGATTAAGATTCAGTCCTGAGCTTGATAGAATGAAAAGAGCACAGTAAGTACATGTATGGTTCGAGAAATGCATGGGATCATTGACTGAAGAGCAAATCAAGAACTCTTCTTAAAGAAGCTACGTAATCTCAAGAATACAACTACTCCGGTGAAGAGAAACTCAGTGCATACGGAACACAATGAGAAGAAAAAAAAAAGTTAGAATCCATTTCTTTGTCAACAAAGAAAGAAAGTCTAGTCATAATGATCAACAATCGTCCAAACAACTTTACTTCCCCCCCCCCTCCCCTTTTTTTCTTTTTGCATGTTCGTGGATTACCTGATTGGGAGTCTATGAAAGAGAGCCCAGAGCTCGTCTTCAAAGCCAGGAAGCCTCGCCTCTTGCTCCTCCGATTCGTGGAGTCGGCGAAGGACTTCGTTGTAAACCTTTACTTTCTGCCTCTGGTTTCCACTCTGGCTCACCCCAAAATCCACCGCTCTACTACTACAACTCTCTGTATCTCCCATCAAAAATCGCTCGAGTTATTTCAGAGAGCAAAAAAAAAAAAAAACTATGGCGGTGATCGCTCTCAAAAGGAGAGAGTCAGGCACGGTTCACGGGAATCGGTTGGCTCAAGAACTGAAGGACATACAAAGTTTGAGTCTCGTCTTGCATGAAACGAAGGTTTTCGGGAACGCGGCCATGGCTTTTTGGGTGTCCATTATTTTGTTTCTGACTCTTTTTTTGATGCGTGGGACTGGCAGATTAAAAATGGAAGGGAGCGAAGCACGTTTAAAAATAAATAAATAAAATTAAATAATAAAATCGTATGTCGTAATTGCGCACCATAAGTAGCTCAGCGCGCATCTACGTGGATTCTATCGACGCTACTTCCTTGCTTTGCTTCTTCTCCACCACAACCAAGCGGATTCAATATTTTAACAATGATGACATCATCAATATTTCAATAATTATTTATTACATATTTTTCTTTATACATAAAAAAAAACTAACTTTACATATACATCTTCGTTACGCCTGCGAGTCAAGTTTAGAGTTTCTGTTCTGTTCTCATTTTTATTCAAAATCTCGCCTTGAATACAGGCTAACTTAAAATTAAAATATATTAAATTAATAATCAAATTATCACCTCAATTAGTATTAATAATTCCATACTTTGCCATACGCACTTTTCTTTATCCATAAATGAGAGAGAGATAGAGAGAGAGAGAGGGAGAGCGAGAGGGGGGGGGGGGGGTTTATCCGCTTATCGGATGAGAATATCACGTTGCACACCCCCCGCTTCGGGCCCATAGTTATCCAGCGGTGCCTCATTTTCCACTCCCACCTACACTACAAACTTTGTTGTTTATTGGGGTTTACTTGGTTCGACCTTTTATGGAATACGCAGTGGAGGACGAAACACCCGATGGCCTGCCCTGTCCTGTCCATTCCCCGTGATTTCGATCGTCCGATGGGATCTGGGTGCTGCTTTTTCTTGCTTTGTAAGCCAAACTAAATAGAAATCAATGATTCGGTGACCAATATCAGTAACTCTTCCCTATACCCACTACGAGTTTTTGCCTCTTTTTAATATCAACATCTCTCCTATGGCACCACGGCCGGTGTCTGCCTTGCGTGTGCGTGTTTGTATACATATATATATATATAGTTATGGGAAAAATTATTGCCTGAGCCGGTTTCCAATTGGCCGCACAGGCATATCAAAATACGTAGTACTTTTTTCTTTTTTTTATGAAAAATCTGATATAGACCGAAGGGTCGAATTGATTCCACCTTGCACTGATCAGATTATTGGTTCAGTTCGACATAAAAAGTTAGACAAAATTTAAACCAGTTAAATCTGTAAAAAAAAAAAAACATTCTTAATCAATTTTAAAAAATAAAAAAATATATGGGTTATGGTCTAATGAATTTTCACTTTAAATAACAAAAAATGTGATTTAACCCAACACTTTGTTTAAATTGTAATGGATCCTAAATTTTTTCTGAACTTTTAATTTATTCATTTAAACTCAAATTTAATATATAATGAAGTTTTCTATAAATTCCTTTGGTCAAAAGTCTTTAAATTAGACTATTAAAAATGATTTTAATTCGAATTATATTATATATAGTAGGTTTTTTTGTGTTTAATAATAAATCAATAAATATGTATTATTAAATAATACTTCGCCTCTCAATTTATCGTGTAATTTTGTTTGATTCGGCCATCGGTTGGATTTAGAAAATATTATGGGGTAAATTTTGACGTGACATCCTTGTGATGTCTGTTGTACGGAAATATATTGTTGTACGAAAGTACATTGTGAAGGAATCTACGTCAAAAAAAAAAGAAAAAAAAATTATAAACCTTATAAACGCGCAAATGCGACATATTTCAATAAATTAATTTTTAAGAAAGGATAATAAATTCATAATAAATAATATTAAAATTGGATTGTCTCAAATTTGATGTTGCTGAGATCTTCAGGCCTGAAAATAAGGAGAATAGACAAAAGAATCTCAGTTAACGATGAAAATGTCGCATGAAATTATAAAGAAAATCTATAAATATTATAAATATGTATACTGCACAGAGTGATGGTGAGAACATGCTTTCATCTCGACATTGGAAGGGCAGTTATTCGATGTCAGAACATTTTGATTACATGGGAAATACAGTTAATCTTGTTTAGCCACGTTGAAGGCTTGGGGTGGGGGAAGGATTTGGTTCCCACTCTAGATTCGGTATTTAGAATCGGCGATTGTAATTCCACCAGAAAGCTGAATTGAATTTACTGAGCTGATTCCAGTTTCAATTTTTGGGTAGTTCTAGATTATTGTTGTTAGTCTTTCTTCAGGTTCCTTTCCGATTCAATTCCATTTTTGATTCGGTTTCGATAACCACCTATCATTCTTCCAAAATAAATAAATAAATACAAACATAAAATTATAATATTTTGGGGTTTTCACGGGAAAATTGATTTGGACATATTAATATTCGGATTATAAAAAAATTTAGAATGAATCAATAAAAAATATCATGAATTTAACAAATGTTTACAAATTTTGCATACATTAGAAATTACTTTTAAATATCATGATGTTATACAACTTTTTCTCCAAGTTGTCATTCGCGATCTCCGTCTGAATATTTAGCATCGAAAACACCTCTGCCCTTGCCTATTTGCTCCTTTTGCAGGCCACGGATTTGGGGATTGACAGTCGAGAACTTAAATTTTAGTGTCCATCTATGGCAATGGCACGCCATGTGTTTTTGACTTTCACCCTTAATCTTCTGAGTTCCTATATTTGCGCACACGCATTGGAATCAATCCATAGAGAACTAACAAACTCCTCTATGTCCACCTCAACAAAACCCCTCCCACGAACCGACATCTGTTCGCCACCTCAGCGACTCTCAATCCTGACGTTAAAGCCCTAACATGGCATTGACCACCTTCTCGAACAACCTCAGGAAGCCAGAGTTTTCCTTCTCCTTGGATTAAAAACATCTCCATGACTCCACAAGCCTTCATTGTCATTTGGTTATATTCTCAGCAAGCACGGTTCTCCTCAGCAATCTACGAATAATTCATTGTGCCCTTGAGCAAGGGAAATGAGATTAGAGGCAATGTTGGCTCATGGGGAATGACATACATGCCCTAATTCTCCAACCACAGTGCATGACTCCATATCCATCTAGGAAGTCTTCTCATCATTTGCAGGTTGAGAGCAACAATATGTCATGATTTGTTTAGCCCACTTCTGGGTCATCAATGGGGCCTATCAGTTGCTGCGTCATCATCTAACAAGCAAAATAACGAGAATCCCGCGTTGGTCTTTTTATAAATGTTGTTGACCTTATTGGTACAAATTGGAAGTTATGAACCCACTTTGGTAAAATTGGTACTCGTTGACCTATCGGTGAACTGTTCCCCAATATATGTATATATTTCATCTGATGCGTGTGGTTTTTTTCTTATTTCTCAACTATCTGAAGATAATAATTCAAGTGTGAACAACGTAACAAAAGTATCGGAAGCAACACTTTCTAATTAAAGAATTTCTTTTTTTTTTTTCTCTCGTGCAATTAAAAGTCCTCCAATAGGAACCCAAGTGGTTAAAGAATGAAAAGAAGATTCCTCTCTTCCATATGGACTGCACATTGACAACCGATCAATTATTTCAACAAATTTTAAAGACTGAAAAAATATATAATTACAACCACCAATTTGCAGCCCCTGTCCCTCCGCCTCCACAACTATGGTACAATTGATTTGGAAGAAACCCAAATTTCAAGTTCCATTTATACATGAAAAGCCACACATGTTAGAAACAACAATTAATGAAGTTACAAAAGAATATGAATCAACCTTCAAGATCCTCGCTCACTACTACGTTGCCTTTTTACTTCTAGTGCAGCAGCCTCGTGCAGCATGTCAGCCGCATCTTTGTGCATGTCCAGCTTGGCCAGCGCAACAGCTTGCATGTAAAATGCCGTAGCCCAGCCAGGATACACGCATTGTGCTTGCATTGCATCTCGGAGGGCATCATCTGGTTGGTCACAAATGAGATGGCAAAAACTTCGTCGTGCATAAACGGTAGGTGAAACCACTGTTCCCACGTCTATGAACTGCACAAGCAAGTGAAGTTACCATAATGTAATTGAATCATATCAAGAATCACTTGTACTTATTCTTTGAAGTTTAAAATATTTGGTAACAGGGAACATGAATAATCAGGGCTTTAGAAGGAGTACAGACCTGAGAGTAACATTCTATTGCAGTTTTAAAAACTTTGTCACGAAATGCTATGTCCGCACGCTTTCTGGCCTCCAGCATATCTCTCATTTGTTGGGTCCACTCATGGAAAGAGAACTGGATAACGCCCAGATTTTAGCACAGCAGCATAAAGAGGCATCAGCAAAATACTATTGCGGGAGTCAATTACCTCATTGGTCCCTTCATCATCCATGTAGTGTGTCATTACCAAAATCTGATGGATAGCAGTGAGATCCATCCGTGAGCATGCATCACACAATGGAGAAAGAGGGCGTTGTGCAGTAGGTGATGCTTCTTCGTGCTTTGGTATACCCTGCATCACATATGATGGAACCTGCAAGCAAAAATGCCATACCCTAAATTCTCCCCATATTATGTGACAACAGCCTTCTAGAAAGCTATCAGACTGAATAACAATTGTCGTACCGATAGCCAATTGCACTGCACATTGCAAAAATACATATAATCTAGCAGTGCAAGAATTTAAAATGCATCCACATTAGATCATTGTCAAATGAACCAAATATATAGAGAAACAAGAAGACAATTTACATCAAGTTTATTTTGCAGTCGAGCAAGTGTTGCAACAAGATCCTTGGTATTTGGCCGTTCCCTTGTTTCATATTGCAAGCATTGTGAGGCAAGATCAAAAACCACAGTTGCCTCATCGGTGGAAAAGTTTCCTTGCAAATGTGAATCCATCAAGAGAATGATGTTTTTGCCCTGTATCATATCAAGAGCCTGAAGGATCACAAAAACCATTAGCACATTGATGTCAAGAAAATAAAACTTCCAACAATTAACATGAATTTAGCAACAATATCATAGCTGCTACAAAGCCCATTGTGGTAAAGATTCATTAAGGTAGCTGTGGCATTGAACACAAAATTTAAAATATCCACAACTAACCATTCCACTGAAACAACAGAGCACATTCTTCTTGGACTACTGACCAGAATGAAGCAATTTACACTTACATGACTAGGAGGGATGTGCTTTCCACTGAGAAGATCCAAAAGAACAGTGCCAAAGCTAAATATAACACTTTCTGGAGTGACACTTCCTACAACAATTATAAAGATTTCTTTCAATTCTGATAGCAATCACTAATGCAACCCACACACAATTATATATCAAAAGCAGCTCTATGACATTTTTTTTTGGGTGGGGGGGGGTGCAGGGCACATATAAATATAATTTGACTCAATTCCTCTATCTCAAAATTTTATTTCCAATTCTTATTTTATGTTCTTATGATGACAGTCCAAAGAGATTAGGTCAGAGATTCCATGGGTATATGTAAATCGTGGTTTAGGTATAACTCAAACCTTACAGGATTCCACTTTTTAACCAAACATTGTAAAGAAATAATCGAGCATTATCATGAAACAACTTCAGAATCACAAAATGAGAAAATATATAAAAAAAGACAAGTATTTTGACTTGGAAAGTCAGTGATGTTTCTTGAATGGGAAAATTAGGGTTACACCAAGGAATCCTACATTTTCTTAATGAAAGGTCAAAATAATACTGGGAAAGATAAAGAAATTACCATTTATTAGATATTCTGGGGGTGTGTAAGCAAGATTTGTGCTGTAACTTTTCCCATTGCTACTATTTTTCATCAATCCAGAGCAAGAAAGCCGGGGATTTCCATTCTGCCAAAACCGTCTCATAAATTAACACTCTGCTCCCATATATCTCAATAGATCCACCAAATGACAATGTCTTAAAACATCCAGATGTTCACCCAATCAAACCAAAGCCAAAAATGTTGCTTGAATTATGATGGTTCTCATACAGTTGGACAATAATAAGTCTTCGAGTTCAAAAAGAGTTAAGTTACAATACCTCATCGAATAGAACCCTGTAAGCATTTAAATCATGGTAAAGTGGACGGCCTTCAGCACTACAATAATCTAAAGCTTCTGCAATATAAAGTGCCACCCTTAGACGCATTGTCCACTCAATAGTCTGATTCTCCCCTGGAAAAGATGTGAAATAGCATACATTCAGACATAATATCAAATTGTGGAACAGAGAATTTAATTAACCCCATGAAATACTGTTTTAACTTTAACGCAACAATACAAAAATATAACTGGATCTTCACAGACAATACTTAAGACACAAATTCTAAATTCTGAAGTTGCTTTCAGACAAGATAGCACCAAAACTTGGATACAAGTTCCACTGCAGGTAAAACATTTTATCTGATGAATGTGATTTCATGCAGGGATCATCAATAGCTCAGCTGTACACAATGGTTGACTTAGATAAATCACAGATTCTTGCGAGGCAATTTGCTGCACCATTTTTGTCAAATGCTTATTTCTGCTGGGGCGTATAAGTTCCCTAATGCTTTTCTAGACATAGAAACAGCAAACCAGTCCCTACACCAAATCATCGTTTTTCTGCAGTTTTCACAGAATCCACCTCTTCAAAGTTGTGACAAACATGCAACTATGCATGGTGCTAAACGAATGCAAAGACCAAGCACACTAGCAAATGTGAGAACATCATCTCCATGTTCAGTCAGCGATGGGGCATCACAGCCGAGAATAAGAGTCTCCAATATTTATACTCAATTCTCCCACTTAGCTCATTCCCCAACTATAGGCAGCTAAAATCAATTCTGAGAGTCCAATTCGTGTTTGAAACTTCAACGATCGCGACAAGGACATCAAATTGAACGATAATGGAAAGAGAAGCCAAAAGTAGAGACCCTAGAATGCAGCAACTTACAGTGGAATAAATGTTTGGCAAGGGTGTCGTTAGGCATGTACTCTGCCACCAGAAGCCTCTCGTCCCCATCGCAACAGTAGCCAATCAAATTAGCCAGCCTTTTGTGCCTGAGCTTCCCGACGCGCCACGCTTCATTCTTTTAAAACACCATTGCAAATCAATGAGAATTAAACTTACAAAATTGAATTTAAATTAGAAGATTCAAATTTCATGCATATGATAACAAGAAGAAAAGAAAATCAAAGAAAGAATAGAAAATGAGGGTACTTACAGCGAACTGCTTGGGATCGGGCCAGGCCAATTTGGTGAATTTCTTGACGGCGATCCAACGGTGGTCGTTCTTCTTCTGTAAACAGCCTTTGTACACGAGATTAGGGGCCTTTTCGCCGCGCTCCGATACGATAAACTCGGGGCCGAAGTTGTTGGTGGCGGCTTTAAGGTCGGCGAGGGAGAACTCGGTGAAAGCCGGCGTCCCGCCTGGATCATTTCCGTTTGGAGGCAGAGCCGAGCGGTTATTTTGGGCATGACGGTGGTGCAAACGATGATGATGACGCTGCTGCAGCTGTTGTTTTTGTTGTTTGTGGTGGCGGCGGTTGTTGTTGTTGTTGTTGTTCTTGTCCTTGTTCTTGTCCTCCAAGGTAGGTACGTCCAGCACGAACGATTGGCAGCAACCCATGAATCAACTCGCTCCGAGTTGACTCAGGCCCCGTCGGACAAGCCTCCTTTCTAGCGAGGAAACATACAGGTAACAATTTATTTGTAAATATAGACTTGCTTTTTGGTTTTTTTTTTTTTTTTTTTAATTTCAACCCGGTTTTTGAAGAGAGCGATTGACAGAGACGGGGTTAGAAAGAGACAATGGGGCTTTGCCTTCCGCGTGCTCGCTCACCCTGTTTCCCTCTGCCCATCAATTATCCTTTCTACGCTGTGCAGGAGAAATCTCGTCTTTATATCTCCCGCCCTTTGTTTAACGACCATTTTCCCCTTCTTTTTTTTTTTTTCAGTAACAGTTGCTTATTTAAATCGGGTGGTGGATTAAATCGTAAATTACGTAATTAAAAAATATATTTTCATTGTTATGCCTCAGATTCTTATTAAAATAAAAATTTAAATCCTTAATTATTCTAATATCGCCTTAAAAGCAACGTCCTCATTTTCACTCCTTTTTATTGCGCTCGCAGCCATATTTTTTGAACCTTTTTAATTTCTACTTTACAGAGAGTGTATGAAAGGGGTATCAACCTAAGATTAAAGTAAGAGAAGTGCTTGAATTTTAATTCCTCTAAAATCGGAAGAAGAAGGTACATAAATAGTTTAATTAACTTCTTAATTAAACTCAGGTTATTTATTTATTTAAAATTTCACTACTAAGATTGTGAATGAGATGGAGCTCAGATGGAAAGAGAGTTATTTGTCCAAGAAGCCCATAACGTTATAGAGATGAGATGGGGTCTTAATGAGGTTAATTTCGGGCCCCTTGCGGTTCAGAGCCTACAAGCCCGAAATAAACTCCCTTCAGGATGCCCAAATGGCCGAATCCGCGTCCCAGGTATTCACTGGCAAGTTGTAGAACAGATTGCGACTTTTTGATCGTTTTCCTTACTTTGAACATGATTCATCTGCACCCTGACACTGAATTTTCTCATTAAAAGAACCAAAAAAAGAAGAAGATGATGATGAAATAAATAAAAAAAAAGAAGAAAGGATTAAAGTATCCTGCCAAGAAAGAGGAATTTACCATTAAATCCCCACGTCTTGGCCAAACAACCCCATAATCCAACGTCTTTTTTGTCTTTTCATTTTTTTTCTTTTTTTTTTTTAAAAATTATTATATGCCTAAATCACGTGTTCTACCAATAAACTAAAGAGAAAAATGAGCAAAAGTACTTTCAAAAATATGTAGCCCCCTGGAGACCCTCATTTTTTAACATTACATATTTTTCTGATCATCATACCTGATTCAGAATATAAAACTTCTTCAGAATTTTGAAACAATGTCTAATTGACATGATCGCTTGCAAGTGGATGCATTTTGCACCCAAAGAATGAATGAATTGGAACATAATTAACATCCTATTACATATCTCACGAAGCAAGATTATATTAGACGAGATATTAAACCAGCTAAACAAAACAAAGCAGCTGCAAACTGAGTATTCATAGAGAAGACGATGGAGGAAAGTCTCTGGAGTCATCTGCTGGGGCTGGTGATGACCCGAAATCAAGATTTGGATAGACACCAGGTGGCCTCTCCCGAGGTTTAATTGACAGCAACTGGCTTGAATCACCAACCACGTCTGCCCATCCATAATGAGGTTCAGCCCTTCATCATAAACAGACCTTGTCAATTGAACTGTTGTAGGATGTAGTTCAATGGGTGAATTGCTCTACTCAATCCCGTAAATGCTATTGACTGGAAGCTCAAACACAACAAATTTTAATAAGCGCATTCTTACTCATAGTAGGTTTCTTCGTCCACAACAATATCCCAGCTTTCACCCGAGGTGCTCTTCCCATATTTTCGGACTTTCCTGGTAGAATGTAAAAGACACATGAACTCTCAATAGAGAAAGCAAACTCACAAGGGATGGCATTGTGTTTAAGCTTTATAAGCAATAGGAAGTCACGTAATCTAGTACTTTCACTTCCATACCCATTTCCAAAGTGTTCCTCTCCCCACGTCCTTGACCAACCTAAGTGTAAGATAAAGTAAGTGCTTAGTGCATCAAATATGACAAATTATAAATAATGCATTACAAGAGTGTTGGAATGAACTGATATTGGGTAGGTCAATTTCATCTTTTAAAGCAAGAAGTGCATATGAATAAATTGGCTACTTTTAAACAATCATATAAAAAGCAATATAGAATCAGGATATGTGCCAGACTCATGATACAATTGGGTTAAACATACGGTCACCACTTGGGGAAACATGCCATGTCTCCCCCTGACGTGCACCCATTCCAGCAAAGAATTTTTCATCCCACTTGTCTCCCCATTTAGTGCCCAATTCAGTCTCAGCCCATTTATCTGTCCTGATGAATAAAAAACAAAAGATCAATAAAACTAGTCAGAGGAAGTAATAGATTTGCCCTGAAGTTAGGAGCACAATGACAACCAGTCAATTTTCCTTGCTTTAAATCACGGGTACCTATATGCAGCAGAAAATATTTCAATTTCTTGGAATATGCCAGAACATTAACAAAAAGCTCTTAAAGGTGTGTGCATTACTGGTTGATGATTGACAACATTGACTATACCACCAATAAAAATAACAACCGGATGAAAGCAGTTTAAAATCCAAACAATGAGAAAATGAAGATTTGGAATAAACCATTTGAGAACGGATCCTCTTCCATCATAATGCTCTCCCCATTTCTCCCACCATGATTGCTCATTCAGTTTACCATACTTGTGTGCCCCTTTCTCAGTCCAGCCTTTGGCATCATATTTCTCCCACCTAAATTAGAATATTATGTAAATGTAATAATGAATGGTAAACATTTTCTTTCAGCTCAGCTGCACATTTAGTGCCTGCAAACTAAGTTTTATTGTAATAGACTGAGAGTAACTTACCATTTCTCATACCATCCAGCATTTTCAGTGCCTGATTTTGCTTGTTTTTGGGCACTCCTCTCTATTCTTGCTAGATTACTGCCACAACAAAATTCCTAACTGAGAAATCAAAAGAAGTTTGAATCCATTGCAAGGTGGAGAGATATACATATCATGGCAAAGGACTTTTTTCACAACAGACAAACCCAAGCACCATCCAGACCTCCATTCATCTTGATGGAGCACCTCTTGCCATGTTTCCCACCATGAATCTCCTTCAGCATTCCTTCCAGATTTTTCCACACCTAAGATGCATTGCCCCATTGAGAGTGAGTAATTGGAAAAAAATTGAGTTCAATAACTCCAATTATTATGTCTAACAAAGAAAATGTCTTTCTATGATATCAAAAGTGATATACCTAGCTCTTTGTAACCAGTCCAGTCACTTTTCTCCCACCACTGTCAAGGAGATCAATAAATCCAATTAAATGCATCCAACTGGAACCATACTCAATTATGTTGTGAAAACAATGACAATTTGGCACATCTTTGAGAAATGCCTTACAGAATTTACCACTAGTTAGCTTTCTGTGTCAGATTATGGTGACAGACATGATCTTAATTATCTCACAGGTTAACAAGTGCTGAACATACCTTTTCCTTACCTTTCTGTTTTTTTTTTTTTTTTGTCAGACACAGCAGTTCTTTTTTTCTATTGGTGGGAGGGGGGTGTTAATAGGGTTGAACATGATGGGCCACACTGTTTGCTGGATTTAAATAGTCTGTACTTAACTGTAACCTCTACAACAATGTAATATATTGTCCATATAAAACACTCAATCAGCAGCATGATTATAGTGATCATTAGGGTTGGAAATTAATAATTGCAGAAATGTAATGTCTTCATATAAAATGCAGTGCATTGCTATCATTTATCAACAACAAGGTGAATATAATCACCAGAGTTTTCTCAAGGGATAGCATTATCCACCTAGAACATTAACTTACAAAAAGTTGATGTCAATTGCTTTAGCCCAGAAAAACATGGCATCATAATATAACATGATCAAAGTAACCCTGTACCATTTCTTTCCACTCTGAAGAACCATCATGTGATTGACCACCCATCCTTGTCCATCTACATCTATATCCATTTTCAGCCAGGTCCTCTCCACTTTCTTGATACCAAGTACTGCCGTCTTCATTGGTGCCTGACTCCTTAATGTTTTCATTTAACAGGTTGATGCCCCAGTCTTTCTCGTTCGCAATGCCAGTGTCTATATTGGCAGCATCATATACGCACAGCATCATTTCTTAGAAATGTCATTATGCATTTATTGGTCATAAATCATAAAATTGACGGCATCACAGCATCTAGCAATTATTTTCATAGAGTATATGACAAAACAAGCATCTAGAACAGGAAACTATATAAAAGAAGTTACCTCTCTTTGGAGGAGTGTCGTGGGACTGTGGACCAGAACTTCTCTGCGTACAACAAGGATAGAATTTCTCCTGTTTTGTTGTGAATCGAGATCTACAAAAGTACCAACATCAAAATTTGAAGATCTTAGGATGTTTTGACTAGCAGCAAACACCTGCTTATCTAGAACGAATTTCTCTGCCTACTAATATCATCTCCAGGGGAAAAGAACTCAGTACAAACTAAAACGACAAACTTCTGCATAAACAAGAGATCCAGGAGCATCTTGAGGACTACCATAAAGAAAGTAAAATCATTGCAAATGAAATAAAACGCACGCACAAACATAAATCTCAGCAAACCCGAATGCCCTGCAAAACGTTGCGCAATCTTCTGTACTATGTATCCAAGTAGGCGGAGTTTGAGCGTTCCCTAATTTTTCTGTCAGCTATTATGTCAGAAACTCCTCCGTTTAAGTAAGAATTCAACATTTAAATTTCCTCTTTTCTTTTTCTGTCTTGTTTCTTTCAAGCTCATATTACGTGAAAAGGCAACAAAGAGATGGCAAACACCATAACTAACATAAAAAGGGCAAATGCAAAAAGAATACTCGCAAAATGACACAATGGGACACAGAGGACTAATAGAAGACACTGCCAACCCATAGGGCGCCTCCCGCCTCTTAGTAATTTACTCTAGAGAAGAAGCGGGGTACAATCAAAACATAATCAGCACATGTATCAAAATATAGATAATGCTACCTACTACTACTACGTAGTTCAATGTACCAATGAGCTTTAGCTTAATGGTACTGAAGTCGTTTTCAGGACTAAAATCAGAGTCCTAGTGGCACCAATTAACCCAAAAAAAAAAAACAAAAAGGGGCAATCACAATAAATGTGATTACGAGCTCCACAAGTGATAATATCGCTGCACAAAACTGGACAAACAGGAAGGAAAGACAAACAAAAATGAAAAGCCAGATACGGCAGCGTACTGTGGGGAAGAAAATAGCAAAGTTGGAGTGGCTTGTACTCGGACTCGATGGGGGATCTTCTCCTCCGCCTTGTCCAAGCCCTTACCCGACCCGGCAGACCTCCGAATCGGAACAACCGGATCAGAGCAACAGCAACTGATCCGAATCATGCTGACTCGGCCCGCAGCTTGAAAGCACAGCCTCCCCTTCTTCCGTGGCAGCAGCTCCAAACCATGAATGCCGCCGCCGCCGCCACCTTTTCCTTGCAGTGGAGAAATGTGGGGTCGTCTGAGCTTGAAATCGAGCTGAGTGGCCATTCATTAATCATGAAAATGCCATGAAAATAAAAACCCCTGAAAGAGAAAGAATATTTAATTAATGTTTCTAATCTAAGTGCAAGTGGGATTGGTTTTTGAATTTGAAGTTAAAGGGACTCCAGAGGCAAGGAGGGGACATGGCTGAGAGTTTCCAACCCAACAACAAAAAAATTGGAACGTCAGTGTATTTATAGACACGATGAGCTATGGAGGAAGGAAAGTGGGCCAACGAAAGTGCAGGAGGAGAGGATATAGCTATAGAATCTTTTGCTTTGTCTATGGGGGTATGGAATCGACGACTGTGTGTGTGAAGACCATTGCACACACAAAGTCATACAAATACAGCAAAATTAAAAAAAAAAAAATGGTAAACAGAGAAAGAGAGAGAGAGAGAGGCTGATCAGACAGTTCGGTTCTGTTTGGGCTTGGATTTGGGTTTGGGTCGGAGTTTGGCCACGTGTTCCTCATTCAACCGTCACTTTTCTCCCATGTTTGTTTTTTTTAGTCTTTCTTTTCGTTCTAGTTCAGACAAAGAGATATAATTTTTTTTGAAAAAAAACAAATTATAAAAACATTTTCATCTCACTCACACATCTTCTCTCTCTCTCTCCGTCACCTCAGCAGTGAGTCATCGTCGTTTCTTCTTATAATGCAATACGACGTGATGTATCCCCCCACGAACAGAACAATATTTAATTGTTTGGACATTCCGATGGTGGTTAGGAAAACATGTCATCATTTACGTGGAGGTGAGAGAGTTTTGACAATTACTTTTCTCTCTCTTTGCACCCTAATCTTCAAAATCAAACATAATTATCTATTATTAATGTACTTAATTTATCAAATTAACCAAACCATATAATAAGAAGATTGTTGTTTGCTAAATACTTGAATGGAATCCGACATATGTCAGGAAACCCGGTATCACTCTCATATTTTTGTGTTCACTTCGCAAGTTCAGTCTTGAAATGTTTTTTTTTTTTTTTTTTTACTTTTGGTAAAAAAAATATCGAACATGTCCTTTGAATCTTCTTATTTTTATTTGTATAATATTTTTTTATGTCTTACATTTAATTTTAATATTAATAAATTTAAAATTTTATCATTATATTTCAAATTATTTATATATTTTTTAGTCAGAATGAATATTAGAGTAAAACCTTAATTTTAAATTAATACGAAAAGCACATATTAAATCAGAAACCAGATCATCACTTCCAACAGTAATCTTCCGAAAATATTTTGTTCTTTTATCATTCCGTTATCCTGTATGACATGGCAAGCAAGGTATTCGGAGATTTCAAATTTTGGATCCACATAGAAATTGCTAAAAAGAGACAGGAGATGCATTCGTGGTTGTGGAGAAATGCAAATTTGGAAAACGTACAAATCAAGTGAAGATCCGGTCCATGTCACCATCCAAAAGGATTTTCTTTTAATCTGATCAAGATCGCCAGATCCCGAACTTACTAAATTAAACAAAATATTTATAAAAAGATTATGTTTCTTATAAAATATTTTATATTATGTTAAAAATATTAATTTAATATTAAAATATTTTATATTTAATATAAAAAAATTGTTTTACCCTCTTAAATTTACTAAATTTGTGTCAATCTATAATTTTTCCGGATCTTATGTTATTAGCTTCGGATACTCTGGCCTGATGACAACGTGAGATCAAAGTGCGCTTCTCCGGGACTGTTGGTCCAGCTAAGAAAAAAGCCAAGAGAGAGAAATGATTGGTTTTTGCATGACAACTTTTTTCAAAATCCTGCCACTTTCGCCACGTGTGGGGACCTCATGCCACCGATGACGTGGCACCGCATCTTGGCAACCATGAAATCTTGGATTGCCGATAAGATGACAACGCTGCAGCTTGCGTGTCAGGCAGTACGTGGGGTGACAGAAGATACGTGGTGAATGGGCTACCACGTGTCCTCGCTACTAGGCAAGTCAAGTAAAATGGGGTCTCTGCCTTCGGGCGAGGAAACCAAAAACGATGTGTCTGAGGCCGTGATGACTCATAGGCAATGCTTCTCCGCTTTGGATAAGCTTAAGGTCACTGGAACTTGCATCTTGGTGGTAGATAAGCCCCTTGATCTTATCACATGTGTCTGTGGCTCGGTCGTTTGGTTGGGGAGAGGGCATTGGCTGTTTGAGGGCAATCTTGTACGTTGATTATCCGTCACCTCACAACACTTTTCTCCGACTTTCTCACCATAATCGTGAAAAAATTTTTCTTAACATTTTCTTATAATCCAAACACAACGTTCAAAGTCACGAGGACATCTGACTGCGACAGAATTAATTAGAGCCATTGGTTTCAAATTCCCCCCACTTCTTTATAAATACACATGCAGTCGAACATGTTCTTGCCTGCCGTAGTACTACTTTCTTTCTCCCCATGACCAGGACAGCCAGACTCCAACGAGTCTGAAAAACTCGCGTTCAATTACAGACTTCACTTTCATTAACCTCCGCTGATCTTCCGGATCTCTTTAATCTCTACCTGCTGTTTTATTAAAATTACAACGTAGGGGAAAATATAGAAATACGAAAATTTCAGGCATTGAGGCAGAGATTTACCCCTTTATTCAAATTTCAAACGACTCGGGAGTAATTTCCATTTGCATTTGGTCAGATTGTTGAAAATTGAAGAGCGGTGAAAAAAAAATCCTATTTTTTCGATTCTCTTTTAGCTTTCCAAAATGCTGTCTGCGTTTGATGAGGTGTTTTGATTCGTGAGTTGGGACAGAATTGACCTAACTACTAAGATTCTGATCAGGAAATAGAAAAATAAAAAGAGCTCAAAAAATGTAAAAGCAATAGAGGGACCAAAGCGCAGTCAGAGATGAGTAAACAAATGGAACGACAAACATTTTCGTTTTAATTAATTTATTTTTTTATCATTGCGTACGTAATATCATATGCATGTGATGAACGAAGGTAGCCTTACTCCCCCAGTTCAAACAACTGGAGTTTCATCCTTACTTGGATCATAATGCTCTCTCTCTCTAATCCATTCTCTCCAAGGCAACAAATTCTCTATGGTAGGGAAGCATACCCTCATGCGAAATTTATAGTTAACGTATAATAATAATAATAATAATAATAATAATAATAATAATTCATATCATGTATTTTTAAATGTAAGAAAAATAAATATTTAAGTTTTATAACAATTTATGTGTTTTGATATAAGTCCTTTAAAAATTTTCAAATAAATTCCAAAAATATCATGTTAAATATTTTTAAAATATAAATTATTTTTAACTTATTAAAATAAAAAAATGTTTTTGAGCTATATTTTGAAATTATATTATTTTTTGTATTAATTTTTTCAATAGTGAAATTGATGTTGGAAATATTAATTTAATAATTTTTCATATGTAAATTTTGAAATTTGCTAATTGTGAAGAAATTTTTTTAAAAATTATAAACTTCATTAAAAAAATTGACAAAATATCTTTTCGTCATTTTCATTAAATTCAACCTATTATAATTTAAAATATAAAATATAAACTGTTATCAAAATATAAAATAAAATTTGTATAATTTAAGATAATAAATTAATTAATAATTTAGTACACCATCCATAACAACAACAGTTTGTGCGGACAGTTTCAGAGACTTTCCTCAACACATATTAAACTACGCTTAGCTCCATTACTTTTCTTTACCATTTTCACAGGGGAAAAAAAATATATTTGATGCAATTAATTTCAGCGATTCCAATTGTCCCCCTTTGTCTTCATATTTGCGGCCTCGCCCTGCTATTGGCTGCTTTGCTGATTCAACCATGCTGCCAAAAGAATGTATCCAGATAACCATTGGCCGAATGAGTTGAACAGTAAGTAAGAAGTCAGGAATGAGGCCTAATGCCTACATATGCCAGAAAAGACCTTCCTTCCAGATGGCAACTCATCGCTAGTTGATGTTGAAGCGAACCACAGATGAACAATTGAGTCTATACCACCACTCTGAAACAATGCATGTCTCGTCAGAAAAGCACAAATAAATGTTTACCTCAAAGAGAGAGTATAACGAGTTTCATCCAGACTTGTAGCCACCCGGAGAATTGATATATCAATGGAGAAGACTGGTTAACCAGTAAGTTCCCAAACTGGACCTAAAATGAAGAACAAAACTAAGAGCCTATATTTTACTTCTAGCGTTCAAGTGTAGACTGGATATTGAGAATTTTGATAATTACTCGGTGCTTCCAGCCCACGAGTATGGTCCCTCAGAAGAAAAGACTTTATAGAGAAAATAGATTCAAGTCATTCTTTTGAAAGCAAAAGAGCTCAATTAAAACCAGATTTGCAAATGCTACGAATGCTGTTTCAAGGCACAGAGAGTTCGAAGAAGGATGACACAAATCGTTCATCTGCATGAACACTGCACAAATGCATGATGCAAGTGCGCGTGTGTGTGAGAGAAGGAGAGAATGCAAGCGGAGAGAACTACATAAACAACAAGCAATTTTTATAGGGCAGTGCAGGAGATAAATGGGACTATTAAACCTAAATCAATGAGAAGATTTAATGGCTCAGAAAAGCTTGTGACAAAAATAACAATAGCGAAAAGGGATTCTATGAGATACAAATATCGAGAACGGCCATGGCTTAAGGACGTAAGAACTGTAATGGGGAAGAAATCTTATACCAGCGTGTATGTTCGGGAGCTTTTTAATAGGAACTTTGGCATCCTAAGATCCCAAATATTTTTTCCAGGTTTACCTTCGGCAGTAACTGGCAGTAGTTGCCTAATGCTAAGAGGTATTAAAAACAATAGAAATATATGGCCAAATAACAAAATAAAAGGAAACCTAAGGGCAGTTATCTGAAAGATGCTGCCTGATAAGTTTTATTGAGGCAGAAATACAGAGTATCCATGCAGGGAAAAAAAAAATGCCTTAGGTACCAATGAAGCAGTGGACACCTCCAGATAAAACAGGACCACACTCTAACAGGTTGCAAGGTTATGCCCCTTCTTTGTGTCATAATCAAGGATGAAGATACGGAAACACCCTATTGAATTTGTGTTCCTGTGAGCACATGAATCTGGTTTCTAAAAACAATAGATCTTACTAACATATATGTTATGATAAGCCACAATGAAATCTGATTAAGGTACATATATTCTAACGGCAAAACATTGCAGTTCCAAGAAACACCAGGGAATTATTTCATGGAAACGATCCATGATATGTAAATGGGCAGAAGCACAAAGATTCTCCAAACAAAGCAAAAATAGTTGGTGACAAGCTCTTACTCCCAGCCTCCACCAGATAAACCATGTAACATTCCAGCTGAATCCTTTCATTGTTTCCTAGATTTTGCATAAAAACTTGATTCAATACGGGCATAGATTTCATATGCGAGATTAAGCCGCCCCTCCCCCCCCCCCCCCCCCGGGCGCGAGACAAACACGTCTTATGACCAATAAAATCGTTTTCTCAAAAGCTTCTTGGATCGGCCTCCTTACCAGCGACATTGGAGGTCAATCGTTTTCTCGAAAGCTTCTTGTTCACCAATAAAATCGGACACTTCTCTCACTCCGTCGTTCTTGTTGTTGAGTCGAACCCAAGTTAAAATGAGCAGTCTCATTCAGTTAATTTTGGATTGTTGTTTTTTGACAACAAAAGATCAAATGAGTAATAAGACACTACTTTCAGTATTAATATGTCATAAAAATGCAAAAAGCATGTTATAATAGAGAAAAATTAGATAAACACACTTAAATAAATTCGTGATACTTAGTAGAGACGTAAATTAATTATTGTTATACAAATAAATAAAATCAATAATAAAAAATACATTATTATTATTATTATTATTATATCTCCTAATAAATTTAATTACAAGGTAGTGCTCATTATAATATTAGCCTTCAATTTTTTTTTAAAGGATGATGTCATTTTTATATATTAATAAAATGGTCTTACAAATCAACGACATTCAATTGTGATTGAAGACACGAGTTAAACTGCAAGTGTACAGGTATTGTTATATCACATGTCACGAACCTAATAATAGAAAAATTATTTACCATTTGTATCAATTCGTTGCATTTATCCCATGTCAAAGAAATTATTTATTGAATTTAATCCTATCCTAAACTAATGATTTATTGCATATAAGTAATATTGCTGTTGGATATTTTCAATTTTAATATTAATTTCTTGTAGATATGTACTCGCCAAAAAAAAAAAAGGAGAATGTTCATTATCTATATAATCAAAAAAATTACAGATGGAGATATTAGGGGATATTATTGACAAAAAAGAAAAGAAAAGAAAAGAAAAGGAAAAGGTTACACGACTCAATAGCATACTCGAACTCGAGAAATATGAATAATCAGTGAAAATGTCCGAGGCATATGAAGTAGCAATGGTGAAATTATGGCTATTATAAATAATAATATGTTACCACTCAAAAATGGATCATCTGGGATCAATATGTGTCAAATCAAGGGCGTCTTTTCAATCAGGCTGACCAGAATCTAAGCCGCAAGTGACATGCATGCGAGATCAAATGTCTTGTATCATTACTTGTTGAGAATGCAAACACATTCGAAAATTCCCCAAAGGATCTCGCCTATAATCACTCCAAGGCTCTGCGCCAACACGTTTATCGAATTCCTTTTATTTTTATTTTTCCTTCCTACTACCGGTCATATCTGTACATCTATTACCTCGAACACTTGAGGACACGACTTCCGTCTCGTAGAGACATATCCTCACCCTTCTCCTTCCTTTGCTTGCTCGGAGTTTTACCGGTTTCCCTTCAACGGATTGTTGTATGGTCCTCTTGTTCAATTTTACTATGGTTAGAAGATAGTTCTTTCCATGCATTACCAAAGCCAACAACACTCTCCCATTAAATAGTTTCCCTAATTGAAAGACAGGAAATAAACTATCTATTTTTTTAGGTCTAAATAGTCACACCGCTACCCCTCCCCACTCCTTATAAAAAATTATTTTTTAAAAAATCTCAAAGAAAAATCTGAGTGAACTGAATAATGTACACTGAAGTTACAACTTCCAAGCATGGGATCAGTGTGCTGCTGGTGTCACCCCTAAAACCTTAACATTAAGAAGCCTGACATGTCAGATGGCGACATTCTTTTTTTTGTTTTTTTCTGGTGAATGTCAGCAGGAGCAGAAAAGAATTGACACCCGTATTCTCTTTATCTGCTCATCTCTGTCTTTCCCGCCTATAACGGTAAGCCTAATAAACAACCTCTGAAGTCGTTCTGACAGGGGATTTAGGTATTGTGGGAATCTGCTAAACCCTTCAAAAAATAAGGCTCTGCAACCATCAACGCAAGCAAAAAGGCTCGTGAACAATCACCCCTCTCCTCCTCAAAGACTACCTCGAAAACATGCAGGGTGACGTTGCTTAATCGTTTACTCACCAAAATAGTTCTCACACTCAAAATTGGGGCACCCTTCGCAAAGTGCGGGCTCATCTTTCCTCGGCTGAATTTCTATGTACAGGAGGTTGGCAGTAATTTTCAGCTTGGTAAGGAGGTTCTGACAATGTGTAGGCATGAAATTTTTGCAGAAAAGAGCCGGAAATAATCCGGAGAGGACACTGTTGCGTTATTTAATCTGAAAGAATCTCATCCAAGTCAGTTTCCTCGGAGCTGATTCCATCATAATCGAAGACTGTGCCATTGGACAGACCTTTCTCCTCAGGGACGTCTTGGTCACCATCAGTGTCAGGTTCAGGCAATTCCAGCTCATTCTCAACATTTTGGTCATCCATTGCAACATCTTCTCCTATTGCATTATAGCCTTTTCCATATTTTCTGGTTCCCAAATCCTTTTTGGCATCTGCCTCCGAATATTTACATATGCAGGTATGGGGGTTCTCATGAAACTCTCCCCTGCCCGGCCTCAACTCTTTTGGTTCCCCTATGAAGCCTCTCTGGAACGTACGTACTTTAGAAGCGAATGCTTCCCATGTCATGTTACCTTGGCTCAAGAACAATCGGTAAAGTTTTTTAGCATTGGGGCGAATGGTTCGTCTGTGTCCAAAATATCTCCTGCAACATAGATAGCCCCCAAAAAGGTAAAAAAAAAAAAGCTTATTCATGACAACATAAATGCCAGAAAAATAAAGGTGAAAGAAAGAGGAATCACCTTCTTCCAGCTAGCATTTTAGCCATATTACCATTGTTGTTGGTCACAAACACATCACTTTCATCACAAACTATAAAGTCGAGTGCAGCCATTCTAGAAGAAAATGATGAAAATTGTTCCAACTCCTCCTTGCTGGCTATGGTCTCTTTTGTATATAAGTTTGGAAAGAGAGCTTTAAGAGATGCTAATGTCATCTCCCCTCCATATACTTCTCCTGATGCTACATAAATATGAACATCACTGCCATAACCCAGTGCTCTCAACATAAGACCTACTTCTCTTGGTGTGAGAGGGCATTTTCCATGCCTCCTTTCCTTGTCAGGATTACTTGCCTGCAAATGCATTGAAAACAATAGAATGAATATTAGTTTAAAGCCTGACTATGATGGTGGTCAAAGCATCCACTATTATGACTAAAAAACCTACAGATGTCCAAAGGCCATTAACTTTCCAGTACCCATTAATAATATTTCAACCTAAACAAATAATAAATCAATATTAGTGTCTTTTATATGTTACTGAAATATTCCAGATACTTTAGAATCAAGCATATGTAATGAACTTAAGGTTGAGGCTTTAAATCATCTATCCAATTCATGTGTACTGTATAGTTTACAAGATTATATCACTTGACCCTTACATGCAATGTTTTCCACCTCTTTCGTATGGCACCCAATTCCTTTCTTTCCCTATCACCTCCACCATAATAGCATCCAGAGAATGCCAACATGTCAGGTTCAAACCTGTAGTAAAAAACATTTAGTTGCAGAAAGAGACTACAACATATGCTTCCCTTGTAAATGTTGACTTCTTCAATATTTTAAGTTCTTGATTAGCAGCTATAACACAGTGAGTCACAGTAAACAGGCTTTCTAATCAAGCTCGCATGGCCAGCAATGTCAACCTAGTTTGTGATTCACACTTAGTTCTAAGACTTTGTTTCCCTAGTGACAAACAAATTTGTATGGAGTGTCAAAGAAGGGCGTACACCAGTGCATGTTCCAAGGCACAGAACACACTGCTGGCCTCAAATTAGTTCAGATGATAGCTGACAAGATCAATAGCTTGAATCATGAGAATTAACATAAAAGGACTGATCAGTTATCCAAAATATATATGACAATAATGCAAGCTTATGTTAGTTTAACCACTGAAAAAAGATAGAGTGGTAGCCAAAAATAAAACAATTTCAACCAAAAACCAGACTACCTCAAATGCAATGCAATGTAGTGCTTGGATTTTGTCGTCATCCGCTGGACCAATGTTTTGCCCATTTCAATGATAGGATTGGTAAACTTTAAAGCATGATAATTTACCCTGCACCTCAACTTCTGCAACTCTGTGTCCAACTTGTTTGCAAGTCTATAATCAAATTTAGTGAGCCGAATTGCCTGTCACAGCATTCAGACCAACAGTTGTCATGGCAAAGTAATTAAATATCCATCCAAGAAAAAAAAAATAATTTGTAACTTAAACAACAATAGGTCATATGAAATCTCAAGGGCAAACTGACATCTGTGCCAATCAGGAATTTCTTGACAACGTTATTTAAGAGGCCAGCAGTGTCAATTTAAAAGCCAAGAGGACAAACTCATAAGCCTTAGACCAGAAAAGTAAGATCTAGGAACTTTTAACCAATGCAAATCCCTGATTGGCACAAACATTGCAACTCAAAATTGATGCAAAATATATATATATATAAGACTTGGTAACATTGCAACTCACAATTACTGACAGGTAAGGTTTGTTCATGTGTTGTAAAACTTCTACCATAATGTCTATCAGATTTTACAACAAATTAAACATCTGCATTCTCCTAAACCAAGATTATCTAGCCTCCACATGTTCATATCATACAAAGCATAATGATCCCACAGTGATACATCTAGAATGATCTTTACCAATTGGCGTATGACTAATTTGGGTAAGGAAACAAAACAACCTCAAATTATGCCCATGAATGGGTTAAAAATAACATGAAGCATTTTGATACATTCAATAACAGTAAATGACTACAAGATGAAACTTAAACAAGGAACAATCCTGCGATTTCAGGGAGCACAGCCAATAGTCATATGAAAGAAGACAATAAAATCAAGTTGTGAAGAAAACAGAACATACATGTCTTTTCACAAGAACAGGTAACACACGGTTTTGATAACATCTGTCACTACACTTCCTTGGAACACGCATGGTGTGTGGAGTCCAGGTCTTCCCTCCTCTCTTTGGGAGAGTTTTTATTATTTTGACATCATTTGACAGAAAGGATATGAACCAATCAACATCAAATATTTCAGAGAAATCACTGCAGAAAAAAGAAAAATAAATAAATAAATAAACATACATATGTTCCAACAAGTAAATGCATGTAAAACATGCTTGCTATCAAAGATTTTGATAGCTAGACTTGATATCAAGACAATTGGAGAAATTGCAGATTATCCTCCTTTCTCTAACTCACCTTGTATCCTTCCAAAAAGATTTTTGGTCAAGCTTTGGGACAACAAGGGTAGCATTGAGAATTCGAGCAGCAACGATGGCATCTGTGATCTGCATAATTAAGCAGTGAAACCCTAATACCAGAGAGTAGACTCACAAATCAGATAGTTTGCAAATTTTTATGAAACCTAAAACAGTGGAATGTCTTAACATTAACTCAAATAATTGTTGACTTAAAATGGCTATTTTTATTTTGAATTCATTCATGAGGTTTCTTAGCATCACTAAAGTAGAAATAAGGCAAGAGGATTCCCGAATTGTAGGATAGGAAGTAGAGGTAAGCAATATAAGGGGACCTCAGGTCCAGTGCTCATATTTGAAATTACTCCTTGTTCAGTTCAGTCAAAGTGATAAATGTGGTACAAAGTATAAGTTCAGAAGGGTACCCCAGTCCTTTGCTGATTCAAGCCTCCGCTGGTTGCAATCAACAAGTACCGATTTGGTTCCGTAACAACACTAGCATCTGAAACATAAACCGACCAAATTAGGTACGAGAAAGAAAATCATTAGACCAATCTGGAAATTAAAGAACAAACAAAAGAGATATCTCTCTCGAATTGAAAAGTGAATGGCATAAAGTACATAATAATATACATACGTGCAAAGTTTTTGCTGGCATTGCTGCATCCATAATAGAATTTGGAATTAGTCGACCTCCAAATATCTAGATCCAATCTTCCTCCATCTCTCTATTACTCAAAAAAAAAAAAAAAATCATCTTCTGCATGCCTAGCATTAGCTCCACACCAAACTCTCGATTGTGAAAGATAACCCAAAAAAAGAAAAACAAAAAGAAAGAAAAAAAAAAGGCCTAACAAAAACCCTAACCGGCACGCGGATAACTGGTTCTCCAGTCGAATCATCAGCATCAGCATCGCCATTGCCTAACTGAGCAACAAAGAAACACATGCATGACAACGAAATTCATTCTTCATTCCCGCACGTGCAGTGCGTGGAAATAGGAAAAGGTCGGGGGACGCTTGTACCTTCGAGGCTTGCCGGCGAATGTAGCCAGGGTTATCCGAATCTGTGGGAGAAGGGGCCAGAAAGGAGAGCAGGCCAAATAGAATGAGAAGGATACCGGAAATAGCCGATATCAGAGGGAACACAGACCGCAGCCGGTTGTAATAATGATAACGCCGCCGATGAAACGCCATGGGCCGTGGTTGAGGCGAAGTGTCGCTTTCTCCACCACCAGTCTCTCCTTCTCTCTCAATTGAATGGTGAAAGTGGACAGCGAATGAAGCGAAGTCGATCCGCTGCCGCTGCCGCTGCTGCTAACAGCTAAAGGCCCCCGCCATTTTCCAGAGGGCCGTAAGATTATAACGCCGTCAACAGGCGTCAGGTGCGAATTCTGATGGTGACAGGGAAGGATAAAGTGATCTGAGAGTTGGGGTTCGCCGCACAGGCTAAAAATCTAGCAGACGCCAACTTGGTTTCTCACTCAGTTTCGCTGTTAGAAGAGGATAATTTCCTTTGCGTCGGGTAAAAACACTTTTTCTTTGGGACGATCTAGCAACTACGGCCCAACTTTATCAGAATCGGGATATACCAAAAGTAAATTACTGTTATATTTTTATAATTCTTTACTATTATATCATAAATTTTTGTATATTTTTATTTAAATTTTGTATTTTCAAATTTATTCTAAATTAATTCTTTTTAGAAAAATTAATTAGTCAAAAAATATATAAAAAAATTATATGCAATTTGGCCTCTTCCCATAAGAAATGATTGAATTGAAAATAATTTTTAAAATATAAATTTAAATAAAAATGTAAAAAATTAAAGATTTTATTGTAAAAAATTATAAAGATTTATAAACAATTTTTTTTTTTGCATATTCCAAACAGAATTTGTCATCAAGTTAATAAAGATTCAATTAATTTAACAAAAATTTAAATTGGTAAAACGAATGTTTAATAATAAAAATAATTATTTAGGATATATTTCACTAAAAATTATTTTTAATAGTTAATTAAAATGTTTTTAACTGAAAAAATTATAAAGACTCGATTTTATATTAATTTTTTTATTTTTGATGATTGAATTAGAAATTTTAAATAAAAGTAGTGATTAAATTGAAAATTTTAATTGAATTAAGCATCAATCACAATTTAAATAAATTTTTGAAGTTTTGATTAAAATTATTTATATTTATAGATTGAATCGGTCTGATCGCAAACATGACTGATTTTCTTAAATTTTAGCCGATGTTGACCTAATTTTCCGAATCTGACCAAAATTTGACTAGTTTTTGTGTCGGCTTGATTTTTAAAATCAAACTGAACCAAATAACTAAAGCAATTTGCAATTGAAAAAGTTCGACTAACCGGTCCGATCTGGTTCCATAACGTTACTGCGAGTAGGAGTTTTTAACTCTGAACTCGATGCAAATGAAATGATACGGAATGATGCTACTTAAACGTCGTCGCTTGATGTTTACCCGTCAAGTTTTGCAGTCAAGCTCCCGGTTAAACTCTGTTTCTGTTTTGGAACACAGATTTAGGCTGCAGCGCCACCGAATTCATATTATGCAACATATTGGAAAATCGGTTACAACTTCAAAAGCTTAAAAAAGTCTTCCATCGCCGTCAATAACAAGTTCTAAATTTTCAAACGGAGAGGGATAATAAAGAAATTACGGCAAAGCACAAAAAATAATTGTATAGTCAAAATAAGCAAAAATTATAAATAAAAGTTTCAATTTGATAACAAAATTTTACACCTATTCATGATCAACGAATATATATATATATATATATATATATATATATTTATTTATTTATTAGTAAACATTTGTTAAATTTACTCTCTGTTTTTTTTTTTCTTCTTTTTCACCTAGTGTAATAGATAGACATCAGTAGTGTTTCAAATAATTAGTTTAGCATGGTTTCCTCAATTTTAACTGGGTCGCTCTTAATTCAGGGCATTCTTGAACTTGATTCCAGCTAAGGGTTGTCCCACGGGCAAGGGAACTGAAACAAGAGACCTCACAGATCCCCAGGCTGGACTCCTTTCCACTGGACCGGACCCATCTTTTGCCGAATTTGATCGAGACGTTGAAACGCCTCCACTCACTGACGCTGAGGGCTGAAGTGGCGTAACTCTTGGCGGAAGAATCAGAAGCTTTGTCCTTGTCGCCGTCGATACAGATCACAATGTTGAGTGGTCCATTTCTTGGAAAATGTTCAACTCAACGACAAGCAACTAAGAAGAAACTGGAGGAGGGTGGGGCAGGTTGGGTGAGAGAGAGAGAGAGAGGGAGAGAGCTTCTTTTCCCAAATTTTTATTGTTTATTTAAGCATTTTAAAGAATTTTAAAATCTCATTAATTTACAAAAATTAAAAGATTTTATTTTAAAAATTTAAAATTTTGTCCCATTTACCAGTGCACGGAGAGCTGGCCGTCAAGTGGTTGACAGGTGATAATAAATAACAGAAAACTGTGTAAGAGAATTGATTTTGACAGATGGGAGAAGTATTTTTCAAAATAAAAAAAAACAGAAAATACTATAATTAAAAAGCACTTAAACGTCAAGGGTGGATTTGTTTAATGACATTTATTATAAAAAAATTGAATCATTTGAACTGGTTAAGGATGAAAATACCTGCCTTTAAAAGCCACGTAAACAAGAGTTCCATCATCTGAACTACTCATTCGAAAAGTTGGAAACTAAGAATGAAGATACCCTACTTTTGATGTTATTTGAGAGGATAGTTTGGTAGTATTTTAGTATTTTTTTAATATTAACTTGTTTTTTAAGTTTTTATACAAAATGTGATAACAAACTTTAAATTTATTAATATTTAAATAAAAGATTAAAAAAATCATTTAAACTCAATAATCTTATATAGGATTTTTTTTTGGGGGGGCCTAAAATAAATCTCTACTTTTGAGGACATTTAAAGGAGAGTTCCGTCAGTGGGACTAAGCACATGGACATCGAATGATTCGTTTGGATGACATCATCATTAGTGTCATAATATTTTTAAATTTTATTTATTTTTAAAGATAAAGCATTAAATATGTATGAAAATTGACTAATTAAATTTGCGAGTAGGCTCAAAGAAGAAAAATAAAGGAAGTATAATTTTTTTGTTTGAATATTGTGAAAATGTAAGCAAAAAAGAAAATTAATATTTAGAAAATGACACTTATGCTCTTGATTTTATAACTAGATGTTCTCTTTATTGGATATAATAAAGGAGTACCTCGTAATTTGCTGAAAAAATAGTCAAGAAAAGTGGCTTTGAGTGAACGAATCTCGCCTCCAACAAAAAGAGATCTCTTATTATGCCACAAGCTTTGAGTGATGTTTTATATCGTACACCTAACGTGGAATGTCCACGTGGAGGCCAACGTGCTGCTGCTGCGTATACTCTAAGCATCTGCATCTGTCTGTAACGGCTGGCAGCCCACATGCGTCACCCCCCCCCCCGGGCATTTGTCTTAACGTTTCATGTGAAATGCTCGTCGACTTGTCTCGCCGCCTAACTATGTATGTATATGTTAAAGTTTTATTTGTCCTTTTTGTTTTTTAAGCGGTGGCCCGCGCGTTATAGCAACCGGCTACCATTGGCGCCCGCTCTCTCTCTCTCTAGGTGTGCGCGCTATCCGTCTCTTCCGCGAAGCTGCTTCAAGACTATCGGACAAAATAAGAATTACTGCAAGTCAACTCCTCTCCACCAAATTCATCAATCTCTCCTATTTTTTGTGGCCCATATTCGGAGGATCGATCTCTCTTCCTCTCTAGTTGGCTTATGCTTCTGTTTGTGGTAAGCTCCTTCTTTTCCCTTTTCTCGTCGCTCTCTCAGTTGGCTCTTGTTTGCACTTTTTAAGCTCTCCTTGTTTTCTTTTCTCTTTTCTTTGCTCTTTTTTTTTTTTTTTAAAGTCTTGAACGGTTGGACTCTTTAAATAAAACTATGAGAATTTACCAGTCAGGAACGGCGAACTGTCCAGAGAAAAATTGATTTCCTTCGTGCGCGTAGCATGACAGGAGAAAATAAGATTTGCTTGCGAAGCCAAACATTTCAGAGTGGTATATAATTAGTGTAAACTTTTGTGGTCGGAAATTGGGATATGAAATGAATTGACGTTTTTTTTTTTTTATAGTTTTCAAAGGTACATAGAATGATTGGTGTTGGTGAACATATATCTGTAATTTTAGGAAGCTCCGTCCATTCCAGGCGATGGCTGTTATGCCAACTGTTCATCAATTTTTTTCTATTTAATATATATATATATATATATATATATATATACACACAAACAAAAGCTCGTAGACTTTTCTTTTGAGTTATTGTATGAAGTTTCATCTTTTCTTGGGAATAGAGTAGTGTCGTTATTACATGGGCAGGCTCGTGAATCAGGAGTTTTTTTTTTTTTTTTTTTTTTTTCTAAAACATGTAACTTGTATATAATTAAGATAATTTGTATAAATAAACTTTAACAATACCTATTTAATATTTTTAATAATTATATGAAAATTTTTAAATATTTTATTTTAATTATTTGCACATCATATTAAAAAAAAAAAGGTTGTGTGCGACGTACGTTGGATCACCATGCCACGATTCCACCCGTCCGTATAACGTTTTCTTCATTTAGTTTAGTATCGTAGCAATCAATGGTTATTACGCAAGTCGAGTCAAGCTCAAACCAACGCCAACTTATGAAATTAACGAAGTCACGGGATCTCCACCCCATGTCCATGGCTTCATTGTTAGATCTCAACATTTATTTTCAAAATCAACTTCGAATGCAATTAACACGATGACGACATGGTGAGACTCTGGAGGAGCATTGCTCCCACAATCACGGAAATTGTTTCCAAAATCTGCGTCTATTTACTCCAGAAAAAATTTGTTTGTTACTGATAAAACGTCGTTGTGTTCAATTGCTTGCCTTAACGTTTGCCGGTTTACGATAACAAATTTCTGCAGAGAGCATCTTATTTACGCATTTTCTAGCAATTGATCTGCAGGGCACCCAACAGAAACAAGAAGCTGCTGAAGCTAAACAAAAATGGAGATCAAGAGAATTTCCACAGAATGTGTCAAACCCTCTTCGCCTACACCCAGTCATCTCAAAAAGTTCAAACTTTCTTTGTTGGATCAATTTATGATGCCTGTCTATACTTTTAGGATCCTTTTCTATCCCATGACCCCAGATGCATCTGCGGCGGCTGACACCGAGGAGATCATCTCAGAAAGATCACAATTGCTGAAACAGTCATTGTCCGAAACCTTGACACATTATTACCCACTTGCCGGAAAGATGAATCATAGCCTGTTCATTGACTGTGACGATGAGGGCGTGTACTACGTGAAGGCCCGAGCTAGTTGCTCCCTCTCTGAGTTTCTCTCCCAACCCGATCTCACGTTGATGGGCAGGTTCCTTCCAAGTGAACCTAGTTGGCAGGAATCGAGTGACGGAATTCACGTTTCCATGGTCCAAGAAACCATCTTTGCATGCGGTGGCATTGCCGTTGGCGCATATGTTACACACAAGATTGTTGATGGAACTGCTTTGGTTGCATTTCTAAAATGTTGGGCCGCAACAGCCCGCAAGTCCATTGAAGAAATTGTGCCCCCAAAACTGGATGCTCCATCTTTCTTTATACAAAATGAAGCATACCCAAAAGATGCAGATTTGATGGCTTTCAACACCCCCTTCATCAGAAAAGGTAGGCCTGCCACTAGTAGATTCGTGTTTGATGCCTCGGCAATTGCTAGACTGAAGGCCGAGGCCATTCATGAAAAACCTACGCGAGTTGAAGCAGTCTCAGCGCTTCTCTCAAAATGTGTTATGTCTGCCTTCAATGCCAGATTGGGCGTCCACAGACCCACTATTATTGGTCACAATGTGAATATGCGCCGAAGAGCCGTACCTCCATTTCCAGAACAGACCATAGGAAACTTCCCTTGGGCCACATTATTCGTGGCGGAGGAAACAGATATGTCTGTCTTGGTGCGCCAGCTAAGGGAAGCAATCTCCAGAATTGACGGAGATTTTGTGAAAAACCTGCAAGGTGATGAAGGTTGGCTTAAACTCAGCGCATTAATCAAAGAGAAGAGCAGCGAATTAGCTAGCCCAGAATTTTCCAATGGATGGAACCATCTTGAGTTCTCCAGTTGGTGTAACTTCGGCCTTTATGACATAGACTTTGGCTGGGGAAAGCCTATATGGGCAACTTATTCAGGTCCTGATGCATCTGAAACTCTGGTGTTCAATATAATTGTGCTTGTGGATACCAGAATTGGCCGAGGGATAGAAGCCTGGATGTGTCTGGATGAAGAAGAAATCGACATACTTGCGCGCAACGAGGAACTCCTTTCGTATGCTTCCCTGAATCCAAGCCCCCTGAAAATTGGCTTGCCTACTTAGTTCCCATCCAGAGTTTTGAGTTAGTGCCTTACCTTGACCAGCTTCGTCAACAAATAAAAAGGAAGTTTCTTACGACTACCGAATAAATTTTACTCATTGTCACGTGTGATTTTAAGGGACGTCAGAATTGTCCTTCTCATCTCTTTTTTTATTTTTTTCCTCTAAATGAATTGTGTGAATTATGCTAACGGCCAAGCGTTCGTTTAATCACATGGGCAACAAATATAGGTCGCGGGTAAAGGGTGACTACAATATTAAATATAATGTCGACGCGATTTAAGTTGCAACTCCCAACTCCAGATATATCGTAAGCAATTCATTTTACTAAACAAAAATGGTTTATTTCCAGAACAAATTGTTGAACCATCAAAACCATTTTCTTGGTCTTTGTAGACTGTTGCCTTCAAGCCAAAGCAACAGTTTTTCTATTTGATCTCAACAACCTCTTCTCCGACAATAACAAGTTCCCAGAGAAAGAGAAGAATTTAGTCCTATTCTTTCACCTAATGGGCAATTAAGGATCTGTATACTAAGAGAAGTCAATTTGCACCCCACTTTCCCACATCCCATCCCATGTCTACTGTTTTGAGATTGTTTTTGTTACAGGAAAGAGTGAAGGGGACAAAATTTTGTGACAATACAGAATAAACATGGAATTCGAATAGAAAATCTGAACCAGAGCTTCATTCCCGCAAACTCAGAGGCTGGGTTGCACACGTGTTTGCATCATGCAAACATGAAGCGCCAACCACCGATTGGATCAAACATAAAAAATGGGAAAGCGATGTTCTGGCCACTTGGGATATGAGCGTTTGTATAGGCTCATGCATACAGTGTCGTGCTGCTGAAGAACCCCATTAAAATTGCACTTCATTGCCCCTGCCAGACATATTGGGTTGCTTTGTTAATGCAATAGTGGGAAAATAGAAAAAAAAAATCCTTTTGTCAAACTTATTTTACATATTTTTTGATTTATTACAATCAAATAACAAGTCAAATAAATCTTTTTTATTTGTCTGTATTTTCTTATGATGGATATCAAGACTGGAGACAAAAGATACAAACAATGATGACAGCTACATCCGAGAGGGCTAGATACAAAAATGGAGGTCAGTCCTTGTTAGCATAGCGGTAACCTCATAACAATCCAAAGGAGATTAACACTTTTACAAAGTGTTCTCCTGAGACCTAAAAAAATTCCAAGATACTTGATTCAGAAATGTCAGTTTGTAGTTATTAATAGCCATTGCCACAGCCTCATGGGTCTTGATATAAATACGAAGGTCCATTTCTAGTTAGCAATTGCTATAACCTCGTTAGGTGTCACCGTTCACATGGTTCATGAACAGAATAACACAAAATAAAGTGTTTCTCACACGGAGTCACACATTCCATGGACCATTGAGCTCTGTTGGCATTATGAAGAATTAATGCCACATAAATAGCCAGAATAGGAAAACAGGGTAAGACAGGATTATATAGCAGATGCTAAAATAATATTGTCAGTTTATCCAAATAAAATAAATGAACTGAATTCCTAAGGTGTCCAAATAGAAAATCCCTTACCATGTGTACCAACAGGTTCCTTAATGCGGCCACGGTGACCACACTTTGTCCACACTTCCACAGGCTGCAATCATTGATGATGCTAAGAATCATCAATTATATATTCAACAGGCATTGTTCGATTATAGAGCTACAAATGGCATTTCTAATAAAGACAAACAATACAGTATTCACGATGAAGACTCGTACCTTGAACCATCTTACATCTTCTGGGTTATGAAATAGGTATCTTACAGAGGCTTTCAGTTTTGACACTCGTTGAGGATAACTGAATATGCAGGAAGTTAGATGGATATAATTTACAAGATCATTCAAATTTAAATCCATAAAAATTAGGCAGACAGAAATACCTTTCTAAAAGTACGTAGAATGCATTAATTAGCTTATTATCAATGCAAACTAAGAAAATAGAAACCATTCCTGCTCTCTAGTCTATATCTATGGTAAAGTAAAACCTTCTGAACTGCCGACTATGATAGATTTTTTTATCTTTTTGTCAAGAATAGTCATATTTTCTATTAGGAAATAGTCTTAGTAAGAGAAACAAAAAATGACCCATGTGAAGTTTTATAGTTCAATTACTAGTAAAAAGATTAATATATTTGGAGTATAATTTTCCTGTTCAAAATTTGACAAAATTTCTAGGTTATAAAAAAAATTATTTTTCAGTACCAATAAAGCCTTAATATATTAAAAGTGAATTGAATATGTCCATGTAATTATGTAATTATTTTTTGTTAAATATTCAATATTAAATATAATATCATGCCATGATTAATTTTGTTATCTTATATTTATGCTTCAATTTATTTATCAGGAGAAATGATTGAACAAGAAACTTTACAGATCACATGCATTGCAGAGTCCGTGTATATTCATCCTGGACCATGATGGAAATAGAGATAACCCCGATGTTTTGATTATTTTTGTCATGGACATAGTTTGTCATTAAACTCATGGATTATTCATTCATGGACTAATTAAAATTAACAAGCAAAGGTTAAGGATTTCCTGTACCCAGTCAATATAATCTTCTTCAGTATAATCCTGTCTGGGTCAATGCTTCTCAATGCACCAACAGCAACAACTGCAGTTGCAGCGCCTTCCACACTCTTGAGAACGATTAAAGGAAGAGGTGGAAAGCAAATTGGAGCATAAATTGATGCAATGGAGAAATGGCCTGCATGTAGGAACCTCTCCATCTTGTTCTTGTCTGAGTTAATATTGTCAGTAGAGAATATCGGCCTGCAAAACAAAGATCAGTGAACTCAATTATTGATGCAAGTTGAATAAAAAGAATCAGTGTTGAGGACAAAAATTGCTTTAGTTGTAGCAAGATATTACTACCTGGCAACAAACTGCCGAAAACCAACATGAAATACTAGTTCTTCTTTGGCTTTAAGTGGAGAATCATACGTTTCATGCTTCTTTATGCTACAAAACATCAAAAGCTCATGCCATGACTCATGAATTAATACACACAACTCCCCCACTCTAGGAAACCAAAGAGTGCAAATATTAGTTATAAGCAAAATCCTCACTACCTAAAATGAAGAACAGACATCTTCGACTCATGTTGCAAGAGACCAGATGCAATTATAGGGATCTTCTTTGCTAGTGCACATAACTTAGAGGCAACAACAGTAGGTACTTCCTTGACATGAAGCCTTGCATACTGGCCTGCTGATATACAGTCATCCCTGACCTCTTGCTCCATTTTCAAGGCCCTTTCAACATTTTTTTGCGTTTTTGCAAAATTATCAAATGCAAATATTCTGGCATAGTCTGGAGGTAGAGACTCCTGAAACACAGAAAGAGCCTTGTATAATGTTGTTGATAATCACAAACAAAACGCCACACAAATAAAATTTCACAATTATGTTACTTTGGGGTCCCACAAAGAGGTCCTGAATGACTTGAGACCTCTGTACTTGGCAAAACGCTTTCTAGCAGGAACATCCCATGGAGTATCAACTTCATCAGGAAATTCTGAAACACACAGCAAGCTACAATTTAATAACAAAAACAATCTTTTTTAGATGGAATAACAACGCAAAACTTCTCACACCCCACAGATCTTTGGCACAAAGGTTTGGGACCCAACAGCTTATCGCTACATTGGACCAAGGAAAAACAACTAAAACCCCACAAAACACAACTCTGTTCTTATACTTATTTCCATTTTTTTTTAGGAAGGGGGAAGGAAAACCCACATCATTTTTAGAAAGAAACACTATTTTTGAGTCTCATCAAAGAGAGATACCCTCATCCTCTGCATGTGCTTCTTTTATCTTTTTAATGTCATCCTCTATTTGTTCCCTTGTCAAATTTTCACCTTCCTGCATGAGAAAGGAAAATGATTCATACTCTAAGCACCATAAGGTTACTCAAGTAATTAGTCACTATTGAAGACTCACCATCATCACTGAATCGCTTTCGGTTTCTTCATCAACATCTTTGAAACTTAGAGAAGCCTGATCATCATCAAAATCTGAGCTGTTGGCAACCTCTTGGCCAGGAACACTTTCTGTCTCATCCAATACCATACCATCACCAGTTTCACTGTCACTGGCTGAACCCTCATCATCTTTATTGTCCAAAATCCAAGCAGCCTGAAAGAACAGCAGTTGGCAAATTGAACATAATCAAATGAAAATTAGTGTGTCCACAAGGACAACATAAAATAGCAGCAGCCATATTAAGAACCAGACACAGGAAAAATAGGATTTATTTGAACTGGAAAAGCACGTACACACCTGGTATGCTGAAGTACCTCGAGGAAGTTTTCTCTGTTTAAGCTGTTTCCTTCTGAGTTTTATTAGCTTTGGCCATTTCTGCCTCAGTTGGCCATGTCTGATACAGAAGAACAGCATAATCCTTATCAGTTCAAATCAATAATTACCACATGAGGCTAAAAGCATTAATGATGCACACATTGATCTAATTTTAAATGGGTCTCCCAACCTCAGCCCACTAAGACAGTCATCATAACTAAGAAGAGAAGAATTTGAAAGCAAAAAGTCACAAGGAGTACTTGACTTAGTCTTTTCTTGAGTACTTCTTACACTGCTTTCACACTACACTTGGGCTTGGCGTATAACCAATTAACTTGGACAGGATTGTAACATTGTCAATGAGCCCAATAAAGGGGTCAAAATTGGAGCAAGAAAAAAATTGTTATTATTCTGCCTAATATCAGCACTTCTACTATATCCATTCTGCTCTCTTTTATTTCTAAACAAAAAACTTCTTCAAAGTTAAAAAAAAAAAAAAATGAAGGTTAAGCAACATGAAAAAGCAAGCAGAATCGTTAAGATTACTGCAACTGGTAAATAGAGATTCCTTGAAGATTGGTTCCTGGAAAACAAATTTGCTACATTTTCTGAATTCCTGGGGTCAAGAGAACAGAAGAAATAGAGTCAATGTTGGCAATCAACTCATGTTATTTGCACAATCAACTGAAAGAAAATTTTTAAATATATAAGCTCTGAGGAGCACCTAACACTATGTTTGGGAGAAAGGAATAGTGGAAGGAGGAGAGTGAAATGCCCATAATTTGCTATTTTCCATGGTTTGGGCAATGGTGGAAAAATAGAAAATAAGTAATAAGAGAGAAAAATTCAAAATTTATCCCTACATTTTCTTTGACTATGTTGATGGACATTATTTTTATTTTATTTTATTCTTCCCATTTTCCTTTCTCTCAACTATTAATCATTCCTAACACGAAACAGAGAAGATTTTCATTCCCATTTTTCTTTCTTAAACTTTCCTTTCCATACGTTTGCTTTCCTCCCTCATTATTTTCTCAAACATAGTGTTAAGTAGATGCAAAAATGCCTATACAACTAAGCATTAGCAGCACAAAGAATAATTGTCAATTTTTTTTTTTAAAATCCTTGTTCAGCTTATCACCTGCTCTCCTGCAAGAGGATCTGGAACATTTTCAACAACTAAGGGTTCTTGTGTCAAAGGATCAGGATGCACAGTACGAAGCACCTGATTCCACATGAAAAAAAAAAAAAGAAGAAGCAAGGAGGATATCAATAGATTAGACAAAACAGCTAGTGAATGGATGTTAAGTAATGATATCCAAAACAGGACAGGCAATTTGAAACAGAGTTGTCAAATGCATCTTATATGCCACAAAAATTTACAGTGGGGCAAGAAACCCATCAGCATCAGCTCCACAGTGGTAAATGGTAATATAATCCAAGGCCTACCATCTTATCACAAAAAAAAAAACCTATGCTGTTTAGACTTGAGTATAGAGTCCAACAAGAAAAAAAAAATTGAAACAAGCATGTGCGATATTTTGTAGTGTTTTCCATATATATGGATGGAAGTTCCCAGTACAATCAAATGAGGATCATTATCCGATGACTTCCAAATGCGCATGAGAGGATTAAAGTATCAAGCTCAGAGAACACAAAATTAAGCAATTGACAATTTAATTATTTTCATTCTGGTCATAATTTAATAACAGATACCTGTACATCCAGTACATCATCCAACTCCATTACATCAGCTTTTTTCTTTGAATTCCAGGGACATGGATCACTAAGAATTTCAATTTTTTTCAGCTGGTAATCTCCAGCACCAGCTATATGGACCTGATATTTCATAAAAATTAGATAAATTTCCAAATACCACACCATTAAGGATTAAAAAAGTGCCCACCAAGTCACCTAAAAGCAATTTAAAAGCCCAATTGATTACCAGCTGATTAACTGAAAGGCGATGCACACGTAGATAACCAGTGAGAAGGAGGTTACACCTTCCTGAACTCTGATCATCCACCCACATATCAACCTGTGATGCATATAATTTTAATTTTTCAAACAAATATGCAAATGTTCATATAATTGCATCACATCATAGAAACTCTGCAAGCATGCTGCTACTTATAAGGGACAAAAATGAAATAGGAGGAATACAAAGAGAATTGAGTGCCATGACCCTGGTACTCAAGCATATGCCATCTTTGAAATGCCCTAAGATGGACATAACACTGATATAGTTCAAGCTTAAAGAGTTGCTAAGTTGAGCAGTTTTTTATTAGAGATAACTCAGGTGAATTCAGATGTGTAATTAACTGAAAACAAGAAAACCACCTTTTGGGACATAAGATAAGGACGTTGGTTTCTCCAGTGAGGCACTGTCAACCTTTGCTCTTTTAACAGCCACAAGAACTGCAATGAAAAGAATACCCTGTCAGACCTTTATTACCTGAAATTATCAAACCCAGAATGCTTAGTACCAGACAAATAACATAGCACATTGCCCAATACCTTATGCAACTCATCTTTTGTATCAGCCGGATAAAACTTACAATCTTCAGGAAATTCACTAGCAAGGCTGGAAGTACATATCTTCTTTGAGTCATTTCTCCTCTTCAGCTCAGTGGGTAGATCCTATAGGAAAGGGAACTCAAAAAAACTTTTGATAGTGCAAAACACCTCTCACATCATTCGCTGTGAAAATGTAACAAGTATCCCACACAAATTACATCAACCAAATACTTACACGAATGAAAACAACAGTGCTTGGAAAACCAAGTGACCTAAATACAGAAAGGCATTGGCTTCCAAAAGAATCAACATAGTCAGAAGCACCTTCATCGCATGAAGAGTCAGCTGATGCCACAAAAGCAATCAGATCAGCAACCTACAATTAAGACAATGTACAAACAATTAAAAAGCAATGCAGTAATATGATTAAACAATTAACCACCAAACATTCCAAACACCAATGCTCATACCTTGGCCATTTCTATACAAGAACACAAATCACCATGTGGTGCTTTCAACACCTAAAGCAGATAATATCATTTAGATTTTGTCAAATAATTATAATGATGACAATTCTATGTGCACAATCACATAGGATGAGATAGTCAAATGCAAAAACCACCATTAGAAGTATAGAAATATGAATGGCTAATAAGGATGACTGGAAACCATCAAAACTCACTTTCACAAATGTCGTTTCAGACAAGCTATTAATCTCAAACATGCAAATAGCACATGTCAAAGTAAGAACACTGAATCTCTCTGAAAATATATGCTGATTGACCAACTCAGGGCCCATTTGGGCTACCATGAATTACAGCCCATACAAAATACAGTGACTTCCTCCTATTTTCTACTAACTTTCTCTCTACCTTCTTTCTTATTAGAGAGAGATGCCATCTTTTATTGTCAAAATATTTGTAAGAGCTCATGACAAGGATACTTGATGTTGGAAGTTACCGTTATTCTCAGTTTGTAATCGGGGGAAGCGATGGTTGGAGGTGCAGCCCCATTATCATCAGGAGATAACAATTTCAAAAGATCATCAGCGAGTGAATTGACATCCACAGAGGCAGAAAGCCCAAAAAGGACCTGAAATCACCAAAAAGAATGCTAATGAAACTTTAAATTAAAAAAAAATAGAAGAAAGAAAAGAAATGTTATAACATCATATACGGCTGCTTTAAGGAACAAATTATCAGAAGAGACTCACCATCACGCGGGGAGGGGTCGTGGATGAATTTAAAGCCCTTTTCTCTTTCAAGACGGCAGCACGTTTCTGCTCCCGCAACTATAAATTTAGGAATAATTTTCGCTATTAGATAGCGGCACAGTTTCTGCAAATAAGGTTGCAGAAGAGATGAAAACAAGAAAGACAGGAAAGAAGAGAGAAATATTGAAAGTATACCATTTTGTTACGTTGATTTCGAGCGGCCCGAGCTCCCTGGGCTACATTGCGCTCCGATTTTGCAATTCTATGTTTATCTAGTTCATCAAGAAAAAAAATAAACAAACAGAAAGAAATCGGACAGGGGAAGATAAGCAATTGGCAATTGAAAGGAAAAAGGATCGAAACAGAGAGAAACCTTTGAAAGATGTCTTGTGAAGGTTACGAGATGACTTGGAAGAGAAGCGCGACTTGTGAGGTTTGTTGACTTGGGCTCGAGATCCTCCCATGGCTTATCGTCTTCCCAGCGCCACCGCTACCCTTCAACCTCTGAGCGAGTCGTCTCGTCCGAAACACAGATGTACCGCAACGCAATCTTACAAAACCCTAAACCAGAATTTTACAAAACCCTAAATTAAAATAACTCAAGAAATAATAAATATCCATCTTGTTTTATTTCCCGACTAAAATTTCACCTTTAGCGACGCGCCGCACACGCAGCGTCGCCTTGCAAAACGCCGAAATATTATCAAAATTCTACTTGTTTTCGAAATATTAATTTAACTACGATTTTTAAAATAAAAAGGTTCAATTTCCAATTTGCTCTATAACTCCCCTTTGATTTACCCGAAACTAATTGCTGAAACTGTTTGTCATTGTTAATTACTATTATGAATTATTAATTTCCATTACTAATTATTATTATTGATGAATAAATAAAATTATCTTGTATATTTAAATTAATAATATTATTTATTATTAAATATTTAAATTACTAATTAGGATATTTTGTGTATGTTCCAAATAGGGTAAACTATGATTTAAAAAAGGATCTATAAACACAATAAGATTTACTTCTCTGTTTTTGTTTTTTCTTTTCTCTTTGAATTTGAGCATTCCCACTTGGACAGACATATTCTCTTTTATTTTTCCTATAATTTCTTTTGTGTTTCATTTTCAATTCAATTTTACTTGTTTTCCTGAATTTGCTTGAATATATATATATCTATATTGAGCAATGCTCTAATTAATATGGATGTGGCGTTGTTTTAAGTCTTGTATTTTTGTTATAAGTTATTAGATGTTAAGCAAAAAGTTAGTTTTTACAACTTCGGTTGGGTCGTTTTCAAGTACAGCTCGGTTTAATTTGTGCATTTTTGATTGCTAGTTTTAAACTAAAGATGTAGATTATTGTTCTTTACCGCAACATAATTGGTGATTCCATTGAGAATAGAAGTACCACAACATATTAAAAACTAAGAGAATACTTCCTACGTTGCTGACCCAAAAGATTTAAAGGCTAAAAATATGTTCATATTTATATATATATATATATATATATATATATAGGTTATTGAAGTATGCAGCGCCCACGCTCCTGGATTCCCTTTTCGATGTGAAAAATGTGGGATTCGTTTATCCACCGAATCCATCGACGTCCTCGTCGTGGATCGGGGCCCCCTTGCTTACTCCCCCTATATTTGGGCTTAGAGCGCTTGGCGGTGGACATCGGATTCAGGATGGTCGACTCTGATACCACTTGTTACGGGTCATTACTTTCTCCATAAAAAGCTAACCTATTTGGATATGCAGCTCACGTTTATAACACACATGGATTCCCTTCACATGTGGAACCTAGGACAAAAGTCTCTACTTTTCTCAAAAGGAGAGGTCGCCCAATCTCTTTTTTTTTTTTTTTTCTTTCCGATTATGTGCGAGTTGAATAATATTCTATGGCCTAAAATTTTCAAATTCATAGAGAAGGTTAAAGTTAAGTAATGTTCAATCGTAACAAAAGGGCAACATATAAATCAAAATGGAAGTCATTTTAAAGTTACATTCTTTACTTGCACCTTTTTATTTGCGTTTGTTTTTTGGTTGGTGGAATGAACAATATTGTCAAACTGAGTAGACTTATCTTTGTGAATTAAATCAAGGTGGATATCCAGAGAGAAAAAGGAAAATAATCGTAATGAATATCAGGTTTGCATTGCATACATTACTAACGAGTTATGTAACTCATGGAGAAAAAATAACGTATTAATTCATTAATACGAGACTTGTTTTAAAAATTAAAAATTTTAAATTTGAGTTACGGTCAAAATCAATTAACAAAAAGGATGCTGCTTTTTCTAATTTCTTTGGTGATTTTGTCCTCCATTTTTACGCCTTTTCTCGACGTACATTCATTTACAGCACATCTTTGACACAGCAAAACAAATAATCATGGAAATTAAATAATTTAGTATCAAAGGAGTTAAGAGGACAGGATTCCGGAGAATTAAATTGTTACCTTTACCGGCCAGGTCCTGTCCGTGAGATCGAAATCCAACCTAAAACATTAATAATAATAATAATAATAATAATTTAAGACCGTTGGATCAAAAAACAATTGACCGTTGAGGCGCTCCCAACCCAATTCAAAACCAGCACCATTGGAACAAACAACGGGAGAAAAAATTAGAAAAAAGGGGGGGGGGCAGAAAGCAGCGTCACCACGAGGAAGATATCTATGTCCAAGATGAAACCTCAACACCGCAAGCCTCCGGTGGCCAGATCGCCGATCCGCCTCAGGCCCCGCCTCGTCCCCGGATCCAGCTGTAACACCTCTTTAAGGACTCCTCCGGGTGAGTCTTTGTATCAGAAATCTCCATGGGTGTTGTTATTATTTTTTTTTCAAATGGGCTTCTTCTTATATTTTTGCGGGGGTTTGTACACAATCTGTTATGCGTTTTTCAGGTTCATTAACAAAATCCCAGAAAGCAAGTCCCACCACCCGGGTCGACGAGGAAGGACTGGATCTTAGGCCAGAATACCACACGATATCCTGCGAATTAAGGGCTCTGACGAAGATGGTTCGGAAGGAATTTGGAAATCAAGATTCAGGTACTACTACTGCTGCTGCTGCTGGCGTTGTGTTTGGTGACAGTAGTTGTCTGAGTGCTCTGTTTGAGAGGGGAAGGTTTTACGATGAGTACTCTGCAAGAAGAAACGAGAGGCTTAAGAGAAAGAAAGGAGACACAAGAGGGGTCGAAGACGGAAGGAGTCCGTACAATTACAAACTGGGCGTTACGGTGGATTCTTCCAAAAGAAGGGATTCTAAGAAGCTCGAAGGCCTCAGGAAATCGGTGTCTGCGGCTCCCTGTTCTGTCGACAATACTCCCAGGTACATGCTCAGAAGCTTGAGCAAGAAGCCTCCTCTGGTCCCTGTTAACCGTGACAGGCCTGCGCTTGTGGCGACCAACAGGAAGACTGTTGCTCCTAGGGTTAGGAAAATCTGAGGTTTTATTCATTTATTTTATGGTTTTTCTTGTCTTTCTTTTGATATTTGTGAACGACTGTTTTGGCTTCCTGAAGCAATCCGCTTGATGATCTGTCTCTGGCGAACACGCAAATCTCCGTTCTTCAATACAGATAATCATTAACTGGGTCGCTTTAGTTTTGCCGGAGGATTTTGGTAACTTGGGGGAGGGCGTTGGGGCCTGGAACCCGGAACCTCTCGCCTCCGCTTTAGCCGAAGGACCGTAACCAGCTCTATGGCAGCTGGTCTTGCATTGGGTCTTTTCATCATCTTTTGGGTTAGCCAAAATGTACTTGATACACTTATGCTTGCAATTTTCTCCATGAATATAATCAACGCCGCTCCTCGTATCAAAATGTCAGTCAAGATGTAGTTATGCCTTTGGGAGAATGAAAAATCTCACTCACATGAAGATAATTTTCAAGGAATTAGCAAGTTCTCTATCTTTATTCTCTCACTAAATGACGTGTATTCCGTGCCTACATCCACGAAGATGACACTGATGATCAGGCAACTGATTTTTCTGCAACTCTGCAATACCACGATGGAAATACCACATATAGCTCCATATTAAAGGAACATGGATCGCTCGCAAACAAAAATTATGTGAATACTTAGTTTAATAATCTAAATCTCGGTTCAAAGTTGGGCCAGCATGATCACGTTTTGATCATGAATCCTTCTCAAATGTTGGGGAGAACCATCCTTTCTGAATTAAAAAGCTAATGTCTTGAGCACATTGAAAAGTGGTGTTAGACAATAAGGGAAGTAACATGGAATATCGGATTGAATTGAGAAGTCGAGAAAAGTGTAAAAAAAACAGTTCCCATTGTTGATGCAACAGCATTTTAGGTCGTAACCAGCAGATAGGCAAGACCTTTCAGATATTCAACAATTTCAGATCCTCCAAGCTTGGAATTTCCAAATACTCTGTCCACAAAAGTAATTGGAACCTGTGCCAAGTAAAAGAAATGCCAGCTCAACAATGGCACCAGGTGGCCTACAATGAGCGTGGAAATTTTAAGGTGCACCAAAATTTTGTATAATAAAACGAGACCACAGAACATAAAATTCAGGACACAAATCACTAGAAACACATAATTGCAAATGTAAGCAAGAAAGGTACTAAACTCCCAAATATCTCATTGAAACTCGCTCTTGAATGTGACTAAATAACTCTTACTCAATTCAATTTATGGACACAGTACGAAGGACACAAACTAGCAGGAAAAGAAAATTGCAGGTGTACAAAAGATTAGAAAATTGCACGTGGGCACAAGAAATGTTATTACTCCCAAAACATCTCTTATTGAATGTGACCAAATAACTCCCACTCAATCCCAATATAAGGATGTGAATAGGAGTATTTGTAGTGTGCATGCATGCCTGTGTGTGTGAGAGACAGAGAGGTAAGGAAAAAAGGGAAAATAATCCTGAATCAAAAGATTAAGATCACACCATGATTATAAACTACTCAAGTACAGTACTCGGTCTTGAGAATCAGGAAAAGAGTCTAGCAACTAGCAGTAATGAGCAGGAATACAATAAAAAAATGTTACCTCCTCGATGTGGCATCCTTTTCTTGAAGCCCTAACAATCATTTCCATTTGAAAGACATAGCCTTTACTAACAACTGAGCTAATGATGTCTTCCAACACTGATTTCTTGTAGAGCCTACAAGAACAACTAAATATCAGTTCTAAGTCCATTGAATATGATATATTTAACAAGCACCCCAGCAAATTAGATACCGGAAAGATCCTGTCAAATCAGATACACCAGGCCATAAGAGTGTTTGTGCAAGAACATTGGCCCCCCTACTTGTTAGCTTGCGCATTAAATTCCACCCATGGACACCACCACCTTTAACATACCGAGTGCCAGTAACTATAGTTGCACCAGTCTCTTGCTGTTTCCTGAATAAAATGCAATGAAAAAGGATACCAAAAGAACTTCAGGGAATCAAGCATCATAAGTGTAATCAACTAGCACAGAGGCAGAGTGAGAATTCCCATTGTCTCAATTTCTTACTCAATAAAGCTTGGCAGGTACTTTGGCTGCAAAATATGAAGCACAAATATTAGATTGATTGTCAAGTCGTACTATACAAATTTTCAAATCCCAATAATCATGTATATGAGACCTGTTTTGCTTGGTTTGATTATCTGTTCATTTGTTTGGGGAAGAAAATATAATATGAGGAAAGACATTAAAAAAACATCACATAAAACAACATGCCTATGATTAGCATGGATTCTAATCTTGGTCATACATATGAGTCAACAGTATATTAACAATACTTACATGGTGAGATAGATCAGCATCCATAATCACGACGAAATTTCCAGATGCATGTTTCAAGCCATGAATGTATGCCGTTCCTAAGAAAATAAGTTAATCACAGAACTATGTTCTGTAATAGTGAACCAAAAATACAATTACTTACCTAAGCCAAGCTTCTTTGGTCTAGGTCTTAACAACTGCATCGTGAAAGAGAGAGAGGGAGAGAGGCAGCTACAATAAGAAAACTGACATACCAAAGCTCTTAACATAGCTACCAAAAAATCATATTCATAAACTAATACGCACAATATAATCTTCCCCATACACTTGCTGCAACTGTTTGACAACATTCTGGGTACCATCAGGACTCCCGTCATCCACAACAATAATTTCAAAGTCAACATCCCTAGACCAAGAAGGAAAGATTATTTCATTTCCTGAAAAAAAAAAAAAAAGAATTCCAAAATCATATCGTGGTGGAATTTAACTGCTAATGTCTTGATAATTCCGTAATTAAACTCACAGCATAAAAAGCCAGAGAAAAGCAGGTTCCACTTGCATGCATCCCATTTGTTATGATCCATCAGAAAATAAAAATAAAAATAAAAAATCTCAGCTTTTCTCTATTATGTGATTATACACAAACATGAACTGATTCCTAAAACTAAGTCACAAGGGTATCACACGTTGCAGTTTGCTCTATGAAGATAACTGAACATGTGAGGCCATCGTTTGATTCATGTTTGTCATATGTCTGATTGCACACTTGCTAGACCACAAATATCCTAAATCCCCACGAAGTTTAACGGTAAATAGAACCAAACATAAGCAGGTTCTGGTCGCCATTACTATTTACCAGATTTAAAATTATAGTAACCAGAAGAAGACTTATAATTCATTAAAATTGATAGACTAGATAACAACAAAGAAACCAGCAAACTCATGAAGTATAAACATAATTCCAAGATTTTAAAAAGAAGAAAGAAAAACGAGCAGGTTGGGATCTCACCGCAGATGCTTAAAGATGAGGTAGACCATAAGGGCAATATTGAGACGCTCGTTGTAAGTCGGGATTATTACACTGTACTTGTTTTTCTCCATCTCTGTAACTACTTCCCTTCACGTAACTACCTAAATTAAGGATCTATAACAAAAAAAATTTTAAAAAAATCTGAAGTTTCCACAGAGAATTAAAACCCACCAACAATAAAAGCTGGAAATTTGACCTGTGTATCAGAAGGAGCCGTGCTTGGAGAGTTTGGGTTGATCGAGAGAGAAGCCGTGGTTGATAAATTCCAGTGTAGTGCAGGGCTCTTGGCCGGCCGACGGTCCTCTTACCACTAATGCCTCCAATCTTTGGAATTTTACGAATTTATTGCCCTTTATCTGACGAGCTTGTTTGTGACGGCACCGCCCTTTTACGTTTTACACGATCGTTCCAATGGTTTCATAATTTCATTTCAATTACCTGAACTGTAAAAATTGAAATCAGACCCCCCCCCCAAAAAAAAAAACAGCTATAATAAATTTAAAATTGAAATCAAATCAAATGTTCGGTAAATTAGAGTTTTTGGTGCGATTTTGATTAACTGAATGCAATAAAAAATTTTAATTTAAATTTAAATGTAAAAAATAGTTTTGTGTATTTATTTTAAAAATTTATAAATAAATAAGTAATTATTTACGATATAATAATATTTTATTAATATTTGTTTGTTATTAACAGTTGTATCAGAAATATTTTTTATTATTAAAATAAAAATAAAAATAAAAATAAAAAATATTATTAAAATAATATTTCAATCCATTTTGATTAACTATAGTTTTTTAATATTGAAAATTAAAATTAAACAATAAATTTTGATTTTATTTAATTTAATTATTTACTTATAAAATTAATTTAAAATTTAATTTGACTTAATTAAGTTTCATTAGTCAATCGAAATTTTCAATTTTTTTAATGCTTTTCGTATGCATAGGAGAGTATACAAGACGCCCCCACCCCTCTCAATTGATTGACTGGTTGATTGATTTATTTATTTTTTATAAGTTAAACAATTTATATGATTTGGTTAATTTGGAATAGTAAATTTCAAATTGTCCAATATTGGTCAGTAATTTTAAAAAACTTATTAATTTAAGTCTTCCTGTTATCTCTTCCGTTATTTTGAAGCTGTATGAGACGACCCCTTGCCAAGTCAAACTCTTAATTTTCCTGCTCGGAATTTCCACAAAGAATGTAACCCCTAAATTCGATCATGCAACAACAGACGTTCTCATCTGGCTGAGCTTTTAAGAAGTCATTCTAAAGAGAGAAGGTAGGTCTGAGCTTTCCAGCAACAGACCAAACTGTCCCTTTACACTCTGACGCCGACCGAGAACTCCGACAGCTTCTCCTCTTGCCGTCGCTTCACCTTCTCATTCCCTCCCACCCAATTGAGGTGAATTATTGTCTATCTCTTCTGCCTCTAATCCCTTTGTCTTTCAATTTGGCCAAGTTCCAAAAGAGCGTGAATAATTTTATAATTATCCTTTTTCACAAATGTTGACAATCAACCAAAGTTTATATAGCCCCCCCAGCTTGTCTTGATTAACAGAAAGAAACAAAGAAACTAAAAAAAAAAAAAAAGGTAGAATTGATACAACACAGACACAGATAAGTTAGTGGGTCGACTGGACCTGAGGTGGCCTCGACGAGTCGGGGTTTATTGCCCGTCTGCAAAGTATTGAAAGTGAACATGATGTTTGTGGGCCTGCAGTCGAGGTCCGAAAAGTACCCATTCTGCAGGTTAAGTCCATGGTTTTCAACTAACTAATACCATCAACTCATGTAGTTGTTTTAAGGCTGGTGACAATTTATGTCATGCCCATACTATTTTTATAGTCAATTTAAACGGCAGCTCGCACCTTGCGACTCGAAGCCAGTTGAGAGCATAATAAATTTTGTGAGTATCGCACAAATTCCCATAGTTCCCACATCTTGCTAATTTGACTTAACTCGTGGATTGGGAGTGTTCTTTTCAAGGAATTTGAGTTTAACGTTCGTTGACTTGCAGGACTTCCAACTTGTCATCGTACGAGCACGTGTGGTTTGGTAAGACGTCGAGCAGTCTACTTAAGGCATTATTGCGCCACCTGAGGCCACTTTCTCAGTCAACCATTCGGGTCTGAGCCGGTGCACATTCACTTCTCTTTTTAAAATGAGTAGTTCTAGACACTGTTTTTGGGAGTGGGCTCTAACGTATTAATACTATCCCAACTCCCACGTTTTGGATTGTAAATACTATATACCTTAATATATTATTTTTTACAAAAAAAAATAATAAGACAAGTAGTATCAAAACTCACCTTTGTCCATCGTGAAATCCTCGACTTAGAATTCTAAGAACTTCCAATTTCAAGGATTCAATACATATCTAAAAACATTAATTCTAAGAATCCTCGACATAAAATGTTAAGAACTCCCAATTTCATTGGTATGATATATATCCAAAAACATCAACTAGAACATTGATAAATTTAGTGAGAAGATGTAAAAGATACATACCATTCAACTCCCATATCTTTGAAAAAAAAGAGAAAGATCTTAAATTATATATACGTAAATACTACATATTCTAATAGATTACATTTAAAAAAAGAAAGTAATAGCTTCTTAACGGGTTTATCCTGGAGAGCTCGTGAAGCATCATCAAAAGCCCTTTTTCGAGAGACGATCGCCATAACAAATCGTTGCCAGACAAGCATTCGTGAGGCACGAAAATTTCCAATATGTGGGGGTTATCTAGTATAATATATTAGACATCATCACAAGACCAAAATTCTTGTTTTGTTTAATGTTGATTGCTATGTCGTTGTATAATTAGATCCAAAAGCTACTTGAATGCCGAAAATTTCAAAACAAGCCTGTCATGGTTATACATAGAACCATATGGATATTGGACGTGCAAAAGCCTGGAGCCATAAGAACAAAGCCATCCTTGACAAGCACATGGTGATCCTCGTACCATAAAAATAAAAATTACCTAATTCCCAAACAAATACATAAATGTCAATCACTTGGGACACATGTAACATGATATCAAAACGCAGAGACCTCAATAAATCAGCCGGGATAAATTGCGAGAAACACCTTTAGGTCAAACCATTTTCTCAGGTTACCGCCTGACAGGTGGTACACCACCTCTACCAGGTGCTGCTCCACGGCCAGCAGCTTGGGCCTGCACGATGAAACAAGATAATGAGTCAGGCAACATTGAATCTTAGCATTCAAGATCAGGAAGAAGGGAAAAGGGAAGAGCGTTCCCTAATACAGTTTCCATGCAAAAGTCTGCATCCCTAAGTACATATCACATAATCAACATTGATATGCCAAGCTTAATGAAGTTTTATGCCCAACATAACAGAAAAGGCCGGACACAGACTACTCCAAAAATCCCTAATATATGCACAAGAAAAGACATGTTATATAAAAGCTTACTTTTGCCCGCATTGCAACAGACCTGCCCCTGCCAACTCCAAGTGATGCACTCTTACCCTTCAAGGTTAAGAAAGATAATTTAGAGCTATATAGGAAATGGAAATATTAAATGAATTAAACCAATTGCAAGCAAAAGCACACCTTGATTCTAGCATCTAAGCGCTTAAACATGGGAGCATTCTTCAGCATATCTGGTATGACCATAAACCTGTTGGGATTTTAAATATTCCGTTAAGTATGCAGACAATTCTATAATAGCCAACAAAAATGTCAGTTGCGTCCTTCTTTTTGATCTACAAGTAATCATGTTTCAAATAATAAAAAATGCAACCAAATAGGAGAAAAAAAAAAAAGGAATTGCATACCTGACTTTGCTTCCTCGAATAAAAACATGTTCAAGTTGTGAAACCTTCCCATCCTGAAGGGGAGCACACCAAAGTTACAAACAAATGTAAAGTGAAAGCTATAGATAACAAAAAGATCAATAATTTCCCGATCTACAACTCACAAAAGCCAACAGAAAATCGATTGAACAATGAAGCTCAAGTCAGAGGTTGCAATTACTATATCTGTTTGAAATAGAACACGGAAATCCTAGGGAATGGCCATGTGGAAACCAGAGGAAAATTTAAAAGATATGAGGTACAGACAAGATAGCTGCTGGGCAAAGGAGCATGTTTCCACTGCATGAATAAAAAGAACTTATTGGAGCCCAATCCTAGTTGAAGATGAGATTTCGAATCACCAAAATATCCTCTCATGGATTTTCATAATAGATTATTGCCAAAAAATAGAAAAGAGCAGATAAACCGCTAATTCAAAGCTCCCGCATTTAGTCATATATGATTCACCAAAACAAACACTAGTTGCTCTCACACAAAAAGGAAAAAGCTTCACCTCCATCTAGGTCCACATAGTCTAATGTGGAATGCTTGAAGAGGTTTGATATCCACATTCTTTTAATTACAAACAAGAAATTCAATCTGGTCATGATTCACAAAAGTTTATTTAGGGAAAAAAAAATCCTCAATTTAGGGTTTTAGGGCAACAATCCTTTCCGCTTGTATTTATCTTTCTCGCCAACGGCACTAGATATACGAGAGGCATATATAATTTGTTAAAGAAATTCCGCCACCAAATTAACAGACAGAGTCCAGCAGATCCCATGTGAGAAAGAAGCAAGAAATAGAAAAGGAAAATAAAGACTAGTCATCTCCAAGGCTGAAAGTATTGAGCGTGAGTCTCAGCTAAAGCCAATTAACCAAAAAAAAAAAAAACAAAATTGAATAAAATTCAAAATTACGATTCCAGTATACAGCCGGTAACAAAATTTTAGGGTTTTGAAAAAAAACACAAATCAATTTTTTCTTTTAAAAAAAAAAAAAAAGGGTAACGACAAGAAGACCTCAAAGAAAGAGAAAAAAGGAAAAGGAAAACCTTAGCAGTGAAAGTGATGTTCTCGAGCTGGCAGTTCCAGTTATCCTCGCATTCGACCATACTGCCTCTGTAGAGCTCTCCGCTCTTCAGCTCCACCGTCACCACGTGCCCCGAGGCCTCGTGCAATAGCTTCACCGGTATCCCCAAGCTCCTGCTCATCTCTCTCCCCTTCTCTCTCTTGCAAAACCCTAACTAATCCCTCCAAAGCTTCTCTCTCTTGTCCCCCCTCTACGTGTATGAGGACGACGGCTAATTTCCTCCTATACGCAAAAGGGCAATTGTGAATTTTCCTTTTGTTCTTTTTTTTTTCTTTTTTTAATGTAGGTAGTATATATCTCTGTTACTTTATTGTTCGAAGTTCACGTGATTTCACTTTTTGACACCGTCAAGTTAAAAAATCATAGTTCAATAAAATAAATAATAATATACATAAATTATTTCATTATTATTTTTAAATATTATAAATATTTCAATTATCAGTAATTTTCATTCATTCTTTTCGTAAAAAGAATTTATTAATCTAATCTGAGCTAATCTAAAAGGATATATATATATATATATTAAATTATTAATTAAATGATAAATTATTTTATTAATTTTAATCTTAATATTTACACTTTTTTTATTATGATCTTATATTTTTTTTTAACTTGGCAAAACAGTCTTATATATTAAATCTCTATTGACCTAATGAAAGAGAGCTAAAAAAAATAAAAATAAGAAATACAAAATAAATGAAAAAATAGAGAAATTAAAAAAAAAAAAACGCACATACACATGCATACATCTACAAAATACTCGTTTTGCTATTACTGGCCAATTGACGACCAAGAACATGTTCTAAAATTTAAAATTATGACTTTAAAAAATTATATCAATTAGATTAATCATTTATAAAATTAAATTTAAATAATTAAAATTTTGGTTCGATTTCATTCGTTTTTATATGTTAATCGATTTTTTTTTTTTAAAACACTCTAGAAACGGTGTGCTTGGTGGATGGGGCAACCCGACTTTTGAATAATCTGGGGCGGATTTGCTAGCCGTTAGTTTTGAAAATTGAGCGATGACACGTACAGACAGATATCCGCTCTTTAAATTTCATCTTCTTCTTTTTTTTTTTTTTAATAGCTTTCTTTAAACTCGAAACCCTAAATCAGACAGCACAATCAACCAACGAGCTAGCGAAAGCGAGAAAGAGAGAAAGAGGATCGAGCTCCACTTTTTAGGTCCGATGGAGTTCTTTTGGATGTCGCCCGGAATTTCAGCTTCCTCGTTCTAAATAGAAAAAGAAAGTCAGGAAAATTCTTGCATTTGAAGGTTAATTTGTCATTTTTGTGATATGGGTTTTTTCTTTTGGGCAGTTCCTATCTTGTCTCTTAGTTCTTGATTGTTCGTTGCGTGTTTCCGAATGGATACGAGGTTGATCTATAATCTGGGATTATGATGTTTTTTGATTGATTCTTTCTAACTTTCCTATGTTGATATTACAGAAATGGCAGGATCAGACGAGAACAAACCTGGGGCGATCTTACCCGGTCATATTCAAGGTAATCGAACTAAACTTTATATTCATTTAACTATGCATCTGGTTTTAAATTTGAAGATTTAGCGTTAAGCCCTAATTTTAAGAAGCAATTTTTTCCTCCAATTGTTCTTCTTTTTAATCAATTAGAAGGGTTTTTAGGTGTTGAAGTGCCCAAGTTTCCCGGGACAACTGGAAACAACCGCAGGACTTTGAGCAACATCGATGGGAACATAATCAGAGCTCCACCTTATCCCGGTGCCATCAACAGGAGAGGCTTATCTGAGTAAGTTTAATCTCATACTCTTGTGTGCACACTTTTGTATTCTTGAAAAAGCTTATCTGGTTTTAATGTTCATTTTTCAGTTCCATTGCCGAGATAACCTAGGAAAAAGGGAAAAAAATATTATGAGAAAATAGAATTTCATCAACCTGTAAGACTGATGAATGAAAATTAGCATTGGTAGGATCTTCTTGAATCTTTTCCATAAAATAAAAAGAAATTTGAATGGCATGTTAGCCTGTTGGCTTCGATTGCTGACTTTCTTTATTTCTTCATTTCCTTTTTTTGGTTGTTTATTTGTTGAGGTAGAAGAGAAGCAATCTGTGGCAAGAGACCACCCATTCCAGTGCCTCGACCAATCACAAGGTATGAAGATCTCTCTTTCTTCCTCTCTCTTTCTCTTTCTGTGATTGAGCCATTAGGTACTCTTTTCTGGTTGTTTAGGAAGTTTGCTGTGCAGCTAGCTAATGAACAGCCACCCAAACCACAGGTATATATCCTGCAAGCTAAGACAACATATTCATTGTTAATTCTTGGCATGAAAACATAGAGAAGATGATGAGACTGAATGCAATTGCTTATATTTTAACAGGGAACAAAGAAACTGCACAAATCAGTTTCAAGTGATTCTGAAGATTGCACCTTAATAGATGTGGAGGACTCTAGTGATCTTTCTGTGCCTATGTTTGTGCAACAGACAGAATCAATGCTGGAGGAGCTTAACCAGATGGTATTTAAACAGGCTTAGAACCTTTCTTATTCTTTTTCTTCTTCTCCTCCTTTTTAAAAAAAAAATTTGGGTATACCTATACCCTATTGGACTATGCATCAAGCATTTGATGGCTTGGTTTGTGCAGGGGGAGATTGAAATGGAAGATCTAGATGAAGAGCCAGTTGTGGACATAGACAGCTATGACAAGAAGGACCCACTTGCTGTGGTTGAATATGTTGATGAGTTGTATACTTTCTACAAGAAAGCAGAGGTAAGAACTGATCTAGGTGTTTCTGCCTTATTTCTGAACCAAAGATTGTATGTTATTTTGTTTTTATTTTCCCAACCATCATGTCATACAATTGTAGTTGTTGTGTCAAGCCATGTTCTTTGTGCTCGACCTTTTATTAGCTGCCAGAAATAACTTTGTTTCTTTAAAATTTTGGTGAGGCCAGGCATGGGCTTACAAAATGTCAGGTTATAATCCTAACAGCTTATATCTAAAGATTTCTCGAGCAGTTAACTCTATCAACTTATGATGGAGGTTTTGGTTTTGAAAGATGCTGTGGAGTCTACAAATCCAATTAGACAATTTTATGGAAATGCTAGCAGTAGATGGAGATGAACATGAATCTTCTGTCTATTCACCTAGTTTTTGGCTTTTGCAGAGATCTCATTGTGTTCCACTGAACTATATGGCACAGCAATTTGACATTAACGAGAGGATGAGAGGCATTCTTATTGACTGGTTGATTGAGGTATGCAAATTTAGTTTGACTGTCTTAATAATTCAATTAGATATTATTCTTACCTTTGTTCATGGTGGGAAAAGATATATGTAGGTGACCCCAATTGAATTTGGGACTATGGCTTGTTATTGTTGTTTTTTACTGTCTTAATGATGCTGAGAAGATTAATGGCTTGATTTTATCTGTAATTATTGATCTCTAACAAATTTAATGGGAATAGCAGGTACACTATAAGTTTGAATTGATGGATGAGACCTTGTATCTTACAGTGAACCTCATCGACAGATTTTTAGCAGTCCAACAAATAGTGAGAAAGAAGCTCCAGTTAGTTGGGGTGACAGCCATGCTTCTTGCGTGCAAATATGAAGAAGTATCAGTTCCTGTAGTGGAAGATCTCATTTTGATTTCTGACAAGGCCTACAGCAGACAAGAAGTACTTGACATGGTATATTGGAATCAGAGAAATTCAAGATTCCTATTTTGTGGTTTCAATATGTAGGATCGGGAATTAAGTTTTTCAATTCATCTTTGATGTCTGCAGGAAAAATTAATGGTTAACACACTACAGTTTAATCTATCTGTCCCCACCCCGTATGTCTTTATGAGGAGGTATCTCAAAGCTGCACAATCTGACAAAAAGGTTTTTAACTTATCTAGTGAACTACCAAACTACCTACCACAATTCTGATTTTTTTGCAATGATATTGATAAGATTCCTCCTCTTGTGGCAGCTTGAGCTTTTGTCATTCTTTATGATTGAGCTTTGCCTAGTTGAGTATGAAATGCTCAAATATCCTCCTTCTTTGTTGGCTGCCTCTGCAATTTATACTGCTCAGTGCACTCTTAGTCAGTCTAAGCGATGGAGCAATACTATTGAGTGGCATACCAACTATTCAGAAGAGCAGCTTCTGTAGCGTACTTTTGCCCATGTCTCATTGGAAATTCTGTACTGTGAAAAGCTTTTGAGGCCAGGGATTAATACTACTTACTGAGTTCTCTTACTGGGATTATTGTACAGGGAATGCTCAAGGCTTATGGTTACCTTTCATCAGAATGCAAGGGGAAAGCTCGCAGTTGTGCACCGGAAGTATAGTACATCCAAGTTTGGTTATGCCGCAAAGACTGATCCTGCTAACTTTCTCCTGCTGGAAGCTAGATTCTAGCGGCAGGGCTCAAGAGAAGCACATAAGCATGTTGACATAAAGTGACTAACTTTTCTTCAGGCATTTTGCATGGGGTAAGGGGGGAGGTGGGGTTTGGGGTGAAAGTGAGCAATAAATGTTGCCTTCTTGGGAGAGTTTTCCTCGTTTATGAACACAATGATCCTTTGTGTTTCCACCTTGAATTTTTCTTTCCCCTTTTCTTTCTTGCATGTGACCTGAGTTGAAAGCTGTGCAGGATGTTGTTTTGTTTCCTCTTTTCTTCCATGAGTTAAATAATAATCGAAGTTTTTTCAGGTTAATAATTAAAATTTTATATGCTACTTTACTACCAATGAGTTGCTTTTTTTACTTTTTTATAACTAGAGAGTTTATTGATGATAATCAAACTGCATGGGAGTTCCTTCATAAGTTCCACGTAAAATACCGTCGCCAATCCTTGCGACAACAAATACACGGGCCAAAACATCACGTAACGAGTAACATTCGGCCTTCCCGCAATTTAGAAACACTACACACTAGAGTTGCCATGTATAAGAGGATGGACAGATGAGTAGAAGTTTCTAGATCAGCATTACGCAGAAGACATGGTCATTCGGTATCTGAGATCAAAACAAGAAATTATAACCAATCAATGAGATTAATTTGTCTAGTTGTTTCTTGTTTTGCTAATCCATTCGTTATACATTTGACGTCATACTATTCGTTTGAAATCTCAGTTTGTTAGAATTGTTTCGGAGATAGCTTGATATGTTGCTGAATTTCATCCTCCACTTTCGTGGAACTCTTTTCCTTGTTATCCAATCAAGATAATGCAATACAATTTTTGATTCCAAGAGAATAGGATTGCGGAAAGCTCAATATAACTCATGTCTAATATCCACTGGACAAGAAAATATGCATACACAGAATCTATTACGATCCACTGAGACTCCTCCAATTCCTCCAGAGCTATGTTTACCCGTGGCTTGACCTTCTACGTTCTGCTCCAGGAAAGGTGGCAAAGGAGGTGACCAAAGGCTGAGGGGACGGGTCAATTTTTGTTAACCGTCCATCGTTTGAGAGCATCAGAAGAGTGGTTGGTTTAAAGGCTGACCATATGCAGGGAAGTATGCACTTTCCCCCTTGAGCCAGTTGTCAAAGTCTCATCAGCGCCAAATCTGAAAGTCTCTCATTCAGGTTGTTCTTCGTTGTTGAACTCCAGCTTATTTCATTTTAACTAGGACAACTTGCCAATTGCCTATGGAGATCCATATGATTTGATTTTGCAATTCCTTCATTTCTCCTCCTGAATTATAGGACACAAAGCTTTTGGGTAGGATCCAGTATCTAATAGAAAAATTTGGAGACCTCAGTTATAGCGATTATTTCATTCTATAATTATTGCATTTTCTAATTTTACCACAAAATGTCCGTAACTCTTATATCCCGATTTGTCGTCTACTCCTCGCGTCAATTACTCCTTAGGCATGCAAATTTTGAGGTTTAATCTATTGTATTGCTTGCAGAAATCTGTTTTTGGTGGACAACAGAGCTAACCAGATTACAATAATGTACCGTGTACAGTATACACTGCTACTGCTTGCAATGGCCTCTCTCATAAAGGAACACTAATCTCATGGATCTTTCTCGGATAGATTGCATATCTCTCTCTCTCTTTCTCATGTTGATAAAGAGCTGGTGAAATTTTAGGTATGTTTTCAATAGATCACGACTAGCCATCACAAAATTTTAATCATTACAATCCAAAATTGCAGGCATCCTACCTGCGGTGCAGTACAACAGACTCGAAATAATGACAAACATTAGCCAAATTCTAATTACGAGGCCTCAGGGAGAAGAATCTGCATGTAGTCTGATGCTTTTGACAACTAAAACTTAACTTTCTTGTTCGATTTGCGAGTATCATTAACTTTACTTCGCTTTTTCTCACGCTCACGACCCTCCTTCTTTCCATGTTTCTCTACTTCTCTTCTATTAGATTTCACGCTAACAACACCACTAGTAGGCATCTTTCTTCCGCTTTGCAAAGCATTCTCGAAATCAGATTCTTTGTCCAATATGGCATACCGTTGAAGCAAATCGGGATTCAGTAAACTCTCGGTCTCAATTTTCATTTTTTCCTGGTCATTTAAGCACTTTCAGAAAACTAAAACTTTGTTAAAGGAAGAACAAAATAAAGCAACCATATACAAAGTATACCTCAACTTGCTTTGCTGCCTCATTAAGATCTTCGCCCACAGAGATGCTATGTGGCACCAGAAGCCTCTGCAAAGTTTGAATAAATCAACAATTCTCATAGACAATAACAGAAGTGCAACCCTTTCTCGTTGCCCTCTGTAGTGTCTGAAAGAGTGGTCCAACTCATGGAAATAAGGAAAGTCTATATTTTAATGACGCAGAATACATGCAGCTCCTTTGCAAATATTGAGAATTTATTGTTTTAGGAATAAGAATCCTGATCCAACCCACGCAAACCTTCTCATTCAGGCTTGGTAGTTTTCATTTCAAATAAAATATTTAGCATATAATGAAAAGGCAACAATTCAAATGACAAATTCAAATTGCAAGGTCTTTCTGATGAACCTAACAATTATCACAAAATATTAATATAGGAATACTCGTAGACTCATGTACCATGTAAGGTTACTTTCAAAATCACTTAAAATATCAACAACAATATAGTCTGTTCTTGGAAATCAAACAAAAGCTTGAGTTTTTTTATTGAATTGATCCTTTACATGGTATCAAAGCAGTTTTCATCCTAAAATCAGAACCCTAAATTTCTAGTCATCACTGCTATTGCCACAACCAAAGTCCTTTCCCCTAGCGGTCTGATTACAGGACTGGTTGGTCAGAACCAATTAGATATCTAATGGGAGATTCTGCCGAATTCAGCATCCATATGGATCATAGAGCCAATGTTTGATTGCGGTTGAACCACATGGAGAAGCTCTTTTAGAAATTTTGTGAACTATAGATCCATCGTTGGTTGATTTGAAGTTATTTCATTGGTTTGGTCAATCAATCGGTCAAAATAAACAGGTATCAAATTGGAGAAACCGCTGAAGACAATTTCCACATTGTCCATACAACCAATGACTGATTGTGGGTTCAACCGCACAGAGCTATCTTAGAATTTCTTTTCCCTATTTTTAGTGAATTATAGATCTGTGTTTGGTTATGTTGAAGTTGTTTAACAGGTTTTATTTTTTCCAATTTTCGTTGAGGTTTAGGAATGCTAGCTTTGAAATACCAAACCATGTTTTCAGCACTCCACACCCCATCCTTAGAGTTGAATAGTGCCAGACAGGTTCAGAAGTGACGTGTTTCATGACTGCATATGCTTTCTATTGTTTGGATTCATCAGTTGATGCTTGGTTTTTTCCAAAAAAAAATCTTTCTACCAGTGCCAGCTGATTTCTTGCTACAGCATTGCTAATTTACAAGTGACAATGCTGCCAACCTTTGTTTCCAACTTCCTAAATGCTGACTAATGACTTTTTGTGTTAGCTTCACTCCTGTCAATGTTATTGACTAGTGTTTGATCCTACAATTTATCTTCAGTTCTCCAATTCTTCCAACCTCCCTGTCCCTGGTTTACCCAAATTCACATGGTATTGAAGCCATTAGGACTGAGTCGTCTTGAGTTCAAAAGCCAACATTATTCACATTGCAAGTGTCCGAACTTACATCTCACACCAAACTTAATTCATAATAGAACAAAATACTGAGAAAAAATTCAATTAGCCGACACCAATTAAATAGAGGGTTAAGACTTGATTGTTGTAGTAGTTGATGTGAAAGTATCAGAACCTATGTGCTTTTTGTTAGGGGAACTTCCAACACTTTGTTCTTGCTCTCAACCTGATGGGCTTGCCTATGAAGGGATGCATTGGAATTTAATCTAAGACTATTTCACTGATAGCTTGCGCTTTTGAATTGAATGGTTCCTTGACGGTCTTTATATCTCTATATGACACATAGCTTTGTCTCACAGAATAAATGCTAAGCTTCTAATCATATCCTCTTTAGTCATAGAATAAGAAATCATCAGTCACTAGTTCTAAATTGAGCTTTAAAAATTTTGCTGCAAATTTTGGAAAATTGAAGCACCTAACCCAATTAAACTGATGACTGATTATGTCTGTTTATTAGATAAGCATGTCACATGAATCCAGTATTGCCACATTGTTGCACATAAAAATGCAAAATTTCATTGCCCAAATCCCAGCAGACAATTTTCATAGTTTCTTTCTGCTTACCTCTTTTATTTCAGGCAGAGAGGATAGAATCTCATTGGATGCAATCCCATAGAGATATTTATGGAACTTCTTCATGATCTTAACAAACAGTGACAAAATCTGCGTTCTTTCCAGCTTCATTTGTTCCTGGAGTAACAGTTCAAAGCTCAATATGACATGTTTGGTAAGTATAAAATGAACCTGACTGACCAAACAATCACCATTATAGGTATGCATAAAATATTGGTGCAAATCCAGTTTATGGGACATAGATTGTTTCCTCAAGGGATGGACAACCCATCTACCAGTCCTGCCCAGTCATATAGATTTCTTTGCACTCTAGAATGGAAATGTGCGGCCATTTGAACACACTGAGAGAGAGGGAGAGATCCACATTGAAAATTCAACCTGAATAGAAGTAATATCTTGTAACTGCAAGCCCATGCAGAGTAAAAGGGAGGCCTGAGCATATGACAACGTGACAGGAAGCTTCTCCTGAAAATATATACGAGCAAGAACAGGAACCAGCTCACTCATCTGATAAAAAGAAGAGAGAAAGTATATGAGTACAATTACAGTATAATGTGCCACTAGGAAGAGAGAAACAAGTGGGCACAATTTAGATATGATGAGCCATGACAAACCAGCTCAGAAAACTACACATATTTTGAAAGTATCTTTGATTGTTCAGCTTTAACCTTGCATAAAAAAGAAGATAATGTTTTTGAAGGCACAAATATTTTACCCGTCCAAGTCATGGTGATACCTATCCAAGTCGTTATTAGTAGCTTTAATCAACCCTATTCATATGAAGATGGAGGCTAATGCAGATGTGTTAATAGAAAATGCCTATAGTAAATGTAAACCTTCACTTCAGTAACAGGGTCAAGATGGTGAACTTATTACATGTAAGTGTTGCTTAATAGTTGTCATATTCAAACTAATGGTTCAGCAACATTGCCTCTGTATTGGTAATTTACCTACTTGGTCATAAATAAATAAATATATGTTGCATTGAGGGAAATGCAGATGGTGAAAGGAGAGAAAAAGGACCATCTGAGTAGACTTGGGAATATTTGGTTACGAAGAAATCAGAACGATTAGATCCCACCCCAAACTTATTCCATAATAAAACAAAGTGGCATGAAAAGATCCATATAGCCAACCCCAATTAAATTTGAGACCATGTCTTTGTTGTTGCTTTTATTGTTATATCAAAGTAACAATGTTAGGCAGCCATTAAGAGGACCAGCCTGAATGGTCATCAGGCACAAATACAATAGTTTGCAACATCTAGAATAGCACCCAGTCCTATGTTTTATGCTACTCATGATTCATTATTACAAGACCATTATTCAAATAAAAAATTGTAGAGAATACATGACAATCATCTTGAGATCTTACCACACGATAGTCGAGAAGGTTGTCAGCAAAATCTTTGAGCATTTTCATATCATTAGCTGATACATCATCGCTGAGTGATCTCCATATTCCCTCTGAGGTGGATGATGGAGATTCTAATTCTGTATCTGTGAAGTTGATTTTAGGATCCAGGACACTAGAAGATAGACTAGTGTGAGCACAATAGGGTGAAAACCAATTAGAAATCACAGTTTTTAATACTGACCTCATGGCAAGCTTATATTCCATTGTACGGAAACAATATGTCAGTTGTCTGGCAAACTTTCTCTTGAACACTGAGAACAGATGAGAAATCAAGCTTTGAAAGGCACAGAGACAACACATAGATAAAATAAATCTCATAAGAAATAACATTTCATCTGTAAATAGAACAACCTTGGTAAAATGGACCAAAAAAGCCCCATTCATCTGATCCATGGACTTCAAATTCATCGCTGTTCAACGGTCTCAACACCATACACGTATGCTCCCCTGTCACAGTACTCTATTTTCACGCCCAGGGGAAGGGGGCAGAGAAGCAAGCAATTTCAAGTTCACTCAATAATTTTTCAATGCATAACACAAGACACACAAGATGAAATTGCTAACGGAAAATGAATCTTAACTGGTACAGGGCAAATATAGAAAGGGGCAAATTTATGTTTCCACCAAAAGCGAAACAGCTCCAAAGTAAGCCCAAAAGAAACACCAAGGTAGTGGAGCTTTTCTGGTTGCCGTTCACGTAGATGCACTAGTAAATGTGGAAGGTCTGTCCTAGGTTTTATATTTTCTTCCAGCAATGAAACCTGCAAACAGAGTTTTAATAACACAAGAAAATAAAACATTGCAGTTAAAACTAAAATGCCCAAATAATGGCATGCCAAAATATATAATCTATGAAAACTGGTGATGAAAAAATACGTTGACCATTATAGGAACAAAATCCTTCTAACTGAATTTGAAACAAAGATCAAATCAAGAAATTTTGGTGGATAAAGTACAACTAATATAAAATCTAGCATAGTTCTGTTTTGAACCTTCTCTGCTGCCTCTGTAACTCTACTGTGAGCAGTCTCATCATCATTCTCCAATTCTTCTTCAGAAATAGGGGTAAACTGCCCTTCATAGTACCTATAGACAGTCTCCATTTTCACAATTCATCTTATACAACGTGAAAAAAAATTAAAAAAATAAAAAACAAAAACAAGTATCTTTTTTGTCAGTTATCAGATTATTATTTAGTGCCTATTATCATAGATTCTCTAGAAATTATTATTTCTGTCAGAACAAATTGATGAAGTCAACTCTTCATATATGCAAAACCACTAATTTTTATCCCTAACATCAAAGTAAATAGCACCACATGAACTACTCGAACCTATTATCAGTTCTTTCCCAAGAAATTCAGTTGCCAGCAAAAATATCAAGTGTTTGGCTCTGTAACCTGAATTCAGTTAAAACAATAGGAAACAGAGAATTCCATATGACGGTCCTTTCCTTGCATTTTTCTTATAAATCCACAATGCCATATTGCCAATGCAATCTCATGTGATAGATGGTATCTTAGTTTTACTTGCCACTTAATTACATTTGAACTTTAGCTCCACACACAATTATCACCATTGCAAGTGCAAGCAATTTCATGGTAATTGTTTCCAGCAACTTAACATAATGGGTTCATATTTTCACCATGGCAACACAGAGGACGATGGATCCAGTATAATATCTAATTTACTACTATAGTCAGAAAAAGTCAAAGATACCTTGCCAAGAGTTCCACTGCAGTAGAACCATATCCAAGCTGCAATGAACCAAAAGAACTTTACCACACTTGAAAGAATTTGAAAAAAACACAATTGGCATGTATATGACAGATGATTACCCTCATGGCACTTGGATGAGTGGCAATGCGTACAATACGAGCACCTGAGAGGCTAGGGAAAACTGTGTCTCTAAACTGCTCACAGAACTTCCATGGTATTTGGTCCCCAAAAGGTTGATGACCGTCACTTAAGCTTTTGATTGCAGATTGTCGAGAAATTTGGCCTTCAAGGCATACCTAACAAATTAAGAGCAAACATTCCTGTAACAGAACTCATCACAAAAAATTTGCTATCAACTTTAATTTTTAAAATATACAATAGAGACATGTCAGAGGCAACTGATTGCAAGTAGCTTCTAAAAATTTTGAAAAGTGGACACTGAAATATGCAATTGGTAGTTTGACATTAATGAAAAGCATATAACCCACTGTAGGCAAAAATTATAAGCATAAGAGAATGAATCTCAAAATGCAGTAGTAAATGAAACAAAAAAAAATTTCTTCCAAATGAAGGTAGATACAGGGAGAGCAGAAACAATTGAAGTGGAATGAGTCTTTCACCTGGATCACACATAAGATATCAGGAAGTTGGTTTTTTGACTCATCAACAGGACCTGCCCAGTCAATAATAGTATAGACTGGTGATCAAATATGTATTGTTGGCAGCATTAATAAATTTATAGCTAAATAAAACATTTATACCAAGTAAGACAAACAAATGGTGTGCAGGAGCATCAGCCATAAGTTGTAAATCATTAGGGGAATTTTTGTAGTGAGACGAGACATATAATGCCATCATCCGCTGCGAAAAGCAAAAAGCATAAGCACCAACACATTTAATATTGGATTTCAAAGGGAAAACACAGAGAGTATGGTACCTGCAAAAATAGCTCACTATCTTTGTGATAGGAGAAAAGCGTATCCCGATTAACATAATAGAGATCACAGTCACCAGGTGGAGGAAATCTAGTCACGTAGAAAGAACAAATCAATAAAAATAATAGAAATGGTTTAATAAAAGGGTTGGGGATTTTCAGCCCTATATTCTAGACAAGTTAAGTCTGACCTTCTGATAGCAGGTATCGAATTGGTTACATCAAGGCAAAGTAAAGCATTGAGCCAGGACTCTATTGGATCTGCAGAAGCATATCTAATAGACTCGCTAAGCTCTATCTTCTTATAAAAGCGTCCTAAAAACAATCCAATAGTGAACATTTCCATAGAAGTAATCGATCAAAAGTAGGAAGATTCAAACATAAGATTATATTAAACTTGCAAGACAAGAAGATCTCAGCAATTGTGGACTAAAAAAATTCCAACATGTTTGCTAGCCTTAGGACTATAAAAGCCACCAAAATCAATTCAAGTGGCTTCCATCCGACAAAGTTTGCAGAGGGCCTGCGAAACCTAAACTACCTCATAGCAATCCTGGCAATCATTCCATCATACTGCACTTACTCTTATCTGCTTGACCTATCCTGGAGGTGACAGTTGCCATGCACAAAGAGAACCCATATTTTGGAGATGGGAATTATTTTTTGGAAGCAGGGCAGATTCAAGCATCAAAAAGATTACCTTTTCCAGTACACTACCTGACCAGTTACACCATACTTTGAGCAAGAAAAATCAAACCAATAATAGGCCAATTAGAACAGCTACATCTAATATATTTTGCGTCACCAATGACATGTTTAACACATTATAAATTCATTCAATTAGCAGAATCACACAAAAGCCTGTGTAATACCTGAAAGTGAGCCCTCCACATGTTTACCAGGCATATGACTTCGTTCTTCCAATTGCTGCAGAAGCTTTAGAGACAAAGACCGACCGGTTCCCTCATAGCTATGGGTGGAAGCACCAATACAGACAAATATGTATCAAAGATTTCATCATCATTGAATAAAACATTAACACTTGAACTTTAGTCTGCATGCTTTATCAAAAATGGAAGAAAAAAAAAAAGGAGAAATATAATTTCTCTTTCAAAAGATCCGTGATCCTCTGTCAGGCAATGGTACATTCCAATGAAACTAGAAGCAAATGCCATACCCATTTACAGTAGATGAAAGGAAAACCAAATATGTGCCCAGCAAGGACTTCACTACTGGCAATGGTATAGCAGCAGCTTCATCAATAACCAGCAGTTCAGCTTGAGAGAGCTTTTCATGTTCATGTGGTTGTATATACTGCAAGGCCACAGAGAAAATCAAAGTTGAAGGTGATTACGCGTACAACGTTGAACAACAATCATGCACCAATATGAAACTTACATTTATACATATAAAGGACATCACTATCGTGCATATCACCTAACCTGAATTGTTTGTCGGTGATCCTTGTTTATATTGATCCGCAAAATTGCCCTTTTCAGCTCAGGATTCGTACTCCTCACAACATCATAATCTCTCTGTTCCTACAAAAAAAATGACGCAGTTGCAAGCTTAAATAAACAGTGAATAAGCACCAATACTAGACAGTAATTGAAGAATATAGATCAAATAGGAACAAAAATAGGAATGACTATTTATAGAGAGAACAATTGTGCATACAAACAGATAATGCAGTTCAAACACAAATTTGCAATAATCCACACATAATAACTAGAGACAGAAAGACTGCCTAGATATTCAATGCATGATACATATACCTCAGTGAAGCAACTGAATCATTATAAAGGCACTAAAGCTTAGAGGTTATGAAAACTGTAGTACAGGTACATTGCAATACCAGCATGTTGGATGCTTCCATCACAACAAAAATCTAGTAAAACTATGAATACATGGTCAACATAATTGCTCTCTCACCCTTTATGGATAAAATGGGTTACGAGACCGTAGCAATTAGAATGGGGATTTTTATTTCATATCCAAGCAACTAGAAAAATGATAATCAAATGGCTGATATCAACGTCACCAAAAGCAAAGGAAACTATACCTTAAATTCAAGCGTGTCAAGACCTTTGCAGATGAATTCAAACAATGTTTTTAAGTTTTCAGGTGTTGGTGCAGTTACAAATATATTAGAATACCTAATGACAATTATAAATGCAATTAGAATAACAATGGTTAACAAGAAGAAACAGAAGCAAACAGAATATATGCACAAGCCTGCAAATTCTAACACTAATGAGATTTCAATATACACAATTACTTGGCTGCAACAGCTCCAGCAACTGCTAAACCAAGTGCCGCTGATTTACCACGGCCACGAGATGCAAGCAATGCAACTGTGCCACATGACGTCTTATCCAAAATCACATCAAGAAATGTGATGACAGCTTTTCCCTGTTGAAACATGAAAAAGTTTATGGAAGTAGATAAAGACAATCTCAAAAAGCATACCATTATTGTGTGTCTGAAGGCACAACACTTTTTAATCAGCTTACCTGATCCAATGTGCAACACTTTTTAATCAAAGGACCAACAGGTAAATCATCTTGTAGTTCTTCTTTCAAATTCTTCAGGTCCCGTTCTGCTTCTGAAAGTCCTTCAGAGTCCTCCAGTTTGGAAAATAGGAAGATTGAAAATAGTTATCCTCAAAGATAATATAAGCAAGAGCATACACATAGAGAGAGTATGCACTCTGCATTAATTACTGAAAACAATGACGGATAAAAATCACACAGCAATTCTGCAAACATTGTACACATTAAAAAAAACTTTAAAAAATTCTGACAGACTACAAAAAAAGACTCCATGATAGAGACACCCTAGTGGTTAAGAACTTTGACTTCCATCTTGGAGGTCTAGGGTTATAATCTTGGGAAGGGTGGATATGGGATTTATGAGAATAGCAAGAGCTATCCCCATTGTACAGCTCACAGCCCAACCATGATAGAATAATGTTTGACACCATTACCTCTTGTACTGGAACCCGGGTAATTGACCTTATATGAGTAGAGATTGGTAAAATATTCAGCTCATCATCCATAACCACGCATGCTTTGCACGAAGCAAGTGACAACAAGAAACGCTCATTAAAGCGCCCAGCAGCCTTGGAATGGGATTCAGTACGAAACCTCTCGTGAACATCCTGAAATCAGAAAAACTTTTAGAGGACTTTCCTTTGATAATTAAGCCCAGTGGAAAGTGTTTATAACAGGTCCCTCTGCAGTCTTTGCAATCATAATGGCAACAAATAGTGGCATAAAGCCATGCAAAAATCTTAACAACTGTATGTCATTTTCTGGGAACAAACTGCTGCCAAATATATTTGTCAGATTAACCACACAAATCTAAATAGTAAAACTGCTTTCATAAATAACAGACATACAATGTCAGCCAATTTGATATTAATTCTTAACATTGGAAGGGGAAAGGGAGACAAAAATGTTATCTTGACAGGTTTTCATGTATCAATACATGCAATCAATATTATCAACTTTGCTTTGCAATGAGTTTGCTTAAGTAGCACACACGAGTTCAGCAAGATCGCTCAGCTGAACAACTTATGCCCCCCCCCCAAAAAAAAAAAGCAAAAAAGCAAAAATAAAGATGGTTCAAAAAGAGAATAATGAATAATAACAATTAAACTCATTCCACTTCTACCACAAATGATGAAACAAATCGTAATGACCACCAAATAATGAGGGTACCTTAATGACCAACAATATTTCTTCTACAAATGTGCAAAATAAAATTTCAAATCTGGAGCAAGTCAAAGAAAAATTGAAGTAACAATATTTAGACCAGGTTCCAGTTTGTTTCATTTATTCTTTTTCTTAAAAATGCCCATAACAAAAAGCAATTTAACAATAGGGAATCATTCATACCATAACCATGGTGTACAAACTTGTGAGTGAGGAGAGAGAATGTAGCAGAAGCACAATCAATCCACCACCCTCTACTGTCTCTATGGTTCTAGCCAATAGATTTGGAGTCAAAGCCTCAAAGTCCTAACAAAGACAGTGAATGTATTGAAAATAATTATAGCATTACAAAAAATAAAAAAAAAGATCGTGAATTGAAAGTAAGCAATTAACATCAATAAAATATAATGGCAAAGCCACCTGTAATATACACATTCCAAATGTGTTCCCAAGAATTCGTTCAGAATCCTTGTACAAGCAGTATGTTAATCCCCCTGTTTCAACAAAAAGTTGGAAAGGATCAACTTTCTCAGGATCCAACAGTCCTCTCTGCATCAGTTTTTTAATTTGCTTAGCACGCTTTTTCCGGTGACTGCATAAACACAATTGACCCAGCTTTTCAATCATTATTACCTTTAGAAGTTGACACACTGCTAAAAAAAACAATAAAAGAATCTTTTCAAAATCAAAAACCAAATTTAAGGGTAAAACGGAAACCTGCTAAGTTCAAGTTTGTCCTTGTAGCACCACAAAACAGTGGGTCTGGATTTGACCACTGCCTTGCTTAGCATGTAGTGAAGATTCACAATCTGCCACAAAAAGAAGACAAAAAAATGTATTGTCCTTTCAAGTCCCAGCAACGTAACAAACACACGCACGCACGCACGCTCGCTAGAATTTTATTCCTAATTGGCTCCAAATGTGAAGCCAAACAATGCAAGTTTCCTTGGCTTAACTAAAAATTCTCAGATGTGCCCCTCAATCGTCTACGTTACTAAGGGTCCCTAACACAACACACAAACAATAAAACACACACATATTCACAATTAAGCCTAACACAAATATCTGGTTCGAATCATCCACAAAGTCAAAGTTATGAAGGTGGAGTCAGGACGGTGGCTTTCTTGCCTGGTCACGAGACTTGTCACCCACGATGACAAACAAGGAACGGTGCCGTAACTTCACGCCATTTTCGATTAGAGTTCTGATTCGCTCGTCCACCTTTTTCCTCATTTTCCCTATCTCCTCCCTGCGAAATAGAAAACCAAAGACAAGAAAGAAAGAAAAAAGGTTGGCTTGAGTTAGTCAGACCTCAAGGGGCTTCGCCTAAGGAAACCCGAAAATTGACAACCACAAGGCAAAGATAACAGAAATAGACGAAGTTTAGATATCGAAGTCGATTAGGGCACAAGCAAACTGAGAGAGTATGAAACAGAGAATACGCACGCACTACGAATGCTCCTTCACACCTCCCCCCCTTCTTCTTCTTCTTCTTCCTTCTATATTTTGTGAAAGGATGCGGACGAGTGATGTTAGGGCATATCAAGTTTGCTGTTGTCGGCGCCGACAACAGCAAACTTGTGACGCATTATAATAATTTATTAATAAATATGTTTAAAAATATATAATTCTGTATTTTTTTTAAATCCAAATTTAATTTTTTCAAAAAACAAAAAAAGTAATAACCAATTGCCTTTACTTGAGAGAGTTTCTAATTTGACCCATTTTTATGTCGGTCAGTTCATAAGAGAAAAACAAATAATTTAAGTAAAAGTTTATTGAAATGATAATAATAAAATAAATTAAATTTATATAATTTAAAATTATTCGCTTGTTATATTCAACAAAAAAAAATAAATATAACAAACATTGAGTTATAGTTATAGTTAACAATAAAATTATTTCATCTTGACTTATAAATCATAAGTTTAAGTTGTTAAAAATAATAAATGCTTTGGTAAATTTTTTTTATGTTTAGAGTTATAGTTATAGTTGACAAATTTTTATTTTAAATAATTTTATTAATGTTTAATAAATCTTTAAAATTACTGTTAAAAATATATATACAGACTAAATGTAAATTTGTTTAAATTTGAATTTTAGAAATATAGTATTTTAATATTCTAAAAAAATGTAATAAGTATAAAATATTTTTATACTTTTTAAGACAAAAATACTCATTATTATGTATATTAATTACAATTAAAAGATTCTTTCGTAATCATTTTCTTTTTCTACTTAGCAATCTTTTGTAAAAGATTCTGCCTGGTCCTTTGCCCCCACTAAAAGGAGATCGGTGTTTTCTTTATGGCACCCCCCACCTCCTCCCCTCGGCAATGGCATCCACGAAATAGCTGGATTCTCTTATGATTGCATATCTACTTTCTAGCATTAATTTCTAAAGCTCGGATTTCTAGCATTAGACTTGACCAAAAAAAAAAAATGGGGGGGGGGGTGGGGGGAATCTGTTAAGGGGAGTTTTGAACAAGTCAACACATTTACATTTTTGTGGATTTTTCATGTTTAAAAGAAGCTTTGAATTAAATAGCATTAGTGACAGTAGGCGAAGAGATTGAAACTTATACTTTTATAATTGCGGCAGAGGTGGCTGTTTTGAGACCAAATTTTCTTTGCCTGTCATTGGCTCATTGTCGTTTACTGAATAGAATTCAGCATTGGCCTGTGAAAATTATGTCAAATACCCGTCTTCTTCGTTCCTCTTGTCATGCTGTCTCTTATTGCAGGCCTCCCCCTAGCTAGAGAGCTTGTGATCGTGTATGCTCATTCAAATGAATCTATGTCACAAAGTGACAGAGTGAGGCAGTCTGCTAATTTTAGTAATTGCCAGTGTATGTCCAAGTTCAGTGTCGTACATCTTCATCTTCGCTAAAAAACCAAAAAAAAAAACTGAAGAAGAAGAAGCTTTGGGTGGTGGTGCTAGCTACTAGTCTCAGTGCATGTGCATGTTGTCAAGGGAAAGAAGGGAACCTTCTATTCTCCATTCCGCCCTCTTTTCCATAAACACTGCTCTTTGTGGAAAGTATTGCATGGACCCAAATGGAAATGCTCTCGCCTTGCATTTGCAGTTGGGGAGAATTGGCATAGATCGGTTCGGTTCAACTACTGCTAGTCTTCTTCTAATCAAAACCCCAACAGGGGCACATTTTATTTTTACGCTAATCTTTTTGTCAACGCTAGAAGGTTGCTATTTTTAATATTCTTTTTTTATGTGCTCGCAGTGAGATAGCAGCTCGGGGTCATGTGATTTGGTAGCACAAACTGACGCGGTGAACAAATGAACTAGCATCATCATTGGCCCTTCAGACACTCTGTTTGTCCACCTGCCCCAGCACGCCCCCGTGTATCAAAATTATTCCTAAATTTGCACCACAGTTTAAGAGTTAGAATTCACATTGGTTTTGCTAATCTGAAGTTTGAATATGACTTATTGTGGGTACCAGATGACAAATGTAGGATGGACTACTCAACACGAGAAAGAGTGGAAGGCAAACTGGCTAGAAATTATTTATTTGTAATTAAAATTAAACAGAATATCTTAAATAGTTATTTCATTATTTAATAGCAATGACAACACCCGTCAACCATTAAAAAAAGAAAAAAAAAAGCATATCTTCTAATGATACGTAATTTACTCTAATAGAATATAATTGTGAAGAAATTATCTCTAAATTTTTAATTCTATTTAAATATAAATAATAATAATTAACAAATTAATAAGTATTATATATACTTATGAATTTAAGGGTTTTGCATGTTACGACTATTATTTTCTTTAAAAAATATTTATTGAGTTATGCAATATTACGTTTATAAGATTTAAAAATTCTTTTCTCTTTTTCATACGGAAATCGTTACATTTTTTCATGACCTCTTGACCTCTTGTTTATAGCTATTGACAATAGATATCGGAATAGAATCCGACTTTGATAATATTTTGCCATGGAGTTATTACTCTCTTTTAAAAAAATAAACTGTTAAGTATGATGTACTCATATTTATAAAATTTAAAAATTTATTTTTCTTTTTTTTAACAAGAAACTTTGTCACATGCAACTTAAATTAACAAAATATATTAAATTATAACTTAAATTTATATTTAATCATGAAATTTCTTTGTTAGTCACTTCTTTTTTATTTATTTTTTATCCATGTTGCCTCCTCTTTTTAATAATCAAATCCACGTTAAGTCTCTTTTCAGTAATAAAGTAAATTTAAATAAATGTCTCTTAGACCGTAAATTGCCAAATTGCAATAAACATGGATAATTCACATTTATATTTACAACAAAAAATTAGGAAAGAGATAAAATGCAAGGAAACCCTTAAAAGTTAAGATTTGTTAACCAAGTTTTCAAACATTTGGAATTTTCTAATCGAGTCCTATATTTCCAACACTTTTATCTTGATTTATTTTTTAATGTGAACGGACTAGAATTTGTGAACCTGAACATGAGATCAGGAAACGATGCTACCACTCAATCACATGGTCTCTGTGGTTACGCTTCCTTCGTAGTGTGAAAGGAATATTGTTCTATCGGCTCGTTCTATCCCTTCTAACCATTTTTATTTATTTTTTCAAGTTTATTTCCATCATGAAAGGATCCAAAAAAAAAAAAAAAAACAGAGCCATCTTGAAACCTAACCCCAGATGGCTGAACATAATTTTGAAACGTGTCATAATATCAATGGTCCAGTGCCACCTCCTGCCGTAAGTGGTTACGATTTGATTCTAGCAACACGTCAAAGCCCGGATAAGACAACGCCGAAACATCCACGAATGGCTTTCTCATTTATTGATTTGTTCCTTTTTTAGAATTTTGTTGGTTGAGGTTTATTGATATTTTTAAGCCTTTCGTGGCACAATAAGATAATATAAAAGAAATTTTTTTTGATAACCATACAATAAAAATAAAGCAAAAAATACGTAACGATAAAAAAATTAATGAATTAAAAATAATTGAGACGTGATGAATTATTTTCTTAGTATTTTGTTATTTTAATAATAATTTTTTTAAAAAAATGCAGTACCTCGGTGTGGCCCCGGGCTTTCCACCTTGCGGCCCCTAGAATTTCATTATTAAATATCATTTATTATTATTTTTTATTTTTTATTTCCGTTATCTTGTACTTTATTTGGATAAGGACAAGCAGTGAGAGGGGAGAGGCGAGCAAAGGAAAAAAAATAAAAAATATACCAAAAAGAAGAAGAAGAAGAAAAAATAAAAAACAAAAAAAAAAAAAAAAAAAGGGCGGGCGGATGTGCGAGCCACGGGAACGGGCCGCGCCTATAAAAGACATCCATTTAAGTCGTCAATGGTTCATCGACATCTCAATAGCGCCTCACCCAACCCCCTACCGCATCCACAACACCCCAACGCCCGCATCTAACCAACAGCCGAGTTCGCTCTGTCCGCCATGGACCCCTACAAGGTACAGTAAACTTCCTTTACGACTGTTCTTGGATTTATATCTCTACTGATTAATTCAAAATCTAAATGTTTCCAGTACGAATTACAGGAAAACCACGCCTCAATAGCTAAAATCCAAATTTATGTAAATTTTATATTGAAATTTTCATGCGTGTGACACGAGACTCAAGTTCCGCCCCCTGGAAATTAGATCCCGACATTCTCATAAACTCTAAGCTGTTTTGGTTTTCTTGGAAGCTCCTCCGGTTCTTCGTTGTTCTTTTATTGTTGTTCCTTTTGTTTTTCGTTTTCTACGGCTGATTGGAATTGCTTTTTTCAAATTTTCAATTGTGAGTTAATTCATTTCTTTAATTCTCTCTCTCTCTCTCTCTCTCTATTTTATGGTTATGATGTCGATGATGATGATGATGATGATGATGCAGCATCGCCCATCAAGTGCTTACAATTCCCCGTTCTGGACTACTAACTCAGGCACTCCCGTATGGAACAACAACTCTTCGCTTACCGTTGGATCGAGAGGTATTGGCTTTGTTCATCTGCTGCTAATTGTTTCGTTTATTAGCCGAATTCAAATCACAAATTGATATGTTTGGATGCCTTGAAACCAACAACCTGCTGGAACATCTCTTATTCTGTTTCTGTTTCTTTGTTCTTCTGGTTTACCCTTTGTCATTCCATGGCGTATTTTTCGTGGGCGTATCTTCGTGATTTGCTAATCCCTTTTATTGTGGTTATTTGTTCATGCTGATCGACACACTTGTTTGCTATCTGTGTGGTGTATTGATTAGTTTGAGTTAATGGCTAGATTTACTTAGTGACACGTCGAGCTGGGAATCCACGGACAGAGATTCATTAGTCTTTTTTTCTTTTTTAATTTTATTCTCCCAGGTCCAATCCTTCTCGAGGATTATCATCTGGTGGAAAAGCTCGCCAACTTCGACAGGGAGAGGATTCCAGAACGTGTTGTCCATGCTAGGGGAGCAAGTGCCAAGGGTTTCTTTGAAGTCACTCACGATATCTCTAACCTCACATGTGCTGATTTCCTTCGTGCCCCTGGAGTTCAGACACCTGTTATCGTCCGCTTCTCCACTGTCATCCATGAGCGTGGCAGCCCAGAAACCTTGAGGGATCCTCGAGGCTTTGCTGTGAAGTTTTACACCCGAGAGGTTAGTGCTTACTTGACATTTCCATTATGTTCCTTCACTATCACATTGTAGGATAGCAGATGCTTTGAAGAGCTGATTACATTAAAAAAAAGGCAAATTTTTCAACTTCTGTGAGACTTATGCTTATAAATCTATGCATCAAAAACTGAATATGACCATGTTGGCAATTTGGTCATGTTCTTGGAAATTAATCTTGTCACTCTCTTTGTTGATTAAATAACAGTTATTATTGTTCTTGAAATTGTTGTCATTTTATTTTATCTAAGGTTGATATGTGTTACTCTAAACACCTTACATATTTTTTCTGTTTCCACTGATATTTAGAAGTTTCTTTGTTTTCATTCTAACTCAGGGCAACTTTGATCTTGTGGGAAACAATTTCCCTGTCTTCTTTGTCCGTGATGGAATGAAATTCCCAGACATGGTACATGCCCTGAAGCCAAACCCCAAGTCTCACATTCAGGAGGACTGGAGAATTCTTGACTTCTTCTCCCATCATCCTGAGAGTTTGCACATGTTCTCCTTCCTTTTTGATGATGTGGGTGTTCCTCAAGATTATCGACACATGGAGGGCTCAGGTGTTAACACCTATACCCTTATCAACAAGGCTGGAAAAGCACACTATGTGAAATTCCACTGGAGACCTACTTGTGGTGTGAAAAATTTGTTGGAGGATGAGGCAATTAAGGTTGGAGGATCCAACCATAGCCATGCCACTCAGGATCTATATGACTCAATTGCAGCTGGCAACTATCCTGAGTGGAAACTGTACATCCAGATACTTGACCCTGCTCATGAAGACAGGTTTGATTTTGATCCACTTGATGTAACCAAGACCTGGCCTGAGGATCTTTTGCCCCTTCAACCAGTTGGCCGTTTGGTCTTGAATAAAAATATTGACAACTTCTTTGCTGAAAATGAGCAGCTGGCATTCTGCCCTGCTATTATAGTTCCTGGTATTTACTATTCAGATGACAAGCTACTGCAGACTCGGATTTTCTCCTATGCTGATACACAGAGGCACCGTCTTGGACCAAACTATCTGCAGCTTCCTGCTAATGCTCCCAAGTCTGCTCATCATAACAATCACCATGATGGTTTCATGAATTTCATGCACAGGGATGAGGAGGTGTCTTTCTTTCCCCACCTATCCCACCCTTACTGCCCTGAGAATGAAAAGACGAAATCTATTAATTTGAATTCTGACACATAATTTTAGCCAGAGGGAAAAGACTTATGGAATTGATTGGGTAGGAATAAGCTTTTCTGTCGTTCATTCTGGGTTTCTGTTCTGATCAGGTGCAATGTGCTTGTCTTTTAGGTCAATTACTTCCCATCCAGGTATGATCCTGTTCGTCATGCTGAGATGTTCCCCATTCCTCCTGCTGTCTGCAATGGAAGGCGTGAGAAGGTCAGTTTTGTTCTTGTTGCGTTCTGTTCAAGATTGAAGCCTAACATAAAATTGTCAGTGTTGAAAATTTGGGTTTAGTTGTTTCTTGTATCAGTAAAGGATGACATTAGGTTATGGAAGACCTCTTAACAGGAGGAAACATGTGTCTATACTTGTGTAAGCATATAGTTTTTGCTGACTTTTCTGGCTAATGCAGTGCATCATTGGGAAAGAGAACAATTTCAAGCAACCTGGTGAGAGATATCGATCATGGGCACCAGACAGGTAGGTCTGCGTCCCAATATTGAATTTCAAGAGAGGATTTTGATCCATGGATTCCAGTAACATTTTCTATCTTGATCTCTCTTTTGTGGTTGTTTAAAGGCAAGAGCGGTTCATTCATCGATGGGTTGATGCATTATCTGACCCACGTGTTACTCACGAAATTCGCAGCATCTGGATCTCATACTGGGCTCAGGTTAGACGCTCCTTTCATTCAACTCTCCCACGAATAATAGCCCCAAGTGGAAACTGCATCCTAATATCTTTATCTGGTTTGAATGTGATTCAGTGTGACAGGTCTTTGGGTCAGAAGCTAGCAACTCGGCTGAATGTGAGGCCAAGCATTTGAAGATGACAGCTTGCTTTGATTATGTTTTCAGTTACAGAAGGTGCAAAGGAGTAATTGTGGAGAGGATGCCACCTTGAGGATAAATATCAGTCTTTTGGTTACTGGGCCCTATGCGCTTGTATTAGTAATACAAAACTTGTCATGACTTCAGTCTATTGGCATTATGTTTTAATAAATCAATTGAAAACTTGTCATCCTAATAAATCAGTTGCGTTCGCTTGATACGGTCCAATTCAGTATACTCGCCTACATCCTTTTTTATGGGTTCCACGGGGCCGAAAACCAAGAAGGATCGACAATCCTTTTTATGTCAAAATTAAAATTTGCATTGCGTCAAAGCTTAAAGGAGTTGGGTTTCGGTTTCCAATTGCCTTTAGAATTTTGCTCTTGTACTCAATTTAAAAAATTAAAATGAGAACGCTGAAGCCTTGCGAAAGGGAAAGAAACGGCCACCTATCACTGATCTAAAAATTTGACTATCACTTTTTGTATAAGTGTTTCCTAAATAATCGTTAGATATTCTCTTTTATAAATATTTTAAATATTTTATATTTAAAAATTATATTAAAGTAAAATTATTATAAATACTTCACTTATCTTATTTGTAAAATATATTTTTTTCGTACAATACAAGTTCTCTTGTAAAATTTTTGTACTTTATCTTTCTAGTTATCTCAAATTCTTTTTATTTAGTTATTTATCTCTCATAAATCTTTCGTTAATTCGCTTAAACTTTTTAAAATTTAGTTAGTGCCTTTTTTTGTAAGATTGATTAAGTATCACGCGAATTAATATATTTAAAGTATGTACAAAACCTAATTTAATTTTTAAAATCTTTATAATGCTACATTTTACAACCGATCATATCTAGGAAGATTTTTAATTTTTCTTGTTTCGCAATTTAAAATTCTTAATTTGTCCCATATTTGAAAAGTTTTTTGACTGCTTAGAAAGATTGAGTCAATTTTTTTATTTTTAAATTAATTTTTTTAATTAAATTAAAATTCAATCCTTTATTAGATGTTATTAGAGTCAAACTCAAAGGGTTGGTATACAAAAGTTCTTTATTACCATTTCGATTGTCAATTGAGGTAGCACGGAGACATGCCCTTTAAAAGGGTCGAGAATGATATGTCCCATGTTAATTTTGAAAGAGTCTTTAGACTGTTTAAAGGTTGATCAAATTTTTATTTTTGAACTAATTTTTATACTTATCAAAATCTCTTTCTAAGACTAGTGGCAAAAGGTTTTTTCGACGCAAAAGTTTCCCTGACGGCTCTCCGGGGCCCATAGCGTAGGGGGATGATTTCCCTCCTCACATGTTATTTTCTCCCCATAATTTATTAGTATTTTATTAGTATCCCTGCCAGGTCAAATGTCACCCCATCGAATGTTCGTCAATTTTCCCTGTCCTAATAAAATTTAGTCATCAACCGCTAAACTTGTTTGTGGATCCCAAAAAAATCTGTCACACTCCTAGCCTTTGAACTGCTGGAGGCATGTTCCAATTTGCCCTTTTTTTTTTTAAAAAAAAAAAAAAGCTTCTTTGTTGCTCACTCGAGAGGGGTAACTAGGCCTTTTGAGGGCATAAATTTATGCAACCCCTGCCACAGCATTGGATACAAAATAAAGTCGTCGACGATGCCTGATTCATAATGATTGTATTTTAACAAGAAATAGCACGGTTGAAGGATTCCCCTGCGTAGATTATAGGCAAGAAAAAATGAAGTTACTGGAGAAGTACCACAGCTTCTATTTCCCAATTACAGAGAGTAACGAGTCAATCAAATTGGAGCCGAAGCATCTATTTTTTGGATGACCCCTTTTGCCCTCTGTTTCTCCCAACCAACTAAAAGCTCAAATGGATGTTTACGAGGATACGCATCTAATGATTTTATGAAAGGAAAGTGCTTCTATATATAAAGGCGTGCCACCGCGATCCTGTGTTAGCAGAACATATCTAATCAATGGAAAAATGTAACACAAATCATCAGAAAAACCAATGAAAAATCTTATCCGTACCCAAAAAAAAAAGTGTAAAATATGTGCGCATAAAAGTGATCTAATTCCTATGCACAGAATAACAAATATAAAAGGAATGTATATCAGAGATGTCGAATTTCCTGCCGCGAAGACGGAAGTACATAATGAAAGCCGCGAAATCCAAACCTGGAAATAAAAAAAAGTGCACACAAACACAGCTTTTCTTATAAAGCAAATACTGGTTGCATTGAATATATATCTATATCAGTGTTTCCAACAAATGCTTTATAGTTAACAATAGAGAGAATTTTTATTTAAAGAAAAAAGAAGAAGAACAAGAACAAGAAAAGGACTAACATATGATAAAGGATATTTGCGGGCTTCTGCCTCCGGGGTAAATTTCCTTTGATGAGACAAAAGCCTTCAGCAGATGTACATCAATGGAATACCAATGCAATATGAGTTGGAGACTTACAATATCACATTTTCTGTCCAAAAACAGCTTTAAATTGAAGCTGTACTCCTTGCACCTCGCACCTGAACATTGTCAGATTCTGGACCATGAAACTGTTCAGCCAAGTACGCCAGAGCAACAACTATATCACCAATAAGAGGTCGGAAATGAGCTTCTTCATTAAGACACATTGTAGTGATGGCAATTGCATAGTTCAAACAACGACGAGGATACTGCCCTTGCAACAGAGGATCGACTAATAGCCAAAACTTCTTCTGGTCGTTCAAAAATGGGCGAGACTGCAACAAAAAATTAACAGGAAACAGTCCCTGTAGCTTCAACAAAGTTGACACTGGAAGAGTATTCAAGCTAGCATTTGAAAGTCCTCAAACAACTTCATCAAAGAATCATGAAAACTTAAAATCTTCTAGAGATTTGATGTTTATCTGGTACAAAATGTGGCTCTTTAAGAGTTTCATGAGGAAAAGATGAGGAAAGGATGCAGCCCATGCCATTAAAGAAATAGCAAAGTTTTCAGGAGCAGGCCTTTTCATTGTTATGCAACATACAGGGCGAAAGGCCCAAAAACCTGCACTGCATGAATAACATATGAAGACCCCACAGATATCATCATGAAAAATGGAAAAGGGAGGAAGAAGAAAAGCTCCTCTAAAATGTTTGAAAATGTGTCTTTCCAAATACCAGCTGAAAAGCAGTGTTACCTTGGCCATTCCAAAGCTTCAAAGGTAAATAAAATGTATCTTTAACTCACCCATGAGACTAAGGTCTGCTCTCCTGGCTTCTTAGTGCGATCTATGGCCCTCCTACCAGTGATCAACTCCAACATAACGACACCAAAACTATAAATATCAGATTTGAGAGTTAATTTGCCACTCATGGCATACTCTGGAGCACAATATCCATGAGTTCCCATAACTCTTGTTGAAACATGTGTATTTTCACCTACAGGTCCCAATTTTGCAAGTCCAAAATCTGATAGTTTGGGATTAAAATCATCATCTAACAGGATATTTGCTGATTTTAAATCACGGTAAATGACAGGTGGATTGGCTTTGCAGTGTAGGTACTCAAGACCCCGAGCAGCACCAACAGCAATCTTTAGCCGAGTTCTCCAATTCAATGGCTCTTTATCAGGTTGCAAGCCTGGTTAATGAAAGAATGTCAACAAACATGTCTACTACAGATAATTTTGGCATTTATTTATCTAAGAGAGTCAATCCACGAAAAGCAAATGACACAACATTGGCATTAATGAGAAAGGGTGTCACAGCAACTGTGAATGGTAAACTACAAACTGAAACGATGGCCACAAATAATAATTACATGCATAACTAAAGAACCCAGTTTCTCTATTCAGAAGCACCAAACAAAAGGAAATTTGGTACAGTAGATACAATAGAACTTATAATTGAATGACAAAAAAAATCAGGAATCATACTGGTGAGAAAACTCCTGGAGATAACAGGCTCAGTAAGATAATTCCAGGCATTATCATGAGGAGGGTCCAAGTGCAACAGAACTTCACAAGACATTAGCACTGACAATAACCTAAACTAACAACCAAACTCCTCACTCCTCTATTTTCTCTTGGTAACTTCCTTTGTGAAAAAAGAGTGGACTATAATTGACCAGATCGATGAAATATTGTCAAAGAATAGAATGTCAAATTACTACCTCTGCACCACATCATCATTACTTGGCAAAAGAAAAATAATTGACAGACATGATTCAAAAAGATTAACACGGAAAACAAAATATAATGTAATAATCTAACAAAGGTGATCATAAAAAGTCACATTATAATTAAGCTGTTTGAATGACAAATAGGAGTACAGTATTATGAAGTGAAGTATGTAAAGCAAATGTGTGCAATCGACTTACCAAAAAGATGACCTTCCAAGCTACCCATAGGCATGTACTCATAGACCAATAGTCTTTGATCGCCAGAAGTGCAGTACCCGATCAAGGTGACAAGATTAGGATGATGTAACAAGCTCAACATGATAACCTCCACAATAAACTCCTGATTCCCCTGAAGACCCTCGAGGTTAAGTTGTTTCACCGCAACAATCTGGTTGCCCAAAAACGAGATATTATCACATTTAGAAAATCGAAAGGACAATAATTATCACAGCTAGAAATTAGAAATGGCGACTAATTTGATCACGTGGTTACCCAATGACTAGGCAACTACTTTGATCGCGTAAACACAGATCTCCCTTCAAATATAAATTGACGAACAAATATAACAAGCTTGCCTGTTCCGACTCCAAGCGACCTTTGTAAACCCTGCCAAAGCCTCCTTCCCCAATCAGATTCATCTCCCTGAAATTTCTTGTTGCAGTTGCAAGTTCACCAAACGTGAAACTACACGCGGCATTGTGTTTGGGATCCTTTGTGCTCTTGTCTTTACCATTCCCTGCAACAGAATAAACAGATCATAATTAAGAAAAAAGCAAAAAAAAAAAAAAAAAAAAAAAAAAAAAAAACAAAAGGAACCCCCTCAGCTAAATAACATGGATCATTCCCGCGCGATCGAATAATATAGATCTCCACGAAATGTTCAAATCCCATATAAGTTACTCAATTCCAGACATTGCTTAAAAGGGAAGAAACACTACTACAGCGTACAACAAATCCAAAGATAAAAGGCGGAAAAGAAAGACAATATGTGTGTGTATGAGAGAGAGAGAGAGAGGAACCTGAGGGATCGGAAGAATGGCGCGAACTAGAGCGAGGCCCGTTTTCAACGTCGATTTTAATGTCCTTTCGCCGCGGATTTATGCAGGAAAAGCAGCCCATCTCTTGATTTCAACACTAATTCAAATCAATTACACTGCACAAAACAACAACAGCATTCGAAACTCTCGAAACCGTCCGAAAGAAGAAGAAGAAGAAGAAGAATATAAAACCCAAAAATTTAAACCCTAAGCCATGAAACGGAGAGGGAGACGCAGCTCCCGTTCTCTCCTCTCCGGAATAGGAAAGATCCCCAAGAACCCAAACCAACAATGTTATGATATGATTGTACTAAAAAAAAAAAAAAAAGGAAGAAGAAAAGTCCTTGCCCTTTAGATCCCAACAACGCGCAATAAAGCAACAGAATCCATGATCTTCATTGGTTAATCCAACGACGACGACAACAACAATAACAAAGTACTTGTCTTGTATCCGCTAAACTTCTCCCCCCCCCCCCCCCCCCCAAAAAAAAAAAGTTACGTAAAGCACTGAAATTATCTTTTTTCATTAACAAATAATGGATAAATACTCTTACTCATATTATTTTGTTTTCTTGCAGGCTTAGCTTGCACCCATTTTCCGTTTCATTGAATTTCCTATTACCCACTTGGTAACAAGTACAATTTTTTTTGGTTCTGTCTGTAAATGCAATAATTTTTTTGTTTCTTTTTCAAAATTAAAAAATCTATTGAGACAAGAACCGATGAAATGGAGAAGAGATTTCGAGTTTAATAAGATCCAGAATTATTCACTTCCGTTGAAATGCCACTCGCTAGAACGGTCTTGTCCGAAAGGCTGAAGGTTTCAAAGAAGAGCACAAAAAAGACCAGAACATTAGACTGAAACTGTGTTCGACTTTGGAATTTTGGCAAATATATCTAATGCGGCAGCTTGAACGCGCGTCGGCCAACGGGAGGTAAGATGCCCACCAATATTTTTCACGCTCCCCTCCATGTCAATGGAACAAAGAACAAAATTAACACTGTTCCCATGAAACGCATGGAATAGGACAGCCCAAATCCCACAACCAATGGCCCACCAGCAGTAAAATATGATATGGGACCTCACGAGAAAACTCCCTACGCCATTAGTCTCATCAACAGCAAGATATTGAGCTTGCGGACCCCCGAAGATTTCCTCCCATTCTCGAACGCCTCTCTATGACTTCTCAGAGCCAACCTTTTACTGCTAACACCGGACGTTACTTCTATTGAACTAAATCCTTGACTTTACGAGAAACTAGAACCGTCCATTCTCTAAAAATAAGTGGAGAGCTGGTTTAGAGCTTTCATCTTGCTTCAAAACCCTCCAGGCTCCAACCGAACCTAGCAATACACTTGCCAATATATCAACTCTTTCTGGGGCGTCCCAGTAACATACATCACAAGAATTTGTGGTGACAATCTCTCCCCACCCTTGCAGGGATAACCAGAAGAACTTTATATCAACAGTATTAATCACTTCCGCTACTTCCAAAAAGGCCCCACATCCAATTAACCAGCATACCAGCACCATACAATCGTCATCGATAGCCCCTTTCATACTTTTAGCAAGATCTGTTGCATCCAATTCCGATCCAAAAGTCCTACTTTTATAGTCATAACTCAAAAAAGAATCAGCCAGAGTGCCATGAAAATCCTTGCAGCAACCGCTGTCAAGTTAGCATAATTATCACAAATAAAATTGCAGTCTCCACACAATGCTGTAAGTTAGCTTTAAGCAGAACAGCTTCACAAAAGACCTTATGCCTTAGTTGTGCACTCAACAATAATTCCTTCGCACGTGGCTCTTAACTGGCCTCTACAAATCTATCCTCCATGGCAAATGTCGATTCATTGGCAACCACAGAAATTCAACCCACGTCAGCTCCAGCCCTTTGGATCTCAAAACTTGGCAAATCTTAAGCCTTGCAAGATCCTAATGCTACCATCGCCACTAAACTACCAAAGATATCGGAGAAATATGGCTGTAGGCTCACCAGAAAAAAAAAAAAAAATCTCCTAGGACGTGTAAAAATGGTTTTTATTCCCAACAGAAACTGTATGCTCCGTTGGTACAACCCAAAATTCCACCATGCAAAGTTTCTATTAAGATAAAGATTATTAGAGAGGCAAAGAGGCGCGCGCAATCAGAAGTGGCTTTTCAATCTTTAAACCAACAAAACAATTACGAACTTCCAAGATTCCCAAAAAAAAAAAAAAAAAGAGTTGGGACTTCAAACTCGCTGTCACGTACAAATTGTTACTTCTTCTCAGAATGCAAACCAGCACAAGACTCCATATCCATTCCCATATAACCATCACTGATTCCAGGAACATGCAAACCTTTATTTTCGCCAATTTCATGAACAATAAAAGACGATTTGGACGAAGAACCCTTACTAGACCCACTAGACCCAATAATGCTACCGACTCGCCAACAGAAATAGAACTGAGTTCAGAAGCATATTCTCCAATTGTCAAATTTTTAGGACTGACGAGATTTGCGCAGAATCCTGCGTGAATATGAGTGTCATCAGTTTGCAATTACTTTGCTTTATTGCCTTCGCGCAATTAGACAATTCAGGAAATTTCACACCGAAGAATTTCATTGTTGTGTAATTCTGGAATCAATTCGATCGAACTATTCCCCTAGCTGCCTCAACTGCTCATGCACCGATAGTAACTGTAGAAGCCTTGATTCTTGCTTCCCTTGTATCACATTCCGCTGATCTTTAAAGCATCGGAGATCATCATCCGCTCCATTCATCACTGATGGATTCAACGTTGCAACTAAGCTTTCCATGTCAGTTGATTTTCAGTATCGGTTCCACGGGATAGAACTACCCTAATACCAAATTGATACAACATAAGGCCTACAAACAGGGAAAGTCGGAAAATGGGGAAGAGAGATTCCAGGTCTAAGATCCGAAATGATTCACTCCCTTATAGAATTGAAAAACAGAATAAAAAATAGAGAGAGGAAAGGGAAAAATAAGTTCTAGAAAGAGACTGAGGATCTCTGTATTTTCATTTCCTTGCTCAACAGGGGACGCCTATTAAAGCCAGAATGACTAGAAGAAAAATTGGCTGTCCATTCGAAATTTTAATCTTCATCTGATCTCTTATTCATGCATCCACAAGCAACGGACACCGGCACGGAACAAATAATGCATAAATATGGCAGGACAACAGGGCCGCACCAAATTTTTTTGTCCGACGTTTCAAGGATTATATCTCAATTGTAATTCCAAAATAAAACTGTGGTTTTGACCCTACAAAATTTGCACTAACTGTACAAATCCTCCCTCACATTCTCGATCAACTCCCTGAGGCTGTCAAACCGCCCTCTCCCTTTCCCTCCCCAGGGTGCCCCCTGGGCCTATAGCAATCCACCCAAGATTAGAAAGACTGACTCTGTAAATTTCAATACTCTTTGTTAGACAAGTTCTCAAACATTAAATTGGGCCACGTACAAGGTCTGAGCAAGGCAAAATGACCTATCCATCATCAGAGTTGTAAGGCTAAATCTGGATGCTGCGGTGAACCAAATGGCACACTGAAACTAAGTGGACTTTGAGCCAAGAAACCCACGTTCCAGTCTGGTGCAAAGGGGTGGAAATCTTGTTGATGGTATGGTGATAATCCCTGCCAAGGTGATTTGCTACCAAAGCCCCCATCGACTAATGCACATGACTCGGTGCCAGGGTGTAGAGCTGACAAATTTCCAGAGTGCAATAATCCATCGGAAATATCTGATAACTTGCTTTTGGAAAAATTGAAATTGTGGTCAGGCAATGAGTTGAAGGTTGTGTTAACCATTTGCGAAGAAATTGCTCCGTGCTCCAGATTGGACATTCCCATTGGCATCCCAAGTCTTGCCATCCCTGTTTGACGTGAAAAATTATTCCAAAACTCACCATTCAGTCCATTCCCATCAGCGCGAATTACAGTTTTTGGTTGACGTGGGACAGAATGCACAGGATTTATCCCACCCACGGTAATGCTCAGTGAAGAAAGTTCAGATTGTGAACTTAATCCACCAATTGCTTCCACCATGTCTTCTCTACCATCCACAAAACCAGTAACAATGGAGTCTGTGCCGCTTTTATAGTCATGAGGTGTACAATTATCTGAAGCTCTTGCTGCATCAGAATATGAAAACTGCTGTTCCTGAATTGGGTTAGTTTCTTCTTCCACCAAACCAGGACCAAACTTGAGTCCCATTGGCAACACGCTTTGAATTTTTTTTGAAGCAAGTTTCCGAATGATAGGTCCAAGATCAGCAGCAAAGCGAGCTAAACTCATTGCATATCCATGCTCTGCATTTAAGCCTACCTGATACATGTTAAAGGCAAATTTTTATCAGGTCAAAGGGAATAGAAACCTTTTGCAAGAGTGAGTACAAACAGAAATAGTTTAATAACCACTGAAGATCAAACTGTCACAAGTTTTCCCCTATTATAGTACTATAAGGAGGCACTAGCCTTTTAATCAGGCAACAAACAGTATCTATGTGAGAAAAAAGCAGGAGAGGTGGCTGGGAACCATCCCATCACTTTGAATACAAAGGATGATGTCATTAAAATTTCATGTACAAGACAATGTGGCACTGGCTACATTCTGAATCATTTCTGAATTACCAAACAAATGATGGGTAGATTCATATTCTCATAATGCTGAAGTGATATTTGCCTTACATACCGGCAATAGTTGCTTCAATTCACCTTCAAACATGGTGAAAACAGGTGAAGTGTGTATGAAAGCTGAAGAAGGCTTGTATGTCTCACGCTTCTTCTCATCTAATGAAAAAGGTTTCTTTCCATACTTCAGCACAGCCTTCAGAACAGAAGCTGTAGGCCAACAGTCAAAAGGAGAAATGTTTACCAACCAGTGCCAGGCAAATAGGATTAGTTTCATGAAGAATAAAAACAGAACAGAAAGCATATAACAAAAATCAACACAAATCCAATCACCCGGAAATTCATTTTCCCATTCTGACAACCAACAACCATAAGTCTCACTACTGTGGGTTATGTGAGATGCACTGAGTGATGTATTGGCAGGCTCAAGCTTGAAAGGGGCAGCAGTTCTTCTGAGATTGTAACAATTTGAACCATTGGCATTGTCTGTTCCAGTAGCATGACTTGGATCTGAGAAAATTTGAGGACCCAGATGGTCAATAGGGGACTTCTCAAGTGACTTTTTCAACTTGCCTGGTGGTCTTCCTCTCCTAACAACTTTGGGCACTTGTTCCCCATCATCACTTTCTTGCCTCAAATTGACGAAGTCTTTTTTTGCAAGCTCTTGAATGGATCGTGCCTGAGAAAAAAATCAAGACTTCAAATTACAGAAAACAGAATGTTATAAAACACAGAAACCAAACTTGACAATTGCAGCAGTTGGGAAACAGAGACAAAGACAGAAATTGAGACACAGCAAACCTGTCGAAAGTAAATAGTATCTGGAGAATTGTACTCCATTGCATTGGAACATATCTGAAAAATATCCTTCTGCATGCATCAATAATCACAAATTTCAGATTTTAGTGGTCAAAACATCAATATCAAGAAACAAAATGAATCAAGGCTATTGACTACCACCATACAAGCTGCAGTATTATGTAAAAAGTCCAACCACAATATCAAAAACAATAGCAGCTATATTCTATGTCTCAGGTTACTTTACAACTGTTGGAATGGGGCATTTCTATGTGCAGACAATTAGTGAAAAAATATGCCATGTTTCAGGCACCTAAATGAATGCATGTTTCTTTGGTACAGATAATGCTCATTACAAACAAAAAGATAATATTAAACATCGTAATCCAGAGTCTCTGAAGTTCCTTTCCTAGATTCTCGCCAACATGGCCATCCTGAATGAAACATTGTCATTAAATGTCACCATCCAGTGTCTCTGAAGCTCCTTCCCTGGCTTCTTGCTATCCCACCAATATTTTGTTCTCAGTGAAAAACAATATACTCATTCTACATTTACTTATCCATCTTGATTGCAACCTGCTCATTATATGCAAATTGTAATTGTATACTCAGAAATTAAATTCTTCTATATGCCATTGCCTTTTGGTAGCACTTGGCAATTACCAACTGGATAGCATTAAATGCAATAACAGAGTATCAAGAACATCCATGTACATAAACAGTAAGAGAAAATTAAGGATATCTAGGAAAATTACAAAGCTACAAGGCCAAAGAGAAATATGATATAACATGAAAACAGCTATAGATCTAGAATGACTAGTTGATCACCAACCTAAGAACTTCTGCCTTCAGATGAATGACAATAAATTCAATTCAAAGGCACCAACTGAAAAAATAAAAACTAACAAAGAAGACCAACAAGGTAACAAAGAAGAAGCTTCTCCAAGAAAAGCAATTTTATCCTTTGCAGAAAAAGTGGAAAGCCAAAGCCATGGAATTGAATATCATCATAGCAGCTCCTGTTGCAACTTACAAGAAAACTGTTGCAATAACTGTAGACATCGGAAAAAGGATGCAGAAAACACTCTTCTCCACCTATCACCAAGAACATCACTTTGACCTCAAACAGTATTCGCATTTGCATTATTCCTTGTCCAGAATAACACTTCGACTCAATACAATGTAAGTATTTACAGTAAGGGTGCTTTAATGTCAGGCCGAGACAACATCCCTCTTCAGGAAAATCACTTAAAATTGTAAGGTAATTAATTGAGATGCAATGTGTACTTGCTATTTACAAAAATCCTGTTGGAGAATAAAGGTGGCAACTTGCATAGATGTCAATTCGAAAGTAAAGCAACTAGAAAATATTCAAGCTCTCCTTCCAACAAGCAGACTGCAGTGGTCATTAACAGAACCCTTTCGAGTATACAGATATTTGAAAAGAAAGTAATTTAACCAACCTCGAACTCTTCCAAATTAGAATAAGCCCCCTCATCTAGCTTTTTCCTTATGGTAGCAAAGTCCATGGGATTCTCAATGATGTCATGATAGTCAGGAAGCTGCAACAAAATCAATCAGCAATCAGATAACTGCATATGTTTTCAATAAACTAAAAGGAAGAAAAAGAATACGCACCTCTTCCGGATCCACTGGCTCGAAAACACTCCATGAGTGTCCTTCCTGCAAGCAGTAGGTCAATTCAAAGCCAACAATCAATAATGCAATAGAAAGAAGGTAACTAAGAAAAGACAAAAACAAAAAAAAGACAAAAAAGAATGCAAAGCAAAAAATTAGGATCTAAAACGAGACCCACTTTTGGAGCCTGTCGAGAATGAAGACCAGCAACTTTTTGTCCGGCAAAGGTGTCGTGGGGCCAGGCTCCACCAGTGACCCTGTACCCATGAATAATGACACAATTTTTAGTTGACTACTACAGGGCGCTTTTTCCTCAAAAATTTCCAGAAAGTGATTTTTTTTTCTTTTCTTTTAAATTGAGTTCTGAGTTAGGTTGATACCATGAAGGGCGCCCATCCCTTTCACATCCTTTCCACCCTGCAAGCAAATCAGTCTAGTTTTAGTTTATGCTTCTTATCCAAACAACCCTACTGTACTCATCAGATAAGAAAAGTAAAAGAAGACTTTTGTATTTTAATTGGAAAGAGGGAGTGCAAGAAGGGTGACAAAAATAAAAATAAAAAAAATATATTTTTTAAAAAAGAAATTGAGAAGAATTGCAGAAAAGACAAATGTAAACTTTATGTGACAACAACTACTGTGTCGAAGTATAACTTTTTGGGCGGCATATAAACAATCAAAGAATAAAATATCCACGAAAAAAAAACACATTACACCAACTGGCAAACATAGAATCTATATAACGCCCTTGGTACTAGTGGGGGCCTATAATCACCATATCATCAGATCCGAGAAGGGCGGAGCCGATCTTGCGCCTCTTGAGAGCCGACTCTGGATAGTCACCGCCCGCATTAGAATTAGAGACGCAAAACTTAGGACCCAAGGAATTCGCCGAATTAATCGGGTAATGACGATCCTCATTGTCGTGATCTCGAGAATTCAATCCAAGCAACAGCTTATGCTTCTTGTCTTTCCGCTCATCGTCCTCATCGTCATCTCCTCCACCGCCAAACCACTCCGCTGCGCCGGGATTAGAGTTCCGGCGGCTGGATCGGCTGGCTCTATTGTGCAGAGAATTAGGGTTCCGGAAATTAGGTATTTGTTTCTGCTGCTGTTGTTGTTGTTCTCTAAGGGAGCGTTTTTGAAGGTCTAAAAGAGACGGACGTCCCTTTTTCTTCTTCCTCCTCGTCATTCTCCCTCCGCCTCCTCCTCCTCCTCCTCCTCTCCCACCCATTCTTCCTCTCTCCTTTTTCTTTTGTTTTTTTTTTTTTTATTCTCTCCCAACACGCATTAGTTTAATGATTATTATTATTTTAATTTTGCTTTCTCAGATTATTTTATTTTATTTTATGTTCATTACTTTAGAGAATGGGCATTGTTCGGTACGTGTGACTCGCATGGTCACGTGACGCAGGACACGCGATTCACTGCGTTTTTACACTTTGTTTTATTTTTATAATAAAAAAAATAAAACCTAGCATTACTAAATTTAGAATATAATTACATTTTACGTAAATGGAGCATATAATTTTTTAAAAAAGTCAAAATATAAGTACAACTAGACGTAATTGGAATATATATATATATAATTTAAATATTTTTGAAAAAAAATTAATTTATTTGCAACAGATCATTTGTAAAATTTATTATGTCAATTTATATTGTATTTAATATTTTGTTAAAATTATAAAATATTTATATTATATTTGCATTCATCATGAAATTCAAGAAATCATAAATGAAAGTATCAAATATAATAATTAAAATAAAAGGTATTTGTTGATCATTATATTTTTATCACAAAACTATTCATAATATATTCATATGCATTTAATATATTCACATCACACTAATAAGTATCTAACAAATATATTAAACGTGCCTAATAAATAAATTAAATTTGTTTGTTAGTTACACTTTGATGTATGCTACACAAGTTTGAAATATATTTGATTAGTGTTATGTGTAATACAAAATTTTCAAAATCGAAAGGAATTATTCAATTGTAAAAATCAAAGGGTAAAAGCTATATTGACTTGGAGGTAAATTTGGCATTTAATAATAAATATATAATTTTTTTATATCTATATACATTATGTCAAAAATATAAAGTGCAAAAGTTTTGAGTTCTATATTTATATATATATTGAAAATAATAGGATTAATAAATTTAATTAAATATAACTTACAGTGTCATATAAAATAAAATAAAAAATTATCAATTTTAATATATTAATGAATGCAAATGATTTGCATCAAATAAATTAGATACAAAGTATATTGTAATTTATATATTTTTATTTAAAGCAAGCCACTTTTTTTTAAGAAATAAAAATTTTCAATACAAGAAAGATAGTATAAATTAAAAGAATTAATACAAAATCCATTTAGTGTACCATTTCATATATGTTTCTTTAAAATGAAAATAACTATATGAGATAATTTAAAAAAAAATTAGATGGTTAATAATTTTCAGAAAAAGAAGGAAAGAAAACGACGATATACAGTATATATAATTCTTGTAGAACACACACTTTGGCAAAAAACGACAAGTAATCTAAAACTAAAGGAACTGTTGCGTAGAAAAATGTTGGTGCGCCCGAAAGAGTTGGAAGAGATCTCATTTTTACCCATCTCGAACTGTACCATTGATAAGGACACTATTACAAGGGTCAAAGCTCAGAACCCGTCCAAAACCTGGCTTCTCTTCTTCAATCTGATGACCCGAAGCGTCTGGGGACTCCACACAGCCGGTCATGTGGCTTAACGACAGGTCGAGATGGGCTCCATACTCTCTGTCTGCTACTTTCCAGCATATAGGACGCGAGTACCACGAAAAAACACCATGACACTCATGCACTCGGTAGAAATGTCTCTAACTTCTGTAGAGTGCATCCACGAATGTGTCAGTCACGCTACTACTCTTAATACCAGTGGTATTTATTAAGAAACTATAACACACTAACCCCTTCAAAAGGGTACTTACTGAGCTTGTCAACCTGGCCATTTTTCTCAGTCATCAAATCAATAAGAACCCTCAATGGCGTCTACAAAATAACATATATCTCCATAGCTTTTAGATAACATATATCTCCATAGCTTTTAGATAGTTCTTTTGACTCAAGTATGCAAGTCTTAACCCTAATTCTCAGTCTAACATTTCACACACTTGCCTTTGACTTCTAAGAACTCAACCCCTTATCGAAAAATCTCCTGACATTTGGTGTCGTTTGTGACAAACGGTACGCATTGTGCTCTTTCCTTTTTTTTTTTTTTCTTATAATCAAAACACTTTCTCCTCTCCTCTCCTCTCCTCTCCTCATCCTCTCCCTCGTGGTACTTTCAAGCATTAGAAAACGATAACATCACAGATAATTTAGCCCAACAAGAAAACAGTGCACACCCTGTTCGTATGTCTCCGTCAACCTTGTCACCAACAACCAAGCTATAACCTTGGCGAACTAATTCCAGATCCTCACTATGATGATTGTGACCCTGGTACAAACCTGAAGAAGCTATCCACCGCGGATTTTAGGGTCTAACCTGCCAGAAAGGAGGCGACCGACAGCAGTTTCTGTCGTTTAAATCTAAAGAGAGGGTTATAACCAAATCCCTAAAGTCGAAACAAGAGCTAACACCACTCTAACAGAAGATGCCAGGGAATGCGTTTTCACCTCTCCTGAACGGGTTATGGGCCGTAGATTTTTCTTCTCGCCACTCGGGGAGTTTCATAGCCATTTCCCTGCAACCTCCAAAGACGGATGGCTCGGAAGTCCCCCTTCGGCTGTGCAACAACAAGAACAAGAACCTCGGGCAGTAAAACAGCAGGACACCTCTGGTGATATGGCAAAATGGGCAAACAGGTTAGGCCAACTCATGCAGCAAGATGCTTTGCTACAAAGCAGGAAGGGACAAGCCCCTTGATCCTCGAAGATGCCTTCGATACGACATTCTCAAAAGATATCTAAAATGTGTCAAGAAAAGTTCAAATTACCCAACCTAGAGGCTTGTGATGAAATCGTCGATCCCATGGATCTCTGAAATAGATTATGCACCCTGAAGTCTCTCCATCGTGCGTTAAATGCCTTGATGCACGGAGTCTTTACTACTACAAAAGGTCAAAGCCTAGAGGTGGTAACACGAATATATCCCTTGTTTCATCCCTACTTCTGAACAGCTCGACAAACAATTTGTAACTCATTTTAAGAATCACTACGCTGTATAACCCGCTTCAACACAAAAAATGCTGATTGGCTAAAAGATTGAAAAACGGTTTCGCGTTGTTTACCTTTGTCGCAAAGTTAAAGAAGGCACCACCTTTCAACTATTCCGTTAGAGAAGGGGAAATATATCCGAGGCATATCACTATAAATATCATATCATTTTGACAAATTAGTAAGCATTATTATGTCTTATTTATTTATTAAATCACTTGTAGCTATTTGATTAGATTAACCCTATGGCCAAAAGGTTTTTCAAGGTACATTCCTCGGGTCTTGCGAAATTGAGCGAATTGATAACGAGGTGAACGGTAAAACCACTATTTTTGCAATTGCCTTTTTGCCTAATGGGGAATTGGGAGCTTTTTCTAAGTCCACTTTGTGCTATGTTTGTTGGTTATTTAGCCAGATATCGAAATACCCTTGTATAAGCCTTCAATTGATAGGACACTACTCGATAAATTTTCTTATCATGGCAGGGATGAAATCTAACTCTGTTATATGTTTTTAATTCGCTGAGCTACGATTAGTGTACTTTAATTCATATTTGCTACAAAGTACGTTTTTGTGAGAAGCTAGGCTCCTAGATTTTTACTAATCGCATTCAAAGTAAATGTGTAATCCTGTCCATCCAAATTGGTGATCTGCAAAGCCACTTGAAGGTCCGGTTCTGCATTAACTTTAATCTTTTCCATTGGACACCAGGTCTCTTGTCTTTGGTAGTCTCAGCTGTGGGAAGACAAAAAAAAAAGAGAGATGTAAGCTTCGGCCCAGAAACCCGCGTTGGTTAAAATTGAAGGAGCACTTCTAATTTCTGACCTTCGACTTTGTAGTCCTCCAACTATTAGAGTTCTGCTGTGGAGAATAGGAGAATTTACTAATGGACTTCAAGACAGCGGTTTTATCCATACACGAGCAACTTACTGGAAACACATCCTGCAATTATTGAACTGTCAAGAAAAACCAAATAAAAGAAAACGCCAGATGTTCTTTGTTCTGAATTCCACGATCTGGAGAGAATCAAATGAACAGGCCCTCTCATCATGTAAACCACACCAGTACTTCCAAGTAACAGCAATGCTTAGAATTGTTGACAGATATCCAAATGGAAGGGCAAACCTACATTCAATTTTGTCATTGTCCTACTCCTAGCTTTCATGGTAACTTTTTGTATATTCTCTTCATTATGGTTTAAGGAAAAAAGAGGCAACAAGCCTTCTTACAAATGAATAAACAAACATATTATAATGTTACCTTATCATCAACTACTGTCTGTTCTTCTGATGCTTCAAGATTTTGAACCTCCAGACGATCATAATAAAACAATATCTGCATATAGAAGAAAAACATCCATGAATGCTGCCGCGGCAGGACTGACTCTGAAAACAAGCTACTCCTAGAACGACTTTTACAGTATCAAAAGCTACCTTGTTAAGCAACTGAACATTTGATGCATCAGCTGCCATAATTTGCACCCCAAGGCAGTTAGGGATGTTGCAGAAGGGACAAAAAATGGATTTATAGACACATCCATCTTCTTCACACCAAATGCCTTCTTGTGGAACATCTTTAAAGATACTATTGCACAGTCGTTGATCAACTGACAAGGTATCGACAATGACAACAGGTATGCAGGTTGATGTATTCTCAGCGGAAGCATCTAATCTTTCTTTCACGAGAGACACTAAGTGAACTTTTGATGAAAAAGTCAGTGAGCATCTAAGATACATATGGTTCTCACGGAGACCAACTGGACTTTTGCAGAGTGAGCAATAAACCCGCAACTTCTTGTCCATGACAAGATCAGGAGATATACAAGATGCAGTACAATCATCCACCTGGAACAATTGAGAAGCATTTGACCTGGTTGATTGGTGTTCTTCACTAGCAGTATCAAAATGTAATTGGATCCGGTGACTTACATCTCTACTCATGATTGAGCCTCTTGTGACACTTATACAATCAGGAGTATTGGCATTGCAAGCATATGACTGGTCAATAGATAGCACATCCACGAGTTTCCTTCCTTTCTGGGCCTGAGAATTAACACTCTTATTCTGATATGACTCTACTTCTGGTTCTGGGCTGCAGGAGTTTGTAATGAACTCTTTCTCTGGAGTAACAGCATTCCAACATTGGGCTTCATGAAGAAGTTTGCTTTGGTTTGTTGGAGAGAATGAGTACAAGGATGCCTGATCTGTCAACTCATTAGAATCCTGAATCATAGTTGAACAAGAATTCCCTTCCTTAGAGAAGGATCCTGAGCTATATGTCATTCCACTGCCATTGATTACAGGGGTCTCCTTGACAGACGTCATTTCTGCATCTTCATAGGAAGACGCCTTGTAACACCTGCAAAATTTAAATCTTTTGTTTTGATGAAGCATGGGAAAGATACATTACTACAACCACTTACCCCTTATGTATGAATGCATTATAATATGTAGACCATACAGAGGAGTAAAGTCCTTTGGCTTGTCATTTTCTACTATAGTGTTTTTGACAAGGAATTCCTTTCAAACAAACCCCATTTTGCTAGCATGGCCACACGGTTGTGGCTCCCACTTGCTTCGTAGAAAGATTCAAACCAGAGAACATTCACTTATCTCACACAATTTCAAGTTTGCCCATACCACTCGGCTAACCATGAGTGGTTATTTTCCACTACATTGAATTATTTGAGGGAAAATTTTGAGTGTTTCATTTCCTTCTGTAATGGGGACAGAACAATAGCTTTGATATTCATAATAATATTACAGACTCCACCAGGTGGGATTCAAATAAATAAAGAACTAGTGGTTATCTGAGATAAGGAACCTGTAAATAGTATAAGACTCAAGTGGAGGTTACTAGTTTACCTTGAATTTTTCTGAGAAGCAGGCTCCAGGTCAATAATTTCTTTACAGATGTCAATATCTTTATGCACTAGTGCAGATTCCTGTACTTCCACATCACTTTGAGACTTCAATGCTGGTGACATAGCATCACATTTTGACAAAGTGACCGTACTCCTATTATGATCAGAATTATTCTTTTTCAGAGCTTTGCTTCTAGCACTTTTCTTTCTTTTTTCCTTGGGAGGGATGCTATTTTCCTTGTTAACATCAGAAACTAAAAAGTCATCTGCCATGTTCTTGCCAACTTTCTCCTGCACAAAAGTTCATCAGAGGAACATATAATTATTATTTTTTTCATTTGCTAAATGAACAATAGGAAAGAGGAAATGCTTCACATAAAAATCTGGAAAGATGCAAAGACGACCTTAGCCTCTTTGAAGAATAATTTTAATCCCTCTAAAGATGCTTCAAAGCTTTCATAATGCCTAATCGATTTCCTTAGCCACTTTGAGATGTATGTTCTATTCCTCTCTTCTTCATAACGCTCATCTGCACACAAAATTTATCATAAAAGAGATGACCAGATCACAAAGCTAAATTTATCAAAACTGCAAGGACAACATCAAAGGCCATAAAATTGCTGTCAATGGAAGTGGTAATCACAAACACAATTATAAAATCCTATGACCACAGGAGAAGATCTATCTAAATCTATTGATTTTACCAAGACAACTAGCCCTCAAAGTAAAAGAGAAAATAAAAGCCCCAAATTAATGGTATGCATGGTAAACTTTTTGTTTGGGAATATAACTTTAACTAATAGTTGAAGTTGAAGCCCAAAAGTACTCAAGTTCAAGTCCCATCTATCACCTGTGACCTAAAAAAAGAAAAAAGTGGAAGTATTTTGAACTACCAAGCATCAACTGTGAAGAAATTATGCTGGCATAATAAGAAATAGAAAAGTTTGCTGCTCAGGTTCTCAATCTTGCAAATTTCGGGCCACACATAGTGGTGCAATTTATTTCCATTACAGTCAATGCAATGAGTACTTGATCAAGAAAGCTAGACTCTCAGAAGCCATAATTTAGAAGTAGATGGTTCACACATAACTGTCCAGTAAATCAACAGACCATTAACCGGTACTATTTGTCAGAATAAGGAATTACCTAGTAATATAATGGCTCCATAGTCAAACCTGTGTCTTATACACCGTCCTGCAGGAATTCAGACAATGCTGATATCAAGTTCAAATCTACTGAAAAAATTAGTGATCATCAATCAATTCCTACACGGGATAATTTTGTGTTATAGTAAAGATATATCTGGTTTATTATATAAGCCAAGCCCCACATTCGGTCCACTGAATTGGTTCCTTTCCAACTTGGTGGCCAAATTGTCAAAAATGTCAACACAAAAATACATCAGCAGATTGATTTCAAAAATCTATGTCAGGGAAAGAAAAAGGAAAGGAAAAAGATGAGCAAAAAGGTATGGATGAGGCTAAATATATGTTTTTGGAAGCAAAAACAAGGGACACAAAAAAGAGGAAAGTTGAGATGGTTATTTTTTAGCAACTGATGGTAAAGTGCAGAAAGAGAGAGACAGAGGGAATTGACAAAAAATTGAAAAGCCAGCATATCCCTGGCAGAGGTCTCGCACTTGCATACGAGTAATTATACATATATGGCATTAGAAGGCAAGCTAATTGTGACACATACCTATAGCCTGATTTAGAGCTCTGAAGGCCTGGTGACAGTACCACTCATTTCCGCTTAGAAGATTTTTGGATGCTTTATTCATGTCATTATACTTCTTCTTTAGGCCAACTTGAATGTCATTTCTGATAATAAATCTCAAATCAATAAAAAATTCTAAATCATGCTTTGTGATTTCTTAATTCAAAAGACCTGTGCAGCTTGTATGCGTTCTTACGTGTTTGGAAATGGAATGCCTACTACAATCTGAGATGATCAAGTAAAGTTCAACAATCTTCTAGGAGAAAAGGCAAGAGAGTTTAGAATGAAAGCATAAAGACAGAGAAGCAATTCAAAATGACACTGAGCATTCAACTACAGGGGCAATGAGTGTATCTCTAAAATAACCTGAACAGGCAAATGTCCATTTTCCAAGATGAAAATTGTTTCACACATCTGTATTAGAGATATTCTAAGGACAGAAGTGGAGTTAAGGTCCCCCACACAGGCTTAAGAGCAAAAGTTGGCACAACAATTCCAATAAGGCAAAAGGATACAACCACTCGAGCATTATCATCAGAAAAGTCCATTCCTTCTGAAACCTGCCCAAAATGATTAGCTACTTAGCAAAGACAAAACATCCGATGATTGCAAAAGGTAAATATGCAAATTAGGCTTAGTAACAATAAAATGGCCCAAACTATCTTCAATTGCATGAAAGTTGCAAGCTTCTAGTTTTACAGACATCAGTGTAGATATCCATTGGACTTAAAATTCATTTGAATGCCACTTCAAAAATCTTAAGGCTTATCTTTACTTTCATTGTTCTATGAAGTATGTATTAGAGAGTTTTATGTCATGGTTTCAATGTTCCCTCAAATCAATTCCTAAACAACCATTACAAATGGGTGACAAATCCCAATCCAGATTCTATCCCTTTGCCTAATGTATACCCAAACAAGCTGCACATAGTAATAGCGTAGCACATGCAATTGCAAGAACGAAACACAAAAAGCTCAATGTTTCATTCAGCAACCAGAGCAACAGAATGCAATGTCTGAAATTCAAAGTACTTAATCCACAAAAGCAGTTAGGTGTGTAGTCATGTAGCCTTGAGGATCAATATACAACAACCAGCAAGTTTCATATGCTCCATGAGTTGATTGCTAACAATCTTCAGACATCCTTCCTTGAACATTTAAATGAGCAAAATATGATCCCTTTAGTATTTTGTTGAAGCTATGTTCACTCGGAGTGACTCCCATGAAGCAATTTCCAAAAGATTAGCCATCTTGAACAGAACAACTTGATCTGCCTAACAACTTTTTTAACATCTATATTTCCTGTCATGAAGCCAAACTCAATTAAAGAAGTTCTACCATGAGCATTTCTTCAGTTTTACAGATGGTTTCTCTGATTTACGATTCCACAGGACAAATTCTAATACCAAAAATTACAATATAATAGTCTGTGAACAGAATTAGAAAGGATACCAATGTGCATCAAGTGTAATTTTCCTCCCAACAAGTTGTAATGTCATGCAAAATGATCTCAACATCTTAACAGCATAACAATATCCAACTATTTAAGATGTGGATCATTAGAATAAAGGTTTAAGTACCTTGCCCCTGCAAACTGCAAGAAAAGCAGCTCCCTTGTTCTCTGAATTGTGTAGACAAGTGATCATGACCCAATTTCTGTAAATTTCTCTTACTTCCCACCACAGGCATGTTGCCTTGAGAAATTAAATCATAGTAATCCTTCAAAACACGGTCAAAGTCATCCTGGCTTCCTCCTCTTGGCTCTGCATTAACCAACACAGACTTAATATGTTCATTTCATCAACAACAATTACAAAGAAACATTCAAGTGGAAAAATCTACAGGTGCGGATGCCAAATAGATCAAGTTATGCTCTGAAGAAGGAAAAGAGTAGCACAAACTTAGATAGGCAAACTTAGTAATCCAGAATGAATGGTTGCATATTTTTAATTACTGAAGTCCTAAGATAAGTTGTCCATATCCTGGTTTAAAAGAACATTTAGGAGTCAACTTTGCAGAAATTAGGTGGAAGTCACCTTGTTCACAAATTTTCAGCCAGACTTTTTTGTTTGTTGATTTTTATCTGAAAGGAATTCAGTTTTCCTTTTCTAAATTCCTGCTTGCTGCCACTAATTGCAGTTATTTGTTTACTACAGCTTGAAGTAATGAAGGTCCCATCTTGCAGAGAAAATGTGGGGCACAAGTATGGAAACCTACTTACGAAAAGAAAGCTCACAAGTATGGGCTTGTCGAAATGCAAAAGCACAAGAAGATTCCGCCTGCTTGTGGGCACAAAGAAGGAATCTGGCTTTGGTATATTGGATCTTGAAGTTTCAATTAAATAGCAGGCCCTTGGTTTTGAGTTTTAACATGTCAAATCATTTGACTGCAGTTACCTTCCCCTTCTTCGTAGAACCACCAGAACAGTGGCTGGTTTAGTTTGTACATAAATAATGGAATTGAGTCAATTGAATTTTAATAGCACTCCTCTGTTCATTTTTCATCCTTTATTCCTTTGTACTAATCTCGCATCTTACTCTTTTAACTATAAATTGTACTCTAAGCCAAAAAAGAAGCTAAACAAGTGGCATAGGTCTTACCAACAAAGAGAGACTTCCCTGCATTTAGTTGAGACCATTGGCCTGTTTCGCACCAGCGCTTACACAGTTTTTCCATTAGCTTATAACTTGGGAAAAACACAAGGGAGCCTGCTGGAACAACCTTGCAAATTTCCTCCAAAGATTTTCCCAGTGCATCCTTCAAAACCAAACTACTACCTTAGCATTTATGGGACCAAATCCTCTTCTGAATCATCAAAAATTGAATCCAAAATTCACAAGATACCTGGAAAGCATACCCATCTGCTGTTTTGTAACTTGCATTCAAAGGGTACTTGTTAGGGCCAGTGGATATGACAGCAGTCCACACCTGCCATAAAAGATTGATAAATGATTCCCCGACTGTGGAAAAGTAGAACTGCCTATTAATAAAAGCACATTAATATGCCATTCATACCTGTGATTCAACATCAATTACGTGTGGAGCCTCCAGATAAGTCCCAAAATGAACTCCAAGCTCAGACGAGAAGGAATTCATTGGTGACAGAGTCCTAAGATACCAGACACCCATACATAAGTAATCTTTCAAAGACATTTAATATGATGAATCATGCAAAGAAATCTATAGAGGAAAACTTGTGAACTTTAGAAAATCAGCATACATGCTGTTCTTTCCCATAGAAATTGAGCAGGCAGGTGTTGATACAATAACAGCATATTACCGTTTGCCAGTTACAGTCATCAGCAATTTTGGGGAGAAATAGGAACTGTTACTATTGTTTTAAAGTATGTGTACTTTGTCTTTTTGTATTTGCTTGACCTACATATATAAAAATAATAGGAGGCTGATGTACTGCAAACTCAACTTTTCTCCCAGAACACTTCTAACTTAACAGGAATCAAGTATGCAGGAAGAGCTTAGCAGACCAGTTTAGTGACATTGATAAAGCTCATGGTTACACTTTTCTCACAAAGATCCATCCGCAGCTTGGTGAAATGGTTTTCGATGAATTAATCATTGTAAGCTAACAGGTGAATTACTACTTAGAAAATAGGTGCAAAAATATAATTACTGTTACATGTGCAACAAGAAGTACAAAGTATAAAAATGCATCGTGCTTACCCAGATGTTAAAATGATAGACAAAGAAATGTCAGCAATGTCTCTGAATACAACAGATGGATTCATGCACCACAAACTCAAAGTATGTGTCCACTCTGACAAGTGCCCTGCAGCTAAAGTTCACACTCTTCATGTTATCTATCATAATCAATATTGCATTTGTTGTTGGTTAGCATCCAAAAACAGTATCCTCACTATAACTTACACAGAAATTGTTAACATCAGCTGCAAACAATAATGTGACGAAGGAACATACACATGACAACAGTTACAACCCCTTGTTGGCAATCAACAACAAATTTTAGTAATAGCCATCTTCCTAACGAAAATTCAACACTTACTAGTTTTCATTAACTAGAAGATGCACCACAAACAAGTCTTAGAGAACAAACAACCAGTGGCAACTTTGCAAGACCAACTATATAAATTACTTACTTCTATCAATTTTGACGTGTCGTTGCAAAGCAAGCTGATAATCAGATATGTGGAACCCATTTCTTGAGAAGAAGTAGGTAAGTGAAGAGAATAATCCTGTTCAATAGCAGAGTCAATCAGCTCCCATTGCACCCAAAAATAATAGGTCTGTTAAATGAGAGTAAGACATGGGATTCTACCTTCCAATGTTGCGACAGACATGCCACTTAAATGAGGAGCCTCTGACTCCAAATCTGTTGCAGCTTTAATTGCCTTCAACCAAAAATAGATTAATGAACAAAGTGAATGGCGAGCATTAAACGTCAACCTAAAATATTTCCTGGTGAAACCTTTGTGGCACAATCCAGCAAGATAGGGTAGCATTGCTGTGAAATATTTGCTTCTTGAAGCTCCCTCAAGGCATTATCACCAGTCCAACTACAACACATAGCGAAGAGACAGAACATCCAATATAAATGCTCCAAGTCTAAAAGAAAAGTACTGAAGAAGTTTGTAAGTAGTTCGATTTCAATATAAAGGACAAAATTCAAACTGCAAAATCCATACATTTGTATACATATTTAAGAATAATCAAATATATATTTAAAGATATTTACCACCAGAAGAATAAAATTTTCAGAAAATATTACTCACCAGAAGTAGCGCTGAATTCCATGTTTCTCTAACGATTTTTTTTTTCTCTCAATCCAATCCACCAAGTCCTATGTAGTTTAAGCAGAAAATTATGGGCCAGACAATAATCCAATTTTGAACATCAGAATCAAGAAGCAACCCACTCAGCTATTTACCTGTGCCATTTCAAATAATGGTTGGTATATGACAATATCAACTGCACATAGTTGTCCTAATTCCAACTGCAATTCTTTGACAGTATGACAATAATAATAAACATAATGATAGCATCAACACATAAAAAGGGCAAGTAATATGCCTTTACTTACTATGCAAAACATCTTCTTCAACATCCACACTACCAGCATCACGAGCTATATCTTCTATGTTGCTGCATACCAATAAAATCATTTAAAACTAAATACTGAGAAACTCAATTTATAAACTTATGAATGTATATACTAATGCAGTTTTTAAATGCTTGCATCCAACTAAGAAATATCTAATGGAAAGTTTCCCTAACCAATGCAAATGTTTTGGTTTCAAAAACTTAAGTGAAGAGGGAATATGGGAGGTCATATATTAAGCACATGTGTTGCAACTGACATGTTTATAGTTTTTTTTTTTTTTTTGGAATCACATCGATTGAGTGACATGCATAAATAAATCCAAATTTTTGGCCACTTCTTTTCACATTTTCTAATTCAAAAAAACAACAAGAGAGGTATCCATGGTTTTGTAGCCATTAAGTATGACCAAACATTCACCTACTTTGTACTCTGCAAAAAAAAAAAAAAAAAATCTTAATTGTATTGAAATAGTGTATTAAAACCAGCTCAAATAAGTATCAATTTAGGCATTAAAAAAAATGATCATGCATTCTCAAATTAGTTGATGTATTTCCCTTTCTTTTATCTGTTGTTGGACAAAGGATTGCTAGACATACTGGGCTTCATCAAGAACAAGAATGGCTCCTTTAATGTCTATTTCCATTGCTCCTCTAATGACTGGATTAATTATATAGCTGTACGGACAGAAAACCAGCTGAGCATCATCTGCCATGGAGAGAGCCGTGAAATATGGACAACCTGAAAGTTTGGAGAATAGGAAAAAAGAAAAAGGAAAAAAGCCTTTACAAATAGAGAAGGAAGGATACTCTTGAGAAGCCATATAAAAATAAAAAAATAATAATAATTTATAAAATGGCACCAATTTTAGTATTAATTTTATAAAGTACCGCACAAACCTTTCACAAGTTTCCCAACTTTCACAAGATCTTCAATATCATAAACTTCATTGCAACCTCCCTTTTTAAGCAACAAATGACCTTTGACTTTATGCACATTTCTGATGCAAAACATCACATTTAAATGCCAAAGCTAATCAAATGTACATATTTATTTTGAAGAATAACTCACTTGAAATGTGAGCACCCATTTTCTTGATTCCTGAAAAGTAGCTTACTGAAAATTTGAAGTATAAATGTCAGATTGTAACAAAAGCAGAAAACAATTTAAAAATAAAAAAAGTTAAAGTAAAGGAGGTATTAAGCTTAAAAGTACACCATTCTTCATCAATGTTGTCCTTCACATTCACATGTGCATTTGTGCAGTAATGTTTCCGTGAAGCCTGAATGAACAAAAGAATAAAATATTGTCACTTATTACACATAAGGCTTAACTATTTACATGAAATTCATTGAATTTTCATAATCTTTAAGTTATGGTTCAAGATACATTTGTATAGTTTTGGTTTACATAAATCTCAAGGAAAATTAATTATGAGCTTCGTTCATGTATGTGGCATGTATCACACTAAAACCTGTCTGTGGATGTACATGTAACTATACATTCTTACACACACATATATCAATATGACCATAAAAACTGAGAATTTGTACGATATTGGCAGTTGTGTTGGTTGGATGAGCAGGCAAAGTTTAAAATAATCAAGTTAGAATCCACAACAAATAGCAAAACAATTAATGATAAGACCCAGACAGACTACCAACATTGGAGGGCTAAACTTACCAACACTGACATTGGCACCCGATAGGCAGTCTTCCGATATTCACGTATCAATTGAGAAATTTGTGAATGTGTCCTCCTTCAATAAGAAACAAGTAAGCAACACATTTATTAAAAAATTACTAATAATGTTGATTAAAACATGTGTCTATACACATACTAGACGCAGAGCAACTATGATCAGGTTGCAAATCATAGCAACATGGTAACCTTCTTAGAACATAAACTAGTGTAATAAAGAAAAAAAAAATCTCAACGCTTAACATTGCATGTAACCCATAAAAAACAAGAGGGAGAAACAAAAGTTCTCACCTTAAGTGAGAAGGTGGAATGTAGAATTATTAAACGCAATAGAAAAGAAAATATAAGTATACTAACTTTGAACTATCACATCTTCATTTAAAAGAAAAGGGGAAATGTAAAAGTACGCCTAAACTGATGAACAAATGGCTTTACATGGACAAAAAGTTTGGCAAGACGCACGCGAAGCAATTCTTGGCCACAAAAATGGAAATAGGCTGAATTACCTACAGAAGAAAACCAATTGCATTAACTAGCACCAATTCAATATGCCAAGACTTACGATGCGAAGAAGATGGTGGGCACAACTCTTTTTTTTTGACCTTTGTTGCCAGCAGTGGCAGTTTGAGCAGGCTCCGCGACACTAGAAGGCAGCTTTCCTGATAAACATTGTACATAAGCACAAGTCTTTGATTCCTCGAATAACGACCACGAAAACACGAAATGACACCTATCTAGCCCGGGGACTTTTGGAAGAAATTACAGCATTAAAAAACAGAGAGCGAGAGAGAGAGAGAAGCGAGGGAAAGCTGCATAGCAAAGGAAAGCAAAAAAACTCTTCTTGTTACCAACTGGTACAATATAGAAAAGAGATAAAGGTCACAAGATCAATGAAAGACAAATTCTTTCATTCTGGAAATAATAATAATAACAAAATGAAGATCAATTCAAATTTTAATTGTAATTACTTGAAGGTTGTGTATCGGGAATGAATCCACCGCCATGACCCAGTGGGTCGGTCACGGCCTCCGGGTGTGTGAGATTGGGATTGGCATGTTGATTCTTCGACAGGTAGTTTTGCTGCCACGCGAGAGTCGAGCAAAGAAGTGAGAGGGACTTTCCTGTGCCGGTTGGTGACTCCAGCAATGCGTGACAGTGGCCATCCCTCTGGGCCCGATCTAGCGTGGAGATGATTCTTCCCATGAATGCCAGCTGCGATCCGTACGGATGGTACGGGAATTTCACTTGGATGCCCCCGACATGGAATGCGTTCTTGGACTTGGGATTAGGGTTTGAGCTGGTCGCCGGCGTTGCTGAGACCATTTTGGTGGCGTGGGGTGTGGAACGGCCTGGGGGCTCGAGACTTCTTTCTCGATTTTTTATGTACCGGCGGAGTGGTAGGAAGAACTTTCTCTCTCCTTTAGGCGCCAATTTTTGCTTCTAATTGTTTGGTTTTGGGCGCCAACTTTAAAAATAAACTTTTTTTTTTCTCATTATTTTTGCTCTCTCTTTTGTAATAAAGAAAAAGTAAAAGGTAGATGGGCCGGAAAAGAGTAACAAAAAAAAAAGTCAAGCCCTTTCCGCAGCCGTCATAGCAATTTTCAATGTTTGCCATATCTCTTGCAAACAATTAAATTTTTTGAAAATTTACATTTCTCAAAAAAAAAAAAAGGTAGGTACACACATCCCATTTTAGCTACATAAATTCCAATAGGACTATTGTTGTCAATGTAATAATGGTAAGAAAAAGGAAATGGTAGAGAGCTACAAAAGGTAGCTGAAGAGCATGCTGAATTGAGGTCAATCAATAATATCCATTTCATATGGATATTCACGTTAGAGAGTTCAATAATATGTAATCTATTTAAATTTTCGCATTAAAGAGCCTAATAGTCATTCCTAACAAAATAATTAATTTTTCTTTCTTTCTTTCTTTCGTTCTTGAAAAGAACGAAAGAATGTTAATTTTCAATGCATGGTTTAAAAAAAAAAAAGGGTTACTATAGAATTGAAAAGCAATATGATATTTCTATACAAACACATTGAAGAAGACTTCTTTAAACATGAACATTAATTTGAAAGAAAGAAAAAATCTTTAATCTAGTGGTAAGACAAAGGTAAGAGAAAAAAAAAAAGGTCATTTTAATACGCCGATGCGTTTAGTTTCCAAAGAATTACAAAAACCATTTTAATTATTGCACATTTGCTCTCTCATCACAGGCGTGGTGGGGTGGGTGGGTAGGTGGGCTAAATTCTTTAAAACATGTATTTTCAATATTCAGAAACATACAAAAATAAAATAAAATAAAATAAAAATATCACCGAGCTGTCGCATCGAATGGTTGGATTACAGATAAATAGGAGCGTATTTTTGTTAGCAAAAAAGTTATAATTTTAGAGAATTGAAGAATAAAGAAAATATACATTTAATAATGACCCTTAAAATTTTCATGGGGGTTCAGCCGTGCTAATTACAATACCACCCTCCCCCCCGGTCGGAGGAACTGTATGGCTTAATTTGATGGAAATTTTGCCTGACAAAGAATGGGATCTGCCTGCGCTTCTTCCCTTCCCCTTTCTGTTCTGTTCCATTTCTGTTGATTAATTACCGGTCAGTCAAAAGCTCCAAATATGCAAACTCGTTGAAGGCAAGATTTTCAGATTTTTCGGTCACTTAAACACTTCAAACCACTGGTCTTCGCGTTCTGAAATTTCCAACCTAATCTGATAGTGATTCCGCGTCTTCTGTTAAAAAAAAAAAAAAAAACGTTTCCCAGGTCTGTTTTTGTTGTTGTTGTTGGTGGTGGTGGTGCTATTTGTTGTTGGTGTTGTTGTTAGGACTAAATAAAGAAATAGTTGTAGAAGAGAGAAGAGCGTTTGAGATCTGGTCTAGTTGTTGATCGGGAGATTATTTGAATGATATTAATTTCGGGTTTTTTTTATATAGTTACATTTGGGTTTGTGGGCAGAAGGGATGGCGGGGCAAAATCAGGGAGTGAATATGGATCAATTCGAGGCTTACTTTAGGAGAGCAGATTTGGATGGAGATGGGAGGATCAGTGGAGCCGAAGCTGTGTCTTTTTTTCAAGGCTCCAATTTGCCCAAACAGGTCCTTGCTCAGGTAGATTTACCGTTTGCCTTTTCTCTCTTCGTTTCAGATATTTGGATTGACTGCCCTGCCGTGTGTTCTCTCGTTTGATTACTTTTGTTGATTTTTTTTTAATATTAATTTGCATTTTGGAGAATGGAAGTTGTAACTGGATTTTGGAGGGGTGAGACAGAAAGCGCCTCATTTTCATGATGTTGTTGCATTTGTTGATCAGTATTTTACATACGACTGCACTGCAGATCTGGATGTATGCTGACCAGAGCCGTACCGGCTTCCTTGGTCGCCCAGAGTTCTATAATGCTCTCAAGCTTGTGACAGTTGCACAGAGTAAGCGTGATTTGACGACAGACATTGTCAAGGCAGCATTATATGGTCCTGCTGCAGCGAAAATCCCTGCACCTAAAATTAGTCTTGCTGCCACACCTCCGCAGCAGGTAACTTCCATGGCTCCTCCTGCATCTTCTCCGCAGATTACTCAGGGTGCCCCTTCAGCACCTCAGACTTTTGCCTTTAGAGGACCTGGAGTGCCAAATGTGAATCTGAACCAGCATTACTTTCATTCTCAGCAAAGTCAGTTAATGGGACCAGCTCAGGCTGTACCTCCTGTAACCCCAGTCCGCCCAGCTCAGGGTGATGCTGGTCTGGATTTCTCTAGGGGAGGCAGCATGATGGGTCAGTCTCATGCTCTGCCTAATAGTGCTGCTTCCCATCTGCCCAAATCCACGCCTAATGTTAGTTCTGTTACTGGCATCTCCAACTCAAATGTCTCAACTGACTGGTTTAGTGGAAGAACTGGTGGATCTGTGGCTGGCCACACATGGGTTAGTTCATCAGCAGCTACATCCACGTTACAACCACCAACTCTACCCTCGGTGCCTTCTCAGTCAACTGCTAACAATTCCAAAGCATCAGGAGCTTCTGGCAATGGATCTGCAACTCACTCATTTTTTGAAGGTGATGCATTTTCTGCGGGTCCCTCTAAAGCCAAACAAGAAACTTCTTTGCCAACTTATTCTGCTTCTACTACACCAGCCTCATCAACACCAGTTGTAGTTTCTAGTGGCATCCATCCTCCAACTAAGTCCAACTCACTTGATTCACTTCAGAATGCCTTTGCAAGGCAACCTCTTGGTAGTCAGCTTCAGCGGACCCAATCATTGCCTGACTCGGGGCAACAGAGTTCAGCTCCAAATCCATCGTTACTTGCATCTTCTGGCATATTGCCTAACTCAGGACAACAGGTTTCAGCTCCAAATTCATCCTCACTTGCATCCTCTGGCATTATGGTCGGAGTTGCAAATTCTTCTGATAGTTCCCTGCTTTCATGGCCAAAAATGAAACAATCTGATATTCAGAAATATACCAAAGTGTTCATGGAAGTAGATAGTGATAGAGATGGGAGAATTACTGGTGAGCAGGCACGCAATCTATTTTTGAGTTGGAGGCTACCAAGAGGTAATGATTTTCTATTTTTCTATAAGGCTCTCTCTTTATGTGCTCTTTCTCTCTCTCTATGTGGTTGAAAGATTGAGTTATTAATAGAGAAGTATAATCCATACAGTTTATTTCTAAGGAGGAGCTTAGATTCTTACCTGATGTTCATGTAGAACAATCTCATTTCCAAAATGTGTGCCTTGATTTATGATATATGTTATGGCACACAGGCTTTGGGGTTCTTATTTTCTTCTGTAATTGCTTATGCCTAATAGGCTTTTTACCCTTCTCCAGAGGTTTTAAAGCAGGTCTGGGACTTATCTGATCAGGATAGCGATAGCATGCTTTCCTTGAGGGAATTCTGCTTTGCTCTTTATTTGATGGAGCGGTACAGAGAAGGTCACACTCTGCCAGCATCCCTGCCTAGAAATATAATGTTTGATGAGACACTGTTAACTATGACAGGTCAGCCAAAAGCTACTTATGGAAATGTGGCATGGGGTCCTGGTATGTGCTCCAATTGTTAATGAAGGTCTTGTGTTTCTTTTATGTTTTCTGCATGGCACCTTATATTGTTGCCACTATTTGTTTTGTGATCAGGGTTTGGACAGCAGCCACACGTGGGTTTTCAACCAAAGGCTCCTGTCACTGGTTTGCAGCCACCAGTTCCAGGAGCTACCCCTCTGCCAGACAGCGCTATGATGCCTAACCAGCTTACAAAAGCACAAGTGTCGGGCTCCTTTCCAAATCAACATGATAGTGGGGGGCAGACTTCAGGAAACTCATTGCCTCATGTGGGAACAGCCTCTGAGCAAAAGGTATTATTCTCTCTGACCTTACAGTCCCATTTCATGATTTTTCTTCAACTGAAAGTATCATTTTCTCCTAGAAATTGTTGACTTCCAAACTTTCAAAGAAGAGAATGAGATATCCCACCTTGAGTTGATTGAAAACCATGAATCTTCCAGTGCTTCTAATGGTATTGCAATAAGTGGTAAAAATGATTGTCACAATCCCAGCCCAAGCACCTATTTTCTGCTTAGAATTTATCGTGACTTTATTATATCCATCAGTCATGTAGCCATGAAGGAAATTTAGCACACAACTGCACAAACCTGAGTCCTTCCATTAAGTTTTGACCATCACATGTTTCAAATGTGAGTGTTTTTCAAACTTCTAATGGAAGCCTGCTTTTGGAGTGGTTAAAGTTTTCTTGATGGGGTGAAAATGCTATTGCAGGAAAAACTGTGTCTATAAGAATTTTCTTTAAGATTACATTTCTACTTTGCAACTTTCAGTCAAAGTTAATAATGAACCCTTTGACTTTAAGAGACCTGATTTCTCAGTATTGTCTTTTTTAATGTCCATCATCCTATTATCTTTGTTTTTGATGATGTTTCTCTCTTAGTTGTCTGTTGCTGGATCTTTTTTATTGCTTCTGGGGAAATACAAGCTTTAGCCTCGAAATACAGCATAGTAATTTCCTCTTGTGAAGTTTTTAAATTCTTAATTTTTTTAATTTTACTTTGTTGCAGGTTGATAAACCAGAGAATGAGATTTTGGATTCAAAAGAGAAGATTGAGTTTTACCGTACCAAAATGCAGGACCTTGTAAGTTGTTTCTGTCATCCAACCTTTTGCTTTTCATGTCTTCATCAAAGCCCAGGCTTTGTTAATTGTCAATACAAAATCCCCATCGGAATGAAGGTCAGGGTTTCAAACCTTGCTTCCACTGGAAATGCTATGTGAAAAAATAAGTTGATTTTAGGAGGGTAGCTGGTAGCTCAAGGATAATGGCTTTGCTCCCCCAAGGGGCTTTTCAAGTTTGGATTTTGGACTAAGGCCTGCAGGTTAATTCCCCTGGGATACCCTGGGCCTGATGTTAATGGCCTGTCTTTGACCAGAGCACAGACGTGGACTAGTTGAGGTGTGCCTTAATTGGCCCATAGGCCCAATATTGTTTGAGCTTAGTCATGGAAACATGTTAAAATTCAAAGGAGCTTTTCTGACAAAGCAGACTTTTGAGTTTCTTGTGCAAATTTAGAAATTTATAAACTAGTCAATGCTTGGCTTCAGTAGTTACTCTACAACTGAAGCCCTAGGATTTACTCATTTGAAAGCTACTCCATCAATGAAAGTATGGGGCTAGCAGTGTATCTAAATTAGTGATTCAGTTTCAGTGAGGACCCTAATTTTTATTTTGTTTGAGACCAGAGTTAAAAAGGACATTCCAAGTGTATCAGGATTCTGCTTTGTGGGGATCACCAACTATTTGTGGTCTTCTCCTTGCAATTTGCAAGGAGGCTGCTTCCACATGTTGATGCTGTGGCCTGCCAGTCACATAGGAACAACCTCACTGTTGTCTTGCTGTGCAATGCTTGGCCTCTATTTGATACCAACCTTTTTTGAAGCATTGAAAATTTAGCTCCTTTCCTAAAATCACTTTTTCCAACTTTTGGTCTTCTTTGTTGGATTGCAGATTCTGTATAAGAGCAGATGTGATAACAGGCTAAATGAAATTACAGAAAGAGCAAAAGCAAACAAAGGCGAGGTATGAATTAAATTGATATATTGAATTGTTCTCATTTATCAACAGCCTCTTTGTCACTATGCTGAAAGTTTGCATGACAGGCAGAGATGCTCGGTAAGAAATATGAAGAAAGATACAAGCAAGTTGCAGAAGTGGCATCTAAACTTACCATTGAGGAGGCTACATTTCGTGATATTCAGGTAAAACTTCGATTAGCTTTTTACCATTAATGGCATGAGTTTTTATTGGTTGACTGTCTGAACTGCAGCAGTGGTCTCTTCCTCTAATTTAGCATCCAAAACTTATGTAGTAAAGGTGGTTGTGGCTTTTAAATACCAGATAAAATGTTTTACTGCCCCATTTGAGAACTGAGGTGTCATCAATCATTGTCTTTGAGCCATCTTTTGTGTAGTTTTTATTCCGAAATATGACCTCTATATATGCATTAATCAATGATCTTCTGCATCTTAACTTGTGTTTATCATAGCATATGCATATTCATGTGGTTTGGATTCAGTTTTCAATGCACAAATTCTTCTTTGGCTGTAGTGTAATTAGAGAAAGTCAAAATGTTGAATCCTGAGTGGATGAGAGAAGTAATATAAGTTTGATTGTGTGCTCGATGAACATATCTCATCTTTGTTCTGTGTCCTTAATGATTGTCTTCTTGAAATTGTTTGAACTTTAGTTATAAAAAATGGCATCTCTACTCAGAAAAGTCTCCAAAATAACACTCATAATTGATCTAGTTAGTGACATTTTATGAAATTGCCTATTATTGGATGCCCTGACCTATATGGTCTTGGGTACCGTCTAAAACTTGTACAAGTTTTTGTATGGTATCCTATTCCATGACAATTAATTTGTTTGATAACAATTAGGAAAGGAAACTGGAGTTGCATCAAGCAATAGTTAACATGGAACGTGGTGGCAGTGCGGATGGTATTCTCCAGGTTTGTTTTAACCATTTAACTATAGTGAGTCCAGGAGACTCTATCTGCCATGATGGGTTATTGGCTCTTGTAGGTCCGTGCGGATCGTATACAATCAGATCTTGATGAGCTATTGAAGGCTTTAACTGAGCGTGCCAAGAAACACGGAATAGAAATTAATTCAAGTGCAGTTATTGAGCTTCCCATTGGTACTCTTTATGATTCATCATTGTTATTTCAATAATGCAATGTTTCCCTCTGACTCCCATCTGTGTTGTTGCACAATGCACATTGCACTAAGAGGTACTGGTTGTTACATGCATCTATTTGTGAGTTTGTGTTTATGGATAGCTCCCTGTTTGTCTGATCTGTTTCTTTTTTCATGTGTCTTGAGATCTCAAAACCTTTTGTAGCGGTTACTCATGTTTTATGCTACATTGGCAAGAGTCCTTACCTACTAAAAGAAGAATACTTAAGAGATTCATGAAATTTAGCAGCCCATGCTTAGATCATGTGTGGGAGTCTCCCTTTTGTTTTATTGCAAGTTTTCTAGGTTGCAAGCTAAATTTGTACCAGCATGTCCTTGTTGAAGTGTTTTGAGATCTCAAAACCTTTTGTGGTGGGTACTTATGTTTTACACTACATTAGTTATTTATTGTTCACTGGGGAAAATGGTGATGTTTCATGTAAATGCACCCTGCTTTTGATTTTTAATAAACTTTCTGGATAATTTTGTCTGCTATATATGGTTCCATTGACAAGCTTCCTGCATCTGGTAATTTTAAGGCTGGCAACCTGGAATTCAGGAAGGTGCAGCTCCTTGGGATGAAGATTGGGATAAGTTTGAAGACGAAGGTATGGCTGTTTGACCCCTATTTAGGACCTTTTATCACCTGATGCTTCATTTGCCTTTCCTGTCATTTTTGTATATATTCTGTCCAAATAGATGAATATTTGAACAACATAGCTTATAATTTATGCGTTTGCTTGCCATCTGTGCTTTCAGGATTTGACAATGAGCTCAGCATTGATGGGAAAAATCTCTCTTCTACTGCACAGCAAAAGGCATCCTCAAATGGTGATATAACTCACGATTCCTTTACAAATAGTGACAGGAAGTCAGAAAATTCCTTCAACACTGGTGGACATGCCATTGAGAGTGGATCTGCTTATACCCACAGTGAAGATGAATCAGCAAGAAGTCCTCAGGGCAGTCCGGTTGGAAGGACTACCTCAGATAGTCCATCTCATGACTTTTCGGATGTTTTTGAAAAGAGTGCTGAAGCAGATGCGGAAACACATAGGTAGAAGACAATTCACTTTTGATCTGTTTTCCTATACTTTCTGTCAATGATGAAGTTCTGTTTTAATATGTGGCAGGAGTTTTGATGAATCAATGTGGGGAGCCTTTGACACTCCTGATGATACAGACTCTGCATGGGGTTTTAGCGATACTGGCACAAAGGTGAGTCCAAACTTCTTGAGCTCAACTCTGTTCTTCCAAAACTATCTCTAGCTTGCTCACTACTTTGTTCTTCATCCCACTGTCTGCATTTGGCATTGAAGTAATACAGGTGTTTCACAAAAACTTTTATCTTTCTAGTTGCACCTTTTTATGGGTGTTTAATTTTCACGCTGGCATTCAAGGAGGTATATAGTTGATTTTTTATGGCCAGTATAGGGGAGGAAATAATTTTTCCAGATGTAAGCATTCAGCAAGATGGGGAAGTAGGGCTGCATGACCCTGAATTTCAACTGGGCAATATCCAGAAATTTGTCCTGTCTGATCTTTGGGCTAGGCAATTCTTTTTGGTAAACCTCATGAAATAATTCTTCTTTAAACTATGTGCTGCCTACTGTACACCACCAGAAGGAGATTCTAGGGCATTGAAGATTAGGGGTGTGTATGATATGCTATTTTCTTTTAGTTTTAGCAGCTCTACACTGCCACCTATGTCACTCATTTGGTATAATTGCATTCATTGGTGCAACTTTAAGAAATTGGTGGTGCTCCTTAAACGACTTGGTTGCATATAGAGTTTGTAAATCATGCTTAATAGTTCTCCCTCATGCCTGATTTCATCCCACAGGAGATGGATTCTGAAAAGCACAGAGATTTCTTTGAATCTAGTGATTTTGATGTAAAGCCTGTAAGAATGACGGAATCTCCATCCGGGGAGAGTGCCTTTCAGAAAAGAAGTCTATTCTTTGAAGATTCGGCCCCTACCACTCCAGCCTCCAGATTTGGCAATTCTCCAAGATATAGTGAAGCTGGAGATAACTTCCACAATTTCTCAAGATTTGATTCCTTCAGCATGTATGAAGGTGGGAGTTCCCCAAAACAAGAGAGACCCACGAGGTTTGACTCCATAAATAGCACGAGAGACTTTGGCCATGGTCATGCTTTCACTTCTTTTGATGATACAGATCCATTCGGTTCCAGCGGACCATTCAAGGTTTCATCAGACAATCAAACTTCTAAAAAATCCTCTGAAAGTTGGGGTGCCTTCTAGTTTTAGATCCAAGTGCCCTCTCTTTCTGTCGTTAATTTTGCTCTACTTCTTTAGGGTTGCTTGATATGGTATTTTCTTGTTGGTTTTGGTTTGTTCTGTATAGATTGGATTAAGTATCGGATTGTTGTAAAGTTGTCTGATGTGATCGTGCTCTTCCTGCAACGCTGTTTCCTGATTAACATTTTCCTTTGATTCTGGCGTATGGCTGCCAGGGGGTATCACTAGTTTTCGCATATCGTACCAAGCCTGCCTCCGTATCCTGATCAAAAAGGAGGCAACGATTTTTAATAAAAGAGAGGAGTATAACAACTTTTAAATGACAAAGAAACATAGCTCAATGTCTTATCACTTAGCCAGGTGCAGGGTGAAAAGAGAGGAGTATAACAACTTTTAAATGACAAAGAAACACAGTGTAGTGTTCGAAAGATTTTTAATCTTTAGTTAGCCAAGTATAACAACTTTAGTTATGTCTTGAACATAACTAAAGATTTTTAATAAAATGTAGTGTTCGAAAGCACGATTGAGTGTTACCGTTATCAGGTCCGAGCTGAGCCCCGCGCATTCCGCTTGCGGAAGGCCAACAAGCCGAAGTGCTAACCGCACATGAAGCTGAATGGGATGAGCAAGATGAAGCTGGTGTATATATAACACTGAACGCCCCTGTTAGGAGGTGGGAAGGATCCTAAGTGAGAGTACAGTTCAGGTTCGTTGTTTTCTGGCACATGCATAGCACATCACAAACACACACTTCTGATATTTGTTGCCCTTTTATCGTCATTAAGTTGAAAATAGGGTATAACATTTAACTCAAAGCCATTGTTGCATCCTTAGATTTTGGTTTAATGGGACACAATAATAATTCAACTTTAAAAGCGAGCTGTGTATTCTATATTTCTCAAGTCTCAAGAATGGACTGTTATAGACGAGGTCTAATTCAGTGACTTGAGTTGCTGAGGAAAGGAGAACTTGCTCAGGCAGGATTATAATGAACATAATTATATCGGAGTATAAAATTAATTATTTTCCTTCATTTTCAATTGAGGTTCACGGATTTTACCCCCGTCTTACCGGTTAAGCCATTAGCCTGCATGGTATCGTGATATATGTTTTTCTCTGCCTGCGAGATCTGAGCAGGGTTCTATAAATGAGACTCCCGAGATCGTTACATGTATGCTTTTGTTTGAAACTTCTCTTGAATTGTCGTTCCAGTTGCCAGGTTCTGCCGCATTGACAGGGAGGGGATCGTTGTCTACCTCCTCAGCCAGTTAGATTTGGCTTCTTTTCTTCCTTTCATTTTATCATGGCTCCTATGAAAAAACAGTTAATGTGCATTTATACTCAAGCGAACCACTTGGAGTCTCCAAACATTAGGGAAGCATGCCACTGAGATTGTTGTTGGACGAATCAAGGTAGCCAAAGTTTATGAGGATGCAAAAACTGATGAAATCTCTCGCCTGTGAAATTGTTTCTGGAGACAGAATAAGCCCTGATGGTTTGTGGTGGCATCGGAAGCAAACCTTGGAACACGCTAAACTTGGAGGTTTAAAACGACGAGTTGAGTCTATCTACGCCCAGCAGGACGGTGTTCAAAGCCTATGAAAAAATTTCTCGTTACGTCTAAAACCTTCGGCTACCTAAGTGGACATCATGCCATGAATATGGTTACTGGATATGTCCAGTCGCACCCGGCTGTCCTGATCACGCAGAAAAGATAGAAAGTGGCCTAAATTGCACGATACAAGTTCTAAAGTGACAAATTTTGAGTAGCATGAATAAGAAATGAGATTATATTATTCAAATAAGTTTAACTCAGTCAAATTCTAAAAATTTAAAAATAAATTAAACTTATTTTGTTGTAAAAAAATTATTCATTAATTGATAAAATTATTCTTATATATTATTTATAAATTAAATATAATAAAGAAGTAATTATTAGTTAAATTTTTCTAAACAAAATTTAAATAATTTATTTTGTTTGTCCAAACAAGCCAACTACAAATTATTTTTATTGATAATAGTAATTTAGATATCTCAAGAAATATATTTAATTGTACTTTGTTGTGTTTTACGCTCCAAATTTTGAAAAATATCTATGTAAAAAATTAAATTAAAAATGCATCTTTGTAACATGTAAATTTGCAATCGAAATAATTAATAAATTAAATACAAAACTAGTCCTTATAATTTAATATGATATTTGACCAAATATTTGATGGTTAATTAAATATAATTTTTGAATTTGAATAAAATTGATAACATGATATGATTAAGGGCTAGAAGAAACATTTGGAACCTCGATAGATCTTCTGCTGTGTGCCAATCTAACTAAATTTGAATTTTTTTAAAAGAAATAAAAATAAAAATCATGGAAACATATCCAATTGCATGCATCCAGGGATTAGTTATGTATACCTAATACAACAAATCGTTGTATATATATATGTGTGTGTGTGTGTGTAGATTTGTGCGGTTTTAATGGGTCACACAAGTCCATGTCCAGCCCAGGCCCGAATAACAATTACAAACTTGGAATGATACAATCATAACATAAACACGCAGCTTTTGGGACCGTGCAAAGTGCTTTCGGGCGGAGTGCCAAACGCTAGCGTTTAGATTTGTTGTTCAAAGTTGGAAGGCTCCATTTATTTCGCTTTGGACAAAAGGCCGCATTCCGATTCCGAAGAAGGAGACCGAGAAGAGAGGAAAGCGGAGTTGAGAAACGGAAAGAAATAAGATGGCGGAGGAGTCAACGGGGCGGTGGCTGTCGGTGGCAGCATTCGCCGTTTTGACAATTACATTTGCAGTTGTTTCGGGCGTCGATGATAAATGTGCTGCCTGTAATGCCATTGCGGTAACCTTTCATTTCCACGTGTCTTGCTTCTCCACATCCTCGTTTATTACTTTGTTTTTTTTTTTCGGTATATATTTCGGCGATTCCTACAGTTCTCGAACAGATCCTTCCTATTCCGGACTGTCGATAAATGAGTATTCTCAATATATTATTCTTATTTATTTTTTTTTTGCGCAGGAGGAATTAGAGATTGGACTTTCCAATGTAAGTACTTCATTATCCTTTTCTTTTTTCTTTTCTTTTCTTTTTAATGATTTTGTTGTGGCTTCGATTTTAATTGCTGTATTGTCATTTAACCGATTTAGCTGTGATTATTTTTGTTTTTGATTTTTGTTCGATTATGTAATGATATCTTAGCAAATTTGATTTTTTTTTTTTTCGTTCAAACTCTATTATCTAATGATTGCGTTATTAATTTGGTACTTGGTCGCTATAACATAGGAAAAACCAAGGAATCATTTGGACATGAGACATCGTTTGGACTCTAAAGGTCAACGTGAAGGGAAGTTAATTGATTACAGGTATGGTTCCAGTATCTCCTGTTGCTAATATCAAATGTGGCAGAATGGGAGGAGCTACACGATCAAATGGTAACTTTTGGACTTTTCTGGGAAAGTGAGTTTGAGAAAAAGCACTCCAACATGGAGACATAGTTAGATTTTAATGATTCTAAGCAAGATAAATGTTGCCCATGGCAAATGAAGGAAGGAGGTTAATGATAGGTGCTTTGCTTAACATGGTCTTGTCTAGCTTTATATGATATTTGATTGGATATGTTTTTCTTGTTTGCCGGGTTTTCTCAATTTAATTTTTCTTAATGTCCTTATAATTCCACAAATATTTGAAGCAGAGTCAGTGAGCTCAGAGTTGTCGAACTCTTGGATGGAATCTGTGAAAAGATGCAAGACTACACTATTCAGGAGGTGATTATTAGTCTGCCACGATTCTCTTTGTTGATCTTTTCTCTGTTTCTATAGCATTTGAAAAGTTCACTGTAAGATACATTGCTTCTTTCTTTTCCGAAATCTGATAAGTGTGTATGATATTTTACTGGTTGTCTACAAGAAAATTTCACTCGAATGTAGCTTTAATAGACATCTTCCACTATGATGTCACCTTTGTGGCTGTGTGGAATATGTTTCTTTCATCTTGAAGCTGCTTCTTGATCTTTTTATTTTTGCAGATCGATTCAACCAGACGCCTGTGGGTCAAAGTAAATAACTGGGACAACCTGACAACTAGTATGTTCATCCTCGTAATACCGTCACATAACTATGTTTCTTGTAACAACCCATATGTTTTTTAATGGCACATTTCCTCCTTTTCCCTTTCCTTTAACAGACAAACAAGAAGCTCGAGCATATGCAAAAGATCTATCTTTATATTGTGGAAGGTGAGATGGAAAATGCCCTTTATAAACATTAGCCTTGCACTGTTCATTGTGAATCTACTTGCTAGTTCTTGCTGTGAATAAAAGAAATTGAAACAAGAGTAAAATAGAGGAAGGGGCCAGCATAACCATGATTTAGGGGGAGAAGGCAAGGAAGAGAGAACAAGTAGGTTGACAAAACTATGTATAAATAACCAGAATTCCTTTAAGATCTGCACTCCTATATAGGAGAATTCCTAATAAGTAGAAGCAAGGAAAGTGGATTTTAAATAACCTTTAAGATTTATTGTTGAAGTAATGTTTCACAATCAAGCATTTAAACTTCCAGACAGTGATACAATGCCAAAATCTTTAGTTGGTCCTCCATCATTACCAAGTTTAACCCCACCTGTTCATGAGACAGGTTACTGGAGGAAACTGAAGATGAGGTAAGTCAAATCCTGCTTAGCCATCTCAATGCTGCAAGATAATTTATGTGTGTATACTTTGCCCCTAACTTGGGGGCTACTGACGTCAAATTTCTGCTGCAGTTGGCAGAGATGATAAAGAAAGGATCCGTGGAAGTAGGAGGCGTGAGCCAGGTTCTGTGCCAGGATTTGAGCAAGCACTGCACTCATACAAGGTAATATTGGATCTGAAAGCAATTTCTTATCCTCGAGCAAACATAAACTTGTTTTCATTATTGTGACTGCAGAAGCCATTTTATTGTGCTATTTTTATGACAGTGAATTTAGCAATTCCTGTTCTAGTGCCAGGCGCTTTGCTTGGTTACCTGTTCTTGTAGGCCACCATCCAACGAGGATGGTTGAGCATCTCTTCACTTGTTAAAGCTGTGTCCTTTTGAAACTAGAAAATTCAATTTTTGACATGTAGACTTCTTTCAAACTTGTTTTTCCCTTCGTATATAGTGAATGTGTGTATGCGTGTAACTGCCACTTGTCTTACGTAATATAGATAGCTTATTGGCTGTCTCTGTGCAGCAGTTCCCAAGTGGCAGGTGGCAATGAAGAAGTATCAGATGGAGAACTGTGAGACGGTTAAACTCATACAAAAAGAGATAATAACCTTTTATCCTATAGAAAAATTCCGTGACTCCTACTTGATGGCCTTTTTTCCCAGCGGTGGAATGTATTGGATTTATTTGACGGAGCTGTTTTTGCTTCCACAATTTCTTCCAGGCTCGGACCAAACCTTCTTTGAATTTAAACAGGTTAAACTACTGGTCAATAAGGAGATCTGGCAAATTTTAGTTTGTTATCTGATCGCCTTTTTGTTCAAGAATGTGGCTTTGTTGACCGTACCTTTCCGATCCTTAGTTCTTATATTAGTGTTCTCTTGATTTGTACTAACCGAAGAAAGTGCTTTTTGTTCAAATTATTATTATTATCATTTTCTTTTTTTGAAAAAAGGAAGCAAAGGGAAAAGCACCATCGGGATTTAAGTAGGGAAAAAAAAAATAGATTAAATTGCTTGTTAGTCCGTTGGGGACGCTGAGACCTTTTTGGTCACTTCCTTGACTGTGAGTTTCCTCAGGTGCATGTGCATGTTACCGTAAGACGAATTCAAACTTCGTTAAGGTTAATTACGAAGATAAGTGGCCGACCTAGTTTCAAAACTGTAAGGTCATTCGATGCAAGACTTATGGTGTCTTTGCGATTATGATCGCTTTTTAATACTTGTGTTTTGGATTTAATATTTGGTAAATTCTTTTTTTATTTTTTTAATTCAAAGCCCTATTACTGTGACCTGAAGGGTCTAAAATCGAGGCAATTTTGATCCGTCAAAACCAGCTAGTCTATGTTTTCACGAAAAGATTTCCCACTTGCACAAAGTATCTTTGATGAGGTATTTTTTGGTCTTTGGATTTCTTATTCTGCATATATTGTGCTTTTATTGCTAAATAGAGTCCATTTCACCTTATTCCGTAACAATATTTGTGTCTGTTGTGTGTCCTGAAATAAAATGATTTCTTTTAATCGGTATAGAGCTTTTCCAAGTGATGGGATTTAGTTGAACCGACAAATTTACCCAATTATTGGCATGTGTTAGGACAAAGCAGGATATTTCCGAATATTTGGGACATCTACTTAAAAGTGAAACATCATCTAACAAGATGCGACTTCAGAAGATTTTGTTAACTATTCTTACCCCGTTTCTTCAAACAAAAGGGAAGAATCTCGGAATTCGATTACGTATAGAGAAGAACATAACATTAGGTTTTGCTTGAAAGCTTTGATCTATGGAAAATATATTCCTAAACGATTCCATCGCTTTCAATTGCTAGCCTTTTGACAAGGTAAAGGAAACCCTTTCACACCTCCTCCCTCTTTACAATGGCTGTTCCAATATTGACTCTGAAGTACACGAATTATTTGATTTTCTTTTTGGTATATCGAAAAAGAACTATTTAATTTTTCGACTAATACTTTTGTGACTTATTGTTGGGATCTCGTTAATCCTTAATTTTCTGATGCTTTTCTTTTCGTTGCTAGAAATTTACGATAAATAACCGAGCACAAAATATCTTTATTGTATGTGTTAATACTATGTTGGGGCCTATTTTATTTTTAATTTTTTTTGTTGCTCTTGCTTCTTTTTTTTTTTCCTTTTTTGTTGTCTAAATAATAATTATTAATAGCGGATACGAGAGAGAGTATAATTTTTTTTAAAAAAAAAAAGTGGGAATAGATAATCTTAAGAGAGGGGCGAGAGTTAGAAAGCAGAGTTTATATTTTTATATATGGAAAGAGAGAAATAGAGACATAGAGAGAAGAGGGATTGTAGAGAGAATGGAAAATGCAGTGTGAAGAAAGAAGAGATAAAAGAAAGTGTGCGTTGAAAGAAAAGAATGAGGGGGAAGAAAGAGAGAGAGAGAGAGAGAGAGAGAGAGAGAGGAGAATTTGAATGAGAATAAAACGTTAAAAAAAGGGACAAAGAAAAGAAGAAGAAGTGTATGTAGAAAGAGAAAAAAGAATAATAAGTGAAGAGAAAAATAAAAGACGAAAAGTAAGGAAAAAGTGTATATAGAAGGAAAGAGTGCATAAAGAGAATAAACAGTTAGGGAGAGGAGAGAGTGAAAAGCGAAAGAAACACAAAATCATAGAGAACGACGAATATATAGAGAGTGGTGGAAGAGAGAAAAAATACAAAGAAAAAGAAAAATGAAAGAGTGTAAAGAGAAAAGTCGTGGGGAGAGAAGATCAAAATTAGTGAAATTGCTTAATTTGCCTACCTTGACTAATTTGACTAAAATCAAATCGAAACACTAAATTTAAAAAGAATTTGTAATTTAAAATTTCTCTTCATTTTCTTTTGTCATTTACTTAAATTTAATTTTTTTAATGAAAATATTTGTTAGCATATATTAAATATGACTAGATCAACACAAGTGTTATTCTGTCAATTTTACTTCCTATTCTTTGATTCGGTTCTTTAGTTACCCAGTTTCAAACTTCTCAGATGAACCGAGCTGAAAAAACCTTTTTTTTTTTTTTTTGTTAAGTTGAAAAAAACAAAACAATCAACCGAACAAACTTTCAAATTTACTGAACCAAATTAACCCTAAAGCATAGGTTGGGATTTGGCCTCAAGACTGAATGATAACCACGCTGAACACACGGCCACACGAAACAAAGTGAGAACTCTTCAACACTTTCACATACAGAATTAGACATTCGCTGGCCTCAAGTCCATGGCCTTCTTTTTAACTCTTAGATTTGCCTAGGAAATGGAATGATTTTCCGGAGCTTTTGGTATCCTTGGTCATGAATTGAATGAATTTAACAAGAAAACAACTGCTCGGGATATTCCTAGGCATTACTCGTGTAATAAAAAATTCAATAGATAGAGACTGCAAATATCTAGCAATTACATGAACGCTCCTAGAGCACACCTATAATCTTCACTTTTCCATCATCATATTATGTACAGTAAAATGGTAAACAATTGAAACAAAAACACAAAAAAGAAAAAGAAAAGGAAAGGAAATGATGGCGTTGGTTCATGCGACAATATATCTTGAATAATTAAATCTCTTACAAATGGTACAATATTTAATAATCTCAGATGTACAGATTTTACATAGAAGGGTGAGTTTGGTATAATGGTAAGGTTCCCTGGATGTAGCTGAATGTCAACCGCGAGGAGAATCGGGGCCAAAAATGTCCTTACCAGATCCCGCCCTTCAGTGTACTACTTTTATACACATCTTCCAACCATCCCTCAGGAATTGCAGTCCAGTGCACCTTTGAGTAAATTCAGGCCTTGCTGATATGCTCCGACGAACTCGAGATTGTGGAATCTCTATCCGAGGAGGTGGGTCCGTTGAAAGACAAACCACTATCACCGTTACATTGTCACATGTGTTGCGCTTGAGTGCTTCCCTGACCAGCTCTCTTGAGCACCTTTCGGGGTCATTATGGAGCATTAGTTCTTTCCTCGCGATTGTCACAGCACACTGGCTGCTTATTACGTCCCACAGACCATCACATCCCATGATCAAGAACTCATCATCCTCAGTTAGACTCATCTCCTGAAACTCCGGCTCTGCACTTAAAGGGCACGCAGAACCTTTAGGCCCCTTCATGTGCCAGTCTCCTAGGGCACGGGAAACAGATAATTGGCCATTGAGATAGCCATCATAAATGACCCCGCCCAGTTTCTCAATTCTTAGTCTCTCGGAAGTACAATTAGGTTTATGGTCTTTGGACATCTCAATTGCTCTACCTCGCCTCCCCAGCACTGCTCGACAATCCCCAGCATTGGCAACTATCAGTGTCCTGCAAAGCACATCCAGATAGATGTGATCCAATTATTCTGATTGGAAAGAATATGACCATCAGTATCAAAGACAAACAGTCAGGTTTTTATTGATATAAAGAAAGCATATAATTGAGTTCCTAGGCAGCAAGTATGAAAAGAATTACTACATTATTCAGAAATCTTGTGAGGTATAAGTAGGGAGAAATAATCTGTATAATGACGGGAGAAGGTGAGACAATGGACTTTCTGATCACAGTTGGTCTCTATTAGGGGTCAGCTCTAATTCCTATTCTATCCGAGGTAGTCATAAATAAATTGACAGGCCAAATCCATGGTTATGTCCCACGATGCATATTCTTTGCAAATGACATCGTCCTTATACACAAGACTGAGGACTGGATTAGGCCAAAAGTTAGAAATATAGAGGGATACCCTATAATTTAAGTTTTTTTTTTTTAAAGTTAAAACACATGAAAATAGAAAATAAATGTTGTAATTTTGGTATTGTTGAAAGTGGTAGGAACTACTATCAGACTAAATGCTGCAAAAGTTTCTAAATATTAGGTCTATATATGTTCAATGTAAACCTAAAATACTTCAATTAAGAGAAGTGACCAAATCTAACTGGATACAAGAGGGGGGGGGGAGAGGACAACTTATGTTGATTTGAAATTTTTAGTTGGGAAGGATTTATTCGAATAATTAGCACTCACCACTAACATTAATTCATAATAGAATGGAATGGCAAGAAAGATTCATGTAGTAAAACCCAATTAAATTTAAAATTAAGATCTTCTTGTTATTGTCTTTTTTAGTTTATTTGGAGGTCCATTGGGCTGTTAGCTACACAATAGGATAACTCTCCTCATCTTAATAAACCCCATATCCCTTCCTAAAATTATAACTTAAGACCTCAAAAATTGAAATTTAAGTTCTCAACCACTCAGTTTCCCCTGTAGGACCCCTGTTGGTTTTGTTTGTTTATCAAAAACCAACAATTTTGAAGATAATGCTTGGGAATGGGAACCTAGGACAGCCGTATGCATTATTTCCAGAACAAAGAATTTCAGAAAAACGAAGCACATTTGTCTCATAAAATCTGAAAAGGAAAAAAATAGAAATAACACCTTCAGTTATTATTGATTGTTATCTTGTCCAGCATTTGGTCCAAAATTGCAAAGCACCCAGAAAATTTCATACAGAATTCAGTCTATTGTACCCCAATATTTGCAACCTCCATTCTCATCCTCTCTCTCTCTCTCTCTTGTTGAAACTAATCGGAAGATTCATTCAGAATTCAGTCTACTGCACTTCAATGTTCACAAACTTCCCCCTCTCTCTGTCTCACACAAACAATCCCACCTTGCAGCTATATATTTCTATAATTTATAAATTATCTTCCACAGAAGTATCTTTAAATAAAGGTCACAGAACATCCACCACATGTTTGGACTAAACAAGCATTTCTATCAAGAACTGTAAAAATCCCCAAACCAAAATTTTTAACCAATAGCAGTTTAAAATTGAAGCTCACTTACCTTCCAAAAACAAGGGCAGTTAATGCAGTAGTACCAGATGATATATCAAGCGAACTGTCATCTGCAAATGCATAATCAGCTTTCTGAAAAGCACTTTTGATTGCCATCTCAACACAAATTGGAAAGTGAGAGTCTTCAACCATGAACCCAAGTATATTGTTCCTAACAAATGATGCAGCATCTGTACCTCCATGCCCATCAAAGACCTGACCACATAATCAATCAATATCAGTGAATTGACATAGCCAATTCAGGTCCTCAACAACCACCCAAAGTCACTACATGGCCATAAAATTGAGAAACATAGCTAACTCTATGTCCACAATGAGGTGATGGCTTAGAGAGTGATAAAATGTAGACCTTAAATATTCAAAGGAAGTGCCTAGCGAAATACCATAGGAAGCATAACTCAGTGCTCTTGAGATAAGTTTTCACTCAAAGAGGTTGGCTGTCAGAGAAAACAATGTTTTATCTACAATAATCTGCAAGGTATTTGGTACAATCACAATATACTCACACCATAGAAAGCTCCAGGCAAGGGAATACTGGCAGCTGCATCTAGATGCTCAATAAGATTGTCTATACACAGATGTTCATCCTCCATGTACTGTTTAGGGCCCCCTTCAGCACAGCTACCTGAGCGAAGGATGGGCAAAAACCTGATTTCTCATCAGAAAGTGACCTATCAACAACAATCCCTACATCTGATGCCTGCAAAAGATTGAAAGAAATGATCAACAGATGATCTTTCAATAAAACATACAGAGGTAAGGATGGTTAGCATCTTAAGAAAATTTGCTCGCTCTAAAGTGAAGGAAGACGAATCTGCAACAGCATCAGTCATTTGAATTGTGCATAGGAGTCAAAATTAGATTTTGTTTTTAAAAGTTTCTCAAGACACAAGAAAAACAGTTGGAAGAAAGGACCAAAATTGCCCACTGCAATAAGCAAAGCATTTTGAGTCGGAAGAAAGACTTTCTAACCAAATGACAAATAGTCATAATAAGACCAATCAGTTCAACAAAATAAGAGAGTTCAGATCTGGCTTACCATCTCTACTATATGACATAGAAAAGGACTAGATAGAAGGTTACTTACCAGATCAGCAGCAGCCAGAAGCCTCATTGAACCCAGACTATGTTGCATAGCTGAGAGGTGCCGCGGAGGCTTTCCGCTTGTGTTTTGATTGAGATTATCCAAATTCTCTGGGTTCTGACTTTCCATCGCCGATACATTATCTTTACCATAAGTGCCTTCTAATTTGGACAATGGCAGTGAAAAATCCATACCAGCAGCCATACCCTCTTTCCAACCATAAACCAAGTGACTCAAAGCACCTTGCTTTGCCCAAAAGGAACCTCTAGTCTATCACTCGTGCTTCCTTACAACCAAAATCTAAAGCAAGAAGTGCGCAATTGATACACAAAATGCGCCAGATATGCAGTCTTTGCTTGAGAAAAATATACCCCAATTCCCAAGAACCGTACTGTTTTTTTGTTAAAATGATATTCCTTGGGATAGTGGGCAACTGCGAAAAGGCAACTTTGCAAGGCAAAGCTAACAAAAAGAATGCTTGACGGCAATCACCCAAATCAACAAAAAATCTTAGATTCTCAGAGTAACAGGGTGTCGTCCCGGCGGCCCCAAACGATTCCCAAATCTTCACAACTACCCAAATGAAATTATCATTCGAAATCTCCGAAATTTCCAGCGGATTTATCAAAATTATCGCCAATCCGCATCCAAGAAGCCGATTTATAGATCGCGCGAATTGACCAGACAAACGACAACGACTCTTGGGACGGGAGACGAAACAAAGACAAAATAACCAAAAAGCACGGCGACACAGAGAGAGAGAGAGGAGAGAGAGAGAGAGAGAGAGAGAGAGGTCTCACAGATGACGATGATGATCTTTCGTGCTTTGCCACCCGACTCTGTTTCCTTTCCGGATCCTCAATAATGGAACCATAAAGAGACGTCCTGAAGAGATAGAGAGAGAGAGGAAGAGAGAGACAGAGATACCGAAGAAACAAATCAAAAGTTGTTATTCCAATGTAGAAAAATGGAAATGGACACGCGAGAGAAGAGTGAAAAACAGACAGAACCAACATATATATATATATATATATATATATACATACGTAGAAAATAAATTTACTTAAAACCTCAAGTTAACGTTTTATTTAGTGAAAATTTTTATTGAATTAATCGTAATTATAAGTTAATAACTCGTTGATATTTGGCTGGCAAATGGCAAAAGGAGGTGATCCGGTGGATGCAGTCGCCACTCAAGAAAGATGTTTGACGCGTGGTGGATTATGGTTGGTGGATCATCTGGATTGACCCGATGTTTTTGCTGTCGGTTCTTCGATTTGGTGCCGCCATTGCGTCCCAGCCGTCGGATCTCTGATACCTCTGTATCGAACACGCGATCCGGTGAAATTCGCTTTTCCGTCGTAATGTATATTCTGTCTCAGTTAACGGCCGTTAAGAAGAGGCTCGCAACGATCTTCTGTTTCACCCTGTCATTTCTTCGTTGGCTGAATATCAAAATATTCCTGCAAGAATGCCCAAAATTATTATTTTTTTCGTAAAAAATTTATAAACAATAAACTATACATTAAAAATTAAGTTTTTTATTTTTTATAAATTTTAATCTTCTTCTAAAAATTAGAACCAAATATTTCAAATATAAAAATTTAAGTCTTGTTGTTTCTTTTCCTTCATTTTTTTACCTTTTTTTTTTAGGTATAATTAATTTATTTATAAATCAAATTGTATTCTCCTTGACCTTATGATTAATAGATCATTTTATTTTATTTGCGATTTGATAATCACAACTTTTAACTGATGGAATACAACTCATTAATGTGTGATGACAAAAGAGAAAAAGAAAGAAAAATAAAGTACAGTTTAAATAAATATAATTAAATTCTAATTGAATTCGTAAAATTTATTATTTTTTGAAATGATCTTTAATAAATTTACAAATATGGCATATAATGAACCAAACTATCAATTATTAAATGTATCGATTTTGTTAATATTACATATATTTATAAGATTTTTTTTCTTGAGATTTATTGTATGCCATTTTTTTTTCACTTGGAAGCAAGAAAATTGGGAGGAACGACAAAAAAAAAAAAAATGCTATGACGAGATCTTTATTTGTTTATTTCTAACCTCGCTTTTCAAACACATCTAATTACAATCTAATTACATGTGTAAGTTGCTATGTATTAATGGTCTCTTTATTGATTTTAAGATTTAAAGAATAAAATAAAAAAATTATAGTAAATGGGGTAGAACTTGCAAATCTTTTTCGATCCGTTTGCAGATGTTCCTGGACTAGCATCAATTCTTCTGTCTGTACAATTATATAGATTCCAAGAATTGGATAATTGTTCAAAGATTATCTATGATACACACGATTTTCAAATCATTAGCACGTTATGTGGAATTTTTCTTTTTGTTTTAACCATACCAACTCTTGCTCAAGCTCTTTTTATTGTAAAAATTTTCATTCAAATATTTTTAATGTATATTTACATAACTCACATTAATCAATGCAATTTTCCTCTATTAGAACTTTAATTATCTTAATTAGATCAGCATATGTATATAATATATATATATATATATATATTAATATGTAACTTATTAAAAATTAACATAAATCACCTAACTTCTTATAAATACCCATTATATGGTCAGTTACCACATACTTAACAAATTAATATTATTAATCTATTTCTTCTCTCATATTTTAAAAATATTTAAGTTTTAAGAATTATTTTACCCATTAAATATCATATATTTAAATGGTAGCAATTTATAATAATTAAAAAAAAAAAAAAAACACACACACACACACACACACACACAACTGATCATTAACCTTAATGTCAAGATAAAAGATAAGAGTTTGAATCTCATCTATTCCATTTTTTTTATTTTTATAGGTTCAATTTTTTAAAATAAAAAAATTAAAAATTTTATAATTATTATATTTTTATATTAAAATTTGTTATATTTAATAAATAAATAATTTATTTTTTAAATTAAAATTGTAAGCTCATATATTTGCAATATATCTATTTAATTAATATCTTTCTAATTCTTAATAGCTATGCCCCTCCTTCCTTTCATTGTCTGACCGCATTGCCTTGTTTCGTCTTTTCATCAATCTGAAGTCAACAACATTTTTTTCCTAAAATCCTATGCAGTTAATCTGTTTCAACCAATAGATTAATATTCTCCAAAGATAAGCTATTTCTTTTAAAAACTTTCTAAGCTACAGTATGTTTCCCTTTATTTCCTCCACGGGAAAAAAAAAATAATTATTGTCATTACATTATATTTAAGTTGTCATGTTTATTTCTAAATTAATAATATTATTAGGGATATGAAAAATGGAATTGAAAAAACTAATGTGCGGTTCAATTACAATTAATACTGTTTTCAAATTCAAATAATATGCAATACATTTCTATTTCCATAATTTTCATTTAATTTTCTTTATTCTATATTGATCTATTATAATGAATGTAAATATTAATATTGTTGTCATGCATAATGGATAGTATGTTTTTCCTACTTAAAATTTTGTTCTGGCTTGATTTCCAAAAAAATAAAACCAAGATCAATTTACACATAGCACACGAACAATACTAGTTAGTTTCTAATTCCAACTGCATGATAGTTGTGATAATATTGATTGGCAATGCACCCCTTTTCTCTATCCATTTAGGACGTAAGATTCTTATAATTAGAGACAAAAATTTCAATTTGTTTAGCACATTTAGCACGATCTGGTTTGATTGTCAAATCTCCTCAACATGTTCTTCACTTGAGAGTGGTAAATTATGTTGATGGGGTGTAGCAATGTACTAGATTTTCTGAGTTCCTCAGACTACTCAAACATGCCTCCGAATTGCCAAGGCATAGATTCTCCCAGTTAAGAGGAGGAGTTTTGGGAGGCGAATATTGAACTGACCAAAGAAGAGTTTTAATTCCAATCTTCATTAAAGTGTGAATTGAGGATCACGGGCATAATCATGGCGTTGCAAAGTCAGCAGCTGAAGCGTTTGATGAAGCTATGCGTGGTTGGGGGGTGGGGGACATGTCTCGGAATTAGATTCGGTTTCAGACTGATTTCGATTTGAAGAGATGGTTATGGTATGGAAAAAGGAGTGTGCTATATAATCAAATCAAATTGTTTCTTAGATAGCTCGATTACGATTCGGGGAGCCAGCAATTTTGGGTTAGATTTAGTTTCGGTTCAATCGCCGATTGGTTCACGGTTAGTTTCAGTTTAGCTTGTATCTAATTCCAATTCGATTTAATTCGGTTTCAAAACAAAATAAAAAATTTCAAATTTCAACGATCATTGTACCGTTTAATTATCTATATATATATTTTTATTATTATTATTTATTTATTTTTATTTTGGTGGAAGCACCCGTTAACGGGTAGTTGGGTGGTTTGGAGAAGGATGAACCATATAACTGGCTTGGGGCGTATCGTTTACGGTTCAGAATCGGAACCAACGCCATGATTCAGGCTGCTTCCAATTTTACGTCGGGTTAGAGTGATCAGGTCAACCAGGAATGTTTTTTCTCCTTGTTTGGCCCAATATACCCGATCTGGCTTCTACTTAATAAAAATACTCATCCCTTACTAAGACACCAACAAAAAGAAAAGGACAGGAGGATATGGGCGCCAATTGCCGAACAAGGAGTCGGGCGAAGAAGAAAGTCTCCGCCGCATGGGCCCGGTTTGAAAGTTTAGAAGAAAATAGGGATAGGGGGGGAGTAGAGATCGGGTAGCATGGCTAGCGTACAGGTAAGATGAAACATTTTTATGTGGGTGCCAACCAATTGCTGTCGGTTGGCAGAGGCCCCTCAGGAGAAGAACCAAATGATCAATCCGGGTACTCTCCCCAATCATGGGCAGGGGAAAGAGCTCCTTCAAATGATAAATTTCAAACCGAAAATCAATCAGAAGAAAAAGCATTTGATTGTGAACTTCTTTTTCATCCTCTACCCGTAAAGAAAAGACGCTTTAATGCCTACTTTATCAGACGAAGGAAGCAAATATTCAAACTTGGCGGCAAAACCAACCAATTATAATAAAGTTAAACTTTGATGGTAGCAAAAGTGAAAGTACTGTGAGAGCGGAGAATCCAATATGCAAAAGATTGTACCATGCATCTCAGGCTAACCATTTCCCCTTCCCTTGGTTATTAATCTTTCCCCCGCGCGGACATCAGTACAACACAAAGATACATCAAAAGTACCTACAGTTGCAAATTAAACCGATGCACCAGGATCATCTCTCATGGGCTCGGTATTACTGTTGAGGATACCTACACTTTCCGTAACCTGATGTCAAGATGAAGCATTAAACGAAGTTAATGAGTTGGCATAGATGTATACCCAAGAATATATTGGAGATGGAAAGAAAGGTAGAAAGGAGCAAATGAAATGTTATAAATTAACAGAATTTAATTTTACTTGGATCACTGAAGGTAACGAGTGCAGTTCCCTTGAAATCACAATTCCAATAGTTCCTTCCGTGGATCTGATAATAGGCATTCATGGCGTAAGAAGCGTGCGCATGAAGCTTGTCTGGCGCAAAACAACCGCCACTTTCATGGATCTCCCTGCAATCCACACCTCCTGGTCCACAGCAGAAGTCCAGCACCGCCTGGAGCACCTTCTCGTCTGCATGAGGCTTGGCCACACACCACACTGAAGGCCCCCTAATTGCCCGCTTGACATTTTCTCACCAACACCCAACGATCCATCGCTACAAAACTGGCAGCTCAAATCCAAATCGTACACCTTCGACCCATCCGCTTTAAAAACCCCGAAGTTTCTCTCTCCAGTACCGCCGTCCTTTTTGTTCTCATTAAACAATGCGAACACAAATATCTCAATCTTACCCCTTGGCTTCATGGGTGTCCCTTTACTAGATTGCGCGCGTTCCAGCAACCTACTATTATACGTCTTCGCATTTTCTGGTGTGGCCACGGTGTCACCTGCATCACCTTCCGATGGCCACCCAGATTCTGATACGGTAATTTCAACCGTCCGATTTCCAAATCCTAGCGCAACGACGGCTGACCTGACGGCATCAATCTGGGCATCTAACATGTTGTTGTACACATAGCCCTTGGGATCACGAACGCCGGTGGCATTCCCTAATAGCAAGGCATATTCCAATTTTACAGTGCCAGGCTTGTCTCTGTAAGCAAAATACGGATAGGCATTGACCATGAAAGGTGATCCGGTGTCTGCCAGAAAGCTCACTATGGAGGTCATTGAGGGGATGAGTGTCGTGGCAAAAATGGAAGATGAGGGAGGGAAAGAGGAAGCAAGAACGGCCATGCTGTGTGGGGTTGTGATCTTGATTTTACGGTCAAGCCCACGAGCTAATAGCACCGCGTGCAGGTTTTGCATGGCTTGAACAAGGGCGTTTGGGTCCAGATGATCGGGATCTATGGTCAAGTACTCGTTCCCTACGGCGATGGCTATTATAGAAGTGGCCGGAATGAAGGGGACAACCCGGCTGGAGAACCACTCGTCTGCCGCCGACTTCTGGGAACTGATGTTAGCCACCCGGTAGTTCTCAACGGCGACAATGAGGTCGATTCCCGTGTTCGAAAAGGCTTCGAGTATCTCCGGGTTGGTGTCGTAAATCTTGATCTTGTTGAAGACTGTGGACTGGAGCATCTGAGCTACTTTCTTGGGCGATGGCAGGTTATTTCCGAGCGTGCCGTAGTTTACACCGACGCCCAAAACGCGATGAATCGGCGGGAGAACAAAGAAGAGGAGCAAGGTGATAACGTGTGGGGAAATTGCATTTTGAACAGTGTTCATGTTTCGACTGAGGTCAGCAGGAGCAGGAGCAGGAGCAGTAGACAGAGAAGCCAAGCCTTCACTCGTTTTGGTTAAGGACATTTGCCCCCAAAGCAAAATAGCTACAGCTACTGCGTGGGTTGGGCGGTGGGAGGGTTTTTACCTTAGCTATTATTAGCATACACGTAAAGATGTACATCCCGTATTTATATACATACAGTCTTGTTATATGTTCGAAGTGATGTCAGTATGATCTTATTTGTATTAAAATTTTATTTTTAAAAGAAATTTAAAATTTTCTGTAAAATTAATAAATGTGTAATTAAAACATTACAATATATGACCAAAACAAGATAATATATGACAAAAAAGATAAAATACGTAATGACCTGATGAAAATATAGAATAATACCTAATTGTGTGTGTGTATATATATATTATTTATTTATTTAAAAAACTAATAAAAAATAAAAAATAAAAAAATTAATTAAATAGGATCCACACTCTGACTAAATTATTTGTTCAAATTCTTTTAACCACTAATTTTTACCGTTTATATATTTTTTACCATTACATATTTCTAAAAAAAAAAAAGTACATGAATGAGGTTTTTTTTTTGACTAGCTATGCGAGTTCGTAATATAGCGTTTTTTTTTTATGTGAGTTTTTTTTTTTTTTTTTTCTAAATAATGTATAAATAAATAAACTCAAACGTGAATAAAAATAATAAAAAACATATAATTATTAAAAAATATTTTTTTGTATTTTTTTTTTTTTTTATTTGTTTAAATTATCTTAATTTTTATTTGTTATATATTTTTTTTTTAAAAAAAAAAAAAAAAAAAGGTGGAACTCGCGTAAAATCCGCATTTTTTGTTTTTTTTTTTTTTTTTTTTTTTTTTTTTTTTTTTTTTTTTTTTTTTTTTTTTTTTTTTTTTTTTTTTTTTTTTTTTTTTTTTTTTTTTTTTTTTTTTTTTTTTTTTTTTTTTTTTTTTTTTTTTTTTTTTTTTTTTTTTTTTTTTTTTTTTTTTTTTTTTTTTTTTTTTTTTTTTTTTTTTTTTTTTTTTTTTTTTTTTTTTTTTTTTTTTTTTTTTTTTTTTTTTTTTTTTTTTTTTTTTTTTTTTTTTTTTTTTTTTTTTTTTTTTTTTTTTTTTTTTTTTTTTTTTTTTTTTTTTTTTTTTTTTTTTTTTTTTTTTTTTTTTTTTTTTTTTTTTTTTTTTTTTTTTTTTTTTTTTTTTTTTTTTTTTTTTTTTTTTTTTTTTTTTTTTTTTTTTTTTTTTTTTTTTTTTTTTTTTTTTTTTTTTTTTTTTTTTTTTTTTTTTTTTTTTTTTTTTTTTTTTTTTTTTTTTTTTTTTTTTTTTTTTTTTTTTTTTTTTTTTTTTTTTTTTTTTTTTTTTTTTTTTTTTTTTTTTTTTTTTTTTTTTTTTTTTTTTTTTTTTTTTTTTTTTTTTTTTTTTTTTTTTTTTTTTTTTTTTTTTTTTTTTTTTTTTTTTTTTTTTTTTTTTTTTTTTTTTTTTTTTTTTTTTTTTTTTTTTTTTTTTTTTTTTTTTTTTTTTTTTTTTTTTTTTTTTTTTTTTTTTTTTTTTTTTTTTTTTTTTTTTTTTTTTTTTTTTTTTTTTTTTTTTTTTTTTTTTTTTTTTTTTTTTTTTTTTTTTTTTTTTTTTTTTTTTTTTTTTTTTTTTTTTTTTTTTTTTTTTTTTTTTTTTTTTTTTTTTTTTTTTTTTTTTTTTTTTTTTTTTTTTTTTTTTTTTTTTTTTTTTTTTTTTTTTTTTTTTTTTTTTTTTTTTTTTTTTTTTTTTTTTTTTTTTTTTTTTTTTTTTTTTTTTTTTTTTTTTTTTTTTTTTTTTTTTTTTTTTTTTTTTTTTTTTTTTTTTTTTTTTTTTTTTTTTTTTTTTTTTTTTTTTTTTTTTTTTTTTTTTTTTTTTTTTTTTTTTTTTTTTTTTTTTTTTTTTTTTTTTTTTTTTTTTTTTTTTTTTTTTTTTTTTTTTTTTTTTTTTTTTTTTTTTTTTTTTTTTTTTTTTTTTTTTTTTTTTTTTTTTTTTTTTTTTTTTTTTTTTGTTTTTTTTTTTTTTTTTTTTTTTTTTTTTTTTTTTTTTTTTTTTTTTTTTTTTTTTTTTTTTTTTTTTTTTTTTTTTTTTTTTTTTTTTTTTTTTTTTTTTTTTTTTTTTTTTTTTTTTTTTTTTTTTTTTTTTTTTTTTTTTTTTTTTTTTTTTTTTTTTTTTTTTTTTTTTTTTTTTTTTTTTTTTTTTTTTTTTTTTTTTTTTTTTTTTTTTTTTTTTTTTTTTTTTTTTTTTTTTTTTTTTTTTTTTTTTTTTTTTTTTTTTTTTTTTTTTTTTTTTTTTTTTTTTTTTTTTTTTTTTTTTTTTTTTTTTTTTTTTTTTTTTTTTTTTTTTTTTTTTTTTTTTTTTTTTTTTTTTTTTTTTTTTTTTTTTTTTTTTTTTTTTTTTTTTTTTTTTTTTTTTTTTTTTTTTTTTTTTTTTTTTTTTTTTTTTTTTTTTTTTTTTTTTTTTTTTTTTTTTTTTTTTTTTTTTTTTTTTTTTTTTTTTTTTTTTTTTTTTTTTATTTTTTTTTTTTTTTTTTTTTTTTTTTTTTTTTTTTTTTTTTTTTTTTTTTTTTTTTTTTTTTTTTTTTTTTTTTTTTTTTTTTTTTTTTTTTTTTTTTTTTTTTTTTTTTTTTTTTTTTTTTTTTTTTTTTTTTTTTTTTTTTTTTTTTTTTTTTTTTTTTTTTTTTTTTTTTTTTTTTTTTTTTTTTTTTTTTTTTTTTTTTTTTTTTTTTTTTTTTTTTTTTTTTTTTTTTTTTTTTTTTTTTTTTTTTTTTTTTTTTTTTTTTTTTTTTTTTTTTTTTTTTTTTTTTTTTTTTTTTTTTTTTTTTTTTTTTTTTTTTTTTTTTTTTTTTTTTTTTTTTTTTTTTTTTTTTTTTTTTTTTTTTTTTTTTTTTTTTTTTTTTTTTTTTTTTTTTTTTTTTTTTTTTTTTTTTTTTTTTTTTTTTTTTTTTTTTTTTTTTTTTTTTTTTTTTTTTTTTTTTTTTTTTTTTTTTTTTTTTTTTTTTTTTTTTTTTTTTTTTTTTTTTTTTTTTTTTTTTTTTTTTTTTTTTTTTTTTTTTTTTTTTTTTTTTTTTTTTTTTTTTTTTTTTTTTTTTTTTTTTTTTTTTTTTTTTTTTTTTTTTTTTTTTTTTTTTTTTTTTTTTTTTTTTTTTTTTTTTTTTTTTTTTTTTTTTTTTTTTTTTTTTTTTTTTTTTTTTTTTTTTTTTTTTTTTTTTTTTTTTTTTTTTTTTTTTTTTTTTTTTTTTTTTTTTTTTTTTTTTTTTTTTTTTTTTTTTTTTTTTTTTTTTTTTTTTTTTTTTTTTTTTTTTTTTTTTTTTTTTTTTTTTTTTTTTTTTTTTTTTTTTTTTTTTTTTTTTTTTTTTTTTTTTTTTTTTTTTTTTTTTTTTTTTTTTTTTTTTTTTTTTTTTTTTTTTTTTTTTTTTTTTTTTTTTTTTTTTTTTTTTTTTTTTTTTTTTTTTTTTTTTTTTTTTTTTTTTTTTTTTTTTTTTTTTTTTTTTTTTTTTTTTTTTTTTTTTTTTTTTTTTTTTTTTTTTTTTTTTTTTTTTTTTTTTTTTTTTTTTTTTTTTTTTTTTTTTTTTTTTTTTTTTTTTTTTTTTTTTTTTTTTTTTTTTTTTTTTTTTTTTTTTTTTTTTTTTTTTTTTTTTTTTTTTTTTTTTTTTTTTTTTTTTTTTTTTTTTTTTTTTTTTTTTTTTTTTTTTTTTTTTTTTTTTTTTTTTTTTTTTTTTTTTTTTTTTTTTTTTTTTTTTTTTTTTTTTTTTTTTTTTTTTTTTTTTTTTTTTTTTTTTTTTTTTTTTTTTTTTTTTTTTTTTTTTTTTTTTTTTTTTTTTTTTTTTTTTTTTTTTTTTTTTTTTTTTTTTTTTTTTTTTTTTTTTTTTTTTTTTTTTTTTTTTTTTTTTTTTTTTTTTTTTTTTTTTTTTTTTTTTTTTTTTTTTTTTTTTTTTTTTTTTTTTTTTTTTTTTTTTTTTTTTTTTTTTTTTTTTTTTTTTTTTTTTTTTTTTTTTTTTTTTTTTTTTTTTTTTTTTTTTTTTTTTTTTTTTTTTTTTTTTTTTTTTTTTTTTTTTTTTTTTTTTTTTTTTTTTTTTTTTTTTTTTTTTTTTTTTTTTTTTTTTTTTTTTTTTTTTTTTTTTTTTTTTTTTTTTTTTTTTTTTTTTTTTTTTTTTTTTTTTTTTTTTTTTTTTTTTTTTTTTTTTTTTTTTTTTTTTTTTTTTTTTTTTTTTTTTTTTTTTTTTTTTTTTTTTTTTTTTTTTTTTTTTTTTTTTTTTTTTTTTTTTTTTTTTTTTTTTTTTTTTTTTTTTTTTTTTTTTTTTTTTTTTTTTTTTTTTTTTTTTTTTTTTTTTTTTTTTTTTTTTTTTTTTTTTTTTTTTTTTTTTTTTTTTTTTTTTTTTTTTTTTTTTTTTTTTTTTTTTTTTTTTTTTTTTTTTTTTTTTTTTTTTTTTTTTTTTTTTTTTTTTTTTTTTTTTTTTTTTTTTTTTTTTTTTTTTTTTTTTTTTTTTTTTTTTTTTTTTTTTTTTTTTTTTTTTTTTTTTTTTTTTTTTTTTTTTTTTTTTTTTTTTTTTTTTTTTTTTTTTTTTTTTTTTTTTTTTTTTTTTTTTTTTTTTTTTTTTTTTTTTTTTTTTTTTTTTTTTTTTTTTTTTTTTTTTTTTTTTTTTTTTTTTTTTTTTTTTTTTTTTTTTTTTTTTTTTTTTTTTTTTTTTTTTTTTTTTTTTTTTTTTTTTTTTTTTTTTTTTTTTTTTTTTTTTTTTTTTTTTTTTTTTTTTTTTTTTTTTTTTTTTTTTTTTTTTTTTTTTTTTTTTTTTTTTTTTTTTTTTTTTTTTTTTTTTTTTTTTTTTTTTTTTTTTTTTTTTTTTTTTTTTTTTTTTTTTTTTTTTTTTTTTTTTTTTTTTTTTTTTTTTTTTTTTTTTTTTTTTTTTTTTTTTTTTTTTTTTTTTTTTTTTTTTTTTTTTTTTTTTTTTTTTTTTTTTTTTTTTTTTTTTTTTTTTTTTTTTTTTTTTTTTTTTTTTTTTTTTTTTTTTTTTTTTTTTTTTTTTTTTTTTTTTTTTTTTTTTTTTTTTTTTTTTTTTTTTTTTTTTTTTTTTTTTTTTTTTTTTTTTTTTTTTTTTTTTTTTTTTTTTTTTTTTTTTTTTTTTTTTTTTTTTTTTTTTTTTTTTTTTTTTTTTTTTTTTTTTTTTTTTTTTTTTTTTTTTTTTTTTTTTTTTTTTTTTTTTTTTTTTTTTTTTTTTTTTTTTTTTTTTTTTTTTTTTTTTTTTTTTTTTTTTTTTTTTTTTTTTTTTTTTTTTTTTTTTTTTTTTTTTTTTTTTTTTTTTTTTTTTTTTTTTTTTTTTTTTTTTTTTTTTTTTTTTTTTTTTTTTTTTTTTTTTTTTTTTTTTTTTTTTTTTTTTTTTTTTTTTTTTTTTTTTTTTTTTTTTTTTTTTTTTTTTTTTTTTTTTTTTTTTTTTTTTTTTTTTTTTTTTTTTTTTTTTTTTTTTTTTTTTTTTTTTTTTTTTTTTTTTTTTTTTTTTTTTTTTTTTTTTTTTTTTTTTTTTTTTTTTTTTTTTTTTTTTTTTTTTTTTTTTTTTTTTTTTTTTTTTTTTTTTTTTTTTTTTTTTTTTTTTTTTTTTTTTTTTTTTTTTTTTTTTTTTTTTTTTTTTTTTTTTTTTTTTTTTTTTTTTTTTTTTTTTTTTTTTTTTTTTTTTTTTTTTTTTTTTTTTTTTTTTTTTTTTTTTTTTTTTTTTTTTTTTTTTTTTTTTTTTTTTTTTTTTTTTTTTTTTTTTTTTTTTTTTTTTTTTTTTTTTTTTTTTTTTTTTTTTTTTTTTTTTTTTTTTTTTTTTTTTTTTTTTTTTTTTTTTTTTTTTTTTTTTTTTTTTTTTTTTTTTTTTTTTTTTTTTTTTTTTTTTTTTTTTTTTTTTTTTTTTTTTTTTTTTTTTTTTTTTTTTTTTTTTTTTTTTTTTTTTTTTTTTTTTTTTTTTTTTTTTTTTTTTTTTTTTTTTTTTTTTTTTTTTTTTTTTTTTTTTTTTTTTTTTTTTTTTTTTTTTTTTTTTTTTTTTTTTTTTTTTTTTTTTTTTTTTTTTTTTTTTTTTTTTTTTTTTTTTTTTTTTTTTTTTTTTTTTTTTTTTTTTTTTTTTTTTTTTTTTTTTTTTTTTTTTTTTTTTTTTTTTTTTTTTTTTTTTTTTTTTTTTTTTTTTTTTTTTTTTTTTTTTTTTTTTTTTTTTTTTTTTTTTTTTTTTTTTTTTTTTTTTTTTTTTTTTTTTTTTTTTTTTTTTTTTTTTTTTTTTTTTTTTTTTTTTTTTTTTTTTTTTTTTTTTTTTTTTTTTTTTTTTTTTTTTTTTTTTTTTTTTTTTTTTTTTTTTTTTTTTTTTTTTTTTTTTTTTTTTTTTTTTTTTTTTTTTTTTTTTTTTTTTTTTTTTTTTTTTTTTTTTTTTTTTTTTTTTTTTTTTTTTTTTTTTTTTTTTTTTTTTTTTTTTTTTTTTTTTTTTTTTTTTTTTTTTTTTTTTTTTTTTTTTTTTTTTTTTTTTTTTTTTTTTTTTTTTTTTTTTTTTTTTTTTTTTTTTTTTTTTTTTTTTTTTTTTTTTTTTTTTTTTTTTTTTTTTTTTTTTTTTTTTTTTTTTTTTTTTTTTTTTTTTTTTTTTTTTTTTTTTTTTTTTTTTTTTTTTTTTTTTTTTTTTTTTTTTTTTTTTTTTTTTTTTTTTTTTTTTTTTTTTTTTTTTTTTTTTTTTTTTTTTTTTTTTTTTTTTTTTTTTTTTTTTTTTTTTTTTTTTTTTTTTTTTTTTTTTTTTTTTTTTTTTTTTTTTTTTTTTTTTTTTTTTTTTTTTTTTTTTTTTTTTTTTTTTTTTTTTTTTTTTTTTTTTTTTTTTTTTTTTTTTTTTTTTTTTTTTTTTTTTTTTTTTTT